>CM073139.1:28567690-29167690 GCA_037039145.1 Fundulus diaphanus
ATGAAGAAACCCCTCAGAGCTTTAAATTACTGCGTCGAAGGTTTTAAAAAGGTCAACTTTGCATTTAAAATCCCTTTAAAATTGTTCCTGGTTTTTAGAATGGATAAAAATGTTTTATTTCTATTAGAAATAGAAATAAAACACCAACTAAAAGGCATGTTTCCATGTTTGTATAAGAGGCTCTCACCTGATATTACCCAGAATACCTAGCATATAAAAGAGAAGTGGGAACTGGAGTTATAAATCCAGATAACGTGTGGAAAGATTCCCAAAGAGGGATTAATAGTCAGTTATGGAAAGAATTTGATTGGAAATTAAAAGTTAGGTATTTTTACATCCCTCGTATTTCTAGTTTTGTAAATGACCCTTTGACCGCATGTTGTTGGGGAAAATGTGAGCAAATGGGACACTTTACACACATATTCTGGAATTGGAGAGATTTCAAGATGGAGTTTGAGAAAATCGGGGGGGAACGAAGTTCCATTAAAGTCTCTGTTTTAGTTATTGGGGGTTATGTCAAACCAGGATCAAATCAAAGATATATTATACATATTTTATTACTAGTTGCAAAACAAAGAAAAACTAATTACAATGAATTGGAAAGATTTGAAAGCCCCAATAATAATAGAAGGGAAACAGAATGAATCATGTCTATATAATGGAAAAACACTGAACTCTTTAAGCAAAGGTGGCGTAATATTGAAATCTATTTAACAATTTGATGAAGCGGCCTGCTGTAAGTGTCAGAAAACTGTTTTTTGTTTCTTTAAAAGTTGTACAGGTATATGAACCGTGTTTCTTTTCCTTTTTCTTCCTTTTTCTGCCATTTCTGTGTTTTTATTGTATCCAATAAATGTAGAGAATTTTCCATCTCCAACAATATAAAAACTTAAAATAAAAAAATTGCTCCTGGTTTTTGCAGTGGCCTGTCAGATTTGTGTGCTTTAGCAGCAAACTGCGCAAACTTCTGCTTTTATAGAGGCGGTCACATTGATGCTGATGAGTTATTTAAGTGCATTCGGTTGGCTTGACCTGCCTGCTCCGTTCCCTTTTTAAATATGGAAGCAGCAAGGATTTAGTTGACAGTGACAGCTTCTTGATACATCAAACCATTAAACTGAAAGGTGGAGTGCTTTCTGTTGAGCCCCAGCGTAAGTCTGCTCAGATCAAAAGCCAACTCGCACCCTGGCGTCCTTGTGTGCCCTGTGAAGCAGGAACTCGTATAGCTACTTAAGGACACGGCAGAGCCATCTGCTTGCCAGGTGCCCCTCATCTGGAAGGTCTGTTGATAAAACAGGGCCTGTTATCTGGCTTATCAATCAGCCGAGGAGGAAAGGAGGAAATGGGAGAAACGGGAACAAAAAAGTTGGTAGATTCCTGCAAAAAAAACCACGTCAAAAACTAGGAAAATACCATTTCCTAGCAGTAAAAGAGGCTTGCAAATTAAAGAGAAGATGCCCTTGGGAAAAAGTGAGACGTGAGTTACATGGTCTACGATGGTGATTACAGCCTGGGGGTGCACCCTTATAGGTGGAGGGAAGCTGGAGAGAGGACTCTGGGTGCATCTAATGCATGAAGAAAATAAATTAGCTTTAAGAAAACGTTCAGCATTCCTAGTCACACATGCTAACTCTCATCATCCCCATCACATTCTTCCCATGCCTCACTGCCACTTTCTTAGCTTCAAAGCACGCTCGCCGTACACCATCCCTCCACCCGGCACATCCTATTGCTTCATGTGGACACTTGAAAGGAACAGATAAGTACCCAGCATCGCTGCAGCTGCCTTTTTCCCACCTGCTAGCGCCACAATGTTATCGCCTCCCTGCATTATACAGCCCTCTGACAGCACGCGCAGTTATGAGTTTGAGCCGATGCAACCGGCACGGTGACAGCCCCATTTGAATCAAAGATGATCGGAGAGGACAGGAGTGTGCAGCGTGCCGGCCTGCTCTGCACACTCAGCCTGCCGTCTCTCTGCGGGTCTTAACGTCGCCGTGAATGGCGGATCTTAAAATCTGCATAAGCTCTGGCGCGGCGACAAGATCTTGGCAGGAGAAAGTAACCGTTGACTGAGAGGTACAACGGCAAGACAATGATGAGGCTAGCAAAATGCCGACATGGAGGTATTCGGCTTTATCGTCGCTGGCGGCGGCAAAAAATAAAAAACCTGCTTTTGAGATAAGAATGGACTTGGACATCTAAAAAAAAAAACATGATATATAAAGCGATATTTAACTGAAGAGCTGAGAGGATCTCCTCTCATGCTGCAAACGGATGATTAGCTTCTGTAAACGGAGCCAACATGCCTTCAAAACTCCTACAGGTGTCCTGGAAAGGATTCATTTAGGTTTCAAGGGGGAAGAAAGGAAGCAAGGAAGAGGCTAGAACAACATATATTGTATTCCTCGCTTTATATCTAAACAAAATTAACTCTAGTCAAGTCTAAAGGTTTTTAAGACAAACATTAACTTTCTCACATTACCTAAATCCCATTAACTTGATGCCTTACATCAGCGGTGTCCAGACTTTTGGCCACGAAGGCCAGAATCGTCAAGCTCGATTATGACAGTTTTCCTCTTTTTCAGCTCAGGCAACATTTGAATGAAGGAAATTGTTGCAGTGAAAATTGCCAGCTTTGATTTTTATTTTTTACAGGAAATGTTATAACTATGAAAAAAGCGTAGATGAGAAAGGTGCGTGCTCAGAATCAGCTTTATTGGCCCACGTTGTGTGAAAAAACAAGGCATTTGACGTCGGTTTCACATGCTCACCGCATACAGACACTAATAAAATTACGGTAGTGTTAAAAATGATTACATCTGTTTTCAGTTTTTTATTTGTTGTGGCACTAGTGGCCTTTATTTGACAGTAGGCTGTATGGGACATTGGTTGTGTGCTCTACCTCAGCACCACCACGGCGCTCAGACTTTTTTCTTTTTGTCTCAATAACATTTTTCAGATCATCTAACATATGTTAATGCTGGATAAAGGCGATTTGAGTAAATACAAAAAGGCAAAAGTTTGTAATTATGAATTACCTGGTCATGAATGAAATTTTCTTACACAGCTGAGCTCGATTTCAAAAGCCAAACCCTAAACTGACAATCACTGGACCTCCAGATGTAGTAAATAACTTAAAGAGAACCTCTATGACGGCTGAAACACCTCAAAAGCAAAACCACAAAAAACAAAACCCACAAACAGTAGAAAACAAAGTCACTGACCTATATGAGTCTGGAAAGCGTTTCAAGGCCCATTTATTCAGGACACAGAATAATCCAGAACAACATTTACAGCTCTGCAGGCCTCAGTCGTCTCAGTTAAGGTCAGAGGTCATGATTTGCTGCAGGATACTGACCCAGAGCCCAGCAGCAAGGCCACCTCTGAAGGAGTGGCCTAACCAAAGTCTGGAAATCCAACTAAGATAGACGACTAGTTATAGAGGGTTGTCATTATTAAAAGAAAGGCACGGTTTCCAAGTTTTTTGGGTTCTATTTTGGCCTAGAAAGAAAGAAATGCTATAAAAGGAAGGATCATAGGCTGTTTTCTTCTCAAGTGGTTGCGTTATTTAGCAGAGTTTAATAAACGGATGCAGCCAAGTGTGCTTAAGTCACTTTGTGGTCCTATTTACTGGGAAGTTAACAAGAAAGCAACAGAAGGTTGTTAAAAAAAAAGATAAATAATTGTGTCGTTGCACCTAACGGTTTCCATTCTAGGAAAAGATTTAAGAGTGGTTTTTAACTCGTAACTTTTCAGGTAACTTAGGCTGAAAAATCACAAAAAATGCCTGATATTTGTTCTTTCTTTTCAGAGTTTACGTTATAAATGCTTATTCGGCCAAAATATCATGTTCAGGGCTGTATATTACGTTTTAGATTATTATACAAATTTTTTACCATTAAAAACAGCGACAAACGATATAAAAGTCATTCTGCTTACATTAGGTTTCATAGCAAGCTTAGTTAAATGATGAAAATGAGATCAAAACTATTTCTAAGCAGCCTCACCAAGGCCAAATTAGCATTTCCTCACATATGAGTTGGGCTTATATTTGGTATAATTAAGTCCAAAATTAGTCACACTTCCAGCAAAATTTAGATTTAAAATTATTTGTATCAACCATTAAACTTATTTCTGATATCTTTAAAATATTAGATGCTCACTTTTCATTTAAATGAAAAAGGGAACCCCTTTTCATTTGCTGACCTGCTGACCTGCATGTTTCCTCTGGAGATGAGCTCCAAGACATTGAGGATGAAGAGCCTCCTTGCCATCACCCTAATCTTCACAGATTATCTATCTGCATCAAATCAGGACTCTGTCTGAGCTGCTCAGAAATGTTAAAATGCTTCTATTTTTTATTGCCGAACACATTTTTTCGATTGACGTACAAGAACAAAATGAACGCAGCTGAATGGAGTTTTTATTTCAGGTACCAGTAAGGTGATGAAATACCATCCAGGGGGGCTGAGTTTGCATAGCAGATCTTATGAGCAGCTCAAAAGCGGAGTTCCTGTGTGGGAAGTTCTCATTTTCTCTCCCTCAGTCACAGCTGCAGCTAAATGAAGCCAGAAGAACTTGGTGTTCACCTTAGATGTTGTGTGTCAATGTGAGTTTCTGTTGGGCCCCTCTGGGTCTCGGTCGCTTCCTCGCTGAAGCAAGCGAGGGAGTTGTGCACTGAACATTACCAGGAGGAAGAGGTAATAAAGCGGCAGTGAGAGTAGGAATATAAAATATGCATTTTATTCTTGATGAGTTGAGGAAAAACATCGACAATGTGTGGAAATGGTGTAAAGAAAAATAATGCAATCCCTGACATAAAGGCATGACTTTAATGCAAATGACCGAGCCATGCAGGACTATTGCAGCCAAATGGAAATTCATTTCATGTCCACCTGAATCAGATGATCACTTTCTCTGTTAAGAGCAGATGCAAAGTGGTCCAACCGGATCTTTTTGCTTAGCCTATCTACCTTTTTACTAGTGGTGCTGCTGAAGGATTGCTGATGTAGAAACTGCTGGTGGTTCCTAGAGTCTCTAAAAGTAGAATGGGAGGCAGATCCTTTAGCTATCAGGCTCCTCTCCTGTGGAACCAACTCCCAGTTTTGGTCCGTGAGGCAGACACCCTGTCTACTTTTAAGACTAATCTTAAAACTTTCCTTTTTGACAAAGCTTATAGTTAGAGTGGCTCATGTTACCCTGAGCTACCAATGTAGTTATGCTGCTATAGGCTTTGGCTGCTGGAGGACATCAGGGCCTATTTCTCTCACTCTGCTGAGTTCTCCTACTGTTCTCCAATTTGCATTGTTTGTTGTTATTTCAACTTTTAACTTTTTGTTCTCTGTCATTTTTCTCTTCATAGAAGGTACACCTGGTCTGGCGTTCTGTTAGCTGTGACATCATCCAGGGAAGACAGATCATCCACTATTACCATATAACATAGAAAGGATTCATGGATCAATGTGTGCTTCTGTGCTTTCTTGTCTCTCTTGTTGTGTCTCTGCTCTGTCTTCTCTAACCCCAGTGGGTCGAGGCAGATGACCGTTCATACTGAGCCTGGTTCTGGTTTTGTTGGAGGTTTTCCTTCCTGTTAAAGGGGAGTTTTCCTCTCCACTGTCGCTTCATGCATGCTCAGTATGAGGGATTGCTGCAAAGCCATCAACAATGCAGACGACTGTCCTGTGGCTCTACGCTCTTTCAGGAGAATTGTTTTTTGACCAATCTGTATAATCTGATTGAATTTGACTTTGGAAAGTGCCTTGAGATTAAATGTATCATGAACTGGCGCTATATAAATAAAATTTAATTGAATTGATGTTTGACACGTGCAGCTGAAGAAAGGCGTTTTTTTGGTACAGAGTGCGCTGCATTTTTTTAAGTAACTGGCTAGCAGTTTAGCAGGATTTCCTGCTTTTTGTTAGCTATGATAACCACACACCTGCCGACATGTGCTGTAGAAGCTCAGGCACGTTCGCCTACTTGCTGCCCTGTACGCTGCTGCACCTTCTATCAGGCGCAGCTTAACCTGTGGCTTCAGTTGGTGGGAGTCAAAGATGTCGTATTCATGCGATAAGGGGTTTATTTGTGCTTGAAGAATCTAAATTTAAAGCAGTCACCCCTATTTTTAATTGTAAAACAATTACCCGCCTGCTTGGGCTACACCTCATGCCCTTTGTCAAGTATGAAGGAAGCCATCTACGTTAAGAGAGAAAAACCAACTGTAAACAGAGGAGGAGGACATAAGTTCCAACTCTCAAAAACGTACAATACAGCTATAGGGTTGATTCCGGCCAATCATCACCTCAATTCTCACCCCCATACAGGTGATCAAAACATCGCTTCTGTAAACCAAGCCAATAACGACCCTAACGACTCCCCATTTCAGAGGCGTGGACCTGTTTCGGTTCAATTTGTATGTTATCTAAGCCATTACGAGGCCTTTGTTGGGCAGTACTATAAAGCTTGCTACTCCACACTACTCCAAACATTTTGAATTGAGAAAGCTTTCTGGGATAGGAAGCGAAACGTCTTCAAACTTCGGAAAAAAGTCCACTTGTTTTGTTTTTTAACTTTTTTTGGAATGACCCTGATCTCATGACTGAGAATCTTCACCAGCAAGTATGGAGGAGGATATGTGATGCTGTGGGCCTTGTTACCAGGACATTTGAAAGACAAATCTAGCAACCTTTGTCAGAAAACTTACATAGGTTCATCTAGCAGCAGCAAAATAACAAAAGGATGGTCCACCCGACACAAAATCAGCCTTATTTCATGTCCATGAATCCTGCTGAGAGCATCAGAGAAGATCCAGGGCCTCTGGATGATCTCAGAGACTCTGCAAAGTGTAACCCAGGGTATAAAGTGCCTTTAAAATGTGAGTCAGTCAGACATTGTGCTGACTGGTGGGGAAATGCAGGATCTTTGTGCACATTCATAAGGAAGATCTACTGCAGTAATGTATATATTGTATTTATATTGTTTGGGTCTGTCAGGGTTGAGTTTTGACTTCCTCTTTGTTTGGGTTTTAGTTATGATTTGACTTTATTTTCTGTTAGTTTTCAGCTCCTCCTTCCCTTCACTCCCTCTGCAGTCAGTCACACCTGTTAGTCATTAATCGCCAGACTCATTTCACCTGCCAGCCTCCCTATTTTAGCCTCACTCTGCTTCCACTCCTCTGCCGGTTCGTCATCATGCTACACCTACTCCTCGCCTGTCTGCCTGGTTTGCTCCTTCTGACTGTTTGTTTCCTGCCTTAGTGTTAAGTTTTGTATCTCTGCTTGCTTCTGGATCCACTTGTCTCCCCTCTGCATCTCAGGCTGAGCTTCTTGACCGTGGTGACTCGACCTGCAAGTATTCACCCTGATTCGCTGTTATCCTGCTATGGTTCTGGTCCTCAAGTATCCACCCTGTCCTGCTGCTAATCCAGCTGTTACTCTGGCCTTCAAGAACTCACTCTTGCCAAGCTGTGGATTCCCTGCCGTGCTGAAGGGCCTGCTGCTGTGCTCTGGCTAGCTCTCTGCCGAGCTGTGGACTCTGCTGCCTTTTTCTGGGCTCCAAGAACTCTCTCTCCGGGCCGTCAGCTCCTGCCATCATCTACACCCCTGCTCCTGGTCAGTTCTGCCTCTCTGGTTACATCATCCACCATCCATTCAACCTCTCAATAAAACTCTTAAAGGCACACTATGCAACATTTTTCAGTTAATTAATGTGTTCCATACCGTTTTGGATGATTAAATGAGTCATTTCAGGTTGAACAAAGGTTTTCTTGGCCGCCCTGGTGGTCTGTGGGGGAAATACCACACTTGCAACTGCAGGAGCCCTCGGCCCGCGCCCACAGGCTCAGAATCTCGTGCAAGATCGCGAGAGTCGGTCTTGCTTTACAGCGAGAACATGTTTGTTGCTAGCGCAGTGGCGATATCTGTGCAGTTATCATGGCGGAACCAGCGATAAAACAGCGAAAGCCCATGTTGGAGCAGGCAAGAAAGAGGAAAAGGGCTCTGGAAAGAGAGAAGAGTCGTACACGGGTGAACATCGGGCAAGCTTTTTCCGAATGGCGAGAGCTAAAAGAAAAAGAAGGCTGCAAGGCTGACGCGGACCTCGCGTTTCTGCTGATGCGATTGTAAGTAACATTGTAGGGTTTCCCCTCACGCTACCGCCTCCCAACATTCCAAAAAAAAAAAAAATAACTCCATATGCGAGCAAAGCTCGTCTCCCCCGCTCCGCCTCCGCCGGTCGCGCAAAGCTTGTCTCTTTCCCCCGCTCCGCCGGTCGCTCGCTCCGCCGGTCGCGCAAAGCTTGTCTCTACACCCCCCCCCCCACCACCCCCGCTCCGTCGGTCGCTCGCTCCGCCGGTCGCGCAAAGCTTGTCTCTTTCCCCCGCCCGCTCGCTCCGCCGGTCGCGCAAAGCTTGTCTCTACACCCCCCCCGCTCCGCCGGTCGTCCGGTAAGCAAATTCCTAGGGGAAACACTGCATTGGAATGGTTTCTCTCTCTCTGTGTGCATGTTCATACTTTCACTGTGTTAGTCATTGTTTGTACTGCCGTTTTTTCGACTTCTGTATTCGTTGCGTTCGCCTGTCTGCTAAGCTCAAAACAACCGCGCCTGGCTTGACTGAGAAACCAGGAGAACAGCTGAGCATATTTACGACAGTGCACTTTTACTTTCACCCTCTGGGGGGCGCCTCGCTGGAAAATCAATCCCAGTTGCATAGTATACCTTTAATTTTAGTCCCGTGTGTTGTGGTTCTGGGTTCATCCGTAAACAGACCGTGACAGGGTCTATGTATGGTTTGTGCTTTGTGGTGTTTATTTTACTTCTTTTTTTCCTACTTTAAAAATACATAATATTGAAAGCAGTTATTCCTTTGTATTGGTTTTTCATTAATCACTGACAACAGCTCCTGCAGACGAATTTAGACTTCTGATATCATATGCCTTCTAGTCTTTAATACCTAAACTAGTGTTACAAAAGAAACAACTAATAATTGTAGCATTAATTGTCGTCTTTACTGAACGACTCTGCTTCATAAGCGATATAAATAAATTTTAGAACTTTTTATAATTCTCTACCAGAAGTGCTTATAAGAGTGGAGGCCACTGTGATAAAACACTCAAACGTTGCTCACACCCTTTAGACAGGCCCGCTCCAACAATCACCAGCTGCTGGTTGTGCTGAGGAGCAAGATTAAAATGATTAATACCTACAAAGGGCAGCTGCTTGTAACCAGGTGATTACGTGTTAGCAGGCAGCAATTACCACAGCTAACATGGTGGGCGGCATGCTCCTTTATCAAAGACCTGGTACTTAAAGGGTTAAATTGAGACCTAGAAACACAGGATCCTAAAATGTTTAGAGAAAACTACTTTAGTGTTGACAAAAGGCAATTTAAAGCATGAAGTGCCTGTTTTATCACTACTACTACACCTAAATATTATTAGCTACGTTTACATGGACAAAAGTAATCGGAATAAAAGCTTGATCAGAATAAAAATGCGTTATGTAAACAAGCCAGACTGAATATTATCAGATTAAGATTAATCTGAATGACATTGTAATCTGAATGAGAGGGGTGGTGTCTGTCGACTGATAATCTGATCAACATGCGTATAAATTGTCATGATTTGGG
Source organism: Fundulus diaphanus (assembly GCA_037039145.1). NCBI lineage: Eukaryota > Metazoa > Chordata > Actinopteri > Cyprinodontiformes > Fundulidae > Fundulus > Fundulus diaphanus. The sequence continues at coordinate 28,577,319 of CM073139.1, forward strand.
TTTTTATTATTTGCTTATGTTCTGTTTAGTCTTAGTTTTGGTCTTTATGGTGATTTTGGTTCTGGATTAGTTTAAGTTCTGTTTTGGTTTAGTGATTCTTTTATGTAATCGATTCTGTTTTAGGATTAGGTTCTGTACTAGTTTTGGTTAATAGAATAGTTTGGGTTTTAATGTGGTTTGATTTTGTACTTGTTTTATGTTATCAGTTTCTTCTGGCCTGCTCTGATCACTTCTGTCACCGGCCTTTATTCAGTTCACCTGCCAGCATTCTTTCATCTTCCTGCCACTCCCCTTCACCAGTCACCATCCAATCAGCTTCAGTTTACTTCCAGCCACTTTTTCCCCCCTGATCAGCTCCACCCATTCTGGTAATTAGTCTCACTCTGTTCACCTGCTCACTCCTCTACTTATACCTGCCTCTGTCTCATCATTGTCTTTCCGTGCCTATTGGTGAGTCTAGTCCAGCATTCCCTGATCCCTGTATTGTTTGCCTGTTGACCTGACCCAATTGCCTCCGGATTTCTGAGCCAGCCTGTCCCCTCTACCTGTTTTTTCCTGCCCTGTTCTGACTGCCTGCCGGTTTTACCTGACCTGTTTCTGTTTTTGGATTTCTGAGCTTGCCTGATCCCTGCCTGCGTTGTCTGCTGAACTGTGTACCGACCTTGGATTGTACTCTGACCACCGAGCCTGCCTGTCCCTGTCTTACCAGACAGCCTTTAATAAATTCCTCTACGTTTCATCTGCTTGTCCGGACTGAATACTGGGTCCTCTGTCTCTGGTTCTTGACATAAACTTGTCAGGATCGAGATATTCAGAATGAGGTAAACTGATCAGAGTGCGCATGTGAGCCTGACGTGAATGTGACGTATTTCAGTGTCGGTGAGCGGTGGAAATACGTCGGGATCAAAACTGTCGCGGCACCCGATACAACCTTTCTATTTGAAAAAGGTTAAAGGGGCTCAAAATTGTGATTTATTCAGTAACGTTGCAACCGTAATTAGAACCTCGTGCAACAGCGTAGGTGCTCAAAAGACAAACAAACTCATATAACAAGACAGAAGTTCTTCTTCTGTGTTTTCTTAGGGGAATTTGATAACTGCGCATGCCAGAGTGGTTCTATTCTGAATAAAGCCAGGTGCATAAATGCACATTACGATCGGCTTAATTGATTGTCTGCCCATATAAACGGTACAATTCGATTGTTTTTTGTTTTTTAATCCGAACACATTTCCATGTGGTCATGACATTTTGTAACCTGACCCTAGCCAGATTGATGTCGCTCCGCCTAGCTTCACTCACATCCATCTGGGACCTCTCCCATAGAGAGTGATTTCTCCAACCAATTTTATTGTCCAGCCAATCAGGACGCAGCGCTGGAGTTTCATAGATGTGACGTAGTGGAGATGCGACTGTGAGACTGTTTTGATTTAGACAGCAATGGTGGCTCGCATCGAGGAAGCAAGCGTTAACATTGATGCTGCTATTTCTTCCGTGTTGTCCAATCTACCTAATATTGTTTCATTAAAAGAACATCAGAGAACGGCTCTGAAGGCTTTTGTTGGTGGAAACGATGTTTTCGCCCTTCTCCTGACCGGATTTGGCAAGTTTTGTTTTCCGGGACGCGCCAATGGCGGAGCGGTTAGCGCTAACCATGTTAGGAGGCTTTTAGTCCTCGACGCGGTCGGCCCGGGATCGACTCCGACCCGCGGCGCTTTGCCGCCTGTCTTCCCCCCTCTTCCTGTCAGCTCACTGTCAATAAAATGCGTGCCACTAGAGCCACAAACGCATTAAAAAAAAGTTTTGTTTTTTCCTGCGTCGCTCTCACAGCGTCACGGGTTAGCTTCGGTGTGAGTGGTTGAAATAGCATGTCGATAAAGATGACAGACAAGTGGCTTATCCAATCATATGCAAGGATTTTTGATAAAGCCCAGCTTTCAAAAAAGGCAATTCCTATGGATCAGTCCCAGATGGATGAGTGGAGCTAGGCGGAGCGAAATACATCTGGCTAGGATCAGGTTAGAAATTTTGTGCATGTAAACATACTACTTCTACTGATTAAACAAAGGCATACCTTAAAGACAAACCTTAAAGGTTTTATCCTCAATACTGTGCCTCATCGTGAGCAGGTGTTTATTTAGCTAAACCTCGCTGCGCGTTCAGAACTGCTCTGACTCAGTAGTAGATCTCTTATGCGCTTTTCTTGCAATTATAGAAACATTCGAATCAAAAAAAAAAAATCTCTTTAGGTACAGGCTGACACAAGAACAAATGGACCTCCCATGTGGACTACTTAGAGTCAGCTACTGTCTAAGGTCAATCTAAACACCTTCCTTATTGTTCTGCAGCCCTCTGGCTTTCTTTCAGCCTCTCAGTGGGATCCGCGTCTCCTCCACTCATGGCCTTCTGCACTTTGGGCTCTTTCTCCTGCGAGGGCCTCAATTTAACTTGACGTTTCAGAGCCCTGCTGTGTGACACAGAAAATAAAGCCATTCTGTGCCAAGAGGTGAAGGGAAAAAAAGGCAGATCCTGTTGAGGGGAAGCCTCTTAGACTTTCTCCTAAAAGCAAGAATATGTCGCCAGGTGTCAAAACTCCCGCACTGGGACACAGAATAAAAGTGGCTCCCAGATTTGGACAGAACAGCTAAAGCTTTCAAACATCAGCATTTATTAGCAGGTGAAAATATAGCAGCTCAAGTGTCTCTATAGACTGTTTGTTTAACTGTTAGGTATCATAAAAAGCTAAATTCATTACTGGCTTTAAAAGCATCTGCTCTGAACAGGATGTTGTCAGCCTGCCGCTGAGGAAGATAGCTGCAACCCTCATAGATAAGCTGCTAAATTTACCAAGAGGTTAAACTGATTGGTCTGCATACATGCTCTAAGCGTAGGGGTGCAACAACACACAGAATGTGAAAGGATGTAATATACTGAGCTATATTCTTGAGGAACTAAAATCTCTTATCTATTGTTTTCATCATTTAAATGTTTGACAAATGAGTCTCAGAATGGTCCAGTCCAGGTTTAACTCACCCTTACATTGGTTTGTTTATGCTTTCCTGATTCTAAGGTTGTCTTAACAGCAAAAACAGTGTTCTATGTGTTTTCACAAATAGAACCACAGTTTCATAGATCATAAACCAGTGTAGAAATATCCACCTCCTCCAAGTCTCAGGCCATGGTTGTCGACTGGAAAAGGGTGGCTTGCCCCCACCGGGTTCAGGGTCAGTCTCTGTCTCAAGTGGAGGAGTTGGTCAGCAGTGATGGCAGGATGGAACGAGAGATGGACAGACGGATTTTGGCTTCGTCTGCTGAGCCAAAGAGCAAAGCTCTGGATCTACTCGTCTGTCTACATTCCCACCCTCACCTGTGGTCATGAGGTCTGGATCATGACTGAAAGAGCGAGGTCCTGGATACCAGCGGGCGAAAAGAGCTTCCTCTGGAAAGTAGCCCGGCTCAGCCTTAGAGATAGGTTGAGGAGCTCTATTACCTGCGGGGAGCTCAAAGCAGAGCCACTGCTTCTCTGCATCGAAAGGAGTCAGTTGAGGTATTTTAGGCATCTGACCAGGATGCCCCCTGGGAGCCTCCTTTTGGGGGTTAGCTGGATGATTGATGGATGGCTATTGGATGGATGGATGGATGGACGGACAGATGGCTGGATGGATGATGGATGGATGATGGATGGATGGATGGTTAATGGATGATGTATGGATGGACAGATGGCTGGATGGATGATGGATGAACGGATGGATGGACAGATGGCTGTATGGATGATGGGCGGATGGATGAATGGTTAATGGATGGATGGATGGATGGACAGATGGCTGGATGGATGATGGATGGATGGTTAATGGATGGACAGATGATGAATGGATGGTTAATGAATGGTTAGTGGATGATGGATGGATGGACAGATGATGATGGATGTATGGTTGATCTGTCCTGGTGTAGATTTGATCAAATCCTTCAGCTCAGTGATAATCAGAGGCTACAAAGCAGGACCAGCTTCAGCCTCGTTAGCATCTAACGTTTAGCCAATCAGAGTGTTACTATTTTAACAAGGCACTGGCATTCGGTATGTCACCTGAGCATCACTGGCCAGCACCAATAAACTTCTCGCCGCTTGTTCTCGACACATAATTGGGCAAAAATGTGTTTCCTGTGTGCTGTACAACAACTATGGTGTGATTGGTTGACCATGTGGGGGAACCAGATTTCGGCTACATTTTTGTTACCAGATCTAGCCGTCTTGGGTGTAAGCTAACATAAAAAGCATATCTAAAGATTTTAGTTTTACTTCTAAAGTTAGCGACTTGGATAAAGCTTCTGTGAACGAAGCGGAGTTGATTGCAACGGACTGCGTGACACCAGCGTGTGTTTCTGTTGCAGATTGCTAGGTCTATGAAGTCAGCAGGTGGTTTTCTGGTGCTGGGAAACCAGATATATCCAAGTAGTCTTGGGAAAACAAAAAATTTGAATCCCTCCTTGTTTTTGTTTTCCCTACCAAATTAAGATTAGACATCATAACCCAAAAACAAAGCGGTAAAAACCTTGATTTAAACTCCAGCGAGATGACAAGTTAAATCCTACATAATCTTGGATATTATTAGTAGATTGAAGAATTGCTGTTTATACTTTTTATGATTATAGTTAATTGATATAAACAGAAAATAGACCTTAGTCTATAAATAATATTTGACGGATGGTATCTAAATCTAGATTTTGAGAAGACATCAAGTTTTTTCTTCCTTCATATTAGTAATGACAATCACTCAATGTGGAGAAATTAATTCCTCCTTTTGAACAGATTTTTCATAGATTATCATCCAGATTGTGATTATGGTGATATTTTTTTATTGTTTAACCCACCATTTCCACTATATTCCCACTTTAAAGCTCATCTTTTTCTACAGAGGGTCCAATTTACACACTGGTTATGAAAACGTCTTGCTAAAAGGTTCACATTTAGTACCATCATAACTTTTACTCATACACGAGCAATTCCCCAGTTTTCTCTTTTTAGATTATTTGTTTTAATGAGATGATTCATATGAGATCAAAGGTTTGGCGAACCCAATTAGATTATGTTAAAAGTTCAGTTAAATTACAGATAACATCTATGTTTTTGTCCCTGGATGATTATTATTAATTTAAAAAAAAAGGAAAAGTTACTTGTGTCCCCTTCGTATGTCGGACCTGTCATGATTGAAGCTCTATGTCTGCATTTCACCTAAAACAGCTCAGACTTTTTGTTGTTTGCAGGTTTAATTTAGCTTCCCTCAGCTTTTGCCTCCAAATGTGTTTAGCTTCCTGCATATGGGAGAACGTCCTGAAAACACGGTGAAAGTGGAGCTTAGTGCCACTGGAAGGCAGGAACATTACGACCGCGGAGCGAGGCTACGTACTTCTTACCTCTCCTTTTTTTGTTTTCTTGAAAAGCTTTTTCCATTTTCCTCTGCAAGCCTTTCACATTAAAAGCCTTTTTTCCCAGTTTTAATTCAGTTACTCCATATCTACTCCTCCTCCCCGGTTCTTTGGTTCTCCGTACACTTTAACACCCCCGTAGCATCCTCCCGCCGCGTTTCTACCCTCCTGATTGTTAGCCCCCCCGTTGAGTGGGTCGGCGGGAGAGAGACGGCAACCAGTAGGAGGCGGGCCGGGCATGCCAGAAAGTGTGCCCCCCCACCGAGCCGCTGTTGGCCCTGACATCAGCTTATTTGCTGCTGTGCAGACATGGCAGCCACAAAGGGGCGAACTAGTGACAGCGCAGGGATGTGCACCTCCAGGATGGGACTCATGGGTGGTGTTTCACGACCCACTCTCTGACAGAAACACACCCTTAATCCTAGCAGCACCGTGCAAAAAGCATTCATAGCCTTTATATGTTTCCACATTTTGCGCTGTAACAAGCAAAAAAACGTGGGCCAACAGAAAGTAGTCCACAGCTAAAGTGGGAGAAAAACGTTTTATTTAGCAAACTTCAGACAGTCGGGGAGAACGTTGGTGAGGAATGATCCCTGGATTATACGTCCTTTCCCGTTAGTCGCCTAAGTCCTTTTCTGACATCTCTATCAGGGTTGAACGTCTCATTGAAAAATGTATTAATAACTTTCAAATTAATTTAATTCAATTTTATTCATATAGCGCCAATTCATGAAACATGTCATCTCAAGGCACTTTACAAAGTCAAATTTAATCAGATTATACAGATTGGGTCAGATTATACAGATTGGGTCAGATTATACAGATTGGTCAAAAATTTCCCATATAAGGGAACCAGTTGATTGCATCAAAGTCCCGACAAGCAGCATTCACTCCTGGAGAAGCGTAGAGCCACAGGGAGAGTCGTCTGCATTGTCCATGGCTTTGCAGCAATCCCTCATACTGAGCAAGCATGAAGCGACAGTGGAAAGAAAAACTCCCCATTAACAGGAAGGAAAACCTCCAGTAACCTTTTGTATCTACAAGTTTAATGATTTCCTTTAATTTAAACATCTAAACAAATGTAAGCATTGTAAACATAAGCTATTTTGTTTTGAAAGGTCATGAATCTTTTGTGGCTTTAAGCCGACTGTGTTTAGTTGGACCAAAGGCAAAAGTTGCTCTTAGGTTGTCAAGGTTATGGACCCCTGTCCTTCACTGATGGGCCAGGTAAGCAGTCCATGGTTACTCTGGAGGAGCTGCAGAGAGCCGTGGCTCACGTGGAAGACTCAACAGGACAACTACTGGTTTTGCAGAGATAGTGGTGAGAACACAGGGCTGCATCTGAAATGTTCTAATTATAGCTCCCAGCTCCTGATCCTTGACCTTAGTGGGGAGGAGAGGAGCGTCGGACTGCTGTGCCAGATTTGGACAGTCTTTAAAGTGTAACTCACCCCCATGTAAAAGCACATTCCTGCCCCCAGGAAAGTTTGAAATACTCCTTCAAAGTGGGAGGGGATACGCGGGAACGGGAGGGTGCTGTGTTCAGGATGGAGGGAAGCAGCCGTTAGCTTGATTTGCCATAGAATCATGGAGAGTAAGCAGAGTTATGCTGGTAGTTACGCCACGGTTCGGTCTTTTGAGATGGAAGGGCTGCAGCTGACTGGCTGTTGAAGCTGCGGAGCGTGACTATCTAATATCCAACCTAATACTAACTTCACTGCGGTCTACACCATCCCGTTCCCGGCTGCCTCAAGACGCTAACGGCAGAGCAATTGGTTGCTTTCACGTCAATTCGCCAATAACACATACAAAAGTTGGTAGATTTGATTCTAGTCGCTTTTTTGAAGAAATAGTCGCAAGAGTTCAACAGTGTTCGCTATGGAGGCACAAGATGGAGAGAGCAGTGTTTTTTTAATTTTTTTTATAGACGCCGCTGCTTTTATACCTTCAGAGTGGTAGAGCTACAGACGTCACTATATCAGATTTATGTCACAGCCACAGAAAGCGATGTTAATTCGAAATTCACTGCAACACCAACGTTTAACCCTAGGAGGGCGCCACACTGACGATGTTAGACATTACCCAGGATTTCAACAAAGATGCACTCATTTTTCAAAAATAATGACCAGGATATGTAGACAGTACTATAAGAACAATCATCTTGACAGTTTATTGACAAAAAAAGTTGTTTTGGGGGTGAGTTACCCTTTATCACGAATGTCATTACGTGACAGATACGCTTATGAATGATTCTAGTCAAATCCAGGCCTACAACCTTCCGAAAATGAACTACAAAGACCGTGCTCTCTTCTCTCTGGACATTTTCGCTTATTTCTGTGAGGTGGGGTATGTTTACCTGTCATGTCACACAAAAGATTGTGGGATTCCTTATAGCTCATTAGCGCCTGTAAGGGAAATAGCGAGGTTCCTGGGCTAAAGGAACTATGATAGGAAGCTTACAGGTGCCTTTTGCTACCTCCTTCTTCACTGACTACACTGTTCAGACAGCACTAATCATGGCGACCGCTGATGTACAGCCGCTTTGGCTAAAGAGTTCTTACCCAATAGAGGTATTCGGACGCAGCCAGGGACTTTAAAACACAAATAGGGTGTCGTGGTCAGAAGAAACCAAAACCGGTGAAACCCAACCCTGATTCTCTATGGACAAACATGGTGGTGGCAGCATCATGCTTTTTCTTAACATACAGCTAGATTCAGATGAAACCATATCCGTGGGTTATTATTGTCCAGTCAAAGTCCAGACCTAAATCTACTGGGAAGCCGGTGGAAAACTGAGGTTCACAGGATCACAAAGGGATAAAAACGCAGAGAGAATCAGTCTTTTACTTGCTGTAATTTTTAAAACAACGCATCATTACCTTCAAATTCACAAGAACGCATTACTATTTGCTCTCCTATCCGACAAGTTAAACAGTTAAAACAGTTGCGGGTATTTTTGTAGGGAACAATAAAGAAGACGCACATTAAACAACAGTGTGGCATCGGTACCTGTGCAGATGAAGAACTTGGACTCTCCAACACTTATCTCCACTTTGTTCAAGGAGATGGACACCTGCAGGGCCGCTGTAGCAGACGAGAAAAGAAGCAAAGAAAAAATAGCGTTAGGACTGTTTATTGAATCAGCAGACATGACAGCGCGCCACCAGCCAGAAATCAAGCCTGCCACTTGTTCAGTGCCTTTACTTGACATATTGAGAGTCTTCATTTTCTGCAACAAGTGCTGCTTTATGTATGTGAGAAGCTTTTGTGAAGAAGCGCACGGGTGCAGCTGCCAGAGCGGTTTTACACATCATCTCAGGACAAAAGAGGAGTTTGACTTTAATTAAATTTTAACAGCTTTCAGAAGCGGCGTTTCTCAAAACGACCGAGTTATAGTTCGATCCGAACGGCCTCAGATGAAGACTGGCTTCCATTAGAAGGAGGGTTGTTTGCGACGGGCTTTCAGAAAAACGCGCCCGGGGTCCGTCCTGTTGCTCCGCTGTTTGCCGTGACAATGGTCCACGATTTGAGCAAAAGAGAGGAGGGTTTAAAAGGCTGGAAAAGAAAAGAAAGGAAAGCAGTCGATAGCAGTTTTGTTTCATTTGGTGGAGTAAAAAAAATTGTCACGCAGGACATTTTGAAGCTTTGGATCTGAACTGAGAAAGGAAGATTTTCTTTGCATAGTCAACAATTAATTGAAGGCCGTTTAAACTGCATAAAGGGCTACAAAAAAGTATTTCCCCCACACAGATTTAATATTTTAGCTCCTGCTTTGTCTCACCTAAATGTTTCTTATATTTTAATATCAGACACCGCCACAGAAGCAAACCTAGCCTAAGTACACATAATAAGAAGTTTGGAGTGCTTTTTTTTCCAGCATTTACTCAGGTTAACTTCGTCTCATGTACAGTAGTCTGATTATTTTGCATGTTTGTCACACTTTAGTGTTTCAGAACATCAAACAAGTTTAAATATTAGTCAAGGACAAAATGCAGCTTTTAAAATAAGGTTTTTATTATAAATCTCCATTTATAATAAAAACCTTCCAAAATCTACATGGCCCTATGTGACAAAGTGACTGCCTCCTTCAACCCTAGTAACTCTTTGGGCCGCCCTTAGCAGCAACAACTGCAATCAAGCGTGTGCGATAACTTGTAATGTGGGGGAAGTTTGGCCCACTCATCTTTGTAAAATGGATGTGGTTTTCTAACATGAACAGCCTTTTTAAAGTCATGCCTCAGCATCTCAAAATGATTCAGGTCAGGGCTTTGACTAGGCCACTCCAGAGTCTTCCATTTTCTCTGGACTTGCTGGTGTGTTTTCTATCACTGTCCTGCTGCAGTACCCAAGACCGTTTCAGCTTAAGGTCACAGATAGCTGGACTTTCTCCTTCAGGATTTTTTGATCATCAGCAGAATCCATGGCTCCACTTATCACAGCAAGCCCCAAGCCATCACACCAACATGTTCTACTGTTGCTACAATGTTCTTTTTCTGAAATGAGGTGTTAACCTCATTACATACTCCGTGTAAACAAAGAGGTTTATTTTCTCGTGGTCGGGTGGGATGAACACAAATAAATTGTTCCAGCACTGTCTGTTCATAATGCACGAGACGCTCAGCTGCAGAGGCCAGCCCAACGTTACTGAAGATCGGAGGGGAGGGGGGGCCATGGAGATCTGAAAGTTGAGTAGCAGACAGTATATCACGGTGTGCTCTGCCGCTATTTGGAAAAACTGCGAACACCGGGGGCGTGCAGTGCTACGGGGGCGGCACTGCACCGCCAGGATAATGAATGGAGTGAACGCTGCAAGTGAGCGTAATTAGCAAGTTTGACCGCTAAAACCACCAGAGTTGAACTGCAGGACTGCAGCTTGACAGATGCCTCAGACATTTCCACTTCTCCAACCTAAACACGGCATCTTAATCCTGTCCAATCACAGTAGAGGAGTTGGATTCCCCTGGAGAAAAAGGTCATGCCTCGACGTATCGAGACAAAGCAGGGAGACCCTCAGGGCTGTGAGATCAAAATGACGTTGTTCGCTTGTCTCGGTTCCCTTGGAGTATGTAGCGACCTTTAATTTCACTGCCAGACGTAACGGGACACACCATCTAAAAAGTTCAGCTTTTGTCTCGTCAGTCGACAGAATATTTTCCCAAAAGTCTTGGGAATCATCAGATGTGAAACTGAGACAAGCTTTAATGTCTTGGCTTTCCTCTTGGATCTCTACCATGCAGGCTGTTTTTGCCCCGTCTCTTTCTGATGGTGGAGGCGTGAACTCTGACCTTATCTGAGTCCTTTGTGACCCCACAACAACACATCATCTCTTGGATGAATCGCCGCTTCACTCTTGGGGTAATTTTGTTCGGCGGGCCACTCCTGGGAAGGTTCACCGCTGTTCCATGTTTTCTCCATTTATGGATAATGGCTCTCACCGGGGTTGAGAAGCTTTAGAAATGGCTCTGTAACCATTTCCAGACAGATCTCAATTACTTTCTGTCTCATCAGTTCCTGAATTTCTTTGGCTCTCGGCATGAGGCCTTGCTTTTGAGGACCTTTTGATGTAATTCACTGTCAGGCAGCTCCAAGTGAACCTCTCCAGACCCGGTAATTGTAGTCCAAACATCGGCTTTTTGATGCCTGAAAATAATCAGTTTCTCTGCAAACATATGCCTCTCTTTCTCCTGACAGATCTGTAAATGATGTTGACAACTGATCAAGCATATCTGTTATATTCAGCCTTTTTTTCAAGCGTCTAAAAGCCTTTGTTTGGACCGAAGTTTCCGGGTTTTAAGAGGGTAGGTGATTTCTTGAATGAGAACAGGTGTGGCAGTAATCAGGCCTGGGTGTGACTAGAGAAGGTGAACTCAGGTGTGATAAACCACTTTTATGTTTTAATAGGAGGAGAAAGTCACTTTATCACACAGGTTCATGTAGATTTGGATGTTTTTCTCCCTGAATAATACAAACCTTCATTTAAAAACTGCATTTTATATTTACTGGTGTTGTCATTGACTAATAATTACATTTGTTTGATGTCTGGAAGCTATTAAGTGCGACAAACACTTATTGGGGGGTGAACAAGCTAAAAACAAGTCAAATTTGCAAAGGAGCAAATACTTTTTGTAGCACAGTATGTCCAATTCAACAGGCACTGAATTAACACACAATAGATGCTCCAGGGATGTATTTTTCACCCTAAAAAAGGACAGAGAATAAGTGGTACAAGAGCAGAAGGAACCCCAGATAAAGAGCTATTTAAATCACAGCTCGGTGGAGTGAGGAATGTGTCTTGATGTTTAATGAGCAATGATTGGCAGCTCGGCATGAGGAAGGTCACTTTAAGGCCAGAGGCTCGTGATGCAGTGGCACAGTCACGCCACATCGCTGTCTGAAGCTGGATATTTGATGAGCCTGTCATACCCCACATCTTTTATTTTTTAATGTCGGAGCCGAAATCCTCGTTAGGATCAACATCCCGCCACACACTCGCACACTCTAGCTGAATAATCAGATTCTAATGGATGTTAATTCGCTCCACAACACTGGGAACTTAATAGTAGAGCTCAAGGCGCCTGTCAATAATCGGGGAAATGATGAAATCATTATCTGCTGCTTTTCTAGGAGGGATGGCTGCAGCCTGCGGCAGCAACACGCTGGAGCTGCTCTCCAGAAAGCACCGGCAGCCATGTGCTGTGGCACAGAGACGGCTATAGATGGCAGTAGATCGGCGCTACCGCACAACGCATGCAGAGGCACAGGAGTTGCTTCATCAATACAGCTGATCATTTTCTAACCGAGATATCGCGTCATTAGGTGATGCACCAACCGAGCCGCTCACTCCTTGGTTTACACGTTCCTTCACATTTTCCAGCTGGGTTTGGAAGTAATACCTGCGTTTAAAAAGGTGAATAAAGCCCAGACATCATAATAGCTTTTATTTGCATACACACAAAAGCACTGGGAACAATGCACATTGTATATTAAATGCAAACATTATGAGAAATTCATACAGTGTCTCACCAATAGGGCTGGGCGATATGGAGCAAAAATAATATCTTGAGATTTTTAGGCTGCATGCCGATACACGATATTTATCTCGATGTTTTTATATCTTTTTATAAAGTAAATTAAATAAGGCATCTTTGAATCAAAGCTTTATCCCAAATGCCTCACAGGCAGATTTTTTAACAAACAGCTGTAGATAAATATGAGAAACGGCAGAAAAATAACCTACTGGGATACATAGAAGTATAATTAATGACCATCTTGATATAAATTAATTAGTATCATCATATCTATTTTTGAAAAATAACTATATATTTTTTTAAATCTCAATATATTGCCCAACCCTACTCACCAATCTACAACAAAAGGGGGAAAAAATTATTATTAGGTGGTTTGAAATCAGAACTGTCGTTTTGTTTACAACCTCAAATGTTTACTGCAGAAACTGGGATATTGGTTTAAGATGTACAGGTAAACTGTGAATCACTGAACTAATATTTATCTGTATAACCAGTGTTTTTCAGCATTACTTCACATCTCTGCTGGAAAGATGCGACCCACTTCTGGCACCAGTGAGTAGGAATCCAAGCCCAGTATGATTGGACGATACTCTAGAAACAGCATCCACTAACCCGACTGGTTTTCGACTGGTTTTCTAAGTCCAGGTATCTGGACTGGTCATTCAGGATTGTTAATCTTGTTGGTTTGGACCCAAGATGCTGAACTCTTGCTCTTCAAAATGAAACAACAAGGCCTCTTCAACTATTCTGATGCATCAAAACTGATCTTTGATCCCTGGTGTGCACTAAATAGGCTTGAAACCATATAGGTCAATAAGATCAACATTATTTTCAATACTCCATTAAATTTTGGCTCCACTTGTCTTAACTAAATGGTTTCTTTGAAGAGCTGTAGCATCTTCAGAAAATGTTCTTTCAACAATGGGATCTTCTAAGTACCCAGAGGTAGACCTTCTCTGATCACCCTGGGGCTGATTACTGGTCGGGCTATTTTGGCTTTTCTTTAATCCATTTCTTTGGTACATTTGGGTTTTCTTCCATGTCTTTCTTGTTTTGTTTTCAATTTTAAAGCATTTCTCACCGAGCACCAATTTCTGAACTTCTTTATGGGTTTCCACCTCTCTAACAAACTTTTTAATCTTTTAATCAATTCTTCAGAACAGTGTTAACTATTCTGCCTATTTTACTTTATATCATGTGAATGGAAACATTACAGCTTGGGTCCTAAGATCACCTCTGACCCATCTCCTCCACAGCATGTGAGCAGCTGCACTCAGAGGAGACAACAAATGCCTCCCATAAGCTTCACTCTGCCCCTGGTTCATTGAGGTCAATGCTTGCGTATTTTCTGTGTGGGATTGTAAATGTTTGGATCATGATGTATTTGTGTTACATCTGCTTATGCAGCCAGTATAGCAACGTGTGAGGAGGCGGAGGGCTCAGATTCGGAGGTGACCAGGGCTGGGAGCAGAAGGGGGGCAGGCTGCGGCCTAGCAGGGGTGTGATTACTTTATCTCTGCTCTGGTTCTCAATTAAAATGCTGGAACTTGATGGAATCAGCGTTTCCTTTTATTTAATAAGTAACTGAGGGATCGCTTATTATTATTTCCCATAACAAGCATTTTAATTTGCAGCCTTTGTCCACGAGTAGGAACGACTGACCTCAGATTTCAAAATATGTCTCCTTCAAATAATGCAGACGCACAAAATCTGGAGCACACACGTCATGAGTGTAAAGTTAGTCTGTTTTCTATTACTCTACTGCACCTTCCCAGTAAATTATTCGTCAAAACAGTGATCGATCTGGTTAGTAGGGGTGTAAATCACCAGCTTTGCGACCCAATGTTATATTGATTTGTTTGGATGACGATGCGATATTTGCCGATACAACAAAATGTGTTCTGATTTCCTATTGATGCGATCCATATCATGCAACATTAACTCACATAAAAAAAACAAATATGATTTGACCATTTTATTTATAAGCAGGCATTTAAATAAAAAACAACATTCTGCTCATTTTTAAACAACAACAACAATAATAACAATAATAATAATAGATCACCTGTTCACTTCAGTTTCATATCTTGTGAATTTCAAAATAAAAAGGTATGGATCGATATTTTCATTTTGCATCGATGTAACTAGATCGCTAATCATTTTATCGATATATTGGTGAGGATCGATGTATTGTGTTACACTCCTACTGGTCAGTGAAGCTGGCCTGTGGTCTCATCTACACTCTCAATATCCCCAAACCTCGTTCAGTTAGTCTCAATTATGGCAGAGGGACACATAGGCATTGCTTCAAATTAATCCAAGTACAGTTCTCAGCTTGATTAATCAGGCCTGTTTAACCCCGTGCCCTTCCACACTGCCTGCCTCCAACTTAAGGCCCATTCCAATCAGCGCTTCAAGTATTTTAAAGGTTTTCAATTATTAATTGATTCGGCGGCGTTTGCTGCGTGTGCGTGATTGATTGCGTAATAAGCTGCTCACGAGAACCTGCAGGTACAAGGAAAAATGGGCCCGAGCTCTTTCTTGTGCTCCTTGAGCCGTTGGTGTGAATAATGGAATCAAGTTAATCCTTTAACGCCCGTACGAGTTAAAAGGCACATCCCAAAAGTTGGTACTGCAACGGAGCATTAAGATTTTGAAATATGACAAGTGAGAATTTGTTTGTGAAGGGGACACATATAGACGTGCTAATTGCTTCATTTTTTCCCCAGCTTGGCCCGTCTCCGCTCGCTCGGCTCATTAAGGCGCTCTGGTCAATATGTTATGAGCCTGGTAACAATTATCAGCTCCAATTATTATCTCCTCTGAGAAGCACCGGAGACAGGCACAATAAGACCACAAACAAATGTATTGATTGCCATTTGTAAAGTGTCAGAGACGTTCAATCACCTACTATACTTCTGCTTCCCAAAGTACGTTTAGAAATGAATTTCTCAAGCATCAGTGTAATCTCAAAGGGGGAGGATGCCTAGAAGCAATGTGTTAACCACAAAGCTACATGTGGGGCATCAAAAAGCTGGATTTAAATGATCACAAGTTAAACCTGGAAACTAATGTCTAAATATAGACTTAACATTATAAGGATAACGTGCTATATCTATCTTAAAGGAGTCATCACCTGGAAATCTGACTTTTTTATGTTAAAACTTGTGCGTTGGTGTTGGACCTAATTTAAAACATTCAGGAGTGTGAAAGTGACTTTACTTTTGTTTTGTTTGTTTTTTTAGCTGTCAAATCCTTTTTCCTTAGCCTGCAGTATGGAAAAAAGTAAAATGCATTTATTTTACATTTCCAAGGCAGCAACGGCCAGCTAAGATGTGAACCAAAGAGGGAAAGTCCAAGATCAAGCGTAAAAAAGTGGCATTTGTTTTTATAAGGTTGGTCTTTGACCACGTCGAACTGTCTGCGGGCTCTTACAGTAGCTGCGACGCCATCTTTCTTTCTAATAGCTCTGCAGTACGGCCAGCAGAGGGCGCAACAGTTTTTATGTCTGCTGATCACGCCTGGCGTAAACTCTTTTCAGGCTCAAAAAGGACTAAGAAAACACCATCATGATGAACAGGTGATGTATATTAGTTTTATTTGATGATGAATATATGTTTTTTTTGTGTTTTTTTATAGACACAAAAAAACTGTGATAAAAGTTAGATTTTTAATAAGTTTAGATAATATTGTGAACATTTTAAACTGAACACTGAGATGAACTGGAAACCAAGTTGAAAGTGTTATACAGGAGACATATGTGACGTCTCATTAATTTTGTATTATCTGAAGGCAATGTCCTTCTTTCTTTAAGACAGGTATGGAGGTGTACTGCAGAGAAATAAAACTAAATAAAATTCTGAGTGATCATCTCTACTGCTTGGCCACCAATACCCTTAGTTTAGAAACATTTATGTAAAAGAAATGTTGTCTGGAGGGAGTGATGAGAGACAGACTGAACAAGCACAAGTCCTACACTCAGATATGACTAGAAAGTTTCATCTAAATGGCCAATTTGTTGTCCCATTTGATCATTTTCTAAATTAATTAAATTGATAGAAATTGTCACACCTGTTTGTCTAACAACCCAGTCGGTATGAGAACTTACGTAACTCGGAGTCCATGAATGAACAGTACAACTGGATGTCATGTGCTCGGTTAGAGATGTTGAAAATAATTATCATCCAGGTGCTTTTAGACCCAACGCACATTTATGTCACCGATCCTCCTTTAAGCTGAGTCAGATTGAATTAAAAAATGGTTTTAGCAGCAAATATTGGAGTTTTAAGGAAGAAAGTGTCCAATCAGCTGCCAGAGATAGAGGTATGTGAATATTTAATCAATTTTTTCCATAAAAAAAGCTCAATTAAAGCCACAGCCAAATATGATGCCCCTAAGAGAAGCTGCCTTTGTGTGTTTATACATGGAGTGTGGGAAGGTGCATGTGAGCTGAAGCCCTTTCTTTTTTGAGTGTGTGGGTGGAAGGGAGGAACAGCGCCGCGCACACACACACAGCACTTGGCCCTGAGGCCAAAAATGCTCCGCTTTAATTGTGTGTGATTTTGTGAAGGAATAAAAGGGAATTCTTCCCTTGAACTCTGAAGACGGAGAGCAACACAAAGACGAGCAAAAGAACGGGCAGACAAAGAGCTAACGAAGGCAACAGATAAAATACTAATTACTTTGTTTTTTGTGTTGAGCCGAACTTTTGTATCTTACACGTTTCCTCAGAGGTGTTACAGCGGCGGGAACGATTCGCAGCATGAAATTAGCTTCAGGAACACTCAGCAGTCAGCATTTCTGACAGCTACATTTCACAGATGTGTTGTGCTACAAAAAGATGCACTGGGTAGGGATCTTTAGGTGGGACAGCCTTTTCCAGGTAAACTGGTGTTAAAGTATACTTTCACCAACTTTGCCTCATTTCCTTTCACAGTGGGGAAATTATTTACCTAGATGTCTTAACAAGTAGTTTTTTTCTATTCATTTAAAAGAAGAAGGTGGTGGGGATTTTCCACTTGTTTCCATATCCAGCTTTTCTATTACATGTTGCATAGTGCTGTGGATGGAAATAAAAGGGATAAATAACCCTATTGTTTCAATAAGGAGACAAGAAATAAGGCTGCCAGACCTGCAAAATAGAGTAATTAACTCAAAATTACTCAAGGTTTGCACTGTAACGTTCTGTTACAGTGCAAACCTTGAGATTTTTTTGCAAACTTGTTTATTTCTGCAACATTTGGCCTAAAACTGTCTTAGTGCTGCCCTCTATGGGTTGAAACCTGGCTACTGCAGTTGAATTTTCCTATTTGTTAAAACGGTACAACCTGGTACATGTCTACATCACATCCCTGTGTTTGGGTAGAAAACCATCCCGCTCAAGGCCGGTTTATGGTTGACGTGTCCGCGAGGTCAAATTACCTGATTTCAGCAACCATTTCCCTCTGCGTGGCGTCCGCGCTGCCCAAATTTTCGTAAAGAAATTTACTAACTACATGGACAGCCCCGTGCGGAAAAAAACGGTTCTACTGCTGGAGAGTCGGCATCATTATTTGGCCCATAAAGATCACCACGATCAACAGATTGTGAACAATTCTTGGAAAGAATTGCTGTAACTCTTGAGGCATTAAAAATGTTGGAAACAACTGTTTTCTACTGCTGCATGCTTGCTGTAGGTGAGCCTACACTGCCCCCTAGAGTCTAGGAGAATGTTGGCTACAGTGGGTATAACCATAGACATCATATACGTAGACGCCTTGTTTGGTGGGTTCTGCCTATGCTGCGGATGCGTCAGAGCGTCCGCCATGTTGAGTGTGGCAAATCTGCAGTTAGACTCAGTCACTTAAACAGTATCAGAGGGACTTTAATCTCAGAATATACTTTGTATTCGTAATATTTTTATTTTTGTAATATTACGAGTTTATTTTCGCATCCCTTTGGCTTCATTCTCCTGACTTTATTCTCGTAAAGAATAAAATAGTTATAAGAATCTAACCTGGCCCTATTACTCACTTAGGACTAACATAGCTCTGCAAACTGTGACTATTCTGGAAATGTTCTCCCTTAATTCTCATAATATGACGTTTTTCTCATAATATTACAACTTTTGTCACGGTTTTATGAAATAATCAAGACCACAATGTTTAGATTTAACCAATTGATTTTTATATGCATAACACATACACATATATATATATTTGTCTAACAACGCTGCTAACTGCACTTTATCCCTCAGAAAGTGCACCCATTCTGTCCTCCACTGCCCCAGCAGCACCGGCTTCAGGCATCACTAAGTCAGCATCTTGAGCCGAAGGCTCAAACTGATTAGTCTCAGCGCCGCTAGGCTCCACTCAGCCTCCCTCAACCACCGGTGACGAGAGGTGTAAAAACAATCCACCTCAAAAGACGGAAAAAGGTAGCTGCCACTTTCCCTTGTCCTGACCACACTCCCGCCTGCAGAGCACCACACTTAACCCCTGCCCCTCTTTGTGTCTTGGCAACACCCACTTTGGTAGAGTTTTAAGAAAATGTGTCTGGAGCGGGGTTATGCTTTTACATCAACCTTAAAATCAATAAAAAATTGATGGTGCGCCTTACATGTGATTACCCTTGTGCTTACTGACTGATTTTATGTGGTACAATGCGCTCAAAAATCTGTTAAAATGTGTAAGTACGACTTTGGTTGGCAACGAAGCCGCTCTGCTCAATAGATATTTAGAGCATTACGGTACACTGTGTCACTACCTGATCGGACCCGTGAGCTGTCTACAAGACTGCCTGACTGTAATTTCTAAACTAGAAGTGCATGTAAAGGCCCCCACATACTCTGGTGTAGTTCACTCCGCGGAGGTCTGCGCGTTCTCGAGGCGTACTCAAGGCGGACTCTGCACATACAGCTACGTGTCACTACAAACTTCTCGGAGGCAAGAAGTCTTCACATCGAACTGTTTTATATGTGACACCGAGCTTGATACAGGAGCTAAACTCCAGGACGCAGCATCACAGTCCCTCTCTGTTCTCCCTGACAGGTGGGAGCCTCCTGGAAAAGAAACAGCTCTATGTGTAATTAGCTCAGCTAGCTAATCACACATTTTACCATCTGTTCTACCGCTTCGTCCCGCTGGCAGAAAGTCTGGGAATTCTAGGAATTTGCCACAATAAATGTAGACAACAGTAATGAACCTAATAAGTTAATTCAATATAAAAGTTACATTTATTTTAGCCTTATGTTAGAAACAGACGGATAGAGATATGTGGACGTGAAGGAGTGATGGTATTACACACTTAGAATACTTAGTGCGCCTTATGGTTACACTTCAAAGAGAACTTGTCTGACAACATGAAGTAGGCTACATGATCTCTAGAAGCAACACACCATGCCCTGATCTAAAGAAATTAAGAACAGATGAGAAACAACGTCACTAGCTTGCATCAGTCTGGAAAGGGTTACAACAGAACCTTCTGTGATGTTAGCTTTTCTCCACATTTGTGAGCAACATACCACCACCAGTGCCCACGTTCAAATGTCTGTCCCTCCACATAGTCAGCCTGCTAGCCTGCTGCAGAGGAAAGGGGAGGGAGGGAGAAAGCTGGCTCCACTCAGCCAACCATATCCAATTGTGCCGACATACAGTACCACACCACATTCGCAGTCTCAAACACAAGCCACAGCTACCTATTATCTTCCCACTCTCCCGCACACCTTCTCTGTATCTCTGGCTTTCACTCTCCAGCTGCCTTGCGATTTATGTCTCCCTCCTTAAGCCTCTTAAGCTCTAAGCTGCTGAGGCCTTCGTGGACCTCATGCAGCGACGTGCAAACACACAGATGTGTGCTTTCAGACAGATGTGTAATCTTTTTCTAATTAGCATGGAGAGGCAGCACGATCTTATCTAGCAGGTGGCTAAAATTATAGCTTTTGCTCATTTTCTTCACATTCTCTGTCCTTATCTCCCTTTTAAATACTCATGCACACAATCGAAGTGTATATCTATGTGAATACTGTACAAGCTTGCTCCTATACAATTATGCACAGTCAACATGGATAAATTACATTTACAGGCAGGATTTTTTTTTTAGCTTTTTGCTTTTGGGTCTTTACAATAATTGCAGTGTCCTCTGATGCTGAGTCTGTAAATTAATCATTTTTATACTTAAAAGTTGAGGAAAGTATGCATGGAGGAAAAAAACTTGAAGAAAAAAAACTCTCTTCGAAGGTTTACTATTTCTTTGACCTAAATTTCTGAAT
Source organism: Fundulus diaphanus (assembly GCA_037039145.1). Lineage (NCBI taxonomy): Eukaryota > Metazoa > Chordata > Actinopteri > Cyprinodontiformes > Fundulidae > Fundulus > Fundulus diaphanus. The sequence goes on from CM073139.1 coordinate 28,598,016, forward strand.
TATTTCCACAAAAAAAGCAGAAAGACTATTTTGCAAGAAAACTTTAAAGTATTTGCGCAAAGTAAAATACTGTTAATACTGGGGTGTTACAAAGACAGTTTAGTAAGAAGATTGAATCATATGAATAAATTACTCATTTATATACTATTCGCATCTAAAAGAATCAGAATACCATAGAAAAGTTCATTAATTTCAATTTCATTACAGAAACACTAACATAAGGCAAGGCAAGGCAAATTTATTTGTATAGCACATTTCAGTACAGAGACAATGCAAAGTGCTTTACATGATTAAAATATAGGAAAATAAAACAGAATAAAGGCAAGTAGGAATAAAATTTAGAAACAAAATAAAACATGGGAAAATAGAAACTAAAAGCAAACATTAAAAACAGTTGGACTACAAACTTGAACTAATGATGTTTCAGTAAAACAGTTTAACTAGAACAGTCGAAGGCAATCCTAAACAAACGTGTTTTTAATCTTGATTTAAAGGAGCTCAGGCTTTCCGCACTTTTACAGTTTTCTGGAAGTTTGTTCCAGATAAATGGAGCATAGGAACTAAATGCTGCTTCTTCATGTTTGGTTCTGGTTCTGGCTTTTACTGCTACAACAAATGTTCACCACTAAAAACTAAAGCAAGTTTATCAGAAAGTTAGACTATAACATAAGACCACTAAAAATAAATTGTAACATAAATACTCCGTCCGTCCGTCCGTTTACTTCCGCTTATCCGGGGTCGGGTCGCGGGGGTAGCAGCTTCAGTAGGGAGGCCCAGACGTCCCTCTCCCCAGCCACTTGGGCCAGCTCCTCAGGAGGAATCCCAAGGCGTTCCCAGGCCAGCCGGGAGACATAGTCCCTCCAGCGTGTCCTGGGTCTTCCCCTGGGCCTCCTCCCGGTGGGACGTGCCCGGAACACCTCACCAGGGAGGCGTCCAGGAGGCATCCTAACCAGATGCCCGAGCCACCTCAACTGGCTCCTCTCGACGTGGAGTAGCAGCGGCTCTACTCTGAGTCCTCCCCGGATGACTGAGCTCCTCACCCTATCTCTAAGGGAGAGCCCAGACACACTACGGAGAAAACTCCTTTCGGCCGCTTGTATCCGGGATCTCGTTCTTTCGGTCACGACCCAAAGCTCGTGACCATAGATGAGGGTAGGAACGTAGATCGACCGGTAAATCCAGAGCTTTGCCTTTTGGCTCAGCTCTCTCTTCACCACAACGGATCGGTACAGCGCCCGCTTCACAGCAGACGCTGCACCAATCCGCCTGTCGATCTCCCACTCCATCTTCCCCTCATTCGTGAACAAGACCCCAAGATAGTTGAACTCCTCCACTAGGGGCAGCACATCCTCCCCAACCCGGAGAAGGCACTCTACCCTTTTCCGGTTCAAGACCATGGTCTCGGATTTGGAGGCACTGATTTTCATCCCGGCCGCTTCGCACTCGGCTGCGAACCGCTCCAGTGAGAGCTGTAGATCACGCCCTGATGAAGCCAATAGGACCGCGTCATCCGCGAATAGCAGAGACACGATCCTAAAGTCACCAAACGGATCCCCTCAACACCTTGGCGGAGTCCAACTCTCACCGGAAACGAGTCCGACTTACTGCCGGCAATGCGGACCAGACTCTGACACCGGTCATACAGAGACCTGACAGCCCTTATTAAAGGGCCCGGTACTCCATACTCCCGGAGTACCCCCCACAGGACCCCCCAAGGGACACGGTCGAATGCCTTCTCCAGATCCACAAAGCACATGTAGACTGGTTGGGCAAACTCCCATGCCCCCTCCAGAATCCTGCTGAGGGTGTAGAGCTGATCCAGTGTTCCACAGCCAGGACGAAAAATAAATACTCTGTTACAGTAAAAAAAAAAAAAAATGCAGTTGCAGTTGGAGTCATTATGTAACCTGTGGATAATCCCACCTGGGGCCCATAGTTCATCTTTATGGACCTGTATGCGGTGTCCGAAATTAACTTCCTGATTCACCGTCCAAGTTGGCCGGTAGATGTAAGAATCAACCGGCCCAGCATATTTTTTACCGGCCAAAATATTAATTCTGACTGACTCCTGCTAAATGTCTCCACATAATCCCGCTATGTAATTAGCCTGAGCTAAACGCTAGCTGTTAGCAAACAGACATGATGTAGTTGCTGTAGTTCTCACGTCACATGTGCGAGTGTTTGTGTGCGTTTTTTTATCATACGTGCTGAAAGCAGAGGAACGTAAAGAAGCATCCACCCAGATGATGAATGAAAAACACAACTTATCTGGTGTGAACATTTACTCGCCATGCGGCAGCTAGCCCTCTGAAATTTACCCGCCAAACGGAAAATTCACTCGCATTTGGCATCTGGCGAGTGTTAATTTCAGACCTTGGTATGTACCTGGTGGTTGGAAAACAACGGTGAAAGGCTAACTCTTTACCCTGAAGTCTACATTAAGACGTATTTTCTTTTAATAAATCCCCAGATTAAAGCTCGACAACGATGAAAGAATTTGGAGAATTATGAAGACATCTTGAGGCCTTTGGGTCTCTCTCTCTGTCATAAACAAGTGTAAGGGGTAAACTAGTAGAGCTTATTGGTAGATTGATGCTTTCAACGAGTGCTGTCCTCTACTGATAGCCAGGAAACCAACAGGGTTATGCAATAATAAAGAGATATCTGCAGGCTATACAACAGGAGGAAAATTCCTGCGACAAGGCAAGAAAACACCGATTTCTGACACGCATTGCACAACAACGGCATCCCCTTTAACAAAGGCCCATGAATCAATTCATAAAAGCACTGAAAGCCTGGCAGACAGTGAAGTCTGAGTCAAAAGGGCAGATGAGGTACCAGAGGGAAAAGAGCTGAGTTTCAAGTGGCAATGCAATCATCAGCTATGATAGAAATAAGGAGGGTAAACAGACAAGGCCTCCATTTCAGGCTCTCACTTGCTAGCTTGCAATCAGAGCCCCTTGATGCCAGACTCGACAGGAGCAACAGAGAGAAGTTGTGGGGGATAAAAATCTCACTGTGTGCACTAAAACACAACCCCCCCTGGAAATATTCATGGCTGTCCCACAGCACCTTTTAAACAAACATGATGCAGTATATCCTTGGTGTTTTCTAATAACCTCTGTCTCCTTTATCCTCCATCAAAACAAATGATTTCTATTCCAGATTATGGGGAGGAAAAAAAAAAACCTGGAGTCTCACAGTGTGACAGAATAAATCACATTTTCTTGGATATTGGGCTCATATTTATGGAAACACAGGGAGAAAAACGGGGCCTGTACACGTTGGTGAGAGATAATACTGTTATCCGCATTCCCCCCCCCCCCCCCCTTTTTTTCAGAACCAGAATCATGCTTCACAGGGTATCAGGCAGGAGCTTTGACTATCTGGGCTCTGAGTCCTGTGTCTAATCTGTCGGTTTTATTTTTCTTATCTCTGTCGCCCTTCCTTTTCTGCTCCCATTTCATTCCTGACGTCACCGCTGTCTTCTCGGGCTGCAACATGTTACATTCAATTTACTTTATTTACAATGAAAATCTGATAATTACATACACCGTTAAACAAAGATACATAACTATTTTACTCATTTTGTTATAGCTGACTAAACTTTCCAGTTTTGGGGCCAGTGACAATAACCTTTATTTATTTTTTTATTTTTTATTTTTTTAGTAAAAGGCAAAAAAAAGCGCTGATAACCAACATTATTAACCCTTTAAAGAAAATTGGGAAAACCCAGATGATGTCATGGCTTTGCAACCATCTGATTTACAACTCTGGTTTTAGATAAAATCACACACTGCTTCCTCTTATGATAACATGGAAAATTAAATAAAAATTAATCTCTATAAATCAGAGCTGCACAATTTATCCAATCGCAATTTTCCTTGCAATATCAGTGTGTGAAATATGGCAGCCGCAATATACGCAATATTCGGTGCGTTATCTTGAAATTATCCCTAAACACCCTTACCTGATGTACATCTTTAGCAGCTAAGACGTTAAAACTCACACTGATTGGTCGAGATGTTTATTGTAAAGAATAAAACAAAAAGGTGCCAGGAAACTAGAGTCATCATGAAGGCAGTGGCGTCGCTATTACATATTTTGCTGATATGACTAACAGGAGGCTGCACAGTGATGTTTTTGGACTGTGGAGGTGATTGTCCTTAGGTGTGAGTGTGTGTGAGTGTGTGTGAGAATGGTTTGTCTGTCTCTGTGTTGCCCTCCGACTAACTGGCGACCTGTCCAGGGTGTACCCCGCCTCTCGCCTATTGACAGCTGGAGATAGGCACCAGCACCCGTCGCGACCCCACGAGGGACAAGCGTGAGGGAAAATGGATGGATGGATGACAAACAGGAGTGAGAACTCGTTAAATAATATTGACGCAGCCCTACAATGTCTGATAATATCCTAAAGATCGTCAGTGGGCTTAAGGCTCTGCGGCTGACAGTCCATGCGTGATTTCACAGTTTAATCCTGGCATTGTCACCTTGGAATATGCATGTGCCATTAGGGAAGAAAACATCCATTGATGGAATAATCTGGTCATTCGGTGTATTCAGGTAGTCAGCTGACCTCTTTCTTTGAGCTCATACTGTTGCTGATCCTAGACCGGACCCACTGGAGCAACCCGGATCATAGCACCGCCCCACCAGGCTTGTACAGTAGGCACAAAGCATGATGGGAGCATCGCTTCACCTGCCTCTCTTCTTATTTTGATGCGCTTATCACTCTGAAACAGGGTCCATCCGGTCTCATCGGACCACAGGACCTTCTTCTAATCCTCCAGAGTCCGATCTTTATGCTCCCTAGAGAAACTAGGCTTTTTTTCGGTTAGCCTTACTGATCAGTAAACTCCAAAACACGGGCAATTAAAGAAAAATACTCTCAGTTCTTCCTAGAATCTTTACATTTCAGAAGATATAAACTGGTCGTTCAAAATCCCATTAAAAAGTTTTTAATAAAAAACTCTTTAACATTCTTTAACTGCAGGCAAACCAAATCTGAGCTGAATGCGGGGCATCAGCAGAGACCCCTAGCGGACCATGGGGCTGGGCAATATGGACCAAAAATAATATCCTTATTTTAGGCTGAATGCCGATATACGATATTTATCTCGATATGTCTTTCTTTTCATAAAGTAATTATAAGAGGGCATCCATGACTCAAAGCTTTATCCCAAATGTCTCAAAGGCACAGCTGTAGATAAATGAGAAACAGCTGAAAAAGAACCTACTAGAATACATAAAAGCATAATTATAAAACAACATAGACCACCATGATATAAACAATGTAGTCTCATCTTATATCTCTTTTTTTAATCTTGATATTTTTAAAATCTCGATATACTGCCCAACGCTAGTGTCACACAGGCTTTGCAGATATGATGAATGAGGTTTTATGACGCATATATTTCTGCTCCATCCAGGCAGAGAAAACTCAGCTCACTCCAGCCGTTTCCTTGGCATCTCTTTAAAAAGGTCTTTAAACAGTAGGAGCAGCGTGGCATTACGTTTTTTAAGGCTTTTTCCAACCATAACCTAAAAACCTTGGTATGACTGGATACGACCTTGCTTGCAAACATCAACTTTTGAGGCTCACATTATTTCACAAGCTGCAAAATGGCAGAAAAAACGTGATATAAAGCATTTAGCTGTCATTAAATATGCCTGGTCTACTTTTTTATTAAAGGTCAGCCTATATTTTTTACTACAGCAACGCATGATAATATTATAGCGCTAATAATAGCGGTTGTATTTCTCTATTTCAACCCAAGGTTCTAATGTGAAGGTTTACTGCAGATAATGTGCAGTTAAAGAGTAGCTGCTGCAAACACATCTAAATCAGCACTGAGAGAATAAATTAACCTCATAATTTTTTTTTTTGTATTGTGGATGATTCTTCTGTGCACTGATTCAAAAAAGACTCTTAAAGATTGGGTTAATGAAGCCAGATACACCCACGAGAAGACGGTGCTTCTTCCTAATATTCTATTACTACACAGTCACTGATTGCCATGTATGTAGTCCTGAAACGCAGCAGTCAAATCAATAATAGTCTGGAGCCCGAGTTTGGAGACAATGAACTCCAGCCGAGGTGGGCGAGATGTTTACTTCTGATGATCCGTGGGAAAACTGTGAATAACCAAGCATTTAAATATAAGCGCAACGCTGAATATTGATCTTGTGCAAAGGTGGCAGACTTGAGCTCAGCTGATCACTCTGGTTTCTCTGAGCAGACGAAACCCGGGCTTTCAACTTCTGCGGGAGGAGGTGTCTGGCGGGGTGGGATTCAGCGAGGAAAACCCGAGGCCTTGAAGGCGGCGTTCGATTTTTCAGAGAGGTGAGTCGCAGGTTGAGGCAGAGCGAAGGTTCAGGTTTTTGTTGCAGAAGAAGAGGCACAATGTCAAGGGTATCTGCGCTGAAATGAAAACTAAGGGAATTTAAACTTATTCCAGCAAAAAAAAAAAAAAAAACGAAACATGAAGCACTTGATACGCAGTGCAGCAAGTTGTTTTTAGAGTAAAGAAGCGGTTAAAGTCAGCTCCAGGCAGTAACGACTGTGGAAAATCCTTCAGTTTTAAGATATAAACACGACGTAAGTAAGATAATATCTATAAAAAGTTCAAGATGTGTGGTAATAAAACTGGGCCATACTGAAAAAAAAAACAGCTTGGAGATCTGAGTGCTTTTATGCACCACTGTCTGCTGTTTAGAGGGAGGTGAAGGACTTTGTTTTGCAGGGAAAAAGGAAGCTGGAGTGGATAAAGATGCAACAGCAGCCCATATACACACATTTCGGCACGTCGAGGTCCAACCTGCACCAAAAAGTAGAGATTTTTTCGTGATAGACGAACTCAAAGTGGCTGATTATTTTCATTTGGAGGCTTTAACGCCGCCCGGAACGGTGAAACATGGTGGAGGCAGCATCATGCTGTGAAGTATGCTGTGTTTGAGTTCTCAACTGATTCAGGAACAAAAACATTGTGTGCAACACTTTGTGCTGATCTGTTACATAAAATCCCACTAAAATACATCAGATATGTGGTTTTAACCTGACACTATGTTGTTGTGGCTCCTGCGGGTTGGCTCCTCGTGAACTTAAGACGGCGCAGCGGGGCCAGCATCGTTATCATCAGCCCATTAGTCCGCGGCGGTGTGTATTTGTGCACCGTCTGAATAATGACATGCTCAATGATTAAAAGCTTTCATGGCGGGGGCTCAAAAGGGAACAGAAGCGATGCTGAGGCTGACCTTAACCACTGTTGTGGACACATTTTTCTCTCTCAGATTTTCGAGGATGGCCGTCGTCAGACATGTTTACAGCCTCTGCATACTTTGCTTTTCAAACAGAGCAGCCTTACTTGCCAACTTAGCGGAGATTGCTAAACTCCCTCTCTTTTACCTGGATCAAAGGTTAAAAATAAATACCACCCCTGCCAGTTTTCCTCTTGCACTAACAATAAATCTTCCTTTGTGTTTAAAGGTACTTTAAAATCAAATATTCACACTGTTCAACACAAAGCAAGGACATGCAATTTGTCTGTCTTGGGGCTAAAGATATGCTCAATTTAGCTTTCATCTCCAACTAGGAGCCGCTCGCTGTTCGAGGCTATTATTTAGTACGAGCATGCCAGTCAGACTCACTTTGACAATATGCAATTCTGCAAGTCAGACCGCCCTGAACACCACCGTGCAACACCAGTGACTGTTCCATAAAAAATTAAAAATGGGGCAAAAAAAATTAACGTATCCAAACACATTTTCTGTCGATTTTGATGGCCTGATATTAGAAGGAAAAGGACAGAGGGACTTTGAAAAGATGTTTGGGTATTTGGGTGACATACAGACGTCTCTGAATGCATTCGGCTTGTTAAGGTAGATTATTTACAGGAGGAAGAAAAACAGGAAGTAGGAATTGGCTAATTATTGATTTTTTAGTGTTTTTCAAACCAAATCCTGTGCTTCCTCTCCCAGCTGTGGCTGCGAGCCGTCAGCTTTGTATCGCGGTTAAAGGAGGGACATTTTCCTTCACTTTTATCTTGTTTAAAGGAGAAACAGAGAACAGCTACGATTTGGCAATGGGGGGGGGGCAGCACCCAACAGTCTTTTGAAGGGAAGTCCAGAGGAAACGCACATGAGAAACAAGCTCAGAGAGTTACAGTGTCTGAAATACACAGCTCACTGTGAGCTCGCTACTGAAGGAGATGGCAGCTAATTTACAAGGTAACAGCTTGTCAGGATTCGGATTCGAGCTAGTATTTCTAGCTGTTGGTAAATTTAGGTTAAAAATTTAAGAAATACATTTTATAACTCAGACAAAACGTCTGAACACCCTATGTCACAAAACTAGGCACGGACTTTCAAGCCAACAGCACCGGGAGCCTGATATAGACCCCTTGATGGCATTTCATGGTTTTTGGAGACTTCTTTTAGCATCTTGCTGTCCGTTTTCAGGTTGAGCCTGCTCTGATATGTCGGTAGCTCTTCTAATTGTTTTCCACACAATTTTGGTAGAAAAGCCTTTTAAAGGCGCATAGCCACATTATTTCACTTTTTGTATTTATTTATATGTCAGTAGTTCACTCTGGTTGCATACAACGTTTTTATGAAAGATTAACACATCCTGCTGGCGTGTTAGTTGGTATTTTGGTGTTTTATGCTCTGTTTTTGCTCACTTTGTTAGTAAATAAAGCCTTTTGTATTTATTTATTGGTGTTCACTGAAGCGGACGCTAAACCTGTCGAGGCTCAGATGTGACGCAGAGTTGACTGACGTGAGTAAATGTTCTGATATGAGGCTCTTAAAGTTGCTGTAGATCGGTTTATTTAATTAATAACGGTTGGTCTTCAATCACACCGAGCTGCTGCTTTACTGCGAGGCATTGCAGAGGGTCAGGCTCAGTCCGGCATTATTTAATTTTGATTTATTAATTAAACCGGCATTATGATAGTTCTTTGATACTGCCACTAGATGGCGCCATCTATGTTTATATCTGCTAATCATGCCTGGCGCTGGGACTATTTATATCCACAAAAATGACCATCAAAACATTATCACACTGGAGGCTTGATGTATATAACCTTATTTTATCATGATCAAGCGGTTTTTGGTCTTTAAGCATATAACGTGGCTATCAAGACAGATCTTTGGGTCTCACCTTGCTGTTCCCTCTCACTTCTAGTCAGGAGCAAAAAGGCTAATGATCTGAGGTTTAAGCAGGACAAAAATCCTTAAAAATGCTGAGTGATGATATTCTCATCATGTGCTTCTGTGGTAAACCTGTCTTTGTAATTTCCAGCCATCTGAAGTGGGAATAAATGTGAGATTGTCCTGATTCATTCACCAGTAATTGTTTTCCATCGATAACTTGTTTGTTATTGTTCATTAATAGAACAGTATTTGCTCAAAATAACACAAGGGTCATCACAGGTTTTCCTTGTCTTTTTTCACATGACTATTTGCTTCTTTTTTTCTGCTAATTTAGAAACAGAAACCTTGACTTTGCCAATTTCCCCAAAATCTCTCAAGTCTTTGTAGTATTCTTTAAACCAGAATTCCTGTCTACTTGATTTTAACTGAAAGTAAAAGAAACACTGAAAGAAAACAGTGAAGGTTTTGCTCAAGGTAATAAAACTAACAAAATTTGCTTCTAAAATTACACAATATTGGCAATTCAGACATTTTATTCGTTCAGCAGCATTAAATTACTGACTGTTCAGAGGCTCCAGACTGTAGAGCAAAAAAAAAAATCACAGAAAAGCAACGTCTCAGAGAAAGAATTAAAGAGAAAAACAAATGTTAAAGAGAAAACCTTTGGACAAATGAACTTCAAAAAGAGAAGAAAAACGTAGATTTCCATAATAAAAAACAGAACACCTGAAGCGATTTCACACTGAGTACATCGATCATGCTTTGGGCTGGCTCTGCAGCCATTGGCATACTGAACGTGTCACCGCTACAGAGACAAATGAGTTCAATTTAATACCAGCAAATACTGGAAGCAAACTTCACACTGCAAAAAAAATAAAATAATATACGGAGAACATGGAAAGGCGACCCTCATACAGCCAAGGAAAAAAAACAAACATGAAATCGCTTCAAACTAATGTGCATCGATTTCAGAAGAGCATTGATCTTCTGTCGTTTAGTCTAAATGGGATAACGCTGAGCGCTAATTTAAAAAAATCTGGTCGGTAGGACTGAGCAATTGGAAGATTTGGTTTAAAAAACAAATTTAAAGTCATAAAAGATGTTAAAAAGCATGCAAATGCTGACATACGTTGCAAGAATGAAACTATTAGAGGCATATAGACTCCATATTTTACCTGAATGGCGTTTCCTTCTGTCTTTCCCATAATTTCTTAATGTTGTTCATCATCTAAACTCAATGAACTCTAAAAGTTACCCTGCATTTTCCAGTCAGAGATGGTTAAGGTAGAAGCTTCCCCGCAGCATGATGCTGCCACCACCATGCTTCGCTGTGTGAACGGTGTTCTCAGTGAGACTTGAGCTCTTAGCTCTGCAGACAGTTTTATAGAAATGCTCATTTTATTTCAGCGTTTTATTAGAAGTGCAAAAAACCTTCAAGGGCACGTTATCGCCTCGAACAGTTTAAAGGTCAAGGTAGATTGTGTAGAAAAAGGGAAAAGTTAATCACTGAGGTGTTATTGGGTCTTCGGCTTTAAGGGATGCGGTCTTTAACTCCCATTTTATGCATGCTGAATAAAAGATGCAATTGTATTTATTTCCTTCCTCGGTGGAGGGGCAAAGATTGCCGTGGGGATTCAAGTGGCACGGAGGTGGATTGATTATCCTCCTGCCACATCCTGCCGTTGGCTGTGACACGGCCATTATCTCCGCCTATGGATTAATTCAGCCACAAAGGAGAGGTCAGTGGCTCCAGCCAGGCCCCAGAGAATAGACTCCGGGGATTAGGGGAAGGGGATTCAGACGGGGCCGAGCCGTCCTTACTTTTGGCTTTGCTGCAGTGAAATTCAAAGGTTTCAGGTTGACGGCCCCCCTAATTGGAGGGTACGTCCTGCAACGATACCAGCCCAGATTACTAACACCACACTTGCTTGCGTAGTGAACTGAATTTCATGAACTTTCTGATATTTTCTGCTGAACGGGATAAAGCTCTCCTTGCAGTTCAAGAAATAATTGTTTTGGATTTTAAATCCCACTCATGCTGGACTGGAAATCAATGCACAGCAAGACTAGGATGCGATGTGAGGCTGTACGTCTCTAAAAAAAAAAAAAAAAAAAAAAATCCATTTGCATTTTGTACTCCTCAAGCAGCTTTTAAGTTTGACAAATGAATGCAAGTCATGAAGGAACGCATCAGGAGGTAAAATACAGTGATTCCATCTTGCATGATCTGCCAGTGTTGAATATAATTTGATATTTCCAATAAGGAATCAGACTAATAATGAGGATGAGAGATAAAAAGAAGTCATAACCTCAGCTAATGTCATTCCCCCCTCTGATCTCAAGATCAGGGATTCAAAGGCTCGACCTGTTTTATTCACTTTTCAGCATGTTCAATTCCTCCCACTCCAGCACACTTTTGTACTTCTATTTCCTTTGCAGACATCACCTTTAATTTTACTCAAGACGGCCTTTCATCTTTTTTTCTTTTCCTGCTTCATTGTGCAATGAATTGCCTGCTCACCTTTCCCTCCGGATATCGCCTCTCTTTGTTCCTCAACTCCGTGACAGTTTGGTGGTCATGACAGACGCCGCCACCGACTGTCGCCGCGGCGCGGTCAGCCAGGGATTTGGAGCGACCAGCGCCGGTCGTTGTCAGGTTAAGTTATGCCAGTATGAATATTACTCAAACCTGTCCCCGCCGGTGCTCTGCGCTGATGCAACACAGTCGGGATCAGGAGAAATAAATTGAGTAGGACTAAGTTTTCCGAATGCCTAAAGCAACTTTGTGTTTTTCTGTGTTTGATTACTTAATTGGACCAAACTGCAGGCAGAAAGTATCGCCGTCATGGAAGTTTATACATACAAACGGTGAGAGAACGACTGAAAGAAGCTGGTGACAACACGTTGAAAAGGAGAGGGTGATTACTGGAACATGGAGCAGGTGAGGCTAATTAACTTAATGGGGAGCAGGTGCTTACAGACTCACTTCTATACAGAAAACCCCTATTATTATCTTCAGCTGTCACTTTATATATTTATAATTAATATATGTATTAATTAATACTGTATATTCTTCAAGGCGCTACTTGATTGTATCTGTAATACGTTAATTGCTGGTTGTGCTGTTCTTTTTACATCTCTCTTTGCAGGTGAAGAAGCAGACTGAGGATGTATCGTTCTCTCCCTTTTCTCTCTTTCTCTTTCACATTCTCTCCTTTTTCCCCCTCTTCTACCTTCTTGTTTCAGTGTCCATATAACATCAAATATTCCCAGCATAAATTACAATAAAGCTTCAGGCATGTACAAGTCAAGCGGAGCAGTATGGCGAATGCGGTACGGCTCTGCTTGTGACAGTAAAATCTCTTGGGTGTTTTTTGGCATTAAGACAACAATTCTTATTGCCACTCTAAAAAAATAAATAAAATTAATGGGGAGCAGCTGCGGAGAGGTAACCTGACTATCAGCAAATGGATGTAGGTATGCAGAGCTCCACACGGCTCCACACATCCATCTGGAATCGCTGCCATTTGGAGGGATTTCAATAGCACATAAAATGGATGAGCCAATCAGGATCACCGGGCGGGATGTGAGGCATCAGAGAAGCGACTGTTTGGATTCAGACAACAATGGCAGCTCACAGCGAGGAAGCAAGCGGTGACCAGACATCCCCGTTTTGTATGAGCTGTCCCTGGAAATGTCCCACATTTCAGTGCATCATGATGGAGTAACATAGTTTAACGCAGCAGGAGGTATTTAGCCGGTCCTGCCGCTGTCCCGACGTAGTAGAAGAGCTGAGCCGATTGGGCAAAACAAACCAACCCCCTGACAGAGACTCTGCATCCGCCCGCTTAGTGGGTCTTCATTAGAGAAATCTATTCACCCGGTAACATTAATGCTATTTCATCAGTGTTGTCCAATCTATCGACTATTAATTATTTAAAAAAACACCAACGAACGTCTTTGAACTCTTTTGTTTGTGGAAACGATGGTTTCGGTTTCCATGTTGGTTTTGACGTGAGTAGTTGAAGTAGCACGTCAGTAAAGATGACGGACAAGTGGTTTATCCAATCATATGGAAGGGTTTTTGATAAGGCCCCTCCTTCTGAAATCCATCTCCAATGGAGTAATCCCAGGCTGATATAGAGGCAACAGAACAAGGTGACCACAGGAAAACCAGAACCTGCATAACCACTAGACTAGTCAGTAAAGCAAAATTCGCAAAGATCCTAAATAAAAACCTTAAAATAAAAGTAATAAACCCCAACTACCAAGGATAATTTTGACCAGACAGAATAAATCAATACAAACCAAGATTCAGAAACTAATGTTTGACATTTAGTAGCTAAAACAGTCTATAAAAATGCTACTTAGCAACAAATATTAAGGGCAAATTAAATGTAGTATCTAGTTGTGGCTTTTGAGCCCTCAATAGACTCCATTTATCCCAATTTGGTCCTTAAAACATTATTTAAATAAACAACGGAGAACAACCCTAGTTTGGAAATGATACATAGAGCATACTAAGCTTCTGATTTGGAAGAAAGTCATCAGAAATATATATCTCACTCACCGTTTTGGCATTGAACAAAAAATATTATTATATTGTTCTAACTGACCAGAAACAGTATAATTTTAGTCTGACCGCAAGTCAGACAGTAAGAAAAAAAAGGTGCAATGTGTCTTTTAAGAATTATAGATAGAAAATGGAAAAGGTTCAGCATGGAGAGAAATAATGTGCTTTGATATCTAGACAGGTTTTACCATTAGATTTTGTGACATCATCTGATTTATTTTAATCCATCTTAAAGTCAGCAGTAAAAGGGTAATAAAAATTAAACAAGGGGTAGTTTCATTTAGCATACTATAAAAATATTGAACTATTCAGACTGAAAGCGGACAACAAGAGGCCTCCAACCTACGTTGAGGAATATGGTATACATGTTATAGGTAGTGAGCTTTTATTATTACTAACCCTAGAGCTGTCAGCTAAATTTTCCCCCCTTTGACACAAGTTTTGCCCAGATCTATTTAGACATCAACTAACATTTTAAAGGTCTGTCAGATGTCCAGAAATGTGGACTGGATGTGTAACGGGATCTTAAAACAGGAGACTGACACTAATGGGGTTTGTTAGCAGTTCTTCTGTCAAACAAAATGAGTAGTTTGATGTGTTGATAGCTGCTTTTACAGCTGCAGTCCAAACAGGCCTGCTAGATAAACTGGTGGATGTCCGTATAAGTAACAGCGAGTGTCTACAGCCGTGTCTGTCTCTCGGATAAACCGGCATTTCAGGGTGTACTCCACCTCTCAGCTATTGGCAGGATGAGATAATGTATGGAGGATTACCAGATGAGTGAATGAATGCTGATCGCCTGCTCAGATTCACAGCAGTACATCACGTTCCCTCCCGGATGACAGTTTTGGAAATGCAACACTGTCCAAAGCTGCCAAGGCTGCAGCATTTAACAGAGAAGCAAACAGCTACATTACCTCCAACATTTATTGGGAGCTGACGAACGCTTCCATTATGTTAATGGATTATTTACAACCACAACAAAAATGCTTCTATGAGAGAAGCAATATAGAAGAGGATCATAAATCCTTTCAAAAGAAGCTAGTACATTGACCATGGGAACCCTCTTAAGTCTTGAGGTGGATTTTTAAAAGCCCGCCATGAGCCTCTTTTGATCCCCTTTATTCATGCAATGGATGTATTTCAAGGCTTGTTGGACATTTCTCTGCAGCACTTCACAGTTATCAGTAAAGACTAACATCATTGGTGCCTTGATGTTAGAGCTTGAATATCAGATATTAAAAGGATCATTTGGATTTTGTGAAGTGGGGTATAGTTAGTACCCTTTCTCTGGTAGCCAGAAATGTGATCAAAGTAAAATTGTAGAGAGTTATTTTTTTATTAGGACAGATTTCAATCTGATAAAACAACTTAAATAAATGCACTTCATCCTGTAACAAGTCTAGAGGCATAGCAGCTTCTGAATATTCATTGCAGGAATCCCCATGAACAAGGTGTTACAGAAGTTGAGCCTGGAGGAGACAAAGGAGACCAGTTTATCAGCATCAGGTAGAGAGAAGGACAAAATCTGGAGATATTCCTAAGGTGGAAGAAACAGGTTTTAAACAGATGACTGATGTGATTATCAAATGGGAGGTGATGGGTACAGTCTTGCGCCAAGCTTTGTCACTGTTGTTGAGAGAAAGATGATTGACCTGATAATGAGTCCCAACCAATATATCTTCAGTTTTGATGATTTTTAAACGGAGCATGTTTTGACTCATCCATTTCTTTATTTCCTCCAGGCAGATGATGAGGATGGTGGATGAGGATCAAGATGTAGATCCCAATGAGGATCCTGAAGAAGAAGGGGGATTTGGATCTGTCTTTAAACAGAGTAGAGTGTCATCAGCATAGCAATGAACGGAGATCCTGTGCCGACAAATGATGATATGGCCCAGAGGAAACATGTATAAAACGAAGAGAAGAGGCCCGAGGACAGAACCTTGTGGGACACCACAGGTTACAGTGTTAATCAGGACTTGGCATTGCTAAGTAGCGAGGGTTTTCTCTTGGTGGTTAAAATGCAATGGTATGAAATTTGTAACTATAGCAACGATTAACTGAAATGTGTGCAACTAAGTGGGATATTCACCAATCACACTTCTCTCTTTATAAAGTTAACTCTAATCTTGGTGAGTTATTGCGCTGATTCTTACAACAACAATTACTTTGAGTGTTGTGAAATACTGTTAGTTGCCTCCAGATTAATTTGCAACATCACCAATTTGCTTTCTGATGTTTTTGAACCCAGCCCTGCTTATATACTTAACATTTGCAATCCAGTTTATTTTGTTTGTGTTTTCATTAGGTGGCTTTGGAAAATTCTACACTATGCCATTTGTTTTGTTCCGGTTGCTACTAAAATATGAGATCTTATGACACAAATCAAACCAAAAATAACAACTCAGCAATATTTGTTTTAATTATTTAATGACATTTCCAGCCAGAATATTATTAATGCTGGCTTTTACTTGTTAATCAACATTTTGTTGGAATTAGGAATTAGTTCTTATTAGAAATAAACCATTACCATTTTCTCACCCAGATTATTTTGAGGTATTTGTGGGTACACGTATTTCTAAAGCAGTGCTTACTGTTTGAAACAAACATACAAAATAGTATTGAGACAATATCATTAACAAATATACAATCAATAATGTTTAAAAACAGTCAATAATAAACTGTAGTTTCTCCAACATATGACCTAAGAAATGAAGTGCAATTCTGTGTATATCTCTCAAACTTTTCTAAATAAGGTATTGACTGTAATATTGAACAAGCTCAGGCTTGCATTATATTTGGTTTTAGATGTTTTCATCATTTAAATTTAACTGCATGCAATTAAATTATTTGGATATTTACAAGCACTGAAGTCCTATAAATAATTTGTAAAACATGTTTTCCAGATAACAGAAATGACAAACTTGCACAAACATTTAACTAAAACTTAAAAAAATAGAAGAGGTAAAAACAAGCATGAGCTGTGTTTTTCTGGGTACATCAGAGGAAGTTTGTATGAACTAGAATATAAAGAGGAAGAAATGTTGGTTAAGGAGAAAGAATCAAGACACAGATCAGCCGGAGTGACAATGTTAGAGTGGGTACTCCAGAGAGAGCACAATTTACCTAGTGTGGGGAGTAATAACCGTATTTCAATGCCATTACATCCAGAGTTAGATTCCTGGCATGAGTGGAGCTGGACAAGGACACGACTTCACAGCTTATCCAGCAAGGCCAGCATATCCCAGTCAGCCTGTAGTAACCACTGAGGAGACTGCGCTCCTATATACGGTGTTAGGGCTAGGTGTTCGCTCCTGCAGGTGAGCTATTATGAGCTTACAACCCTTTAACCTTTAACTCCTTGCCTAAAATACTCCATTAACAATGGTTGCATACAAGAGTGTAAAGGTTCCCGATTCCTGCTTTTCCTGGGTTAAAAATGTTACAGTTTCATTGGCTTCATACAACTAACTGGGGCTCTGGTTCAACAAGCCTTTAGCTACAAAAGTCATCTTGATAAAACACGTCTGCCGTAGCTAGGGCACCAGCTACAGATAACTACTTCCCAGGACTAAATTTAAACATACCAACTATTCTTTTAAGAGCAAAGGGTGTGTCAAAGCATTGTTGAGATTCAGATATGTCTTATGCTGTTCATATGCTATAGAAATAGCTATAATCATTTAATTTTGTTCATACCTTAGCCAGAACTGTTACTACTAATCATTTTAAACCCCTTACTGTCTTATTTCATAACCAAATGTACAAAAATGTTTATCACCTATGCTTTTGTTTTAAATCAGATGTTAAATTAATTAGAGATTATTAATTTGATCGTTTCACCAATCTATAGTGTAAATTTAGGGATGATGTTAAGTAGCACTAACAGGCACTTATGAAATGAGACAAATGTTTCGATAAGCTCGACCGGTCCAGTACCGGGCCGAGAGGGTGACGCCCCTTTGTCCGCCTTCTTTAAAAGTAATTCAAATATGGTCATATTTTTCTTTTCCTAAATCCCTCGAAGAAGGAGGCTTTGATGTTTCTAAAACAAGTTGCTGACATTGTTTTTACTCAAATACTATCAGTTTTACAGCGCTTTAAACACAGAAGATGTCAATTAAATGTCAATCAAACATGGCGGACTCCTCCGGAAAAATGCTTGAGGACATTATATTCTTGCTCCGCTGGGTATCCTTGGAAACTACAGAGAGGTTTCCAAGGAGAGTAAGAGTCCAACAACCTATCGTATGTTAGGTGACGCAATTTCTGTGCATAACGTAAGTTATAAAAGTGTTTGTCACTTTTATAACCTCCGTGCTTTCTGGACAGTTCGCTTTACGAAGTTTTTTAAATGCAGCATAAATGTCGTGACCAAAGCATCTGTCATGTGCGGAAGGAGTCCGGGGTTCTCGCCAGTGCAATTTCAGTGTAATGGACCATTGTGCTTAAAGTTGTTAAAGTTACGCTGAAATTAGACCATTACGCTCATAAAAAATAAGCCTAACAGTCAGTATGACACGGACCAGTGCGACACGGATGTTTGAGAGCAACATAGAAAGGTCAGTAAAGCTCTTGAACGTGCTTCAGTTATCGTAAATATGAGATAAATGAAATCTAAGGTATCTCCTATGTTTTCAAAAGGACTTTCATTGTGTATTTCACAGTTTTTTTTTTGGGAACAAACACTAGGCAATGCTTTTTTTCTTTGTTCAATCACAAATAGATCAGACATAACACCTTTCATAGTGGTTCCACTGAAAAATTACTGTTTTATGTCGTTCCGTTATACTGGTACCAAAAGGTTGCGTTTAAACTTGATAGATGTGGAGCTAGTCTTAATTTATATCTGTTGTGTATTTTCAGGCAGAAATCGCTTCTGAAACCCTCTGGGCTTTATCTCAGTGTGTTGATTACTATATTGATGTTGCTCCAACAACTCTATGACATTGTCTTAAAATATATGTCTTTCATCATTAGCCCCCTTTTCACAATTAGGTATTAGTCTTACGAACTGAACTTTAACATATTTTTTAACATCCATTTGTTGATCAAGCAGCTTTAAATAAGGCTAAATACTGAATAATCTCTTTACCACCTGTCCCAGAAGCTTTTATCCCATTTCACAATAAAATTGTTCTATTGGTGTATTTACTTATCTAATGAGTTATTTATTCATGCATATTCCTTCCTTATTTTTCTTAATCTAAAGTAATAATTTAAGGATTTACAATTTATGCAATTACACCCAAATTACATATATTACTATTTAATATTTATTCCAGTCCTTAATTGCCTGGTGTCGCTAAAAGGCTTCAAACCCAAAATTATAAATGAATTAACATGTTGTCTGTTCTGACACATATGCCATATATGTGTCGACAGTGGCGCTAGAGTTATGGAGTTCGTACTGTAACTGGCGGGTTGCCGGTTAGATACTCCGCTCTGACCATCTCAGTTGTTGTGTCCTTGGGCAAGACACTTCACCCGTATTGCCGGGTGGTGATGGTCAGAGGGCCCAGTGGCAGCCTCGCTTCTGTCAGTCTGGCCCAGGGCAGCTGTGGCCACTAACATAGCTCACCACCGTTAATCTTAGTAAGCTTAATATTTATTTTTGCACAGTCTAGCTCAGACTCAATTTACTGAGTTCATCATCCAAATTCCATGTAATTCCCACTCCCGCCACTAGACAGTATTAAAGCACTTCTAATAGTCTTCTTAGTATGAGAGGCAAATGTTTTGACCAACATTTGTGGTATTCATTCACAACAAAACAGGTATGAAGCTATTCACTACCAGTCGTCTATTTATCTGTGACGACATGGTCCACTGTTAGATTTCTCACAACAGGATGTCTCACTCTGATGAGTTTTATGGGGGGGGGGGGGTTAAGTGACAGAGCAACACCAAGCAATGCATAATTGTGAGGAGGAGGGAAAATGATAAATGGGTTTTATTTTTCTTTACAAAATAAAAGCTAAAAAAGATCTGGTTTGTACTTGTAATTAGCACCCTGAACCAATACTTGGTGAAACCATGTTTTGACATTATTACAGCTGCAACAGAAATTTGCCATACACCCCAAAAAAATCTATTCTGTTATCATCTAACCAGATCATCTTTTTCACTTATTTCCTATGCCCCCCCCCCCCCCCCTCACATGGCTTGTGGTAATCTACAAAATGTGACTTCCAGTGGGTTTCTTCTTGCCATTGTTCCATAAAGGCCAGATTTTAGAGTACACAACTAATGGTTCTCCTGTCAACAGGAGAGATTCATGTTCTCCTTGCTCTGTATTTCATTTGTGGGGTTGTTTGAGTCGGTAACACTGGATTTTATCAGAGTAAAGATATATGCATCCCAGACTTTTCTGATTTTTACTTGTAAAGCCATCCTTCTCCTGCCACTGTGTTAACTTGTTTCTGTCTCTTCTAGTAAAGGGGAATAAAATGCATTGAAAATTGTGGTTGTAATATGACATGAGTATGAAGCATGAGGTGAAGTCATTATCTAAACTTGTGCTGTACCTTCAAAAACAGACAAAGACTATCAGCCTTTGATAAAAGTCACAGGGGGAACGCTGCAGATGAAGAAAACCCACAGATTGGCTGATGAAGAGCAGATGAAAGGATGGACGGACAGATGCTTTCAGGCATTTTAGCTGTCATCCATGATAAGTAGGACACAGTTTAATGGGCTAATTAATAGGCTGACAGAATACTGTATGTGGCGACACGGTGCATGCATACTGAAGGATTGCTCAAAAGACCGCAGTAAGCACATTAAAGGAGAATCTGTCACCGAGCTCATGGGCGAGAACAACAGTTCTCTGCTCCTCCGCCGCTGACGGATGATAGCTGGGAGTTTATATGCATCCACCGGCTCAGCTCTGCATGGCTTTCAATTAGAACTGTCAGGAACATGCACTCAATGCCCCATGGAGATAAAGGTGGGCAAACACATCAGCATGCATGGAGAAAGGCATCCCTTTAAAACATTACCTCTGACTCTGACTGTACTTTATGCATTCACAAGCCTAATACCGCATTACATAAATAAACACACAGAAAACACCTATCTGTATGTATATGGCCACATTGGGAGAATACGACTTTCACAGAGGCAGAGCTATGCATACTGTACCTCACGGTGAGGATCCCGACTTAGATAAATGTCAGTGCTGCAGCTCGACAGACAACATGTCCCCGAGCTTTACAATTAGCATATTCATTATTTAACCAGGGAGCAGCTGGCTAATTAGCCAATGAAATGCTTTCAAATAATGTGCACATGAGAAGCAGAGTTTGATTAAAACCAACCTGGGGAAAATACCAACAACGAAATTCATAACTAAGAGTATGCAGAGGAGGAAAAATTACTGGAGAAAAACTACAAGTCTGACAAAGCAGGGGTATTTTAATATTTCATTTTGTTTTTTTCTGTATTTAAATTTCAAGATAAGGGCTAAAAAACATGGACTGTCAGCTCTGGAAATTTGATTCTGAAAAACTACAGAGTTTCTCTGCTGAATAGCCAGAATGAAACCCTGAAGGAAATTGGTTGGGGGGGGGGGGGTCACGAGCAGAGCGGCAGATTATGTCATCGCTCTCATGCGGCAGACGCAGAGATTTCTCCATGTGCAGAAATAAAGCAAATCAAAGTAAACGATAAAAAAGCATCAAAAACAAACTCATAACATCCATTTGTGGTTAACTGTATGCTGCTGAAAATGAGAAGTGTATCACTGCTGCGTTCTGGCACCAACAGTCTCGTTTTTATGCACTGCTAAAGCCAACTAGGAGATGTCAGCTTTCTAAATCAGAGAGGAGAGATGGGATGGGATGGGAGGGGGGGGTGATCATAAAAATGCCCCCACGGTTCTCGTCTCTGCTCATTCAAGCTAATGACACACCATATATCAGCGTCTGTTTGATCCTGGTTGAGGATATTAAACTTTGATGGTTTCCCACACTCACTAGTTCCCTTGTGTCCCTTTGCAGAGGACAGCGCCGGGCTCTTTCAATATGTGCGCCCGGCTGATAGTCAACAGGAAATGGCTCATAAGTGCCGGCAAAAGCTTTGGCACCAAGCTGATATAAGCCCCCCACAAAAAAAAAATCTTAACATCCAGTTCGGCCATTTCTTCCCTAGTCGTCATCCACAACAGACGGTGATGAACCTCAGCAGGACACCATCAAAAGGACGGGGAGAGCGGCACACGGGGGATTGCTGAAACACCAGGATCAATGTTTAGCTGGATTTCATCAGCTGAGGCTGGTGGTCATCACTAAACACCAACTGGCAGCCTCCTAAGAGCTTCCCAGTAGATTGCAGGTACCCGAGCTGTTGTGCTGGTGATATAATCAGTGCCAGTCATGCTGAAATGACTGCATGGCTCTTTCTGAGCCACAAAGCGAAGGAAAAGACTTAGGATGGAGCCGTGGCAAGTGGCACATTGATTGGAGTTGTGTGACTCCAGAGGTAACTTTTACTGTTCCTGCAAAACTCTATGATAAACTGAAATAAATAATCTATATTACCCCCCCCCCCCTTATTGTTAGATAATCAGGAGAACCCAATCAAAGATGACGTTTTATTAACCCAGAACTCAACAATATCGTCAAGAGAGTTTAAATTTCTAAGGTAGGACATACATTGTATTCAGAAGGAATAGTAGTAGTTTAATAATACCCTGCAGGAAGTAGGGTGGGGGTGAGGGGGTTGCTGATGTGCTCAAAAAATTTAGCATTTCCTTTTTTGTGAAACCGGTACAAAAGTAGAACTTTACAAGGTGTTAAACAAGGCTGCACTTTTTTGTTAGAGATCTTGTAAAAATATTTATTCTTATCATTTCCATAAAAAAAGGATAAAAACTTCCACCAGCCTGAAGGGGGTCAGCAGTCTCTGGCACTGTTATTTTGGGGGTCACAGGCTGAAAAGCTTGGGAACCCCTGATCTACACAATTATAGGTCTCTTAAAATGGTTCCAGTTGAAACTGATGAGCTGACCATCAGGAGAAAAGGGAACTGCGATGGCATACATGTCAGAAGGAGGGAAACCCAGACATCCCTCAGGGTAGACTAGGGAAACTTTTCACCCAGCCACCCTCAAAATAACAGCAGCAGAGACCAGTGACCCCCCTTTTTTATTCTCACAAGTTTTGGGGGAAATCGTGAGAATGAAGTCAAAATATCACGAAAATAACATCGTAAAATGACGCAAATAAAGTCGGAATTTTATACAAACTCTTACAAAAAAGTGCAGGAAATACTAAATCTTTATAGCACATCAGCATGTCATGACCCCCTGGGGAGTTGTGACCCCCTGTACTGGAGCATCCCTCAATGGGTTTTGGAGCAGAGGAAACCTCCAAAGGGAAGCATCCTGATTACATGAACCATTTCCTTTCAATGCAAAGGAGCGGAGTGTCTACTCTCCCCATCTTCAAGGCCGAGTCCAGCAACTCCACCATGGAAGATAGTTTCTACAGTTTGCGTTTAGGACCATCAGGCCTCTTGCCAACACTGCAAAAAAGGAACTAAAAGTAAGTGAAATTTTCTTGAAATCAGTGTATTTTTCCTTGATTGGAGCAGGTAAATAAGACTATTTGCACTTAAAATAGGAACAATTCATCTCCATCATCTTATTTCAAGTGCAGGATATCTAATTATCTTATTTTACGGGTAAAAATACTCATTCCATTGGCAAATAATCTTATTTAGCTCCTCAAATCAAGGAAAAATACACTCATTTCAAGAAATGTTTACTTACTTTTAGTTCCCTTTTTGCAGTGAAATGCAAAGGTTCTCCAGGTTCCTTCAGAAACCACCCAATGAAACCCAGATTTTAGTGATCTTGTGCCCCGGCAGGAAGTACGATGTAAAAAAGTCAATTTCAAAGGTTGCACCACAGACCAGACAGCAAACTACACTAATGCTCCAAGACAATGTGCACTGGAAGAAAAACAATTGTTGCTGTGAGAAAGTACTTTATATTCCACAGCTAGAAACTATACACCTCAGGATCCAACTGAATTGCTTGTGTTTCAGATTTTCCTCGGCATTAATGCCATCTATTAGAGTGGAGTGAAAACTGTTGACCCCAGAGTCGAACTATGTGACGCCGCTCACTCAAAAGGGTACAAATACAAGCACAACCTCATCTGAAAGCTCTCAGGGAAGCATGTCATCCCCTTAAAACATCCAGTTCACAGTTAGAGAATCCTAATTTCAGTTTAATTATATGCATTACTTATAATAAAGTGGTCTAGTGTTTGGCTTTTGTGATTTGTTTTTCAATTTGCCACTTCCTCTTTGTCTTTCTAAGCTTGACTGATGGGTGAACCTTCTTTTAGTCTGTTTCTGATGCCTGGTGTTGTCTACTGAATATATGCTTTCACGCCATCTCTGGCAAAAAGGGCCAGTGGTAACATTTAGAGATAGAGTCCCTGCTGGGTGTTGCAGAAGTGGGAAAAAAAACCCATTGGTCTCTTTAGTGGCTTGAGTTGCTTTTATCCCCCAACTGTTGGTGTTGATAATGGTGTTTGTTGTGGGACCGCATGGGTGCGTGGGATGGTGGGTTGGGAATGGGAGTAAAAACACAAGTCTCCACAGCTGTGCCAGTGGCCTGGCAACAGTGAGCATCCTGGGCGGCTCTGACGCAGTTCAACAACTGCTTGAGAAAAAGAGCAGCAGTGAGTCAAGAGAACGCGTCCTGGCTTTCTTCCTTATTAGCATTGGAAATGAGCTGCAACAACAGGCCACACGAGAGAAGCTGTAATGTAGAGGTTTTGCTGAAACTACATACTAACAGACTTTAGGAAAACAACACAACCTTTTCCTCACTCTCTGACATTCAATCAAACTCAACTTTTGCTGTTTTGGGTCAGTCAGGATTACCGAAATTATTATTGTTTACTAAATGCCAGGATAATGAGAGACTCTTAGAGATTTTTTTAAACTTCTCACAAATTCAGAAGTGTCTATACATTTCCTCAGTGTTTGGTATAATTGCCTTTTAAACTTTGATATGGAACAAAAATCTTTCCACAAGCTTCTTGCAATAGTTGGCTAGGATTTTGGCCCATTCCTCCAGACAGAACTGGTATAACTGCGTCCGACTTGTAGGCCGCCTAATCACTCAAATGTTTTCAGCACTTCCAACTAGTTTTCTATGGGACTAAGATCAGGGCTTCATGATCGGCCACTCTGTAACATTGACTCTGATGTCTTTAACTCACTTTTTAACCAATGTAATGGTATGCTTAGGGCTTTGGTCCATTTGGAAAACTGATTAGTGGCCAGGATTCAACTTCCTGGCTCACATTTTGAAATGTTGCTTCAATCAGCCATTTCTTTGTGTAGTCCTTCCCACATTCACAAAAATAGTGCTTAATAAACAAATAATGAAAGATTAAAATGTTTCATTATTTGAAACTGCTTATATTTTAGACGTACCAATTTAACAAGTTCTACTGTTTCATCCTCCCCACAGCGGTCACATCCCTGTATCCTACTTTTGTATTTTAAAAAGAATAATGAAGTATCGTTATAATCAGGCTTAAATCTTTGCTGTTTCCTGCCTTTTTAATCCTATCAAACCTCTTATTCCACATCTTTTCTGCAAGTCTTTCTTCAGTTTTTGATTGAAACTTTGCCTAATTCTCTAATTTACTTTTGTGTACAGTGATGTTCTTCCTCTACTTGGTTGGATTGCAACCATTTATGTTACATGGCACTAACTGGGGGTGGGGGGGCACCAATCAGATTTTGATTAAATTACACAGACATTTACCCCAGACGTACACAGAAGTTTTTGTAGTTGACTTTGGAACTGATAAAAGCACGATTAGCCTTATCCGGTCACAACAGCTTAAATAAAGTATTAAAAAGGTTAAAAAATAAAATAACTGGACTTTTATTCTGGAGCTGAAGAAGTTTCACTTCCCATCCAGGAAGCCTTCTCAGTTCAAAATGTATGGAGTAGAGTAGTAGCTTTATAGACCTGCAGGCGAGGCCTCGTTAGAGCTTAGATTCACCTGCAACTGGTTGCCCCAACAATGGAGAGTCGTTAGGCTCATCGTTAGCCTCGCTCACATGAGGAATGTTGTGGTCACATGTATGGAGGTGTGAATTAGGGTGAAACTTGGCAGAAATCAAACTTACTGCTGTGTTGTAAGTTTTTTAAATCTGAAACCTGGGATGTCCACATATGTACCTCTATTTAACTCAAATGTGAATTACCTTACAAAGCTCACAAAGACACCACATCATCATCAGGCCTTTTTCAAATTATTTAAAGGCACGGTGATCCTAATGTCTGATCTATAAATATAAATTATGAAATAGTCATGTGTCTTTTAACACTTAGGGCTGGTCAATATATCTGTCAGGGTTCTCTCTTTTCCGTGCTCTAACTCTGCTCCACAGGTGGCTGCAGTTGACGGGTGGGCGTGGCCCACACCTGTGGCTCGTTTAGGAACCCTCTGCTCTGGCTTAAAAGGAGTGCACTGACAGTGTGTTACCACGTCGTGGTATGCCTAGGCCACAGATCTGTCTCCTGAGCTTCGTACCTGTGAGTTTCGAAAACCCTGTTTTCACATAAGATTAACTTGGATTAATCTTGTCTCCCGTCTTCTCCAGTTCATCGTGTCTTGGATTTACTCACCAGTGTTGGTTCCGTGCTCTGAGGACCAGTTTCCTGAATCCCAGCCCGCTCAGATTTTGCTCTGGCGTCTCCACTCTTACTCCCTTGGCGCTACCAAGCCGGGCGAGAGATCCCCCTTCCTGGTTCGTCTGGACTCATTCCGGTTCTTCCAGCTGCTCCTCCAGCCTGCCGCCGCAGTGGTGCTGCTCGGGCTCCCTGCCTGTGTTACATCTGCCAGCCCTCCTGTCATTCAGCCACCTCCTCCCATCAGAGAGTTACGGTCACAGAGTTCCTTTTCCACTCATCCCCCCCGGATAGGTCTTCCCAACCAAACGGTAAGGGGCGCAGCTTCTGGAGAATTTATCCCTGGTTCGATCCACGTTAATTTATCTTCTTTCTTCCCGCAGTCATTCCTGCTCTGACGTTCCGACCTCGCCTGTTGCACGTATCGTGTGATTTCCCTTATTTGAGCCTTGAATAAACATCTTTAAAAGTGTTCCTGTTTCCGTCAGTGTCTGCATGTGGGCCAAACACCTTAAAACCATGACAATATCGAGATTTTTAAAATATTGAGATAAAAAAAGAGATAAGGTGACACTAATATTGAGATGGTCAATGTTGGATTATAATTATACTTTTATGTATTCCAGTAGCTTATTTTTCAGTTGTTTCACATAATTATCTACAGCTGTTTGTTAAAAATATGGCTGTGAGACATTTGGGATAAAGTTTTGATTCATGGATGCCTTTTTATAATTGCTTTTATGAAAAGAAAAACATATTGAGATAAATATCGTATATTGGCATCGAGCCTAAAAATGTTGAGATATTATTTTTGGTCCATATTGCCCAGCCATACTTACATGGTGCACACAAATAACAGGTTTCAGTTTTTTTGTAGCAGTAAATATCTCTGAAGTTTCAATGCAGAAATTCTCCGTTATCAAGGCGTTAGACTGGCTGTTGCTTACACCAACAACAGATAAAATGACTTCCTTAGAAATAAAAAGGGAATGAGGTTTCACTTTCCCCACACGTCCCTCATTTCACCTCTCGGTGTTATTATACTTAATTAGCTGCTGCTTCTCCGTTGCTATCAACGGCACAGCCTGGTTTAATTACTCATACTGAGCCCATTCTTTCTCCCACTGTTGTCTGGATGATCCTTGCCTAGTTGTCTTATTTTGTATGAGAAAAAAACAACATGTATTGTAAGAGGGTGCGAGGCCTGATATTATTGGCTGAACTCGGCTGTATGTTTGAGCACCACTTGTCTTTAAGGGCGGACCAACCAGAGACCCCCTGCCTTTTAGCATGATAATGAGTGGTGGGAACATTTTCCAGCTCTGCAAATACTTTGATATGTTTGTTTTGGTACTAAAGAACGGCAGCGGTTATGAATGATGATATGGCACGCATGCGAGAGATGAATAAATAACGACGACTATCACAGGGGAGGCCTAGATTCTCATCCTTTTGATACGCTCTACCTCCTTTCACGATCATCCGTCTCCTCAACATCCCAATACCTCCCGACGTTCGTCTTCCTCTCCTCTACATCTCATCCTTCTTCTCCACCCCCAACACCTTTTAGATTTCCTTTGTTTCCATAGTAACTAGGTCTTGTCCCATGCATTCTTCTCTCGTGGCAGCTCCCTTCCCTGCTGAAAAAGGCTTCGGAAAGAGTATCATTCTTTCCAAACAAGCAACCGCCCGCAGCTTATAAAATTCTCACAGATACCAGTTTTATATTAACCTTTATATGTTGCGAATAAAGCAGATTCCACCTGTGTGCGTTGTTTACAAGGCGGGCTTGCAGGATGTGTGAGGCAATGGTGTGAGTAGATATACTGAAAGTGAAAACCACCACTTACCTTGAATCCGTGCGGGAAATTAAATACTCTACATGATATTCATTAGGCTGAAGCTTCAAATCAATGTGGAGGATCACAAGGGAGACAATGTTGCTGTTAAAGTAGAAATGAAAACCAGTAGCGAAGCTCAAAACTGAAGATCCGAGTTGAAAGGTTTGGATTTCAAATTCCTCCTTTGATTATGTTCTATATTTTATTTCATACGGTGCTGGAGTAGAAAAGCATCTGAGCGCAGAGTCCATACACGTGGAGGCAGTGATTAATTAACAAATTCTTATTTACAATGATGGCCTGCCGCCCTTTATCCAAAAAGGGCAGCGCTGCCAAAGAAAGTTAATGGATGGGACGGGAGATATGCTTTCAGGCGGCCAAATTGATCCAAGAATCTAGTTTGTGTGTTTGAAACAAGGTGCAGATTGGTGCTCTGATGGGAAATTTTGTATGTGGTTAAAGTAATCAATAGCTTAAATGAGGCCACGGCTTCCACATGCTCAGCTCAACACAAAGATGCTGACATTCAGAGCTCGCGGTCTGAGCGTGGAGCTGACCAGAAAGGCCAAATCTTTCTCTCTCCATGTTAGTAATCATGATCATGCAAAAGCTGGAAAGAAGGGACGGTTCTGAAATGAGCCTAATGGACTACTGGGTCAATGTAATAGTTAAGATATTCTTTTAGATTTTTACCCCAACAGTATGAATATGCAACTTAAACTGAAGCACATTGTGTCACTACTATAAGGCAGCCAAATGATGTCAGAACTCAAATAAATAAATAAAAATGGCCTCACACTCAATATCTTACAAGCCACAGAGAACTGAGAAAATCCTCAGAGTGAGGTCCAGATTTTGAACAACAATTAGAGTCGTCCTCCAGTATGAGCCTGAGCCATGCTGAATGGTCTACATCAACAAGATCCAGACATTCATTCACAGATGCTGACAACGGCCTGTGGGCGAGACTAAAGCTGGCGATGAGCGACTTAAACCTGAGGAGACAGCGGGCCTGGGTAGGACATACCCTACCCACTCCAGACAGGTACTAGAGAGGAACCAAACACTGAATCTACAAGGTGAGCAAAGCAGATCTAGAGGAGATCAACTGAGATTGAGACTAAAGAAGCCTCTACGGAAGCCCTGAAAGGCAAGAAGAAAAAAAAAATTACAGACTTATTTTCTAATTCTGACTAGTGGCACTGAAATACAAATAGAAAAATGCATATATATTTATAGGATTGATATTTTAATCTTTGGCTATGGATTTATTATTCCCCTTTGTAATATTATAAAAGTTATGGCCATTTTGCAGGAAGGTGGGCGTTAATTGTATATCACTCGTGAATATGTATGCTTGATATGATAACAGCATAGCATGACCAATATTAAGTTTATATATCTTTACTCGATTTTACTTTACAGCATCTCCTTTAGAACATCGGACACTGGTTTTCATAAACCAGCCCTTTGCCGTTGAACAACACAGCCACTAGTTGCACTAGTTACTCCATCGCCTCTAGTGGTAGAACAGAGTACTACATCAACACACAAAAACAAGGCTCTAATTTTAGATTTTTGTTTTCACTTTCCTTTCTGGGCAGAAAAATAATAAGGAACAAAATTGTGAAATATTAAAATCGAGAGTATTTTTTTAATTACTCAAAGTCGTGAGAAAAAGGTAATTTGTCAGAAAATTAATCTAATATTTTTCACTTGCCCTTCAGGGCTTCCGTACTTAATCATCTGGGCCCACCTAAAGAATGGGGCCAAGATATGTGTCCAATGGGGAAATAGGTTGCTGTAACTACCAAATAATAATAATAATAAACAATTAATAATGATCACATTTAGGCATTTATTTATTACTATTTGATTATCAAACGCTGTTCACTTTATGTGTCTAGTTAAGACATTTGCAGGACATTTTCCTTATTTCTTAAAGACATGACTTTAAACCGGTTATGAAGCATTAATCGTTGAAGTGGCAGATCAGAGAGATTTTTCTCACAGATGATGTCCACATAGCTATTTATTAATTCTGATATTTTTTTTTCGGTCTCCTACCCGCATCTGTCGTTTTTTGCGTTCGCAAAATCCATGGGATCAAAACGATCTCGCCAGGCGGACTTTCCCACTGACGTCATAGCGGGAGTCACTGGAAGCCGGCACCCGCTGTACTGTCTGAGTACTAAATGGATAACGTTGTTTTGCTTTCACGGCTTTTTTTACAAGATGCCTCGTCATTGTGTCGCTATGTACTGTTAAAATGAAGATTGAAGATTGCATGAGTGGCCAAAAGACACACTTAGAGCCCGTTTGTGGCTCGTCCTTTTAAAGACGACTGCCTCGGTGCTCCGGGGGAGGGGGACTTTGGCTCTTCACATTCACAACCGCTGCTCTTCCTCTTTAGATTTTAACGGTAGCTTGCATCCATTATTGTTGCACTACTGCCATCTATTGGATCCTAATATCTATTTCTCAAATTCTCTGATCCCAGTATTTTTTTTTAAACCTAAAAATCTTCTTTTTCCCCTAAATACTATTTAGCTTATAAACCACATTCTCAAATTTAAATTCCTATTAAAACCTAATTCCGTTTTTAATAATCTTTGATTTACATATCTTCTACAATTAATAAAAACATGTTCTATTGTTTCCACATCATGACACCAACTACAAAAACCAGTAAGATGTTTCCTGTGACCGTTCTTATTCTATTTATAATTATTTCCTCCCTCCTGTTTATTCCTCTAATCCTTACTACATCAACTGTATTTTGTATCCTATATAAGTGCCTTCCATTTATTTAATTATCCCACCTACCTTTCCATATCTTCTTGCTTTCTCTCCAAACTATACTTTTGCCTTCAGATTTGGATAACTTTACTGGCAAATCAATACATTCTTTTTTAATAGCCTCCTTAGCCAACCTATCTGCTCTTTCATTACCCAAAATACCTACATGAGCAGGAGTCCAAAATAAAATAAAAAATTTATTTTGTTCACATATTCTATGATGAACAGCCATAACCTCATATAATATATTTTGATGATTATTTGTACATCCATTTTGAATACTCAATGCAGATAATCACTACAAATTATTTTATTTATATTAGTATCCTCCACCCATTCTCAAGCTAATAATATAGCACATAATTCTACTGCATATATACTGAGATAATTAGATGTTCTTTTTTAAATAATCTTTGTCAGGAATCACCACTGCTATACTAGTTGCTTCACTCTTTGTCTTTTTATTTTCATGTATGTATATCTACATGTGTGTTGTCTTTTACTTTCCTGTATCTGTTTATTTGTGTGTAAATGCACCCCAGCAATCAAAAAAATGTTATGAGAAATTTTACTCACTGCTGCTTTTTGTTTCAGACCATGTAGACGACTGTTTCGAGATGCTGCTAGCAGAGCTGGAGAAAATAAAAAACTAACCAGATTGATGCAGCATCAGAGCCCCCATCACTGACAAGTTCGTTTGTGAAACCAACAAAAGATGATGCCATCAATCTCTCATTCAGTCGATTTTCAAAAAGACCATGAAATCATTTTATTAGTAATTGCTTATATTACATAATAACCACAACAATTTTGTTTAGATGCATGTTTTAGATTTTATTCTTTCAGCTTGGGTATTTTTTTTAACTGCCAACAGGTGACCTCTAAAGGTAAAATCATCATCATGTCCTGGGGGTGGGAAGTGGGCCCTTATACAGCTGACTGCACACGAGGGTATCACAGCCCTGGTATCTTTGCCTAAATAGTCCCAACACCATCTCAAAAATTGTCTATAGGCTATATGCCTACGCTGTTGCTTGTATTGGGACCAAGCAACCTGCAATGTCCAAGCATTGCGACACCGCTTCCATGTCAGGATGGTCTGTGATACAGCCAGGGATTTCTCCATCCATCTCCTCTCTGGCTTCTTCCATCTTAGCAACAACCAAGCCGATTTCCTGGCAACAGATGCACTCTCTCACAGAATCCATATTTGGCAGTGAGAACAGGAACACCTAAAAAATAAGATTGATTAATTGTATATTTGTATATGAATTACACACCATAACTGATTTGCTAAATTCACTATTAATGCATTTATGGTAAGTTGGAAATGGATTTACAATAAGGAAATCTTTAGGCCTCAATATTACTCAGTGTATATTTTTGATATATTATTATTTTTGACTTTTGTTATGCTAGTATGTAGGTAGGCTAAATATTATTATATGTACCGGTACTGTTTATAAATTGTTGTCAAGTGATTCTTTATCATAAGTAGCACCTCATCATTGGGCCTAACTAGGCCATGGCATAAATTCATTTTTAGCTGTGAATACATGCTCATTCATTGTAGTGATACATTTTGTCCTCATCTCTTCATTTAAGATAAGATAAGATAGACGTTATTGATTTAACAGTGGAGAAATTCGCTTCTCACGTCGGCTCAGTAAAAGTGACAAAAGTTGGAAAAAGACCGATTATCTTGGCGTTTAAAATAACACAAAACAGCGCAAGAAGACCTCGTTTATTTATTTTTATTTTATAATTTTGTAAACAGCTGCCGATTAAACTGAAGGTTACAACCTTGACACGATTATATGCGTTGTTTTACCGAAAAATAAATTATACGAGCCGTGAAAACGGCTGCAAGGCGCGCTCCCGACAAAGGGAGGGGGGAAAACAGATTTTCACAGGGGAACTGAATTTCGCACAACACCGGCATTTTATCCATTAAATATCTATGGTGCCTAAAATAAAATGATGTCAACATACGAATAAATATTTGAACTGCGTAGTTAAAAGAAAAAACGTGTCCTACCATTCATCTAATCTCCCGACGTCCAATCTCCACTCCTTGTCCGACTCGGAAGGCTGTTGTTCGTCCGCTGCCTTCTCTTCATCTGAAACATCTGGGTCGAACATGTGAGGCTCGAGAAACAAACATTCTTCCTCCGACACATCAGAATCGTCACCTGGTAGGAATCGCTCGGTTGAAATCGAAATTTCACTTTCAGACTTCTTGTCGTCGAAGTGCAGTAATCCGCCATGTTGAGATGAACGCTCACGACATGACGTCACCACTTCCGGGTTGGAGGGCGCATGAAAAGTTATCAGAATCTTTAACGATTTTCTCTTAAATGTGAATTTTTTTTTAAAAAAATTCGGTGGTATATTTATTTTTTCATATTTTGCTATATATATACAGAAGGTTAAATCAAACTGACGGACGCTTCATAACCGGTTTAAGGTAGTACTCAACTGCCAGAGAGATTTTCTTTTTACACATTTCAATTGTCCTCAACTTTCCTCACTTTCTTCAATGAAAGACCTTCAGAGCTACTGCTAAAAACCAGTTTTGACAATTAGAGAAAGGCTACAGTAGGTGCTTGTAGGTCATGTATAGAGCCATCAGGATTTAAAGCTTTATTTTCCCTCCTGTGGCGTATATATGGTGAAAAAGAGTCCAAAGTTTTGAAGCCTTCTAACTGAAAAATATCTGCAAGATCGTTCAAAGAAACACTTTCTTGATCAAACCTGAAACCAACCAACTATTAATAAGACCCAGGTTGTTTTTTAAAAATAAATAAATAAAGGAATGGCTAGCTTTGGTGGGAGAAGAGACAGGAGTTCGTCTTTTGCATGACATTTACTCAAATGGTAACCAGATGCTGCTGCAATAATCCAATACGATCAGTGAGTATGACACCCTCACCTCTGCATGCTGAACGCTTAAAGCAGAAACTTTGCCCTGTTTTTAATTGATTTAGCTGATAATTATTTGGACACTTGGGGGCGTTCTTGGTGTATAGCGTATTATACTCTGTTCCATTATTAAAACAGCAGCATGGTGTAAATGTGCATCCTCAGAAAGACACCACCTTAAAATACAAACATTGGATGCTTGGAAGCTTTCTCTAACTGAAAGGTTGGAATCATTAAAAGATAAATTTTGGGAAATTTTTACCAAAAGCTACAGTGGAGGAACATTTGCAGAATAAAAAGAGACACTGCAGCAATAAGAGCGAAGGCACATCAGTGTCACCAAACAAACCTGCAGAATCACAGCTCTCATCGTTCAAAACAAAGACGACAATGTTTGATTGCACCCTTGCAATGGGTGACATTATATGTGAATTTTATGAATATTTGATTTTGTTTGGCTGTGAATAACTGGTTTAGAGGATCGGGTATGTCTCCACTGTGTTTTTGAGCAGATTAGCATAAGGAAGCTTTTCCAGAGAGCACATGAAGTAAAATTCAGATCAGTGGGTAAACCCGCTCCAGGTACATTTGCAGGCCCATTGTTGTGGATTATTTGCTTAGCTGACACTTGTCAAAATAGAACATGCCTGGCTGTTGGCAGCACACAGTGGGGGATTTAACCAGGTTATTAAAGCTTTCATCCATTTAAATTCAGCGCGTGCTAAATGGATAACAACCACAGAGATGGATTTCCATTTTATCCTAATTCACTGGCTCGTTCCAGCGTACTCCATTTCTCCGACGGTTCTCATTCTACAACATCCATCTGCATCAAGCATTTCTCTTTCATTATCTGCGAGTTTAATTTCATCTCACACTCCCGACGAGCCCTGACGGAAATGGGGCGCTGCTTTTCAGTCAGACGGCGGTAAATATTTGCTGAAAAACGGAGGGCAACGGGGAAACACTCACGTAATTAACAGCGATTGCAAAAATTAATTACTGCCTGCATAACCTGCATGATCTGATGCGTTCAAATTAAGCGCAAAGAGGGTCACCCGTTTTGCTTTTTGACTCTTTTTTTTTTTTTTGCAGTGAGAACTCTTGGCGGGGGAGCGCCAACTTTGTTCCTTGTTGGTGCTTGTTGTTCTGTCGAGCTGTGCCAAAAAATATTTCATGGTCTAAATGTGATAAGAACCAAGTGGAAGATGGTGCAAATTAACATGCTGACCTCTTAGACCTTCAAATGCTATACGGCGATAAGAGCTGCTGCGTGGAGATAAAGGAGCCAATTATTAAAAGAAAACCGAACGCCGATTACGATTTGGACGAGGCTGTCATCTGTTTCTGCCAACAGGCAGGAATCTACGGCTCAGGGGAATTTTTTTGTGTGCTTTTTAACTTTTCTAAACTTAATTATGTTTCAGGGAGAAAGCAATAATGATCCAAAGCAACGCCTAACAGGACAATGGGGTACAGCCGGTCAAACGTCCATTTACCAGCAAAGGTTTCACCAACAGTCCAAGTTTAACCAATGATTAAATGTATCCCGGCCTCCAGCAATGCTCCGCTTCCACAACATGCTTTACTATTCTCTTTATAGCTCATTCAATCAGCCATTTTATGACTCACTTGGGTAAATCAGCATTTCCAATCTACTAAAACATTTAACAAATTGTCCAAGAGTTTGAAATCTGCGCTTGGATCCAATCAGACAAATAAGGCAAAACAACAGCTGAGCTAATGGCCTGAAAATATAGAAACGGAATCTGCTGCTGCCCTCCGTGAAACAGCAGCAAATGTTTGGATATGTCTAAAATGTTTAAACAGATGGTATTATAGACCCTTAGTGCCAATCTACATCATCTGACGCTAGCCTTGTCCCTCACACCATTGCTAACATCAAAGAGATGCCAAACTTTGCATGCATACATATAAACATGCAGTCTATGTCAAAATCCTCCCCTAACAATTCCTCAAAAGTGTCTCTGCAGTAACTAGCTGCACCACCTGCAACGCTGACCCCCGGCGACCCCGGCGACCCCTGCCACCGCTGCGCTCCTCTCATTACGCCAGCTGTTTTCTCTCCAGAGTCCTGGGCTCCTTCATTACGGCCCTCGCTGAGCTCACCGGCGAGCCCCCCCCAGGGCTCGTTATCAATGGCTCTGCAGTGAGCCGAGCAGCCGATTGGAAAGGCTCGCCGCCGAGGCCCGGCGGACATGCGGGGGCGAGGGGGGAATTCATTAGAGCCTAGTGGCACCACTAAATCTGATGCAGCTACTGCGACTTATGCCTTGGTCTGATAGGGAGAATTTATTGGAAGGGGAGTCTTTTCCACTCTCCTGTGATGCGGGGATGAGAGGCGCTGTAAACACCGGGCTCGACTTGCGACTTGTGAAGATAACGGAGGCAGAAGGTTATCTGCGTCGCCATGGGAATGATGTATGCACGGCAAACGACGGGAGAGCGGCGTGTTATTGCACGGTCTCCCTTCTGTCCCTGATGGCCTGACGTCAGTGTGTCTCATCTTTACTCATCTGATCTGTTGTTGAAATAAAGATCTGTGGTAAACACTGGGGGGGTATATGTGGCTGTGGCTGTCTGAGGTGAACTCAAACACAAATCGCCCGTCTTTCCTTTGCTCTTCCTCCCAGATAAACAGAGAACTGAAAACAGAGCCACAACCTGAAACCCTCAGAGTGGGGGTTTAAATCACAACTATGTACGAGTGAAGGACTTTAGATCCTCTTACAAGTTCATAGTGCCAGTGTGATGCTGCGGAGCAGGAATTGTAATTCAGAGGACAGCTAGCTAACAGCTTTTGTTTATAGAGTGTTTTGGGATTTTAAAGTAAAAACGAGAGAAATCACAGTATGTTTTATGATGCTCTTTCCCACGACTCAAATATAGTCCACTTTGCTTTCACACTCTGCAGTCTTTTAACCCTCACCGCGATGCCAGTGACCCAGTTTCAACCCCAGACCCCATGATTGCACTAAGCTCTTTGTTTATTTGGCAGGGCATCCCACCTGACCCATTTTGAAAGTAACCACCTTTTTTATTTTACTCTGACAATTTCAAAATTTCCAGCCACATTTTTAATGTCAATGTAGAAAGAAACTTTTTGTACACAAAAAAAAAGACATTTTGTGGTCTGAATCTCAGATTTTGAACTGTTCTACAACCTAAAAGTGGAAAAATTAGGACAATTTATGGAAGAATGTTTTATTTAATTATTTAATCATATGGGTATTTTAATAATGAGATGGATGCAAAACAACAACTATAAGTGTTTCTAGCCTCCCAAACCAAGGAAACATCAGAATCTCTTAAAGCGACAGTAAGCATGAAGTGAGAGGAACCCAATGCAGGGTGAATTATGCCATCACAGTGTTACGGGTTTGATAATATCAATTCTAACACGGAAGATTTCTATTAATATGAAAGGAAAAAAACTGAAGAGCTCAAAATAAAAGGCAATTTCTGGTGAAATCCATACACACGATTAGACCATCAGGACTCAGCATTTTAAGGAGGATCAAACTGTTCAAACCTAAGATATTTAGTTTGTTGCTCCTGACTGTTGAAGTGAGACTGGACATACTGGGATCCAAAGAGCTGCCCGAGACCTTCAGAGAAAAGATTGTAGCAGCCTTTGAGTCTGTTAAGGGATTTAAAGAGGGTCTAGATAATTCTTTAAATCAGCCATTCACGAAACTAGTCTACCAGTGAAGGACATCTTAAACAACTGCCAACATGTCCACGCCTGGTTGTCCAAGCAAGCTCACCCTGAAAGGAGACTGCAAGATACCAAAAGAAGGTTTCAAGTACCCTGAAATGTCCTCACAGGACTTAGAACAGGCTCTTGTCACTGTTGATATAAAAAAGCAAGTTTGACTAATCAGAAAGAGACAGAAAAGCTGTTATGGTAGATGGGCATGGAGGGAAACCCTCGCCCTCTGAGGGCCAGACTCCAGTTTTCTAGAGTGAGCAAAGAAAAAGACCAAGGTCCTCACCTACAAAGACTAAAGCTTGACTTATGCCAAAAGCTATAAATTAATTAAGGGATAATGCCCAACGAGATGTCCATTATCAGAAATTAATAGATGATGGGAAGGCGTGAACCGCCCATTAATTTCTATTATACCATGATCTGGGTGAATACTCGATTCTGATTGGCTGCAGGGTGTTCGTTAAAAGTGTAATAACAGTGTTATTAATGGACTTTGCGGACACAATAACTTTGAAGCAATCTCTCAATTCAATTTCAATTCACCTTTATTTATATAGAACCAATTCACAACACATGTCATCTCAAGGTTCTTTACAAAGTCAAATTCAATAAAAGCATACAGACAGGTTGGTCAAAAAGTTTCCTCTCCAAGGAAACCCAGCAGGTTGCATCAAGTCTTGACAAGCAGCATTCACTCCTCCTGAAAGAGGAGTGAATGAAAATTCAACATCTGCATTGTTGATGGCTTTGCAGCAATCCCTCATACTGAGCATGCATGAAGCTCATACTGACTAAGCATGTAGTGCTGAGCTTGCACAAAGTAACAGTGGACAGTTGATTGCATCGTGTCATGAACTTTGCTGCAATCTCTCCTGGCTGAGCATGATGCGACGGATTTCTGATAATGGACACCTCGAAGGGTATTACCCCGCTCGTACGTTTTTCACAAGAAGT
This sequence comes from Fundulus diaphanus, assembly GCA_037039145.1. NCBI lineage: Eukaryota > Metazoa > Chordata > Actinopteri > Cyprinodontiformes > Fundulidae > Fundulus > Fundulus diaphanus. The sequence goes on from CM073139.1 coordinate 28,636,664, forward strand.
GGATGACAGAACTATTTAATATCTCTCGTTGGGACGCCCTGCCAAGGTAAATAGCTCTGGCCACAAAATCTATGAAGTATCATTTCAGAGGGCAAGTGCACCTCTTACCTCTTTTTCTTCTGCTGCATCCCAGCCTTCAAAATTATCAAATTCACCAAAAAGGTTAAAGCAAACAATAAAATCCCTCGTGTTTACCAGCTTCCGCCAAGTCCATTAATTTCTGATAATGGACACCTCGAACGGCATTATTCCGCTTATACCATGGTCACATATGAAAGAAACAAATATTAAATCAACTTTTAATACTTTAATGTTTTTTTTCACCGTTAAAATCATAAGTTTTTCACAAGAAGCAGCTGAGAGAACTATTTAATATTGCTCGTAGTGACGCGTTTTGCCAAGTTAACCAGCGTTAATGGCCTTGCCGTTACCAGCTGACGTTTGAGCCGGCGCAATAATTCAGAACAATCAGGCCATTTGGCCAGAACTTTTTTTTTTACAGGTGTCCTATAATACTTTTTAACGGACACCCTGCAGCCAATCAGAATCGGTATTCACCCAGACGGTGGTGTAATTAGGGTTGGCTCTACTAACGTGTTTCATTTTGCGTTAATCAATCGCCAATAATGGATTTTACTGACTACTGACTGATTGAACAACATTATCAAGTACTACACGTGTTCCTAATATCGCGCGGCCCTACTCCAAAGACACTGATGAGTTGCTCCTTCAACTCTTCACTGGGCTCTGGGTTGTGTTTACTTCTGTACTGTGCTCTGGCCAAAGGAAATGATGTCCCTGTTTAGGAGTGTGGTGCTCTGTGACAGCCCACTGGCGAGCAGCTCCTCTGCTGGCTGGTGTGGACTGTTAGTCAAGGCTAAGCCTTCGCTGGCTGAGAGCGACTTTAAGGTAGATAATGGAGGGAAATAAAGAGCTATCAGCGGGAAACAAAAAAGCAGACAGCTGTGGAGCATAACTGGAGAGTACTATGGCCTTTACAACGATATGAGGGGTACATACTTACAAGCTATACGAGCTGAGACACAAATGAGCTGCCTTTCCCTTGAAAACCTGCCTCATCGATCTGTACAGCCTGACTGGAGTAAATGTACTATTCACAATCTCTCTCCTCGCTTCTAATTTCCATTTGAGCAATTGGCCGATATGGCTGGAGCATTGCCCAGAGGCTGAAGTCCACAGAGAGTGACTCTATTGTCTAGTGCTTTATTTATTTCTCTGTGGACCAGAGAACTGCAGCTTCACCAGCCAACACCTCTTACCTCGGCGGCCAACAGCAGCACAAGCATGGAGGCTGGACACGGAGTCGGCTGCTGTAACCACAATAAGAGTTTTGCACAACTTGCCAGAGTCACAGAAGTAAATTAAAAGTGCTCGGGGTGTACCTTCAGATTCACTAGTCAATGTTTAATCCGATGTGGGACCCTATGAAGCTCAGAAAGTTCGGTTGGGTAACAGCTGCCAGGAATACAAACAATGAATAAGAAAAATCTACTTTAAGTCTTAAATACCCCTATATTTGTTTATATATATATATATATATATATATATATATATATATATACACGTCACTATGTCTGTAAATAGTTAATTTCTAACCTTATTTGTTTACCTATTTTTACTGCAAAAAGTGAACTAAAAGTAAGTAAATGTCTTGAAATGAGTGTATTTGCCCTTGATTTGAGCAGATAAATAAGATTATCTGCTGATGGAATGAATATATTCGCACATAGAATAGGAACAACTCATCTCCATCATCTTATTTCAAGTGACTCTTATTTTAGGGGTAAAAATACTCATTCCATTGGCAGATCCTCTTATTTACCGGCTCAAATCAAGGACAAATACGCTGATTTCAGGAAATTTTTACTTACTTTTAGTTCACTTATTAGCTTGCTTGTTAATTTTTTCAACAAATTTCGTCTTTAATTCAGCGTTTTCAGTATTTTTACCTTTTGCACGGCTTCTGAAAAGGTGGTTCAGGATTTACTACCCAGTCTGATGTATTACTAGACCTATACATGTGACAAAAGCACTGTGTTTTACTTATTTAGTGGGTCAACATTGTTGGATATTTCCCCTGCAACAAGCCCGTGCGAAATAACTAAGCCGTTTATTTTATCAAGTGAGTGCAGCATTTTGCCTACGTCTGTATGGAAACCTGGCATACCTCAAAAAGACAGATTAATGGTGTAGCAGAATACATTTTAGCAACTACAAAATACCTAACATTGTCTTTTTTATTATTAAACCGGCATGCAGAACTGCAAATGTGTATATTTCGTATGTAAAAAGGTTAATGAAATTGTGCAATAGGAAAAGAAATGCTAACAACCTCTCTGTGTTTGAGATGAAAAGTTACTCGAGTTGAGGCTCCTCCGTTGAGAGGCTCTAATTTATGTGTTTGAGTTGACCTTCTGCATCAGTGGCACTTGGGATCTGACTAAAGTAGTTGTGAAAGGTTAACTTTGGAAATGTAAGCGCTAACTGCCATCTTGCTGGTAAAGTGGGGGAGCATCAAGGAGAAAAAGGGCATAAGAAGAGAAGAGGACTTAAATATGGAGAGAATGTCCTGATCAGACTGTACTCTGAGATTTCTTGACTTCTTTTTAATAACTCCCATAGTATGACCATCTGGCCTGGGAACACTGCTGGGGCAGCACTGCCTAAAGACATAGCTGTCAGCCTGTGGCCCTGCCAGAACCCCATCCACCTGCAGTGACCTAACAGTGAGCCAGTCTGCTCTGAAGGCACTTTTGTAACCCAGGTTTCGCTCAATTAGGTCCTCTGTGGGTGCTTCTGTTTGGTGTCACCGAGCATGTGGACATTTTTCAGGTATAACGTGTGTGTGTGTGTGTGCACCAAGGTATTTCTGGGATTGTAAGTTAAAGTGATGCCTGGTCTCAGTCTGAAACAGAGAGACAGCAGTCAAATGAGTGAGCTGGGGACATTAGCTGTCTGTGAATTATAAAGAGGGTCAACCTCACGCTCACTGTCCTTCCCAGTTGGACTGTGCTAAGCAGGCAACAGATGGCCCACTGGCATAATCAGCTGTGTAATGGCCACAGACACACAGTTGGCACAGAGATAGAACGCCCGGCCCACCACTTCCTTTCACAACAAAGAAGTGGAGATAAACAAGGAGGGGAAGTGGACATCCTGCAGCTGCACCAACTTCAAGAGTAACTGATCACCAGTCTGAAACGCGCCGAGTTTCTGCGGTGATGTGAGAATAACTAACAAGCCAATAGTCCACGGCTTCAAACTTTAGATTTCAACCGTAAACAAGAATTTTAAAGTTTCTATCCAGAAGAAATTGAACTTTATGCCAGTCTAAGCGATGATAAAATATCTAAAATGCCCAGACCCGAAGCTAACAGGATGAATTCATAATATTCATCAACAATATGACCTCCAATCAGAACAAATGCTTTAATCATCTTAAATATTATTGAGCAGTGGAAGTTTATGCTGAGACATTAACGTGAGTATGTTTTATAGAGGGAAAAGCAGTAACTCTAGGTATGGTAGGTGATAATAATATTACAGCTGAATGATTATGCAGAGGAATATTAAAATATCTTCTGAAACTCTAAGGGTACTTACTGAAATATCCTCATAGTTGCTCTATTGTACACTATGTAGTAAACTTCAAATGTAGCATTGGTGTCTACATGTTTCCTGATGCTGTTTACGAAATCTGAAAACAACATTTCCTAACTATTTTTATGTTTTTTGTGCATTTTAATTACATTTTAATTATGTATTAAGTAAATATTGAGTTGGTAAATATATAAACCTTTTTATTAAGTATAAATTTATGTTCAGCAGTGAAACTGATTTAAAGTTATTTGAATTATGCATGCTCAGTATAAGGGATTGCTGCAAACTAAGCAAGATGAGGTCAACTATCAACTGTCGCTTTGTGCTAGTTCGGGATTGCAGCAAAGTTCATGACAATGCAATAAACTGTTAAAAACATGCTGCAACAAACTGTTCACTTTTGCAAGATGCTTAGTCAGGAGTGATTGCAGCAAAGTTTGACACGATCCAATCAAGTGTCCACTGTTGCTTTCTGCTAGCTCAGCACATGTCGCTACATGCCTAGTCTTTATGAGAGATTGCTTCAAAGTTAACAACATGATGCAACAAACTGTTCACTTTAGCAAGATGCTCAGCCAGGAGGACATATTGCAGCAAAGTTCATGACACGATGTAATCAACTGTCCGCTGTTACTTTCTGCTAGCTCAGTACACGTCGCTACATGCTTAGTCCGTATGAGAGATTGCTACAAAGTTAACAACATGAGGCAACACACTGCTCACTGATGCAAGATGCTCAGTCAAGAGGTGTGACTGCAGTAAAGTTCATGACACAATGCAATTGACCACTATTGCTGTGTTCTAGTTCAGTATGGTAGATTGCTGCAAATGTATTGACATGATGTAATAAACTGTTCACTGTTGCAAGATGCTCAGTCAAGAGGAGGGGTTGCAACAAAGCTAATAACACAATGCAATCAACTGTCCACTGCCTTTTTACAAGCTCAGTATGAGGGATCGTTTTAAAGTTAATGACATGCTCAGCCAGGAGGAGGAATTGCAGCAAAGTGCATGACATGATGCAATCAACTGTTCATCGGTGGTATATACTTGGTCAGAAGGAGGGATTTCTGCAAAATTAGTGACTTGATGTAATCGTCTGTATTTCCTCAGGAAGATAACCTAACCAACTAGTTTAGTAAACTTATGGTTGGTTTGAACTGACTATACACTTCTGCAACATATAATAAAAAATTTTTTCTAAAGTGACCTAATATGACATTTGTTGTGAACTGACAGTATATAAACAAAATTTTGCTATCACTCCAAAAAGACCCCATACAATATTGCTCCCTCCACCATGCCTAACAGCTGGGATACTACAGGAATGCCAATGAATGTTTGCTTTTAAAAATAAAGCATTGCATATTTTGCAATAAAAAGTAAAACTTGTACATAAAAATGCAAATATTCAAAGACATTTTGTCAGTAATAGGCACAATCATAGTATGCGATTTTCCTTCCATTCAACCTCATTTAAAGTTTGTTAAACTTATATTGAATTACTTATTGCTCTTTTTCCTCATAAATACACACTATGTCTTAATTTAATGTGGGCTGTGCTCTACGTACTGCCCATACTTTCACAGGAGGAAATCTGATTTAAGTAGTTTTTAGCAGAGAGGGAAAAACTGCTTTGATTAGTCGGTGTGCTCAATGAAAGATATGAAAAGAGGGACAAAACTAGTAGGAGTGTGTGTGTTCAGTCTAGTTGAGCTTAGTAAAATCGGGTTTCAAATTGTAAACCTCAAAGTGGATTAAATTAGACGCAGAATGTGGCAATAAACCAATAAATTAGCATCAAATCCAAACAAGTGGGCTGACATTCACATTTCTCAATCACAGGCTACAATAAAGGATCTGCTTTAATTAGCTTTGTCGTTCCGATTCATGATTTCTGCTCATTTTTATTTCAATATTTTGTTTTTGACGGCACCTTCTTGTACATTTCCTGAACTTTGAAGCCTCAGTTGACGGCTAATTATTGTGTAAACGGTAAATCCTTGCCGTCAGCCTGTGAAGAGAGGAGGCAGTTAGCTCTCTCTGCTACCAAATTAACACCCTCCAGATTACATTCATTACAGGCCAGGGCAGGAGGAGAAGCACATCCTGCGGACCCCTGCAGAGGAATGCTGAGTCATAAATCACATACTCCTGACCGGCGTTCACCTCACAAGGAGGCTTTGACCTTGTTTTGAAATGCTAACACACCCAACTGACTATTAACTTCATGTCGTACCTTTGGATCGGGTGAGTCATTAATGCGAGTGGGCCTCTCTACATTCAATTCACTGGCTTCACAGTTCAACAACCTCTGTGAATATATGAAACTAATATAGACGGCAGCGGTCAGGCAGAAATAAAGCCATTGTTATTAAGTTCTTGGGGCTGAAACGTGTGTGGGTAATTCAGTATTGACTAAATGAGTTGGAGGCATAATGACTGAAACATATGGATGTACACACATTATCTCAGTGTTCAAGGGAAATAAAACCAGTCGCTCACTGGGTGCGATTGCAGCTTTTCTGCTCAACATTGATCTGTTGGGAGAAAGAGATACAGCAAGAGATGGCCGTGTATTATGGAGACAAGCATCTCATTATAAGATTTCTTTTAAAACATTAATGAGGGCAAATTTCTGGAGATTAAATTGTTTTTTTTTTTCCTGGGCTTTCAAAGTTTGAAACAAACTAAGTTCTGACAACATCTTCTCTTATGTAATGGTTCAGACTTTGTTCTACACTCAGATAAATATGTCTACTGAATTATCTGCTAGATCAAAGCTTTCTGGGTGCCGTTAGACGACATACCGACACATGATTGAAGAAAAATAGTCGGGGGGGGGGGGGGGGGGGGGGACTCTTTTCTTTTGTACAGATTTGGATTTTCAGCCACGTTTGGAAGGTAAGACTCAAATAATGGAAAACATGGCAATGTTTTTATTGAGCTGTACTCGTAGGACTCAATTGTCTTGCTTAACACTGTTAAGGTTTGAGCAATTAATAGTGTTTTGGAAATTCAGTTTAATTATATCATTATTTTGGGGGGTTTGCCTCTCAGTGGACTCAAAAACTGCTGGTAGAAGCAAATTCAAAACCCAGCAGTAAACCTTTGACTCCTTTGAAATTTGAAATCGTTGAACGTCTTAGATTTAAACGAAGCAGTGTGTCAGCGTGAGCTGTAATTCGGTCATAAGTGCCAAGAAACGTGTTAGAAATCAATCTCATTATCGTACTTCAGTAGACCTAATCTAATTAATGTAATTAGTATGAAGATGGCTGCAGAATAATATAGTTATAAAGTATACAAGGGTTTCCTAAAAATAATTAGACATTCAGAAGAAGATTATATAAGCATGTCAGAGTGTACTTCCTGTATGACTTATGTGGCCAGTAGGTGGCGATGATGCTGATGTTACTGGACACACATCCTGAGCATGGTTAAAGTTGGCTCATTTTGTCCCTTTGCCATCAGATCCTGCCATGGAAACTTGCTCCATCACAGATGACAAAAAAAACAACAACCAAATACTAATCTGCATCAACGTGTTAAAATCTGATCCCCATCTCCATTTTCTTAACCTAGACAGAGAGGTGCAAACACTGTAGGAGAAGTTATTTGTGTAATATCAGGTGCATCCTCCAGACTGACTTTTGTCACCTCACTTTGGACACCACTGCATAAACTGCAGCTCTCCTCTCTTCAGTTTCCAATGTCTTAAGTTTATTTTTTACAGGGCCATTTAAGTAAGTTTAAGAAAAGTTTTCTGCAGGCACAACACATAAAACTTTTCAACAAACATTTAAGTTCTAATTTAAAAAGAACAAGCTAAATTAAGGACAGGCAGCTGATTTGAATGTAGAAAATACTATTTAAATATAAACGTAGGTATGATACAAAGTATCATACCTACGTTTACAAAGTATCATACCTACGTTTCATATTTGCAATAAATTCCCAGCCTCTGTTATATCGGACATTTTAAATTAATGCAGCAAGTGCAAAAGTGGGCTTTCAAATTCAATTACAACATACCGTAGATTTATGGTCCATCAAAGTCTTTGAAACACAGCTTAATACTCTAAGATCACAACTGGATGTTATTCAACATCTGACCACTAGATGTCACCAAAGTGATTCCAATACAGTTCTTTGTGTGTGTAAAATATGCATCAACAGGCACTCTTGCTGCAATTAGACCAGGAGCAATTCGGGCCAATTTAGCAATAATAATCTTGAACGCACATGTAATATCAAGAGTATATCACCTGCCTCAATAAGAAATATAAATACTGTCTAGAACAGAATAATTTGTTGAAGGGTTAATGATTCCCTACAGAAACATCTCAACCCTTAATATAAGAACCAAGATTTGTCGTTAAATTTCAGCCATTATGCTAAGTTTTATCAAAGATACGTGGAATATGTTAAGATGAGTGATTTGGGCTTCTTTTCTAAAACATCTGATTCGACAGGATATATTCAATGCTAAAGCGCTTTCTTTTTCAGTTTCCTATAAAGCGTTGCCACAAAGGTGCCAACTGCTAGAGTCATATAAGGATGGTCAGATATAGGACTCATTAAGTCGGCCTACTTTATGTTAAATGTGTGCATGTGATTGTCACCCAGGCTCCACAGCTGCTACAACCGTTCACATGCTAATGGTTCGTTCATATCTGATGGGGTCTCATTAATTTCTCATTAACATGGATCACGGTGCGTGTCAGACGAATATGAGAGGCCTCTGCGATGAACAGGTGTAAGTCTGGTAAAACAAGTTGTGGAAACACTGAGGTATTATTCTCAGTCAACAGTGGGGGAAAAAATGGACTCAAGTTTTTCTTTTTTGTTGCCACGTCTCAGCCAGCTGCCCGAACCGGGACAAAATCCAGATTCATGGGTGTGCCAAAGTTCGACATGGTGCAACGTACAAACTTATTGGCTCAATGGCGCGTGACGGCTGAGGTGATTGGATCAACAGTGCGTGAGATCCAGTTCGATTGGGTGAGGTGACCACAAGCTGAATGGAGGGGACACAGCTGCTCTCCACACTCGCTGCTCTCCGTCTTAGGTTCACTCGCACACACACAGACACCATCCTTTGGGGGAGCATGTTGTAGCTCCATATGTAGCACCATGCTGTGTTGCCCAAGGGAGATATTACCATTTAGAGTAGAGGGAACGATCCGGCAGTGCTTGACGGAGCCATGGCTCATGTGGTGGCCACACTCGCCTTCTCACGAAACGACTCGTCTCGGCCGCGGCCTGCTGTTGCTCTGTCCAGATGCCAGCACACTATTAGCTAGAGTGCTATCCATCATCAAACCTCTCCGCTTTGGACGTAAAATTCATTTGCTCCTTCTGCTATAAAGCTGAATTGTTTTTAGAGCAAGAGAGCAAGATTTGAGATCCTCGCAATGAGTCAGAAATGACGACAATCTGATATACATGTGCGACGGATACCACCACTTGTCGGTGGCGTGCTGTGAACACACCAGTACCCCACAAATGGAGTTGCTTCAAACAATGGTTATAATACACCAAAAAAAACATCCCAGTTCAGTATTTTCTAATGATCTGCTTTATAAAGATGCTGTTTATACACAACGGGCGTCCTTGTAAATAAAAACATCCACTGGAAAGTGACCTCGGTGATCAGTACATGCGGTCCAGACAAAGAGAGCTTCCTCTCCTGAAGACTAAGAAAGTACGGAGTTGATGATACTTGAGCACCTGCTCCTTGATAGAAGGGCATGTTTTATCTTCTGCTTATTTATTGTAATAGCCTACTTGCGTTTATCATCCTCTTCATCCTGGGCTGCTTTGCTGAAACAACACAGCAGCAACTCTAAACTAGAAGGCTGCACCAAAGTCCACTTTGGCTGAACTTTGGAGAGTAAAATCTTATAAACAGCGGCGGGTGACGGTGGGTGCATTCTTCTCGGTCTCAGTGTTATCTGTTGCTCGTCTAATAAATTATTGGTTTAAATGTTGCATCCTAAAGGCTTCTGTTTTATTGAGTCTAGACATATGGACAACACAAGAGATTCTGGGCACAGGGAGAACAACATCAGCACTAAGCAAAGACCCCTGCAGCTCCCTAAGTGTTGTTACAGCCTCAGCGCCCACTTACCATCTCATCTTCACCAATTCGTGTTAATCGTCCTGTTTTAGAACGGCCATATTTTCCCCAATTATTGATGAGCTGATCAATGACATCCTTTAGACCCATTGCAAATAATCACTTTAAGAAGTTGCTTTACCTCTGGAGTTCTGGAGAGCTAGTATCCATCAACTTCTAGATGCATCCCTTCTCCAACACTCCTGAATCTAATGAGTGGCTGGTTAACCAGTCCTCCGCGGAGCTGAATGACTGAAAGCTGATGAGGGATCCCCGCTGTGTTGGAGAGGGATTGCTTCCAAAAGTTGCTTCAGGACTGCAGCTTGGCACCCCTGCTTTAGCTAATCAATGCAAATGAGAAAACTTTTAAGGTCAGGACAGGTCAACTTTATTTCTGGTTAATTAGACTTTATTTAATTGATGGCAGGTGAAATTAATCAGAATTAAAACGTGGTTTAACTCTTTTTTTAAAACATTTTTCTGCCCTGTGCCGGACTGGTGACCAAAGACCGATGCAGACACGTATAACGATGTAGGTCCTCCTGAAGTTTCTTCATCTAGTAATACTTCAACGCAGAAACATCCAGCTGCTACTCATTACTCCATGTAAATGGTGATGGTAAATGGACTAAACTTGTACTTTTCCAGTCAACTCAAAGGTCGATGTGGATTTCAGCCACATTGATACATCGGCATGCAGATTATTAGGGCTTAAGTGCTCATCAAGGCATCAGCATGGGGCGGGGGGAAGCTGGAATCAAACTCACAACCTTCTGATTACCTAATAACTGCCATTCCCAATGCTTTCCGTTCACTACTGAGAGCTATTTTAATCTCTTAGGATCTAAGAGCCACCCTGCCAGAGATCCTTTCTCTGACTTCCTCTAATAACCCTGGAAAATATTCACCAGACTTTCTTCCAGGGTGAATCTCTGATATGATGGATGTGTGTATATTATTTTTCCTGCAGCCTGGAGATGTCACCGGAGGCAGATGAAATTACATCATGCGGCCACGACTACTCATAAGAACAAATGAGGATTGTTTTTTTTTTTGGTCAGTTTACTAAAAATCATACTAATGAGTCATCTGCGTATAAATGATGCTCAAGTAAGGAACAAAACTGTAAAACTGAATCTGACGCCGACTGCTAGGTGTAAAAAATTAAACAATTTGTTAATCTGTGGAAATGTAATCACGTTTAAGCAGCCAGTAAGCAATGAAATGCACCCGATCCTCCAGCACACATACCAGCTCTAGCTGCACACGCTCTGTCTTTTCTTTCTTCCTGCATTTGGTTTCCTTGTGTTTGATTCTCAGCTCCAAGCAGGTGCACACATTCATCTGAATCAACAGCTCAACAAGGACGAGCTCGCTGCCTGTGCAGTTCAGCCAGCTATCTGTGTAGCATGAGGAGTGTGTGAATGTACTGCAGGAGACAGAGATGCCCTGCAAAGTGTCTCTCTGCCTGCCCTGTTCTTATCAGAGGCAGGGAGCCGGTGGCAGGCAGTGGTGGCCCGTCACGGCTCTTTGGGCTGCCAGGAGATGGCCATTATCGCCGGCTCCCCATGACCGTCTGAGCCACTATCTGCACTCCACAAGGTCCCTCTTTATGTGCTGGGGGACAGTTCCCCAAAGTTTGTGCACGGCTGCAGAGAGGAAGGTATCAAGGATGCTCGATACAGAGATCAATACGGGCCGTGAAAGCTTTCAGTGGTCTGAAACCTGAAAAAACTTTCCACTATGATACCAAATACTGTGCATTTTGGTCTGAGGAGTCCTTATAATGAGATTTTAGTTGAAGGTCATCTTTAAAAATACAACAAACGTAGCTTAAAGGATCATAAAGATATTCATTATTTGTTTGTAAGCATAATAAACGGTAAATAATGACCAATAAAATCCACAAAATGATACATATAGTCTGTATTGTAGGCTACAAAGTAAAATAAAGTGTATTTTTAAACATTCAGTGCACTGGCTTTCTTAAAAATTAATTCAATAAAAAATTGAAACATTAAATTAACATTAAAGAAATAAAAATCCATCAAATGCAGTCCAAACGAAACCTCTTGAGTTACTGCACCTTTCTGATTTATTAACCATTTCAAATAGAAATGGGCACACATCCAGGCATTTACCTACATATCTAAGGCTCAAAGGCAAAAATATTAAAGCAGTGTGTTTCCCTAATATAAAGTTACAAATTAACAATGACAACTTGGCTTGTAAAAGCGCCGCTCTGAGGCTGAAACACAAACACAGGCGGTGCCTGGCAAGCGTACTGGGATTTTATATGAGAGCAACACCAAGTAGTGCATAGTTGTAAAATAGAGGGAAAATGATACATTGTTTTGGACGTATCGCAAATAAAAATGTATTTCTCTCCAGCTGTGTTTGGCTCAACGGCTTTACAATCAGAGCTGCTCATCCTTTGGATCATGTCTCTATCACCTTTGCCTGTGTAGAAGATGAAACTTGTATGAAAAATAGTTCAAGCTCAGTCAGACTGGACAGAGAGTGTCTGCAAACATCCATCTTCAATTCTTTAAACATGTTTGCAATTCTATTTAGTTGATGAACAGAATGTGCTGATAATAAAGTCAGACAGTCTTAGAATTGATGATGAATTCATCAACACAAAGAATCACGTTTGGCAATGATGAACAGGGGAAGTTAATTTGGGATGAAAATTTTGATTGTTGATCTAATGTGTTTTAAAGGTTTGCCTGAAGCTAACATACTAAGTTACCCGCTAGCGATCTTCTGAAGCAAAGCTATGCTAATGTCTTTGGGTTCTGTTTAAAGCTTTTGCTTTAACTGAAAACTTTATTTTCATGAGGGTTTTTAAACACCGATGGAACTTCAATGTTTGTTTTTTTCCCCTCATTACACGAAAATTGACTAAAAGGGTCAGTTTAAGCAAGTCCTGAATGTCTGCTAGCATTAGCAGCTATCAACTTGCTACTAGACAAGTTAAACACATAGCTCTCAACTCTCACGCATTGACCGTGTGACACACGCATTTCACTAACTTCACACGCTCACACGCAACACATGACATTTCACACGCAAACATGGAATTTCTCACGCATAAAAATCACAAAGCCCATCTGGGCTGCGGACGACAAAACTCCGCCTTCTGCTGAGCTGTTTCGGCTTCTTTCACAGCTTGTGGCCATCAGTAATTCCTGCTGCAGTTCTTTTTAACAGAGCAGCAGGAAGAGTGATCAGAGTTATGAATAATTTTAGTCTTAACAGTGGTGAAAGTGAGCCGGTAAGGTCCTGTACCGCGTACAAAGGAGGGGAGGGGAGGGGGAGGGGGGAGCTGCGTCAAGACCGGTTCATTCAGAACCAGTCATGGCTGCACGCTGGATCATAAAACAGTTCTGCTAACCAGATGCAGTTTAAAACGCCACTTAGTCTGTTTATAAGTTTCATTTTTATTAATTCTGCATTTTTTAACCTCCGCGCTTGCTCCTCTCCCCCCTCCTTTCCCTCGGAGCAGGTGCTTTTATCACCGTTCACCATTCAAAACGTGAATCACTGCGTTTAATGTCCTCACATCAGTAGCAACGTGTGCCAGTTAAAGTCAATAGGAGAGCTGTAGCTGTGTTTAACGCTGTTTCGTTTTTAACAACATAGAATCAGTGGTGCTTCGGTGGGCGTGCTGCCTTGCGCTTTAATTCAGGTGCGCACTGTTAAGGGTCATTTTAAAGAACTTGTAACATCAGGGGCTTCACCCCTGTTCCCTCTACAGGAGCCCTTTACAGTAATTATGCATTTTCCCCGCTGTTTATCCCTCGCACGTAGCGCACGGAGGTAAAATCCGCCCACCTCACCGCCCAGAGTGCACTGACGAGAGCAATAGAGATTTGTCTGGTCAGCGCGGCGACTGACTGAGAAACCTGTCGCTGTGAAAGGTGATAATGGTTATAAACTGTAACAGTCTAGAAGTTCATTGAGCTGAAAGGAGGGACACATCAGCAGCTGGATCGTGCGTAAAGACGCAGCGGGAACCTCTGTGTGCTTCAGTGTTGCTGCTGAGGGGATAAAGGCTTGATGAAACTCAGCCTGATTCACCAATCAGGTTATAGATTTACAATGATAAACAACCCATAGATGAATGTGTAACAGTATAATAATTCGGTCAATAATTTAAAACTACTTAATTTTATTCAGTATTATTTGAACAATTGTGTATTTTTTATGTTTTAATCCATTAACTGAACAATAAGGTATTAATATGTCTCTTTCTCTTTTTAACACAAGTAATACATGTCTACTTCAATGTCTGGTGGGATAAAAATGAGATGGAGTTGACTCCACCGGCTCTTCCAGGGTCCGGTTAGCCCCGCCCCCAAAACAAGCCCCGCCCCCAAATTAGCATAATCTCACTCTTAACTTTTGATAAAAGTTGAGAGGTCTGGTTAAACATAAAGGTCTGTTTAAACATAACACCTGTTTTCATTTCGCAAGTTTACATTTTCGCAATCATCCGATAGCGCTACAAGCGTTCGTACAGCAGGAATAGGGGACATTAATGTCGATTAATGGTATTTTGTGTAACTTAAGAGAAAGCTACCAAGCTAATTGCTGCGCTGTTAGCTACGTGACCCGTATGTGCCCCGACGTAACTTCCGGTCATCGTCTCCTTAAAGCGGCCCTCTACCGTTTTGTTACAAATTAAAATGAAATTATTTCTGAAGAAAAGTTTTAAATATATAGGAATAAAGTTTTCTATAGGATATTGATTTGTAATTTAGCAAATTATTCGTAAAAATGTTATTTTCTCAAATAATGTTTTCTCTAACTTGGAGCTGCATTGTGAATGGGTTAAACACATACCAATTGTTGTTTTAAATTAGTTGAGCTAATTTTATCTCATTCCATTATTTAAGAACAACTTTGGTTCTTTAACTTAGATTTGCAGTGAACTTTAAATTCATTGAATGGTTTTAACCACTTATTTGTCATTTTGATCTTTTGTGTGTACATAGTTCCTTAGTTTCTTTAATCTTGATTTTGCTTAGTAGTTTTAGTTAAGCTTCACTAGCCTAGTAGAGAGGATTTGTTGATTGAAATATATGATTAATTCAGGTAAACAGCACTATTAACGGTGTTCCCTGGATGAATGCTTATTTCTGTTTGATGATTCTTATACTTGAAGAGAAGTTGTCACTCATTTATTCCACATGTGTGCAGAGTTTGCCGTTAGAGAATGCCAGTGCTCGAATCACTCTTTCACCTATTGTCCCAATATCAATGCCAGTTGGCCTGATATTCAGACAATGCCTACAGTAACAGACAAGAGAGTTATTTGATGAACATTAAATAATTTAAAAGCACGTAATTGCACACCAGAGTAAAGGAGGCTGACTACTAATGGATAATGCACCGTCTGAATTATTTTATGTGTAAAAAGTTTTGAAAACCATGTCTAATTGCCCTTGCATGTGACAACTATGTACTACTTTATGTGGCTCATCAGACTAATAAACGCTGAAGTTTGAGGTTAAGCCGTGTGGTGTGAATACTTTTGGAAGGCACTGTGCTTGGCTGCGCTGGGATATATTTTGCGTGCATTACTGTCACCATTGAAGAAGACTTCAGGAAAATCTAACTGTAACCAACTTCTATATGCTTCTGTTTTGCTTTGCGATTAGTTTCTCATAATCCTGATGAAAAATTAATGTGTATTAATACAGTCATCAGCCACTGTGTCATCCCCACAGACCAGCTACATTCCCATCCTCGAGCTAGGAGATAATTACAGTAGCCGAGGCGTCACCTGACTGCTTGTTGCACATGCGAAGACAAATTGAATTCAGGGATGTAGAAGCAACAGCTGCTTTGTTTATCAGGAACTAATTTGCTGTGGAGGTTAAAGGCGCTCTGTGGTTGCATGTGCTGCATGTTTGACTCGTTACTTCATCTCATCCTTTCCTAATGACGTCCACAGATAAAAAGCCTGGTTTTACCAGTGAGTGAGGATGAGGGAGGTTGTTCTCTGAGCGCGTGCAAACAAAGAAAAATCCTGCACAGATCCTTGCACGTCACAAACATGGTAGCTAAACCCAGAAAATGAATCCAGGCTCATCTCGTGCACGTTGTTAACGGATGCAAAGCAAATCATTGCCGCTTTTATGCAAACAGCTCACATGAGCACTTGTTCTTACAGGAACGAATAATGATATTTGATACAGAAGCTGAGAAAATGAGAACAGGAGCCAAATGTCTGCTAAATTCGAGCAGAGAAAAAGGTATATTTGAATATCTTCTAACTTTTTTACAGCTGCTACTTGTGTTGAAAGCTTTAGGAGTGCCGGAGCGACTTGGTGATACATCTCCATATTTCAGCCTGTTGACATTCTGGAAACTTTCCCCTGGAAAAATGCATCTTTACCATCAGAGGCGCCTGGATGTGTCATCGAGCCCCTGCAGTTTGCTAATTAGCAAAACCTACCAGATTCTAAGCAGGAGTAAAGAAAGAAAAACTGCCACTTTCTTTACCTGATTATTCTCACACGTCTCAAAGGAGCTGCTGGCTTCCCTAACCTGTTGGTTGCTAAAGTTTGGGCTTTTTCCTGCAGTGTGTGTTACATCAGTGATCTCCAAAGTGTATGAAATAGAGGGACAAAGTGTGGCAGCGCGTGGGGTCTGCATAATTCCACATGCATGGGCACGCTGGTTGAGATGAGGTGGGCTGTGCTGACCAAGTGAGAGTTTAGCGATTGTGTGTTCCTCGGGCTGCACCTTCGCCAGCTTCAGCCTACACCGCAGAGCTGCATGATTCTCTGTCACTGTGGTGTCACCAAGGACACAGATCAGCCTGAAAGCAGGCATGCACAAATATGTCCGAATGTCATGGCTGCAAAGCAGGTGCGTATGGATCAACCTGTCCAAACAGTGACCTGCAGATCAGCTTACATCCAGGTGTGACAATAGCATACAGCTGAGTATAGCTGCAATGAAGTTTTATTGGTTTAATGTTGCAGTAAAATACCTAATTCAGTGTTTTACTTGAGATAGAGGTGTGCAAAGAACTTGCAGCTCATTGCAGAAATACCTCTTCACATTTTGTCACATTACAACCGCAAACTTTAATGTTTTTTCTTGAGATTTTACGTAAAAAATAAATAAAAATCAAGACAAAGCTGCATATGAGACATGTTTCTGTGTAAAGGTGCTGCACTGGTTGGCAGAAACCAGGCAAACGATACAACATCAGTGCTAAGATGAAATAAATGCAAATAGTACGTGTAGAAAGTGCCTCAGCGGTCAGCAAGTGGACAGATGTTTATTGTCTGACGTCACTTTAAGCAACACCTGCAACGCTGTTTATTTGTCCCTCTTTATGAAGAAACGTTATATTTTGAGTCGTTGCCGAACAAAAATGATCTCGGAGGGTGTAGAACCACTTTTAGGAAGCAAGGGTGTAAATTTTAAAGCCTTATTTGGCAATAAAACACATTTACATTCAAATAAGTGTGAACTTTATTTAGATGGCTCGAGCTTGGACTAGAAAAGGCCTTTTCTACATTGTTTGGAGATTATAAAAAAAAAAAAAAAAGTTGTGATTTGTAAAACCTTTACGTATGAAAACAAAAATGGAGATCACCCACTGAATACCAATTAAAACACTTTTTTAGGGGTGAAAAAGTTCTAGTTTACTGAGCTGCTGGCAAAGCAGGTGCCTTACTACTTTTACCCAAATCATTCCTTAAATTCTCCACGTACGCGTGATCGGTAATTTAAAAGAGATGTATAGACAGCACAGCACATCTGACCCACGTTTTACATATTACTGCAGAAAATACCTGCACATTTTAATAATAAATCCAGAGAAATATTTCCTCATGCGCACCGCCATTAACTAGTGAACGATTTCCATGCACTGGAACAAATATTGTTGCATTAATATGCTGCAAGAAAGCTAAAGCAATAAATTCAATACCGATGAAAATAACGTTCTTCTGCAGAAAAAGAAAAATGTTAGCCAGTTGCTGCCTACATCTGAGGTAAAATGTACTGCTTTGCCAATTAAATCGTCCACTTTTTTGTCTTTCTGAGATAAATATCAGCAACAAGCACTGATAATTTCTTGCCTTTAATTGATCTGAAGTCACTTTTCATAGTTTTTCCTGCAGAAAAAGCCTCCCCGCTATTGTTCAAGATGAAAAACGAGACTGTTCTACCATCAATCCCTTCCCCATGCGATACGCAGATGATTAGCTGGGAATAAACCATGGCTCATTAGCGGTCATTATAAACTTATCAGATATAAGAGCATGCGAATTCAAAAAGGCCGTGAAAACAAAGAGGATTAGGGCAGCGGGAGGAAAAACGCAGCACATTCAGCCATCGTGGGCCAAGATAATGAAACCACTTGCTAATAGGAGGATGCTTAGGGGCCCAAACCGCGGCCTCTGGGTCCCGACGCTCTTAAGGCGTGTCTGATGCTGACAGGAAGTGTTGTTCAGTGTGAACGTGTGCTTATTCCCTTGTGGAAAAGAGAGACGGAGAATGTCAAGAGATGGAAGAGAGGTAGGTTGGCACAAACGGCAGAGGGAGAAGGCAGCAAGCAAGGCTCGATCTGCACATCCTCTGCCCTCAATTAGAGGAATAAAACCCATCTGGCACCTCCCACCACGAGACGCCACACGGAGCGACCACGCAGAGGCATTCGGGAAGGAAACAGGAACGTGAGGAGGAGGAGAATCAGTTCTCAGGTTTGTGCCTGCGGGCCACGGCGTGTCATCGCGTCTGTATCAAACCTGTCAGCGCTTCCTGCTCCGCGCGTTGGCCGTGGGAGCGACTGCGAAGAGGAGGACGGGGACGCGGCAGGAGGGAGGAGATCAGGGGGCAGAGAGGCAGAGAAAGGCTGCTCCTCAAATTAAATCTCCTTCTGTGGGTTCAGACCGCAGGACGGGTTCACGATCAGGACACGGCTCTTAATGTTGCGGAGCAGAGGATCGAAGCCTCGGTCCTTAGAAATAACGATCAAGTAGACCGAACGCCAGCCAAGCCTGAAACTGAGCCCAGACCTGGTGAGAAACAAAGTAAATCCTAAAACCTTTTCAAACAAAGCTCGTAAAGCTGCTGCCTTACTCCTGCCGCTGGGAGTGTTCGCCCTCTCACACATTTCTTCCCTTTTGCTTTTTAGTCACATCCAAAAGGTTTCAGCCCAGCAAACAGCTTTCAATAACAACCTGAGCACCATAAAAAATACAGGTTTTAAATGATTATTTCTTTAACTAAAGGCAGAACAGCAGTCCTGGCTCTGCCTAAGAACCTAAACCTATTACCTGTCTTCAGGGGAAAGGCGTTTTGTTTCGCTGGGGACGACTCCAGCCCACTCCTCTTTGCACAATTATTTTATTTTACACACATTGGAGGGTTTCTGGCCACGAAAGGCTTGTTGAAGGTCATGTCCCAACCTCCATCATGTTTAAGCCAGTACGTTGACTACACTGCAAAAAGGGAACTAAAAGTAAGTAAAATCTTGAAATGAGTGTATTTGTCATGGATTTGAGCAGGAAAAGATTATCTGCCACTGGAATACGATTTTTGCACTTAAAATGGGAACAACCCATCTCCATCATCTTATTTCAAGTGCATTATACCAAAATATCTTATTGTAGTGGTAAGAATACTTGTTCCATTGGCAGATAATTTTATTTACCTGCTCAAATTAAGGACAAATACACTCATTTCATGAAAATTTTAATTTTAGTTCCCTTTTAGGCCACTCTAAAACCTGCTGGATCGTGGATCATGGTCCTGCTGCCAAACCCAACTGTGGTTATGTTTAAGGTCATGACTGGATGGCCGGAGAGCAGAATTTACGATTTGATTAAGTAGGACAAGTGGACCAGGTCCTGAAAAGGCAAAGCGGCACCAGAACATCCCACTAGAACCACCATGTTTCGCTCCAGTTATGATGTCGTTTCTCAGAAAAGCTTTTGTCTCGTCCACAGGACATTTTCCCAAAGGCTTTGGAGATCATCAAGAGGTTTTTTTTTCCCGAGGGAGGCCATTTTTACCCAGCCTCTTTCTCTGACCTCTGACCTTAACTGAATCAAGTGAGGCCTGCGGAGCTTTAGATGTTTTTTCCAGCAAGTCCTCCACGGCATCTACGTCGACGGTGCGGTTTTGGATCCCGTGCTGGAGTCACGCACCAGGAATTAGATTCTGATAGCAACCCATGATCAAAACGGGCCTGTAGTTGGTGTTTAACCCAGTTTAGGGAAATCCCACGGGAAAATCTGATTTCTACCTGAAACTTGGGCTGAAAGTCGATTAAGTCTAACAAATCGGTCACTGAACGAGTGTGACTGCGCCACAGCTGAAATCTCTCTGTCTTTATAACAAAACGCTTCCTCCCGCTCACAGACACACCAATGCGTCAGTGAGATGTTATTCCTCAGTTCACTCGCTCTGCTGGAATACTCCCCGAGGCAATTCTTTGACTACTATCTCCTGACTGGATTTGACAGCTACGCAGCGCCTTCTTCAAGACAAGATCATCTTTTAATTAACCTGGGACGAAGTGAATCTCCCCCTTATGCTTCTTCTGCCTCCACCACTTTCTGCTAAGCACACATATTCCGCCATCAGAAGTCCTCACTTCCAGAAATCCTCACAGAGCGCGGCGGTGTTTGGAAAGAGGAGCGAGGGTACTGGGTTCATCCAGTTTAACGTGGATTCAGGAGCCACGCCTCAACCACACCGATATTTACCCAGAAGTTTATATTAAGCTCACCTGTCCAGAAACTTCGGACCCAAAACTTTCATCCCGCATCCGTTCTAATTTAATTTGAGTATTGGGATGGATAAAAGCATTCCTGGGATTTATATACCTGCACGTTTCCAGCATTGGAAGGACGAATCCTAACTAACCCATTAGATTCGATTGTTTAACTCAGTGGTTCCCAAACTTTTCCTGGTGGGCCCCCCCTGTTACCTAAAAGAAAGTTTTAGCACCCCCCTCCAACCAATCTGTGACAGTTAAACAAAGAAAAGCCAAGTGCAGTAAAACTTACAGCAGTAAAATAAACTGCAACCTTCTTTAAATCACAAAATTACCACCTTGAAAGTGTAATTGTTTTAAGTTTAACTGTCTATTTTGCTGTGTAAGTGAATTCAACATTGCCATCAATATATATATTTTTAAATAAGCTCTTAAAATTGGTAATTTTTCCAATCCATTTCCACCATTTGTCTCGGCTGCAGTTACACTAAGCTCCCCTAGGAGGCGCCCCCCCCCTCCCCACTCTGGGAACTGCTGCTTTAAATAAACAAGTTCCACTTTACAATAAGGCTCCCCTTCTAGATGGCTAATACTTAATAGACATGCTATTAATTAATCTCTAAACGCTTTAACTCATTCATAAGTGTTTATTATGCATTAAGGGCGAACAAGAGACATAACTGACCAGTTCCTTGCTAAAGAGTGAGCCTAATCTGTTCAACTACATATTTTATCTAGAGTTGCTTAAATTAAGCGTTTCAGAGTTGCTGCTTTGTAAGCACAAACTGGTCAGTTTTGTTTCTTGCTCGACCTTAATTAGTGAATATTAAACGCTTATAAATGAGTTAAAAAGTGTTTAATGACCTATAAACTATTTATTAGCCATCTCTAAATGGAGCTTTTATGTGAAGCGGTACCAATAAACATTTAGAAATGCTCTATACTGGTTATTAGCATACATGTAGCCCTTATAGCTGAGACAGTCAGAGACGAGAGTTATCTCTATGAAAGAGGGTTCAGAGATCTGCTAGTTTAGCTGTCAGCGTTATGATATTTCTAAACACTTTTAAGGGCTATTTTCTACCACAGCATTTCACAAATGCTTATTTTTTCCACCTGTGTACCTAAATTGCTGCTTTAGTGGGAGGTCTCGTTGTTATAGCTGCATGGAAGTGACAACACACCCCATGCTGTGCAATTTAGAAATAATAATCACGTTATGTGCAGCAATTAGCAGCGATGGAGACAGGAATTTATTATAGAACTAGAAAAATTTGCATTTCCTGCGAAAATGCACTGTGAATGCAGATAGCTGAATGATTGAGCAAAAGATGCAGAAGATCTTTGAAGAAGAGAAAAAATAGCTGAAAAGCATTGAAGAAGTTGAAAAAGTTGAAGAAGTTGAAAAAGTTGAAGAATTTGAAAGAGTTGAAGAATTTGAACATGAAAGAACAATAGCTGAATGATTAGAAGAAGAAAAAACTGAAGGTAAGGCACCAAACATTTCCTAACTCATTCTAAACACTGAATCATTTAACAAAGCAGAAGTAGAATTTCAAACTTGAATATACTGTAGCCATATGTGGGCCTGCATTTCTAGGGAGTATAAGGGGTTTTGCCCCCATTGAAAAGCATTGGATGTTTGACACCTCCTAGCTTGGAGATGCTTTACGTGACGTGGCCCAAATTTATAGTGGAGCATTCTGTATAAAGGAGGTAAAGACTCTGTAAAGCAGAAGTTTGTAGGACCTTCCTAGAGCTACTTCCGGTTAGCAACATGCTAACAGTTAGCCGCTAACAGGGTTGTGTTCAGTATCACCAGATGAGTGTACTCTGTCAGTTTGGTCCAAATCCTGTACTGGGAAGTGCCTCAAAAAGGGTGCCAATACTTAATGTCACCAAAGGTCACCAAAGGTCATGAGTCAGATTGGCCTCCTTTAGCAACTCAGCCTCACCACATCTGGGCCCAGAACTCAACATTTGACCAAAATGGTCAGTAGCGCCATTTCCCACATGTGGGTGGTGGTGTATTGGCCAATTATGTCGTGTCTGGGCATCATGCCAGATCCTGTTGGAAGCAAAGGCCCAATAGGAAAGCATGTGAAATCCAAAATGGGACAGAAAAGTGACACATGGCTGAAAGTCACTTGAAAATTTAAAAATGTTAAGAGGAAGTGACTGTGCGAATTTCAGATTCCTACATTAATCACAGCCGCTGCAGCGGGCGTCGAAAGTTGCAATTGTATCCCAATGGAGCTTCTCCCTCTGGCCCTCAGAGTTCCGTCGTCATGGAAACTCACTCACACCTCTGCTGCAGGCCAGTCTACCGAAGTGCAGAGACTTTGCTCACAATAAGTCCCATTGGATTATAATGGAGAACTTTGCCCCGAACAACGCTCCATATCTCCTGATCCGTAAATGGTAGAGACGTAATTTTTTCTGCGTTTATTTCGTAACGGATAGGGGAAGAAGACAGGCTATCGGGTTTTGCTGGAAAAAGTTTAATAAAGGCGTGAAAAATTATGATATAAAGGTGATTTTTATGGACTTTCAGAAATCCTCTAAAAACGGTCCCGAACAAATCGCTGTAGCTGAAAAAGTATAAGAGATATCAAAATAATTCTTTCACTATGAGTATCAGCAGGCTTTTGAGGACTATGGTGCCCATTTTCATGTTTGTACAAAAATCGGTGTAGGCACAGCGACGATGTAAAAAAGTGGATGATGTGGGAAAATGCAGCTGAAAAGCGTTTTCAGGAATTTGCACATTCGCTACTCCCGAACAAATTGTTCCTGCGGTAAAACCATAACAGTTATCCAAACAATTCCTTTTTTATGAGTGCCAGAAGGGTCGGGACATTCATGTGTGAAAGTCTCATGCTTGTACATGAAACGGTTTCGGAGTAGCGACGATGCGAAAACATGTGATGTTTTCAATTTTCAGGCGTCATTTTTCAAAACCGCTCCATAGGAAATGAATGGGGGAGGTTTCAGGTTTGTGTCACTCTGAGGTGATTTGCGAAAAATCTATAAATGCTACAGCAATGAGGGTTACATTTCCTGAATCCAGACAAAAATTCCTACGTTTTGATGTATAATTTATGTGGATAGGTTGAAAATTGAGCGACTGAGAAGAAGTTGTTCGGAGAAGAAGAATTTGTTGAATTTCTAGAGTGCGCACTCTAAAAGAGCCTCCTTGACGACCATAGCAACGCATGTTATTTGCTGAATTTCTTGGAAAGCCAAAATTATTTTAAAGACGTACTGTACGAAAATGGTGAAAGATATGAAAAAGCTGAAACATACCATAATAGCCAAAAGATATTACTACATTTTAAAAGTTGAATGACGTTTCTAGCTGAAAGTAGGCTGAAGCAGTAAGCTGTCAAAAAGCAGCTGAAATGAGCGGAATTTTAGTGATTTCAATGCATTTCCTATGGGAGAAAAAAAGCTGAAAATTTGCAGAAAAAGCTGAATATTTTAAAAAGTTGAAGAGTTAAAAGTACAAAAAGATATAGCCATCGATTCCAGAAGAAGCTGAATAGTTTAAAAGTTGAATGGTTGAAATCGGAGAAAAATTGTAGGAGGAGAAGCGAATCAAACTTTAAACAGTAAAAACGCATTAGGAAGAATAAACACTAAGAAGAAGAAGAAGAAGAAGAAGAAGAAGAATAAAGAATAAAGAGAAACAGGATCTCAAGAACTGTGAATGCCTACTGCATTCACAGTAACTAGAAAAATTTGCATTTCCTGCGAAAATGCACTGTGAATGCAGATAGCTGAATGATTGAGCAAAAGATGCAGAAGATCTTTGAAGAAGAGAAAAAATAGCTGAAAAGCATTGAAGAAGTTGAAAAAGTTGAAGAAGTTGAAAAAGTTGAAGAATTTGAAAGAGTTGAAGAATTTGAACATGAAAGAACAATAGCTGAATGATTAGAAGAAGAAAAAACTGAGGGTAAGGCACCAAACATTTCCTAACTCATTCTAAACACTGAATCATTTAACAAAGCAGAAGTAGAATTTCAAACTTGAATATACTGTAGCCATATGTGGGCCTGCATTTCTAGGGAGTATAAGGGGTTTCGCCCCCATTGAAAAGCATTGGATGTTTGACACCTCCTAGCTTGGAGATGCTTTACGTGACGTGGCCCAAATTTATAGTGGAGCATTCTGTATAAAGGAGGTAAAGACTCTGTAAAGCAGAAGTTTGTAGGACCTTCCTAGAGCTACTTCCGGTTAGCAACATGCTAACAGTTAGCCGCTAACAGGGTTGTGTTCAGTATCACCAGGTGAGTGTACTCTGTCAGTTTGGTCCAAATCCTGTACTGGGAAGTGCCTCAAAAAGGGTGCCAATACTTAATGTCACCAAAGGTCACCAAAGGTCATGAGTCAGATTGGCCTCCTTTAGCAACTCAGCCTCACCACATCTGGGCCCAGAACTCAACATTTGACCAAAATGGTCAGTAGCGCCATTTCCCACATGTGGGTGGTGCTGTATTGGCCAATTATGTCGTGTCTGGGCATCATGCCAGATCCTGTTGGAAGCAAAGGCCCAATAGGAAAGCATGTGAAATCCAAAATGGGACAGAAAAGTGACACATGGCTGAAAGTCACTTGAAAATTTAAAAATGTTAAGAGGAAGTGACTGTGCGAATTTCAGATTCCTACATTAATCACAGCCGCTGCAGCGGGCGTCGAAAGTTGCCATTATATCCCAATGGAGCTTCTCCCTCTGGCCCTCAGAGTTCCGTCGTCATGGAAACTCACTCACACCTCTGCTGCAGGCCAGTCTACCGAAGTGCAGAGACTTTGCTCACAATAAGTCCCATTGGATTATAATGGAGAACTTTGCCCCGAACAACGCTCCATATCTCCTGATCCGTAAATGGTAGAGACGTAATTTTTTCTGCGTTTATTTCGTAACGGATAGGGGAAGAAGACAGGCTATCGGTTTTTGCTGGAAAAAGTTTAATAAAGGCGTGAAAAATTATGATATAAAGGTGATTTTTATGGACTTTCAGAAATCCTCTAAAATCGGTCCCGAACAAATCGCTGTAGCTGAAAAAGTATAAGAGATATCAAAATAATTCTTTCACTATGAGTATCAGCAGGCTTTTGAGGACTATGGTGCCCATTTTCATGTTTGTACAAAAATCGGTGTAGGCACAGCGACGATGTAAAAAAGTGGATGATGTGGGAAAATGCAGCTGAAAAGCGTTTTCAGGAATTTGCACATTCGCTACTCCCGAACAAATTGTTCCTGCGGTAAAACCGTAACAGTTATCCAAACAATTCCTTTTTTATGAGTGCCAGAAGGGTCGGGACATTCATGTGTGAAAGTCTCATGCTTGTACATGAAACGGTTTCGGAGTAGCGACGATGCGAAAACGTGTGATGTTTTCAATTTTCAGGCGTCATTTTTCAAAACCGCTCCATAGGAAATGAATGGGGGAGGTTTCGGGTTTGTGTCGCTCTGAGGTGATTTGCGAAAAATCTATAAATGCTACAGCAATGAGGGTTACATTTCCTGAATCCAGACAAAAATTCCTACGTTTTGATGTATAATTTATGTGGATAGGTTGAAAATAGAGCGACTGAGAAGAAGTTGTTCGGAGAAGAAGAATTTGTTGAATTTCTAGAGTGCGCACTCTATAACTGCCTCCTTGACGACCATAACAACGCATGTTATTTGCTGAATTTCTTGAAAAGCCAAAATTATTTTAAGGAGGTACTATATGAAAATGGTAAAAGATATGAAAAAGCTGAAATATACCATAATAGCTGAAAGATATCACTACATTTTAAAAGTTGAATGGCGTTTCTAGCTGAAAGTAGGCTGAAGCAGTAAGCTGTCAAAAAGCAGCTGAAATGAGCAGAATTTCAGTGAATTACATTCATTTCCTATGGGAGAAAAAAAGCTGAAAATTTGCAGAAAAAGCTGAATATTTTAAAAAGTTGAAGAGTTAAAACTACAAAAAGATATAGCCATCGATTCCAGAAGAAGCTGAATAGTTTAAAAGTTGAATGGTTGAAATCGGAGAAAAATTGTAGGAGGAGAAGCGAATCAAACTTTAAACAGTAAAAACGCATTAGGAAGAATAAACACTAAGAAGAAGAAGAAGAAGAAGAAGAAGAAGAATAAAGAATAAAGAGAAACAGGATCTCAAGAACTGTGAATGCATACTGCATTCACAGTAATTAACTCTACGATTGGCAACAAGTTTGACACATTAATCCACATTAGAATGATGATTATTATTATTATGCATGCCTACATCGGTTTGGTTTGTTTCACTGCAGATTTCCGTAAACACTGAAACTTTGCTGGCTGATCCACTAATTTATTCAACGGACAGTATTCGGCTGCAACAAAAGCTACAAGATGTTCTGGAAAAACGTGACCCGAGCATCTAAAATCCAACATAGCAGGTTTGTTGCACTCCCAAACGTCATTAGCAGTCCATAACGCTAATATGTTTGATCTAAAAGTTGCCAGAACATGGACTGAATCAAAAATGGGCTCCTGAGTTAGTGTGAATCTGAAGTGTTCAACCGTCCAGGGACGTTAGAGCGGATGAAGCGGCGAGACACGGGACGTTTCAGTGATTTCCCCACGTACAGGGGTAACTGTCCGCAGCATTCAGGGGACTTCAAGTAAAAACAAGACTAAACAGGCAGGAATAAAGAGTGGCGCCATAAAAAAGCAATCAGAATAACAACGCCTGACTGATGGGCCGCTGCAACGCATCTGGAACGTTTTCCATCTCTGAATACTAAAACTCCCAGAAGCATCACAAAAAAGAAAAAAACATGAATTTAACTTTCTGCTGTTACTGTCTGCTGGGACAAAATGTCACAACTTTAAGTTTTTATTCATGAAAACAGGATTTATTTACACCAAAATTCATTCATAGCATTTACCTCCATACAGTAGTATCTATAGTGCTGAGAAAAGTATTTGCCCCCTCAAAGATTTCTTCTATTTTACTGTTTTTAATCACATTTAGAGGTTTCAGACCGCCAAATATGTTTTAATGTCAGATAAATATGACCTAACCTGGCTTAATGTGAGAAAGTAATCGCCCTCCTTGTTAAATTATAAATTAAAAATCAAGCAGGGGTAATTACGGCCAGATTTTCAAGATGAAGAGATGCTAAAAAGTACCTGACTGACGACATGAAGTAGGCTAAACGATCTCAAAAGCTAAAGAAAGTGAAGACTGGAGGAGAAAAGTCTTACAAAGGTCTGTCATAATTTTTTACTTGCAACTGTTGGTTTTCATTGAGCATCTTTACTATTTTTAGAGGCACTTTATTTAATCCATTTATGATTTTCAGATTATAAATTAAATTTAAGCATTGTTAAATGTAATCTAGGATTATTGTTTTGATCCTTAATTATGGATGACTTGCAATCATTAACATTGGGTACAAAAGTGCCTTTAGATGGCTATTATTTCATTATTTCTGTAGTAATTTAATTCAAGTAATTGGTTACATACCATTAAAATTGCATAAATAATTTATTAGAATACATGTAAAATGTTTAGGATAAAATATTTGAATACATGAATATGGAAATAAATATATTGATTAAACTATTTGAATAGTTAAAATGCTTTAAAATTATTAATTCATACACTTAATGCTTAAAATAATAAATAACTGTATGTCTTAAAATATTTACATTCTAAAAACAAAATATTTACATTTATTAATCTCAAAACTATAAATTATTTTTTAATTGATGCAATGCTAAGGGACCAGGTTAAAACTACATACTATTAATTAACCTTTTGTTTGTGTTTTCAACATGCATCTAACACTTGTGAATAGTAATAATTAGGGCTTGGCGATATGGCTTGAAAACAAAAGCACCGATTTTACTATACCAAAGCCGATTGCTTTTATTTTACGTTCTTTTTGTTTCACACAAAAAAAAAAAAACTATCTTTATGTGAAAAACTTGCTTTCATGTCATGCACTTTGCTTGGAAGCTGAACTGAATTCAAAGTGCAACTGAACACAAGCTGTGAAACAGGTTTGTAAAGCAAGATGGCCGCCTTGCCGTTGTAAACAATTAAAATATAACAAAATGTTTGCTACACAGTGAGCTGAGAACAGGCTTCACTTCAAACTAACTTTAAAAAATAAATGTGTAAATTAAAGTGCCTCGTATTATGGTAAAAAAAGTTTCCTCTTTACAATATTTTGACAATAATATTTGCCTAAATACATATTCAGCATTGCTGCTGTTCTCTTCATGGAAGCCCAATAAGTGCATTTGCAAAATAACATCATGATTTTCCAAAAATTAAAACTAATTGATTAAATGGATTTATCTCCCAGCTCTATGTGATAATAAAGATGATGAACTGAGTTGAGCCAACATCTGCTCCACCGTTCCTACAGACCCCAGTGTACCGCGGACTGAGCCACGGTCCACAAATGGAGAAATCATGCCGCAGTGGTGACCTAAAAATTATTCCAAGAAGGCATCGGCGACCCATTCAGGAGGTCAAAAATTAATCCAGAACATCTAAAGTACTCACTTTCAACAAAACGAAAGAGAGATTGGGTAAAAATAGCAGCCATGGGGGCCCAAACACTGCTGTTAGGATTTACCTTGTTTGTTAGTATATTATCTTGATAATTTTAATATTTAGTTGTGTCAAACAAGCTGTGGTGGATGCTTCTAGCACCACCACCACCAAGTATTGTTTTTTTCTCTCATAATTTACATTTATTGATTACATATTACACTGTGTGTATATGTATATGTATGTTAAGCTCAAGTTATTTTATTTAGACATATATTTTCTAATGGGTGCGCACTTTAGTTAATATCTGTCTGAATGGTTTACTTACACTTCTTTTCTTTGAGGTCCGCAAACACAAATCAGCTGGAGGGGGAAGTCAGGAACATACCAATACTCCAAAAGACTGAGGGGGGAGGAACTTTATTTGTTGAAGTTGACCTTAGTTACTTTATTTTAATATTCACTTATTTGTGCTAGGTTAAATATGTTTTTGCTTTATCTGTTTTTTGTGTTCATATTTTTGGTTTGTTGTTCCTCTGTTATGTTGTGCCTCCCTCATGTGGAAAGTTTAGGTTATTCCACCCCTATTTAAGCAGCCTGTTCTTTGTCTGGAGGTCAGTTTTGTTTGCATTTTGTTACTGTTTAGTTGACCTCAGTTGAGTTGGGCCCAAATTCATGCTATTTATTATTTGAGTTATTTTGTATTGAAGTTTGACCCTTTTGCTAATCATTTTTCACATTATTAAATTGAAGTTTCTTAAATTTTTGGAACTGTCCTTATTCAGGTCTGGTCCCTTACACAAGCAAAAGAGAAAATGTGTAACAGGGAGCAGCAAAGTTACATTATAACACATCCATGCCCAGCTACTTAGCCTTACAGTCCCCTCTGTGGCAGCAACCTTCTGAAAGTCGTTGCCCTTCTGCAAGGAGGAGATGTGGGAGGGAGCTAGCTATTAGCGGGGCTAGTGCTGAGCAAACGTAATTAAAGCTGCAGCACGCTGGCTAATGCTCAGCATAACACGATATCCGGCCGCCGCTACCCTGATGCTAATGTGAAGAAATGTTTGTGGAGCTGTCCCTCATTGGCTCGTTAGACGGACCGAACCCTGCGTGAGCCGAGAGCGAGACAGACGGACAGGCAGGCACCGAGGAGGAGGGCCAAGGAAGCCTCGGGATGAAAGAAAGGAAGCAAGATGGCCACAAGTCAATAAAAATGTTAGACGTCAAGAATTGCAGCAAAGCTCATCTAACCTAGGAGCGTTTGGAGGAATATTTAAGATTTTCTTCTTCTGCTGCAGTCGCCACCCCGAGAAGACACATGACCCGGATTATCCTGTAAATGTTGAGGAGCAACAGAGCAGAAAATATCAGTAATTGGGCACAAGGGTAATGATGTGTGGAGGAATAAGGCGCCGGCCTGCAGGTCGCTGAGTCACCCGTGAGGAAGCAATACTCTGAAGTCAGACCCGCTTCTCAACACCTGCCTGGCCCCTTTAAAAATAGCTACTGGACAGCAGAGCAATAAAGCTCATCATAGGCATGCATGTCATAATTCATTTAGACTATTCAATCCCTCTGTGTGACGGGATTTTACAAGAGAAATGTTAAAAAAGAAAAGAGAATTGGCTGCACGAGTTTAAAGTTGTTGAGCCCCAGCCTGAAAAGTGAGTTTCTGGCATCACTGCAGCTGAATTTCTGACCATTCCTCTGGTTTTCTTTCATGGACTCGGCTGTTTTGCCCAGATTTCCAAAGTGATTCCGGCCTGAATCTCCTTTTCCAAACGAGTTTTGCTACGTGTTTATGATTTAAGATCAGACTTACGTATTTGGAAGAAGCTCCAGTGCCACTGGTAGCAAAACAACCCCGCAGCATGACGCAGCCACCACCATGCTTCAGACTTGGTATAACTTTTTTAGCTCTGAAAGCCTCCTCTTGACTCTTAAAACACATCATTTACATATTTTTAGTCAAAGAGACGAATCTTTATCTCATCTAACCACGATAGTTTTCTCCAGCACAAAATCGGGTCTTTCATGTAGGCAACTGCCAATTCCAGCCACACTAAAGATGCTGATTGTCAACTGAACTGTAATCCGTGGGGGTCGGCCATGTTGGAGGAGGAAGGAGCCGTCTCCAAACGGCTCCCACAAAGTTGCCAGATGGAGAAGCTCGAATCCAGATTAGGCGCCTCCACTGCTCAAGAGTCCAGTGGCAGCGTGCTTTACACCACTTTGCATTGCAGTTTGGGTGGGTGAGTGAATACTTATGGCAACGGGGTGCATATTTGAGCCAGTATGTGTAATTTTGACAATTAAATCATGTGCGATCAACACTTTTTTTTTTTTTATTCATGCCTGCGATACAAACATTGCAAGAATGTTCTTGTATTTTTTATTATTTATATTATTTTTATTATCATTCCCACAAAACTGCAGTGACTTTCAGTGATTTGGGTCATGATTTCTTCTAATAAATCTCAATATTACAGTTTACTAAGCTGCTCGGCGGGTTTCGGCAAGTCTCTTCCCTATTTCCAAATGTCAATAACTTTTTTTACTCAAAGCAAGGCCCATAAAGAATCAATATTCCATGTTTGGTGAGGGATAAATTGACTATCCTTTACAGAAGCCTGACCTCACATAGATAAGAGCCCTGTGTCACCGGCTAATATCAGAGTTCAAAGTCAATAACATTTTGTGGCTGAATGAGAGAAAAAAAACCTCACTGCTCGCTTTCAAAGTCTAATAAAAACGGTTCTAAGAAAAGAAAAAGGGTCAGAGTGACACAGGCTGCTATATGGGATGAGACCATTCTGTTCAGGATGCTGCAGAGTTTATCCGTTTCATCTCATCAAGCCACCATTCCCAATAATATTAAATAAAATATAACCACAGATGTGTTTTTTAACAGCTGAGGAAGTTACAGGAGAAAGAGGAAACGTTGATATATTTAACAGCAGGCGTTCTACCTTGTCAAAGCAGAAGAAGAAGACACGTAATTAATATTCTTAAAAGGCTCCATTAAGAGCCTCGTTAGGCCTCATCAGTCACAGAGCACGGATGATACCACGAGGGTCACTAATTGTTCATGTTACCAAGCTTTTCCTGCTTGGACATGCTTAAAACGTCCGTTTTTTTGCTAAATCTAGAGGCTAAAATATGCAATATTAGTTGATTTAGATGCAGTTTGAAACTCTTAAACCAGCAAGAGGCATAAAAGTAAAGCCGGTGTGGCAGGGAATTAAATGAAGGCTGCAGCCCTGGCCCCGTGGAAAATGAATGCACAGGAATATACACAAACTGCCATTCAAATGAAAGGGAATGTAAAAAATCATGAATATTCAGCAAGAGCTAATGAAAGGCTTCAGTGTGCTTTCTGTTTTTGCACCCATCATGGTGCTGAGTCTTAATGCTCTCTGGAGACAAACACCGCCGGCCGCGTAAAGTTGGTGCTTATTGCGCTTGTAATGAACTGAGGTTCTGATGGCGTAAACAAAGAGGGAAGAGAATACAAATCAATAAAACCGGAGCACATTTATCATTCCATTCAGAGCATCTACCTCTCTAATAAAACAAGGGGGGCAGATTATTGGAGAGAACGCCTCAGCAAAAATACATAAGTGCACTATTACTCTCGGAAATCAAATTGATAAATGGCTCGCCATCTTTTAGCCATCTCCCCTTGTTAAAGAGAAAATGATAAGACACAGACCGGCAGACAAAAAGACCGAGTTTGCTGAAATGCACTAATCTTTGACGTGCTGCTCTGTTTTTACACTCTGAAATGTTAAAACATCCGTGTAGCACAACTTTGTCAGTGTTAAAATGAGTGTAATCTACAGAGAAAGGCATCCAGCTCAGAGCGTCTGGTAGAGCGACAACATGGTTTCCACAGAAAGTCTTCAGTGATATCTACAGCTGGGAGATAAGAATCTGTTTTTTTGATGCAACAGGATGTGGACATGGTCGATTCTGACTCGGTTAACTCTCAGTTATCTTAATGTGAATTTATGACCTAATATTTAGGAAACATAAAAAAGGAGAATGGCTTACAGTGAACACATTTGGCACACGCCACTTCCTGCACCCTCTTCATGACTTGGAACGAGGCACGCCAAAGTAAAAAACGAATATTTTTAAAAATAAACAGGATTACCGTTGAGTTAGTGACGGCAAAAACTCACAACAGGCAAAGCTAATTACGAAATTCACTGCAACTCAGAGCTTCACTGCCTTGCAGTGGTGTTTGGACATCCTAACATCAAGAAGATGCCGTATTTTTTGCACTATAAGTTGCACATTTTTTCACAGTTTGGCTGATCCTGTGACTCATAGTCAGGTGCAATGTATATGTCAAATATATAAAATGTTTTTAAATAGTCAATTATATGGACTAACATGAACCAAGTAGTAAACATCACCGTCTATAGCTGCAAGAGGGCGCGCTCCACTGTAAAAAGGGTACTAAAAGAAAAATTTCCTTGATTTGAGCAGGAAAATACGACAATTTACCAATGGAATAAGACTTCTGCACTCAATAAGAATAATTCATCTCCATCATATTATTTCAAGTGCAGGATATCTATTCATTCGTCCAGCGGAGCGTTGTGTGGTGCAGCTCGAAGGGCCCAGGTCACTGGGCTGTACGTGAAGCTAATAACAGCTAGCGTTAGCTTATGTTGTCCAGGCTGTTTACAACTTCGCGGATGCACGTTCAAGAGCTTTACTGACCTTTTTATGTTGCTCTCAAACATCCCTGTCGTACTGTTAGCTTAGCACGTAGCACACTCAGTCTAATTTCAGCGTAATTTTGACATCTTTCTGTGTAACGACCCGTCACGGTGAAACGCGCTGCCGAGATACCTTGCAGAAAACATGCTAGTTTGAGTTGCTGGCTTTTTATGCTAATTTATTCCATTCAACTTCCTACGGATGTTCCATGTTATTCAACGCGCTGCAGATGCAATTGTGTAATTGAATGA
Source organism: Fundulus diaphanus (assembly GCA_037039145.1). NCBI lineage: Eukaryota > Metazoa > Chordata > Actinopteri > Cyprinodontiformes > Fundulidae > Fundulus > Fundulus diaphanus. The sequence continues at coordinate 28,670,681 of CM073139.1, forward strand.
GTTGCCTTACTAGATTAAATGTCAGTTTTCTAGACTTATAGTCCGAAAAATACGGTACGACTGAATCAGAATTTAATCAAATTGTGAGTTGGCTAAAAATTTCCCATGCAGAGTCATTTCAGAACCACTGTCTCGTTGACTTAACGTACATTTTGACCCCTGGAGCAATTTACTGGTTAAAACATTTATCTATTTTCTGTTACCCACATCCATATACTTACCCATTAAAACTACCACGGCCATTAAAATGAGAACATGTTCTTCCCTAGAACCATATGTAGATGAATGAATTTTAAATTATAGCTTGAAAACTCTCTGAGGGTGCATACTAACCTTTCTTATTTTTACCCAAGGTTAGCAGGCAGGCTTTGTTCACCGGCTGAGGATTCAAACCTTTATTTTTTTTCAGCAGCTGTCATTAGTTTTCCACCTGTAACAGTTGTTAACCTACCCTAAGATAGCCTTTAAACAGTTTACCAGGTGGGTGATTGATCAACGGCGTTTCCTCTGTTGCTTTGTCAGGGAGAACACCTGCCAGGCTGGAAATAAATTGTCCCCAATAAGATGATAACTGTCTATTTTCACCGTATCAGACCTATTATTATGACGACGACTCCCCGGGAATTTCTCCAGAGCCTGGGTCAAAGGATTTCGTTTCTTTTTTTCCTCTTGGAAAACAGATGCTAAAACCTCTTTTTCAAAAACCAAACATTGTGTTGATTATGAAAATTGGACCATAGAGCGGCAAGTAATTCCAGTTAGCTGGCTGCATCTGAATGCTCCATGTTTGGGAGGGAGAGTACAAGACAATAAAAAGATTTAACTAGCTATTAAAACATGAACTGATTATGAAAACCCGTAATATAAATGATAACAGGTTTTTGGCCAAAGCATCAAAGTCAGGCTATCACCTCAGATTTATGGCATTGCATCCTACCAGCAGCTATATAGGATAACTGCACTGCAGGAGTGTTTTCTCTTCCTCTCTAGCTGAATGTGACGGTACCAGCACCCAATTATCTTCTAAAAGCCTACAAAACATACGTCTGTCCGTGTGCTTCTTTGGACAAATAAAGGCATAAATATCTGAGCTGTGACAAAAAGTTGGGCCTACAGACAAAAACAAGGACAGAGTGTGTCTCCGAACTAAATCACTATAAAACCAATAGAATCCCGCAGCTTCATTCGTTAACATTACATATTGATTATGAAATATAGTTCAGGTACCTTCGAGGGTTTCCCTGACACGTACACATCTGCAGCCTTAAGCTAAAGGCAGAATTTGCAAAGAGGCGAAAAAGGATTAAAATGAATTCATCGTACAAATGTATCATTCAGAAGAAAGTTACAAAATAATGTAAAAATCAGCATTTTATACCGATCTATGAGAAGAAATAGGTGTTTTTGTGACATATTTGGCTTTGTGAGTGTTCAATATGCACTTTAACAATAGGGCTGCACAATTAATCGCATTTTCAATATAATCGCAATTTAAAAAAACGCAGAGGTCTGCAATTTTTGGCTATGTAACAATTAGTGAATCAGTCCTTTAGGTGTCAGTAATTATGTTTAAAGTGGGTTTGCTCCACATGGAAGGGTAGACAGCTGCAGCAGTGAGATAATCTAATTTCATTACTTGTTTTAGAGTTTGTATAATCAAACTGTTTTACCAGAGACTTTCAGGAATCTCACCATAGCATTAAGTTCTGGTCAATAGGTTTAATACATAGACTGGTTTGTTGGTTGCACTTTATGTTCAAGTTCAACAAGGATTGATGTCTAACTCAATTAAAAGCTGTTCTATTGAATAATATTCTGATTAATAAGAAAAATTCTCCGGATGTTGTTCTCGCACCGCCCTCTTTAACCAGCACACATCAGAGCAGACTTGTGCGTTCTTCAGACTAACTGCTTTCCCAGAATGCACCGCGGCTGCAGCTTGATTCTGGTTTTATAGCCACAATTCAGTAATTTTTTTAATTTTTTTTAATTTAGGCTTTTTTAGATATTAAAAATATTATTGTTTTAAAAATGTTTTCAATAAACTATGGTGTGTAGTGTATAAATAGTTTTGTATGTTAAAAAAGGCTAAAGAACTTAAATTATAGTTTATTTAACACAAAATATTACCTCTCACATTCAACAACAAATACATTATTCATACAATTATTTCATTTTATGATCCATATAAGTAATAATTTATCATCATCTAAAGAATATTAATAATAGGAGGTGAAATGCAGGTCCAGATGAGCTGTGCGTGTGCTGATGTCACGAGTACACGAGTACACGAGTACGCTTCTGATCCAATACACAGAGATACGTTCCGCGCGCTCCCGTTCTCCCCAAGTCCGTACTTCCTGTGTTCTACCCAAGAACGGACTTGAGGAGAACATGAGTCCATATTCGAGTTCTTGTGAATTGAGAAACGGCCCTGACCTTCATCAGCTGAATGAACACCTTGTGTGGGAGGAAAACCACGCTGCATGTCCACATGCCTGCATGGTGGAGGACATTTCAGAGAAATCCTTGAGTTTGTATGACCCAAAGCCCACGCCTAAAATCTATTCAAACAAAGGTGACCTTGGTGCTAATGTCCCGCAGGGATTTGACTTTTAAACTCAAGAATGAAAAAAACAGATTGAAATATGAAAACTTACTGAAACTTGTTTTTTTCTCAAGTATTTCAGTCATTTCTGTTAGTTGTAGTTCTAGAGAAGCCTGCATCTCATCGCCAAGTCTTAAAACTGTCTAATTTTTTTATGTAAAGTCTAACTTTTGTATCGCCGCCGTAACTCACATTTGCATACTAGCCCCACATGAATAAGTGAGGACTAAACACCGCTGGTTATAACAATAAGCACCAGCAGCAGAAACAATAGCCTATTTCTGAGCTCCTTTAGCTGCTAATTTGGTCTGACACGGTAAATCACCTGTGTTGCGCAATGTTGGTACTGTACGTGTAAAGCCCAGAGTGGGCGACAGCAGAGACCCGACTGAGCAGGACAGATGGCGCTCTTTGATGATGAGGCTTTGATGTGCTCGTGTGTTAGTTACCCCCACAGGTCCCCCTGAATCCTGACAGCCTGTGGCTGCCAAAGCTGGGATATAAAAGGAAGGTGATAGGAGAAAGAAGGAAGGAGAAGAAACCTACGCGTCACAAGCAATCAATATCACGTTTGATGGTTCAGGATTAAGGTGTGATCTCTTTCTGACCCAAAGCACAGGTTTTGGTATGAGGCGGGGGCTGCTGTCCGTGACTTGGACATAAAAGGGGAAGTTTTGCCAATTTCAGCTTGGTTTCCTGCAAACTTTCTGCAGAGTTACTTTTACCCGGAGTTTAAAATACCTATCCCCAATATAACCAAAATAATTTCACTAATAACACCATCTTGTCTGTACTTAGGACTTAAAGATGATACGTGTGGATAATTGGTGATATAATGAGGAAAAATAGGTGATGAACACGATACTTTTTTCTGTACATGTCATTCTAATTGGCCTTTTGACAAGAAATCCAAGCCAGATGTTGGTAAGAGCCCAGAAATGTGCAAATGCAAAGCAATCTACAGGAATTAGCTCATTATTTAGGTTATATGTCACAAGCAGAATGATAGGAAATAAGTACTCAAAACATGATGTATAAAAAGGTGCAAAAATCCATAAATCTGTCAATATTAACCCTTTAAAGCCTGATACAGGTAACTGTGAGTAAACTTCACATTTTTAAAAAGGGAAAATCTTTTTGGGTGTTTAAAATTTTCTTTGTATCGGAATTGACCCATTTTCCTCAAGTTTTCTACATTGTTTCATATAAGGTGTGTAAAATATTTTCATTTTCATGTTGTAAATTGTTTGTTCAGAAAAATACTGACTTTGTTGAAGGGGTAGAGGTCTCAGAAATATTTGTATCAAAACTGAGATGGATGGATGGAACATCAGTTCATCATAAACCAGCCCTAACTATGTCCTCCTGGCAGGATTTCAGGCAGATGATACAAAAGCATAATCGAGTTTACCAAGAAACAAGGACCACTGGACAGGGAGAGTCAGAAAAACCTGGAATCACTGGGTCAGGTACAGTTTTCCCTTAAAAACAATAAGGAATGCAGTGAGTTACGATGATGAAGAGGCCTCAGCAGGAAGTAATGCCATCAATTGATTAAGGTGTGCTGGAGCAGAGAAACATCTAAAACATGTAGGACAGTGGGTCCCGGGGACTGAAATTGAAAACCACTGGTTTAAAGCTATAGAAGTAATCTTGTTCAGAAACACTTGTTGGTATACTGGATAAAATCGTCCTTCCATCCTGAAAGTAGTAAATACATTATATATTCAGATAAAGCAGGTTAAAAAAATTAATCTCTGTGAAGAATACAGGCCTGTAAAACCTCTAATGGCAGGGATTGGTTAGAGTTTTGGTCCTGCTCTCTAGTGTTTATGTATCCACTTAGCTTAGCGGTTAGCTTAGCAGGTAGCTTAGCGGTTAGCTTACGTGTTAGCCGTTCATTGTAGCTCCGCTGCTCTCACTGTACACTTTGAACATGGCTGAGAGTTACATGAAGCAAACTGCGTACAGGTTTATGAGAAAAAGAGGATAGCTTCAGTACAAAGAAACAAGACCAGACTGGATTTGCGAGAGTTTTTTCACACAATCCCCCAGAGGAGGTTGTTAGGACTCTAAATAGTAAAACCAGGTTTGTTTTTTAAGCAAGACAATGGTCGAAACACAGAGCCGTGGTAACCGGCACCTGGTTTCAGTGAAAGAAAATAAAGCTGGTAAAATTGCCTTCATACAACTTGGGTTTGGTCTAACTCCATAGCCAGAACTCTGGGTGCACAAAAGAACCCTTTCCACCATCCTTCAACATTTTAAGACAATATGGCTTAGAGGAGGGGTCTCCAAATCTAGTCTTAAAAAAGCAACTGTCCAACCTTTGGATGCGTCACTACCCACACTCATGAGTTAAATATCTTATTTACCTCTTTCTGCATGTCACCAAGCTCTGCAGAGTCCTGGCAATGAGCGATTTCTTTTATTTAGGTGCGTGGGAACAAGGATGTATCTAAGGCTGCAGGACAATGGCTCTCAAGAACCTGGATTGGAGACCAAAGGTGTCAAAGACTATGTCTAAAATCACACCTAATTACCAAGAAAGGTTATTCTATTACGCATGTCTGTGCGTTTTTTCCTTCTGCCATTCCACTTCTATACATGTTTCTTAATTGATGGTCGTACTAACATCCAGGGTAAAGGTCACGTTGAGAGCTCTACTGTTGTGAAAAAAACGTTACTACTTAGTTTCTCAAATGTATGTTGAAGGTTACCTTTGAAGGTATCCATGGGTAGAATAGTCTTACAGCAGAAACAAGAGAATGCTTCAGCCACTTCAAAGAATAAAGTCCATAACAAAAAGTTGACAAAATAGTTGTAAGCTCTGTTATTGTGCAGCCAGAGCCTCCTCCCCCTCGTCATTATAAGCTTCACCTGACGCAGGGCGACTTATCTGCCAGTCCCGGAGAACAGCAGCGAGCAGAAACACCTCCAGATGCTCCCTCGCTCACTTCCATTTCATTAATACCCCGTCATATCAGTGAACTTCAGGCTAATCCAGTTTGGTCTCACACGATGGAAGTGAAGATAAATGAGCTGTGTGCTGCTGTTGAGTGGCCAGTTGGACTGATGAAACGTCCTGAAAGAACGCCTGAGCGGCCCACGCCAGTCACGCAAACATTAACACAAACACAGCCCTTTATCCTTGCGTGCTAAATCAATTTGGCACAGTTTTATATATGTGACAGTGCTATTCGTCACATCATTTCACCGCGCAGAATAAAGTGTTTTACCTAATGCATTTATACGGAAAGCAAGAAAAATAACTTAGATTCAGGAAATGAAGAGTATAGTTGGGCACCCGAGCAGAGCGTTATGATTTTACTCCAAGTACAGCTCAAATTCAAGAAATCTAGCATACTTACCCACAAAAGATTGTCTTCATACTTAACAAAATATAATAGAAATATCCTTTATTGTCCCTCAGTGGTAGTTTTATGAGCTAGTCCCTGACATTTATTAATTCATTGTCTTATCTTTCTAAATTAAAGGAATTTCTACAGTTTAAGATATTAAAACTGCATCGTATTTGCAGCGGTAGAGTCCTAGTCTGACAGATGTGTACTAAAAAGACATTTATGTTTCTAAAATGTAAAAAAGCTCACAACCTAGGTGGTTAAGCACTGAGATGGCATAATTTCTTTAGGCTGCTTATTTGTGCCATGTACAGATGGTAGTTTTATACAAAAATTACCTTTAATGTTTTATGTAATGTTATATAATGTTGCATAAAAACCCTCAGATTCCTACTTGTCTACCTCCCCCACTTGTGAACATTTTAGGCCATGTCAGCAGTGTCAATTCTCCTGTTGGACCGTCTGAGGATGCTTGATGTTCATGCTGTCATTTACCAGAATTAAAGATTATAAGAGGAAAATGACTTTTGAACTCTTACACATTTTTGCTTCAGAAGAAAGTGCAGAATCCGACCCATTAAAATTTGAAATAATCCATGCACTAAACACAAAGACACAAGATGTTCTGTAAAAAGCTAAGAATAACATTCAACCTAATTACTGTAATCACAACTTTTTTGCTTTGCTCTGCAATGAAAAGTAACGTAGCAATTCAACCCTGTTACCTCATCAGTTATACGAAAATTATCTTAAACATGAGAGTCTGACTTATTGTCGTTTTAATATACCGAATGACTTGATGCATAGTAGATTTATTGAAATTTTGTCATTCATATACTTTACTAACAGGGTTGTAATAAAGCGTAGCGTACAAAAAATAATATTATTGCAATATAATGTTATTGCATGTTCTTTCTAAATGCATGAAATATTAGGAACAATTAAGGTAGGGTTATTGGCAGCTCATTTCAGCGTAGCCGGCCGACACGTTGAACGTTGTCGAAAATGCGCTAAAGTTAGACCGTTACTCTCATTTCTAAATGAGCTTAAAAGTCAGTGCAGTCGGTATGAGACGAAACAGTACAACGCAACACAGAAAGGTCAGTGAAGCTCTTGAACGTGCATCAGCGAAGTTCTCACCCTCTCGGACAGCATAAGCTAAGCTAACGCTAGCTGTTAGCTGCACTACGCATTCTGCTGCATGAATGCATCCAGAGAAGCAGCAAACAACACACCAGCACCCCCCGGCCAGCCTTCCACCGTTACGCTGAAGAAAAATCCTGGTGAGGAAGTTTTGATGCTTGAATTTTTCTTCTAGTCTCGGAGAGACTAATTAAAGATGTCCCTGAGATTTGGTTGGTCGAGAAATTACAGCTAACAGTAGACGGACTGCTAGTCTTTGGACTATGTTTATAATCCTCTATCATTTCTTTGACTCTAGATTATCTGCTCACAAAACATTAAATATATACCCAATGCATCTTTTTCGCCATTTTTTCCATTTCTAGGAGCATATAAATCTATGTTTTACCATTCTGGCTATCAATTGATGGAATAAAAGCAACATTCTCTAACACAACAAACACACCACCTACAAATATCCTCAGCCACTTATCGACCGACAAAAAACAAAACGATGAACATTAAAAGCCTCTAGAAGTTCAGTTCCAACATGGAACTTTTCTAACTTCCTGCTACAGCAAGCTGTGCTACAGAATAAGGGGCCGGTGAGGTTCAACTTGTTATTTTTATGACACTCCTTCACTACAACTGACTCCAGTTTTGTTAGCTACTCCAGTTGCTGCCGTTGAATCGAAGATGCATGTCCTTAAACCATCAGCACCTCTAAGTGCTTTTAATGTTATGATTTAACGCAGGAGAGGTTCAGTCTCTTGCAATCTCCTCTCCTCTTAAATTCTGCACCTTTGTCCTTTAGGTAGGTACTCATAACTGCAAAGCAGTAAAATCTGGATATAAAACAGGGATGTTAAATCAGTCAAGTTAAACAATTGATTTAAAGTTATAATAAATATGATTTGACTGGCATCGTGACAAGATATGACCTAATAAACGAAAAGAACTTTTAAGAGCTGTATATCGCAGCACTTTCCAAAGCCCAAATAGCTTTCTCATTATGTAAGCTATATTTCTACAGCCTGCAATAAATATCTATCAGTCATTCATTCAGTCAAACACAAACACATTTAAAGGTTTGCAAAACATAAATAAAAGAAAGGGAACTACAGCAACCTCAACATTTATTGGTCGCCCTTGTTTTATACATATGAGAAGGCCTTCAAATGCAGATGTTATTAGGAAATTATAACTTATTTTTTTGTTGTTTTTATTTATCTGGTGGGGGAAATTGCACTTTAAAACAAAGTAAGTGTTGCTACAATTCCTTGGTTGCTTGGTTAATAGTTTGTTGACAAGGTTGGCCTGTTTTCAGAGATACATCCATTCGTCTGTAAATCTTTCTGGATCATCCAAAGTCCTCAGTTTGATCATTCGCTCTCTTCTCTTCAGCTCATTTCACATGTTTTTCTTTTCTTTTTTTTTTACAGCAATAAGGCCTGAGGACGCAGATGGCAATAGGAGAAGGGTCCTTTTGTTTCTGGGGAGCCATCTTTACTTGATTTGGCCTCTTGCATTGGAGCATTTTTCTGTTTAAGACCAAATGCTGATCAATTTTCTATTTTCTGGCTGAAGCTACGCAGTTTTTGTTTTAAATATTGTATTTCAATTGGTTTATGGCACCATGCAGATGCCGGCTTTTTGGAAGAGAACGAGAAGCAAAGCATCATAGATCCGCAACCGTACCAAACAGATGCAGGAATGTGCTTTTCGTCCTTTTTTGTTTTACACCTGATCAATCTGGAGCGTTTGTGGCTGAAAAGCTAAAATTTAAGGTTTTTATTTTAATGTGCAAGAGAAACGGGCCCATGATGTCACAGATCCTCCACCATACTCAACATGGACTTTGATATGCTTTTTGGTATATCCAATCTTTCTCCACTATCAGACCATTGAGGATCGTTTGATGCCAAAAAAAAAAAACAACAACTACATTTTATTCCCATTTGACCAGTTAAAAGTCTTGTTGGAATTGAGCAAACGGCACATTTACATTTGTGATGGTAGGAAAACAAAAAGCTAATCAGTTGCCATGTACACGTGATTGTTATGCAGATACAAGCACACAAAAAAATTATGTAAAAAACATCACCTAAAAATGATAAACATCTTATCTTAATCAAGATAAAAAACAAAAGTATCTTGTTTTTGTTGGTGTTCTGACTTTTGGCAGTAAACTTCTGTTAACTGGACATTAATTTATGTGTGCATACCTCCAGCCAAGCTGCATCATTGTCTATCACTCTGCATCTAATCGTGGACCCTGAAATCAGCGTAAAAACTCCACTTCTGCCTCTTAGGCGTGAAAGTGTCAAAAGGGATTAACTCATTCCTTAAAGTGGAGACAGTTAGGAGGAGCTGAGAAGAGAGTGTGATCACGGCATCCCCAAATGTGCCACACATATGGCTTTCAACGCTCGCCGATAACGCTCTCAGATAGCAATCAAGTAAACTCGCTTAATTAAAATGCATCAACTTCAGACGCGGTCCACTTTCATGTGCCGGGATGTTGCAAATGGATTGAGGCTGACCATAATGAGTCCCTTTGGCAGTGGTCCTGTGTTTGCATTACAGCGGGAAGGCATGGGGGAGCAGGGTCGAGTCTCTGAGTGATCCCGTCTGTGGAAGTGTTAATTGAAACAATCTAAAAGCAGCCGGTAATCTAACCTGGAAATATCTCTGCCATGCGCTCTTTAACATCCTTTTTACATTTATTACCAGGATGAGGTGCCAGCAAACGCACTCGTACTTATCTTTTCTGAAGCTGAAATAGCTTCCTCACACATGCTGGCTTTGCAACCTGCAGAAAAATGTCACAATCTGTCTTAGTGGCTGCCTTCAGGTAATAGGATAAAAAGTGCAACGTTCATCACGGAGAAAACCGAAACCCGAGCATGTTTTCCTTTAAATTAAACGTTTCTCGGTGAAGCAGGAGTTTAGCACCTCTTACAACTTTCCACATATTTTGTTCATGTTTTAACCTCAAACTTCCAGGTCCTCCTTTGGGATTTAAGGCAATACAGCAACACCAGAAAGTCACAGGACATCAATTTTATACAAAACAAACTGCGAAAACTGTAGCATGATGGTGTAATCAGTCCTTTATGTATACACCAGTTTGCACATTAAGAGTGAAAGGTTTACATCCATACATCTCAGTCAGATCGGATAAAGATAAAATTTCATGGTGTGGACTTTGACTAGGCCGTTCTAACACGTGAAAATGCATTGATCTGTATTGATGAAGGTAAAGCTCAGCCCTGGGGTCCGTTCTTCGTACGTCGCTAACTCAGTTAGCAGGATTTCATTGTTGACGATTTGGCATGATCTTGGATCGTTTGGTTCTTCGAAAGACATCCTGCACTTGTTGTCATAGCAACATGTGCGCCAGCTTAAGCCTGCTCGAGAGCAGGCTTATTTCATGTAAACAGGATTAGATCACGGCTGTATAAGCGGAGGAGATAGGGAAGTCTGCCGTAGCCATGTCCATTTTTAGGACTGCAACCTGTTGCGGAAGGTGCAAGAATAATTTGCCGAGTTTTTCCGAATTAATCGCGTATTGCGCAATAGACAGGATCCTTGAGCGCAGCGCGACAGTAGAGAGATTTTCTTGGTGGCTGTTATAAACAGACAAACACATCATTTAACAGTGGCTTTTAAAGAGGAAAAAGTGGTGTTGGAGCCATAAATCTAAAATATTTAAGTTATTTGTATGATGGTTTGCTTTTTATTTTTATCCTATCCAGTAAGAAGATTTGTTCGGGCCATTTTATTGTGAAGTTTAGTTTACTTTGAAAGGCTTGCTTCCTGTCGAGCCGTATATTGTATCAGAAAAAACTATGGATGGATTATCTAGCCACGGAGCAATACAGTTTTACCGTGTAAACTGTGGATGACTTGGAAAAGGAAAATGTTCATTTTTTATGGATAAAGATTTTTTTTTTGTTAAAATTCCCAGTTTGCACATGTCCTTTACTTCCCGTGTCTAAGGAATGACACTGAAATTTGGATCTCTTGACATAACAAGTGCCTTTTTAAAATAAAGTATAATATTAAAGGCTACCATTTTGTAGAATATTCTTGTATTTCACTTTTACTTGTCCTCATGTTCTAGTGGGTCCCGTGGAGGCTCTGACATAAAAGAACAAAGTAAATATGAGATTATTAAAATGCAAAAATTCATACTGTAGAAAGTGATAGAAACATCTATCATGGACAGTATTTACGCATTAATTTGTCTGCTGCTTTTTGCCAGCCCTCTCTCCTGGCTTTAACAGATTTTGAGGTGTTTTAATTAAAGACTCAAATTCGGCATAACCTTCCATTAAAAGCTCTTGTTCTGCTTGGGAGAAAAACTGTGGGCGTTCTTTGGCCATGCTGAACAGCCAATAGCAGCGTTGCTGATCAATGTTTCTACTATCGATACATTTCCCCTTTTAAACAAACGCATGAACGCGCCGTTGTCTCAGATAACTCAATCCAGCCATACTAATCGTAAACAACAGGTGTGTTCGAAGAACCCAATTAGCCGGATCATGATTAGCCGGATGAAATCATCTTGGATGTCTCATTTGATCTTGGATGTTTTAAGCAACGTACGAAGAACGGACCCCTGGTCCCACGTCTCTTGTGGCTTCCAGCCGCTTTTATTCCACCTCCTGAAGGATAGCTTCCCTACACCACCTTATTCTCCATGCGGATGGTGTGTTCAGGGTTTACACTGTGTTGCATTTGGACCAAATCTCATCTCTGATCAGAGCACCTTCTTCCACATGTTTGCTTTGTACCCTACATGGCCCGTAGAAAATGACAAACAGGACTTCCCGGGGCTTTCAACAAGCCACTATTCCATTAGCGACAGATTTGTTGTCCTGTCGACAGATTTTCCGACCTGATTAACCTTCTCCTTGCACAGCCTGTCATTTTAGTCGATGGTATCCTTTCCTTTTCCCTACACTTGTGTAGGGAAATGGGACAAAATGTGAGGAAGTTCAATAACTCTGCGAGGCACGCTAACAAGTAAACTACAGCTGAACAAGTCAAACTCAAGTTTCTGACTTGGTTTAGGCGATAAATCTACTTGTTTCGCGGGTAAAGGCACTTGGGTCATGTGTTGCATTACAATGAATGGGATTTGCATGGATAAAAAGAAATTTTTGGAAACACGCACACAGGACAGGGTGCCTTTTAAACAGCTGGCATAACTTGATAAGAACCATTTGTACTTCAAAGTCCTTGTATACGCAGCATTTTTTTTTTTTTTTTTAAAGATCAGCAGTTTGTTTCAAAAGGAAGCAGCAATTTGCCCGTGGACATCGGCTTTGAAATAACAACTATTTGTGAACTTGCGCTGCGGTTTGTTGTCATTGTTGGGAAAACAAACTGAGGGGGGAAAAAGTCCCCAATATGTGGCGTCGTTCTAAATGACTGCGCTGTCATGGGATATGCTAACCTTAGGGGATAACAGACCCGGGCTCTAACTTATTTAATTAAATAAGCATTTGTCGCTGTTTAAATAGCTATCTTTATTTATGAGGCTCTGTGAAAACCCGAGAGTAGCAGGACGACGTCTAGAGATTTGAAAGATCTGTCTGATGGCTTTGAGTCCATTCAACGTCTGAATATGTTGTGCACTTTCAATGCCGTCTTTTGCTACGTACGCATCTATGAAGTCAAACAGAACAGATTTCCAGTTTTTAAAATGTGTTAAAATAGAAAAACAAAAGATGCTGCACACTTAAAGGAATGCCATGAATTGCAGTATAAGAATGGCTAATTGATGCAGCGACTGTGGAAGGGAAAGTTCCCTTTTAATGGCCAAAGTCTCCAGCAGAACCAGAACCAAGCCGTCTACCACGAGCAAACACACCAAAAAAAAAAAAAAAACACATGGAAGCGCTGACCCAGGAGTACTTTCCACATGAGCAGCTGTTGCTCCTTTATTGGCTTCATCTCGAACAAAATGTAGACTCATTAACAATATGGACAATCTTAGCCGTTCCAAACAAACATAATATCTGTTTAAATCATACAAATTGTTGCACGGGTCATGATCCAACCAATAATTGTTTATACTGTTTGCAGATACTAATGTAACTGTCTACATCATGCAGATCGTTGCACAGGCTCTGACGCAGCCTATGATTGTTTACTCTGCACCCAGTCGCTAAGGTAACTTGTACAACCTTAGCTGGGATGCTGCTCGACTATGACACATAGTGCATATTGTATAAACTAGGTGTGTTTTTTTCTCTAGAGCCAACTTTAGATTAGACAGTTTGCTTTCTTTGTATTCTTCTTTTTTTCCCCTTTCTGAATCATTAATAATTGTGTGTGTGTTTGCCGCTGTCACACCCGAATTTCCCCATTGCAGGACATTAAAGGAACACTTATATTAGATTTCTTCTTTGGTTCTATAATCTTTACTCTGAGTGGTAATGTCCCTGTTAATATATTTTCTCTTCAATGATCCTGAAAAATAAAGAAATCTCCCTATTTTGATTTCAATTCCTATCTCAAAGGAGAGGTAAGGAATCCATGCTTGGGATGGGATTTGGATGGATTGTTCATGTCATAATTTACAGTAGCTGACATTCGCTACACTGCTTACAGGTAAAGGAATTTATTCAATATGGACATTTACATATTTATTGAAATGCATTTCTGTTTGCAATTACTCAAAAAATGCAGGATTAGCCTGCAGCAGAAGGAAAGCAAAGTGCTCAAGGCCTTTCATTCTAGACACATTATTGGGCAATTATGGGAGGAGTGCTGCATTTAAGCGCCATTTGTCTTTTTAATAAAGTACAGTTATTATACTATTAAAGAACAAATGATGCTCATATGTTGAGGTAGGCTTTATTCTGAGTTTATTTATTGTCTGCAGTTCTCTTTAATAGCTCCAGACCAACACCATGTTTCTTTATTTCTTCCTGTTAGTGCTTAGTTCAGAGCTTTAATGTTACGTTTATCAATTAGAACAGTTTGTCTGCTTTAGTGGTTACAGGCCTTTCAGCCCGTTTTCCCCTTTAAGGATATTAGAATTTCAAAAGCAACTATTTAATTAACAAGGTCATAACAAAAATTTGCCACATTTTCTGTTACTGATAATTTCAAAAGGTCCTTTAACATTTTACATTTTCTGTTTTTCTCCCATCTTTTCTGAAGCCAACAGAAAACGTGAAAAACTTTTATGAGAAAATTGCTGTTTAAATAACTTTACTTTTTCATTATAAGCAACAGACCAATAATTTAAGACAAAAACCGTAGCAGATTAGTTTATGGATGTAAAAAGATCATTAACACATAATTAGATATATCATTAGAAAAAAAAATATTAGATTTATTTTATCTATTGTTTTACACTATGACAAAAAATCTGTTTCTGTTTTTATGAATTACAAATGGACTTGATTTATAAAATTAAAAAAGACATCCTGCTCTTCTATTATAAGGAATTAGTAAATTCCTTGAACAGAAAAAAAGAAAAAAAAAATTATACAAATAAGTAAACAGAAATGTCTAATAATTAGTTTTAAAAATGGTTTGTCTTCACTAAACTTTGCTTTTTGGAAAGTCTGTGTTGGGACTGCATCCTCAAGGACCAAAGCATCAAGCAGCAAGTAAGGACCGGCTTAAAACTACAGTATACATTTGTGCATCCATAATAACCACCATGCTGGCCTTTTCTACACCAGCCATTACAATTACATGCAAACTGCCAATCATGCAAATTTGGTCATTTTCTTGGCGACTTTCTTGATGGCTCATAGCGGTTCTCCTTGCAACACGGCACCCTAGATTCTCGATTTGCACTGCATTTTTTTAATATGAATTTTTTTTTATAAACTTCAATTGGAAATTCTATCAATCAATACAGAAACAGAAGTTAGTGATAACTAGTTTTGAGAGACTCATAGCACTTTCCCACCAGAAGCACTGTGTTGCTAGAACCAGTTTGTGTGTCTGTATGGAGTTAGAACAGTGACAGCTTGCAGCGATATTGATAAGAGATTTGGCATTGAAAAATTACACACTCGAAAGTGTTAGAAAGTAAAAAACTTATGATGATATTCTCATTTTATGGTGCAGCTTTTCGTTGTCACTGCAGAGTTCCTTCAGCTACGATGTCACTACAAGCTGGCACTGTTTTGGCTCCATAGAGCCAACGTCCTTTTCCACCCGCTTCGGGCATCAAGCATGCGTCATCAATGGGGGGCGTTATGCAACACAGAAGTGCAATAGGTGGTGATGTACAGCGGAGTCTTTTTTACAATCTGCCAGAAAAGAAGAAGACACAAAAGGACAACAGAAGAGCAGAAGAAGAGTTTAGCACCCTGATGGCGGACCATGTTGTCCTGCGTGTTGTAACTAGAGCTTATTTATAATCTGCTTGTTGGTGCGGGTAAATCCTGCCTTTTCCATCTGTACGACCAGCTCAGCATATAGCTCGTCGTTCTGCGTGTTTGCCTCGACTTTATTCTGAAACTCTGGACAACCCCCAAAAAATGATAAACTACTGAGTTCCCTGAGTTGACCTCACTTCGCCTCACAAAGGAGTCACGTGGACCCGTCACCAGGTCACATCATTCGTGCAGAAGAACTAGCTGGTCTGCAGTACTCGAGGTGAACCAGTTTTCACACAGTGGCACCTTTTCCCCCCGCAGAAAAAAGCTTTTGGGGTTCGAAACCACATTTAGAAACTGGAACTGGCTCTAAGCTGTGTCGGTGGACAGAATTTAGCTTTAAACACGATACTGTAGCACTACTTTTCATTCTCAATTTGACTTCAAAAACTGCATTTTCGTGAAAACACACCTTGAAATTTACAGCATTGTCAAATTTTCAGATATTAGCCACATAAAAAACAGAAATCAGATCTTGACATGCTAACTGCGCAAGCTAGCTAGCTAGCAGCATTTAGGTCACGTCAACAAACTGACCCACATCAGCAGCTTGTGGGAGTAATTAGTCTCAACTAGCAGGTATTGCTTGTTGAAATAAAAAACAGCTGTAAATGTTTGCAATTAATCTTAGGATAAAATCAGCTAGTTTACGTGGTTAGCGAATAATTGTGCTTCTGGCAGACTTTCAGCTTTCAGATGTCCCAGTTTACAGGGAATAATTCACAAACTTTTTTTTCCCCCATAACTGAACTTAACCACTTGAAAATGACCAGCAATGCTTTAGGTTTGGATTTTTTTTTTTTTTTTTTTTTACAGAGCAGGTTGTAAGTGTTTACTGTGTTGTTGTTTTTCCACTCATAAAGCTAATGCAGCCTCTTCAAAATCAGCACAAGTGTTAGCAGTGCTGGCGCAGCCTCATTTAAACATTCTTCAGTTCTGATTTCTTACAACTTGTCGGCTGAAAGATATTACCGTGGTCTTTTATTCCTCTCTGTTCCATCAAGCTACAACTGCAGCATGTAGCAAATGAAACCCGTGTACTTGTTCATGTGCGACACACAGTTACGCTCTAAACAGCTCAGAGTATAATTTCCGAGCGTGATGTGTTGCTCTCATTTGAATTTGGAGCGTCTGTTTATCGGGTGCCATGTGCCATTTTTTTTTCTCCCCCATCTCTCTTCAGTCACATCTACAGTCCATGAAATGAACAAAATGGCTCAGAAAAATGAAAGGATTACCATAAAATTACATCCAAATAGTGCTGATTGCTTGATGAGCATCTGTGGTGCCAATTTCAAGCCCTCAAAACCCATGTCATCTCACGTCTGTAATGTGCTTCATTAACTGCTCCCTGCTATATTTCCCAAACCGCAATCACGAGCTATACAATATCTTCTCTTTGATGTGGCAGTAAAGATGATAGATTTTCGAAAAGATGACCTCAATTTTGCCATCAAGCACTAATGGGGATGATTTGGTTTCTTAGAAATGGACCGGCCTGGCTGTGCGACCATGATCCGATTGCTGCGGTCCTGATGGATTCCACGCGTGATCTGAACAGGGACGGCGTGTGAATGGGCTGAAGGTGATCATCAAACAAGGTGCAGTTTGTCTCTTTAACACTATTTCATAAAGTGCCGGTGTGCTTACCAACAATCAATATTCAATTTAGCCTGTATGGCAGTCAGTGTGGGTCTGCTTACTCGTCAGTGTGTGGGCTGTTCGTAGAGGCCAAGGTTTGTTGTCACTATTGGATTTTAACACTGCGGGGTAACAGCAGGAGGCAGGAGGGAGGGGGGGGGGCAAAAACAATATAAAAAAAGAGTCACAGAGGTGGAAGCCTTTTTATTGACTAGCAACAAGTAGAGGTCATCTTAGATTAAAATGTCTTAAATAGGTTTTATCAGAAGAAGGATGTGATGGATAATAAGATCTGTCTCTCCCATGCCATTCAAGACAACCTGGTTAATGAAATATCTTGTTTTCGTGAATATATTTGGTGTCATCTTTTAGACAACAGTGTTGATAAGTGATTGTGACAGCATTAAACCTTCACTTATTTTCCCGCTGAACAGTTTCTGCTGTCAAGCTCAAGCGGAGTTGTTCGATATTAAATAAATGAAACATTTTATTTTTCTGCCTTTCTACCAATGACAGTTTTTTTCTCCCTCTTTTTTCTTCAACTTGAAGGCACAACTGGTCCCATGATTTTGTCTTTTTCTGTCCCTCTTTCCTGGACGGAGATACTGGCAGAACTACCGCTGTCATTAAGTACCACTTTGTGTACCTTCTCTGATTTCTTTCCCCATAGAAAGTACTCCTGATTCAGTGCTTCTGTATTTAACCGTTTCTTGTTCCTGGACCGAGCAATTAAACGAGCTGTTGCAGCAAACCGGTTAGTTAGCAACATAGAATTAAATAAAGTCGAGGAGCATTTACTTCAAGACCTGTAAAACTTAACCAGTACCTGTATGACAATGGATGTAGGCTAAAAGAGAAAAGCCCCAAAAAAACTCACGAACAAATGAGAAACAAAGGCAGGACACTTATCAGTCTGGAAAGTGTTTAAAAGCCACTTCTAAAGCTGATCCACAAATTGAGAAAACACCGAACAGCGGTGAACCTTCCCAGTAGTGGCTGGTCTACCAAAATTACTCCAAGTGTGCAGTGAAAATTCATTTATGAGGTCTAAAAAATTCCCTGAACATCTAAAGGCCTCACTTGGCTCAGGTAGGGTCACGGTTCATGATTCAACAATCTAGGAGGACCTTTGAGACAAAAATTATTGTTTTGGGAAGCTGTCCTTTCTATTTAATCTAAAGTAACTGCCTTACAGAGAAAGAGAATCATATCTTGGGTCAAACATGGTAGTGTAAAGTGCTGAGGCAGCTTTGCTGTCTAAGGACAGCAAGAAGACGCCTAAAACATGCAGGACAGGGAACTCTGAGGACCAGGGTTGGGAACCAATGACCTAAATGCCAACCAAGGCACATACTTTTTCACAGCACTGCATACATATCATTTATTTACCCGTTGATAGAAAGTGAAAAATGCCAACCATCTATCCAAGTGCACCCGGTAAATTGGCAACATCATGTTCGCTAGCTTTGATTAACCCGTTAACTCGCCCGCTCATCTTCAGAGCGTTAAGATCACACGTGTAGAACTCCGTGTTTAGTTTCTATAAAGACAGCAAAGGAGGCAGTTACAGGAAGGGAAGCAGAGAGATTTGGGGCTGAGCACAGACACCCGGTACCAGAGTGACAGGTGATAAAGATAAGCCTGCCAGGCAACTGAAGGCTTCCTCATTGCACCGCACACACACACACACACACACACACACACACACACACACACACACACACACACACACACACCTCGCTTCATGCTGACAGATACAAGATGGGTGGTGGGAGTCAGAGAAGAAGAACCACGCTCATTTTCACCCTCTTTTGCCTCCTCCATCCATCGCTTGACCCCCCCCCCCCTCTTCTTCCTTTGACCCAATTAGCAAATAAGTAGCTTTGCTCGTTTTGTCTAATTCCAGGAAAATGTACTCGGCGTACCGGTGCACGCTTTAGCCCAGAACTAATGAAGTCTCATGCCTATTGCGAGTGGACACGTCTCGTTGCCATGGTGACGGCAAGACCACCGGAGGGATGTGCTTTTGTTTCAAAGCAAAACTCAGCCACTGATTTCCTCCTTGGGCCAAAAACAACAACAGCACAAAAAAAATAAAATAAAAAATAGCAGCTTGTTCTGTCTCCTTGTTGTACCAGACTGAGACACTAATGTATCTGTTTAATAAGGGGTTCTGTTGCCAGGCAGCAATGAAACAAGAGTCTTCAATGATATTAACTACCAGCAGGATGGTTACTTAGATTTGAATTATGATAACACTTCTCCAGAAGTGGCTGATCGGTATAATATCCGGTTCTCGCAAAACCCTACTTTTTGCAGCCAAACAGATGCTTCTTACAGCTTTGTTTTTACCATATTTGACAATCAAAGCTTGTAAAAAATGTGTCCAGTCATTGAATAGACAGCATCTGGCTTACCAACAGCCATGAAAACCTCTAAAGAAGCTTATTTGTAAGCGATGGTAATATTTTCAGAAACTTCTTAACTTAATGTAGGTTTTTACCTCGGAAACTTAAACCAAGCATGAATTTGTAACTTTGGGATAGTGGGTGGAAATGGACGTTGGCTCTATGGAGCTAAAACATTGCCAGCTTGTAGTGACATTTCTGCAACTGTACACGAATAGCAGAAAAATGTGAACGACTGCAGCTTTGCCATTTGTCCAAGTATGCATAGGAAGGTGGCCAAGGCAATCCTGCAGATGCTAAATGATGCCATTAATATGCTAATGTTGGTTCCAACAAATAACAGAGAACACATTTGCCAAGACACAAGATTATGATTAAGACAGGGTAGGATGTAATGAACTTGCGAATTAGATCTGGATACCAGCACAGAGGATGTCCTAAGGTGACAAAGCTAATTCTAAGGCTTTGGGATTCTAGAGAACCAGAGAAAGAGTCACCATTCACAAAAAGGGAGAACATAGAACTGTTTTTAAAGTGTGCTTCTCTTTACATCTGGTAAAAAATTAACACAGTATTACAGGGAAAAGAAACCATACAGTCAAACCGTGGTGGTGATGGTGTAGGGTTCCTTTGGCCTTCAGGACTTGGACAACTTGCGATGATGGCTTAGTTGAAGTCTGCAATTAAATCTGATTTGGATCCAGTGGTGTGACCTTAAACACCCGTCACATTTTTGTAAATACTATACCTTAACATTGTGCGACACAAAACCGCTGTGAACAACAGTGAGTACACCTCGAAGTCAAAATGTCCAAATTGTGCCCAATTAGCCATTTTCCCTCCCTGGTGTCATGTGACTCGTTAGTTTACCAGGTCTCAGGTGTGTTAAATTGTTAAATTGGGTGCTATCGCTCTCACACGCTCCTGCTCTAGTGAACTTCAGGCTCAAGAGACTGAAGGCAGTGCTGGAAAGTAATGGTGGCCACACAAAATATTGGCACTTTGTGGACAATATGGGCTTTTTCACTTAGGGGTGTACTCACTTTTGTAGCCAGTGGTTTAGACATTAATGGCTGTGTGTTCAGTTATTTTGAGGGGGCAGCAGATCTAGACCTTTATACAAGCGGTTCACCGACTACTTGTATCAGTTGTGTGTGGGCGAGGGGTGGCCTAACGGTTAGACAGCGGGGCATTTGCATCTTTGAGAGGCCCCAAAGGTCAGCGATTCGATACTCGGCGAGTCTGTCACTCTGGGTCCCTGAGCAAGGCCCTTAACCACAGATTGGTCCCTGTGCGTCTCTCAGTGTTGGCAGCACTCTGCTCCCAAAGGCAAGGGTCATCAGCCACATTTGTCCGAGGGCCAGAACTTCTCTCAGCAGAAATGGTGAGGGCCAGATGCTATTTGTAAAATAAAAGTAACAAAATATTATATTATATTATATATATATATAAATAAAATAGTGAAATAATAAAACAGACCCCAAATGTACAAGTAATCACTGAATAAAGTTAAAACCAAATGTATTCAAAACTCTCGCTCTTCCTGCTGCTCTCTTAACACAAACTGCAGCAGAAATTACTGATGAACTGCAAAAGGGAACTGAAAGTAACATTTTCTTAAAACTTGTGTATTTGTCCTTGATTTGAGCAGGTAAATAAGACTATTTGCCAATGGAACAAGATTTTTGCACTTAAGATAAGAACAATTCATCTCCATCATCTTGTTTCAAGTTCAGGATATCTAATTATCTTATTTTAGGGGTAAAAATACTCATTCAATTGGCAAATAGTCTTATTTAGCTAGTCAAATAATGGAAAAATACACAAATTTCAAGAAAATTGTACTTACTTTTAGTTCCCTTTTTGCAGTGTGGCCAAAAGCTTTAAAAGAAGCTGAAACAGCTCTGCAGAAGGCGGAGTTTAGACTGAGCTCTGAATGGATATTGTTATTTTTTTGCGTAAGCACTGCCGTGTATTTGTCTGCATTCAGGGAAATGCGTGTGTCACATGGTAACTGCGTGAGAGTTGAGAGCCCTGATGTAGCGTGCGGGCAGGCTAATAACTAGCGTTAGCTAATGTTGTCTGGGAGGTTTACAACTTTGCTGTCTTGCTACCTGCTAGCTTAGCATGTAGCACCATGCAGCACTTCCTTTTTCTTGTCCGTCTGCCAGGGAAAGTTTCCCTGAAAAACACTTTTCTTGTCTATACAGAGGGTCGCGTGTTTTCTTTTGGCTTTTCTCCACGTGAGCAAACTTTAAGACTTCCAGCAGCAGCTCTTTATATGGGTCAGGTAAGCGGCTGCAGGGAGGAGACGGGCTACTGCCGGGAAAAGTGCGACAATTTGGGCAGATGTGGTCGGGTCAGTTTATATAGAATTTGATGCAAATCTGCATTTTTCTAATAAATCAAATTCAAACATGGAAGGTGGGCAAGGCTTATAATACAGTGAGGGGGGGGGGGTTATATCTTCAGTGTGTAATCGCTTTTGTGTCACAATATCATAAAAATCAAATGATCAATCAAATTTTTGCATACTTTAAAGATCAAAACAGCCAGATCTCTGTTGCACAAGTAGGAAATAGAAGAACTGCTGACCTATAATGACTGATGGCCTGATTTCAGCAACTGTATAGGAAATCTGGGGGCCAGTTTGGGTTAGAAAGGAAAAATCTAATAAAAACAGGCCAATTTCAAATAAATTATAGGTTCTAATAATTAAAATATAAATTGAACATTTTTATATCTTATTAACCTTGTATATTGAAATCATATATACTCTCATTAATTAATAGTCCAGGTGACACTTTCACTGAGGATTTCTAACAAACCCATTTTTCCCACACAAGATTATTTCTGAAAATTCAAAACGAATCCTTTATTCCAAAGCTTGAATGTGGTTTCCATTAAGGTGGCGCATTCTCAAGCACATTCACCGCTGCTAGTGGATGTGGGCTACAGTGAGGAAGGGAACGGCGCGCAAATGAAGTACCGTATGCTTAATTAACACAAAATCCTTTTGTCTTCGGGCTCTGACCGGGGCAATTTGTTGGTGTTCAGCTAAAAATGTGTGGAGATGATTAATTAAGCATCTAAAATGAAAATGAGTGCAGAAAATGGCCCACATTTGACCTCGACTAGGGAAGTCTACGCTTTTGGGCATTGGTCCAAGAGGGAGGTGCAGTGGGTGGGGGAACTCTGACTTGAGGGGCGAAGGGGGGGAAAGGACTGATAGTGTAGTCACCTCTAAATGACGGAGACCAAAGGCCGGGCTATAACAGCTCTAATTACACTCTGGAAATTGCAGTCATTGTGCAGTAAATAAAAGAGGCAACAAGGTCAGAGGAGAGTGAGAGGAGGAGACAAACGGAGAGAGACTGCGGGGTTTCACGGCTGTACATGGGGTTCCCATAAATCTAATTTCCTTTCAATTATGCACACACAAATTAAGGCAGAGGTGATAAAAACACTGCAAGTTGAATTTGAAATAATGAGAGGACCATTACGAGGTCCGTGTTATATGGTCTGTGGGGGATATGAGACCAGCGCCGTTATGAGCCAGCAAATAGACTCGTCCCATTCAGAGCTCATTCGGGCGGCAGCTTATCCATACCGAGCTATTTACAGCATGTCAGACGCCTGAGGGCCCTCTGACTTCCTCTTGATGGGCTGGTTGGTTAAGGGGTAGATGTAGGAGAAGTTTGACAGATGCAAAACGAAGATTGATGCAACTTCAAAGCTGCTTTCGACGCTGTTTATTGGAGTGGGAGATAGCACTAGTTAAACCAGCAATCTCTGAAGCTGTGCAACGACTGCAGGTGAGCGTGCAACCTGGTGTGTGTGAGGCAAAAGGAGGAGTTTAGTATGATACTACAGGGCTGTTTAGAGCATAAATCTGATGTTGTACTACTGTATTATTTAGCGAGTAAATGTCACTCTCAATCAGCTACAATCCAGAACAGTTCGTAAAGCTGGATTGGATGCATGCCATCGCGTCTGCCTATAATGGCTGTCAAATGTGTTTACCCTCAAGTTTAAAAGTTTCTTGGTAAATCATTGCAAAATGTTCCAACTTTAAATGAGTAAAAAATTGTTGTAAGAGCAGAAAAACCAGAAATATAGTTCAGTTGCACTAGTATGAGTTTCTTGAGCTTTTAATCATTTAGCTAAAGCAGGGTGTCCAAACGTTTTTGTCACATGGGCCAAATTTGTCAGATCAAAAATATTTGAGGGCCAAAAAACAATTAAAATAAAAAGAACTGCCCCAAATATTGCATTGGGATTTTTTTACCTGCTCCATAAAATATGATAATGCAATATAATAATTAAACAAATAAGTCAGATGTTCTGTAGGAAATGGATGCATAAATCAGTCTAGGTCCAGAACTTAAAAGGGTTTTGCACATTTGCCTTTTAAGAAATTAATCATCAAGTTTGCAAATTGTTTTGCTAACTGGATGACCGTCTCAATTGAAAAAAAAAATCAAGACTTTTTTGTCAGCATTAAAAACAGGATTTGGGTCACTTTATATTTGAAAACATCTGCTGTAGTTAGCCAGTTTCATTAAACAAGTTAAAAGCAGATGTTTGTGCACCAAAGCCGACTTTTAAGTAAACCTCATTGAAAATATGGCACGAAATTAAGTAAAATGCAAAGGTGTGGTAATTAAAAGATGAATACTATGTGTTGTACCTAACATTTTAATTTGACTGTGATCATTTTTCTCTCATTAAAAATAAAAATGATCCATCTGCATCAACTACCACTGCTAGTGGGCCAAATCATTCTTGAATTGCAGTAGTGGGCCGCACAAAATCAGTCCAGGGGCCACAATTGGCCCCAGGCCCCACTTTGCTAAAACCAATTTTTTGCAGAGAGGTTACAAAAGGTCTAATTGAGAGGTTTTTAGCCCTGGTCTCCAGGACTCATTGTCCTGCATGTTTTAGGTGTTCCCTCCCTCCACACACCTGACCTAATAAAAAATGTGGTTATTAATAGGCCTCTGCAGCCCTTGATGGCTGAGGAGGTCATGAAATCACTTGATTCAGTTGCGGTGGAGAAGAGACACATCTAAAACATGATGGACAGTGGGTCCAGGGTTGAAGACCCCTGATCACGATGAGATGCTTTAATCTCAATGTGCAAAGCTAACAGAGGGACGGTAATGTCGATTGTCACAGCAGTCACAAACAGCTCTCTAAAACTGATAAAGTTAAAGAACAGCTTGAGCGGAAGAAATTTAAACTGTTCTGAATGGCCTAGTCAAAGTCCAGGACTAAATCTCAGAGGGGTCACCGAAAGACGGCTTTGTGCAATGATGATGTCTTCACAGTCTGATAGGCGACCGTCACACAGCAGGCAAATGTGACCCATATCTGTTTTTTTCATAGCAGTTAGGATCTCTTCACCTAAAATATAAACAAAATAAACTCAACTTTGTGCCACTTCCATATGTGTACTAAATCAGAAAGGTATCAGATATTTTTCAAAGCGTTCACAGTCTGAATGTTTATGTTGCATGTCATTCGTCTTTTACGTCACTGTCCTGGCTCTCACTACACGTCCACTCAGGCTTCTCTACAGCGGTAACAATCATGGCTCCACAAAAGGCCGTTATTAATAGCTGTGCTGCTTTCTTCTGAACTTTCTTCTTCTTGGTATCATATAGTCCTAATATTTCCAGCCCCTATTGCTCAACTATTTACTACAAACCGAAATGCAGGTATCCGCTATGACTTTTCTTTTGTTATTTTTTTGAATGAAGCTTTATTCAATATTTTTTGTAACAATTACATCTGCAATTACTTCCATAAACAGTGTGCTGCTGCGTGACGTCTTCTTCTGTTGTCTGTGCATGCAGGTCACTTTGGCTTCTTTTACTGTACGATTTCAGCAAAAAAATCGGAGCTGCAGAACCAGATCTGCAGTGTGAATGTAACCATAAATTTGGAGAACATTGTCGGTCGAGGCAGATGACCGTTCATACTGAGCCTGATTCTGCTGGAGGTTTTCCTCCCTGTTAGAGGAGAGTTTTTCTTTGCACTGTCGCTTCATGCATGCTCAGTATGAGGGATTGCTGCAAAGCCATCAGCAATGCAGACGACCACTGTGTCCACTGTGGCTCTACGCTTCTCCAGGAGAAGTGAATGCTGCTTGTCAAGACTCGATGCAATCTGCTGGATTTCCTTAGACCGAAAACTTTTCGACCAATCTGTATGATCTGATCGAATTTGAATTTGTAAAGAGCCTTGAGATGACGTGTTGTGAACTGGCGCAATATGAATAAAACTGAATTGAACTGAGCATCAACATGTACGATGCTAACAGGCCGCGAACAGATTTATTTGTGTTTTTCTTTACAATTTTACAGGATATTTGTTTTTATTACAAGTAGAAATAGCTGGCATGGCATTAAATAATAATAATAAAACTGCTTATTGGCAAACCTATGCTGGTTAAACTAAAAACAAAGCAATGACAATGCTGTGATGAATTTACTCCGGCATGAGTCTGAGAAAAAAAAAAACGATTTGCACCTTCTCTAAGCTGCAAGGCGTCACTTGTTACTCTGAACACAACTGAAATGAAATAAAGTAAATCTGATAAATGTATATTTACAATAGCAAGTCGTAACACAGCTTTCACCACATTGCTGCTTCTAACAGATCCGTCTCCTGCGTTTTCTGGTCAGATTGATCTGTGCTACTCTGCGAGACAGCCAGCGGTGCCGGCCACATCTATTCAGCAAATAAGTGCTTGGACAAGCTGTTCTTTCAGGGGCCAGCCAGGCAACAATAGGCCCCTTAATAGCTCCGGTTTGTCTCAGTTAAGAACAACAACCTGCCCGCTTCTTTTTCCTCCTCCAGATACCTCTCTACACTCTCTCAGTCGCTCTGCAGACCAAATTACTTCACTGTCTCAGTGTCGCTGATTGCTATGTTATCTTCCTCTTTTATGGGTTCTACATCTGCAAGAAAGGGAAGCGAACGCAGCCAGTCTCATGGTACGTTCCTCTGGATGATTGTAAATGAGAAGCTCGGTGGGTAAGTGGCAGAAAAATGTTTAGTCTACGATTAAATACGAGACATTGAAGTACATCTTTAATAACATTCAGCACCTTTTAGCGGATTAGTTTTAGTTCAATTTGTCTGGTCAAGAAAACTTTGACCCTTCTGCTCCTTTCAGGTACTTATGATCTGTCACTTATGCTTTGACTTTTTAATATCAGACACAGTCACCTCCATGTCTAGTTTCTTTATTAAACTGGAAGCTGCTCTGTTTCCTTATGAAACTTTTATTAATATCTGAGCATATGAGTTCCTCAGAAGACACAATTTGCTGGGAACTGTCCATCAGGAGACACCTAATCCTCACAAGGAACTAAATAGAATAAATACATTTATTTCCTCCTCTTTCTTATTCATGCTTGGAATTTTTTATGTGGTCCACAACACCACCATGTAAAATGAGATTATGAATAAAAAATTTATAAAAACACCAAGAGACAAAGGACATAACAGGAGCAGGAGTTCATACAATGTCAAAAAAACTTTTAAGTTATGCCGCCAATTTCTTAACAGTAAGAAGAGGTTTTTCACAGGCAACCCTTCTTAACAAGCTTGTTCAGTCTTTTCCTAATTTTCTTGAAGTATAACATTTAACATCCCAACGCAGGACTGTGCAATTTGGAACATAGTTTTTATCTTATCCTTTAGTTGTTGCTCTCAACATCACGTTGACTAACTGGGGTCTGACTGACTTTACTGGACCACCCACTCCTGGGACGATTAACATAATTTTCCTCTTGTGAATAATATTTCCTATTCTAGAAATGGTTTGGAAAATGATCTTTTAACCCTTTCCAGATTACCAGGCAAATAAGTTGGTTGTTTAAGGTCATCGCTGATGTCTTTACAAACGTATGTATGTTCCCAGAGCTGCAAAGCACCAAACTCGCTGAAGTTGCTACTGATCAATCATTTGGACAGTAGTACTCCCTTGCTGCTTGCACAGCTTTTCAATTATGCCTTGTTTGTATAATAAGTAGACATGTGAAGACTGTTGTATGTTTTTGTATGCAAGGTCACATTTGAATAACTGTAAACATGCTCCAAATGAGGGCAAAGTGCAAAAAAGTCATTGCTATACAAGCTGACTGGATGTTGTGTCCAAGCACAATATTGGAAAGTTGAGTGGAAGGAAAAAATGTTCGAGAATCAGGGAGCTAGAGTCTGAAGAAAGAGTGGAGAGAGGACAAAATCCAAGCAGCTTGAGGTTGAATGTGTTATTTATAGGTTGGTCGGCGTAGGGAGTGGAGGCCTAGCGGAGAATTAGAGCAGGGTGCTTGCATCCTAGTTCACGGGTTTGAATCCCACAGACAGCCACACTGGGTCCTCGAGTGTCACACAGTGCTAATTGAAAAGGAAAAAAAATAATTTTGACTGTAAAAAGAGTTCAGTGTTTCAGGAATTAAAGCAGTGGGCCCATTAATGTGTTCAGTGTGTGTTTACAACATACCAGGATGCTTGTCTTGCTCTATAATATCTATAATGTTGATAACTGCTTGCAAAGGCTTGAGCCTCCATCAAGAGCACAATGTGATCATTAATTTTGTTAGTGGAAATAGGCCGCGCCATTTTTTTAGCTGCAACTAACAAACAGAATCACAGAGCTTCACATGTGGAGAATATAAGCTAATTAGCACAGGATGTTTTCCATTTCTTTCCTGCAGATATTTACATGGGGAGTCGGGGGGTTGTTTTCTCCGTGCTGTGAAATATGTGAAAACTAGGACGCGGCGCACCTGATGTGCAACGAGAAGAAAAGAAAAAAACAGACAAAACCAATTAGATGAGTCAGTCGTACAAAGACGTAAATAAACGCAATTTCACGTGTGTCCTAATTTATATTTTCAGGTCCATTTGATGTTTGGGGGGGAAAAAAATAAAAAAAAATCTAGGTACTTTAAAACTTTTTTTAATCACAGTAATGGCTCATTAGGGACACAAGCTGGATGCGTGTAGCGCCAATTATCTCTAAATTAAATTAAAATTTTCTATAATCTTTGACAGACAGTCTAAATGGGAAGGTGAGTCGTTTTTGTACTAATTCCCAACACTTTGGCAAGCACCTCCTCGTGAAACACTATCAGAACGCATTGATAACCAGATTAAAGTGCTGTGCTTCTGTTGTTTACACATGGATTACATATTGGGCTTTCATTGGCGTCAACCTTGCCTCTTTGATCTTCTTGATCTACTGACAGGAATCTTTGTCTCTATAAGCTGCTGTGCATTAGCAGGATGAGATCAGACCGCCTTCATCCACTTATAGCTCCTCAGTCGATAACGCAAGCAAAAAACACAAGCTCTCAGCTCAGGTTTCACATGCCCGCATTTACACCTATAATCTTTCCCCTGGGGACAATTTGGCCTTTTCCATCACCACTCCAGTTGCTGACCTTGGAGGATCCCCTCCAATCGCCTGCATCTAGAGTGGCATGTGAAATGCAGCAATCTAAGCAGGATTTGGTCAAAAATGATTCAACTTATATGCAAGAAAATCTATAACGCCATTTAAACGCCCACACAATCACTCAAAGCACTATTCAGGCCTTATGGGCGCATATTTATTAAGAACACTGAAGTGTTTTTCGAGTTTAGCATACAATTTATCCTCCCACCTTAAAGCAGCGACTGGAGTGCAAATCATCTCTAATAGCATAATGTTTCCACTTTCCTCTCAAACTATGGTTTTCCTTGTTTCAGTTCAGTGTTACCGACTGTTAAGACACATAATATGAGCACACACCTTGTATTTTGTTTGCCCGATATAGAGAAAAGGATTGGAATAAATTGCATCTGTAAGGAAAGCTATTTTTCCATCTCTTATGTACTTTTGTCATGTAATGTGCAGAGCTTCTGGACGCCCCCACAAAAAAAGATTAATCTGCTCTCCCAATCTTTAGTGTCAGCGCAACTCCTATCATCTCACAAAGAGTGGCTTTCTCCTAAGGGGTTCCTCTAGGTTGTGTTCTGGGACCTATTCTAGTTTTTCTTTTATATATACATATCGTTCTACAGGGACAAACCCGATGCTATGATAATGTTTGTTATTTCTATGCTGATGACATCCAGATGTACTTTTCAGTCAGATGAGCTTGACTGCCTAACAGATATCAGAAAACAACCAATTGACAATTTTCTTTAACTAAACAGAGAGATCAGAAACCTTGTTTACTGTCACTGATAACACGGTTCTCCGTTATTCAGCAACATATCAGCATCATAGGCTCATCTGTACAGACGAGTCTCCCAAATCTGGACGTTTTCCTTTGAAGATTAGTCCAAACTAACTGTTAATCTTCCAAATTGATTCATGTAATAGCATTATTTTGTTGTTTTAATCATGTAGTTTCAGATCAACTTCATGTGGTGTTTGCCTAAGGGGGCCCATGTGTCAGTGGAAAGTCAGATGCAGCTGAAAAAAAGTTGCATGCTATAAAAGCTTTGCACGACTCATTGTCACGTCTGGTCAAAGGAAACATGTTTGCACATGCATCTGATAACCAGTGAATCGGTGGAAGTGGTGGCCTAGTGGTTAGAGAGAGTTTGTGTGTTGGAGAGGCCCCAAAGATTGGCGGTTCAAAACTCTCTGTCACTCTGGGTCCCTGAGCAAGACCCTTTACCACAGATTGCTCCCTGTGCGCCACTCAGTGTGACAACACACTTCTCCCTAAGGGATGGGTTGAACACAGAGAGCAATTTCCTCTCTAAAGGACTATAAAAGGGAAATATTTATTTCATCAGAGGCCCACTGAAGGACTCTGAACTACATTTATGTAAGACCAATGTCAAGATAGATCAAACCTGGCTTCAGGTATTACACAGATTATCACAGATCTTTTAAAAATACAGCTTGGATTTCCAAAGGGAAAACCAAAAATGTAGATTCTTACTTTCCATCAAAGAAAAACATTTTTTTTACCTTTCAGAAAATTCTGGGGTGTATTTAGTGCAGCAATTATAAAATTATAGATACTATCTCCATGCAGTCACTCTTCAACTAGCACAGATACTTTCCTCTATCTAAGCATTTCACACACACACACACTGTTGGCTTTATAAGGACAAACCTTCAGTTAGATCAATAACTTTAATCTTCCCTGCATTACATTATATTTAACTTAATTTGCCATGTTGAGATTCTTCTCCTAAGCAGCTCTACACTTTTTATTTGGTTGTTCTACCATTTGTTAGTATTGTGTGATGTTTATTGGTGAATACAAATAAACTTTGCTTATCTACTTATAAGACATGAGTGGAGTAATTGAGCCACCCTGTGCTTGGGGATGACCAATAAGCCATCAGGCAGCCATTTCTCTGCGGACCATCCTCTCTAGTCACTGATTGTAATGAAGAAAATCCATCTAAAAACTTGCTTATTCTATGTTTTGGGAAATGAGAGACCCTAAAGCAAGCTTTGTGCAATTTGCAGTTAATGGGGTAGAACATGCAAAACTGCTGGCATGTGCTTTCAAATAACTTCCCAATATCCTGACGGAAGTTGCTGCCATTAATTGTGTGTTACTCTTACTCGTACGTCTAATGCGCCGCTGACGTCAAATGGAGGCGGGTTGGTGGGCTTTTGCATTACCTCATGAAGAAATGTAACTTGTGTGAATCAATGGACGAGTGACACAAACACCGCCCAACAGGTTTCTTTCATGTAGACAGAAAGGCCGAAGTATCTGTTGAGTGCATTGAGGGCCGCTGAAAAAAGGGAATATAATGATAATGTGCTCAATGCTTCTACTCATGGCGTTTTAACCCCCTTTTTTGTGGATGGCTGACCGCCTGGATTCTGTCGTTTCTGCTAAAATGTTGTAATTTCCACTCATGTTCTCAATAAATGGAAAAGGAGTACTTTGAGGTCAGCACTTAGAATAAATTAGCTTGAAAAGGCTTGAGGTTTTGACAAAATAATTATCGAAACAAGGGCGTGCAGATTTGACCAGCTAGTCAGACACACTCTTTCGTCCAATTGGCCTTGCAGCGTCACATCTCTGGTTTTTATACACTAATGTGTTTCAAAATTAAGTCAAAAGAATGCAAAAGAAGAAGGGATTTGTTCTTAAATAGGTATATTTGCGGTTGGGCAGCCGCTTTAACTTTTCTGTTCTCCTGTAAGCCTCCTGAGCGACATGCATATCAGGAAGAACTGGCAAAACTGCATATTAGCTAAAGGTTTATATAGCATGCATTCAGGCGCTCTATAAATGTAATCAGGGTTTGAAATTAACAATCGCCAGACGCCAAATGCAAGAAAATTGTCCGTTTGGCGAGTAAATTTCAGAGGGCTAGCTGCCACACGGCGAGTAAATATTTGTACCAAATAAGTTGTGTTTTTAAGTCACACTCGCACATGTGACGAGAGAACTACAGCAGTTACGTCATGTACTTTTGCTAACAGCTAGCGTTTAGCTCAGGCTAATTACGTAGCGGGATTACGTGGAGATATTTAGCAGGAGTCAGTCAGAATAAATATTCTGGTGATTGGTTGATTCTTACATCTACTGGCCAACTTGGCCTTCGAATCAGGAACTTAATTTCGGACACTGCCTGTAATATATTTAGTGATACTGCTATTCGATGCAGTAAAACGACGTTTCAGAAGCTAGAGCCGGTAAAACAGTCAGGTTATTAAAAAACAGAACCTCCTTGTTGTTAATATAACTTATTTCTGAGACCTCTACGTCTTTGACAAAGTCGGTCTTTTTCTGAACATACAATTTACAACATACAAATGAAAATATTTTACACTCCCTATTTAAGCATGCAGAAAACATGAGGAAAAAGTAATTTTTGGTCTAATATATAAATTACGATACGAAGAACATTTAAGAGCCTGACATTTTATTTTTCACTTTTTTAAAGCAAAATTTTTAAAATGTGAAGTTTCTTCATAATTACGTGCATCAGGCTTTATGGCAAATATTTCGTTTTATTCTTCTTCCAGTTGCTGGATAGGCTACTTATTATCTGGGATCTACGTTTGTTAAGAACCCCAAGCACAACAATTATTTATTGCAAGTCATATCGTCATCACAACATTCACAAATACTACTGAATATTGCATGTTTTCCAAAGACCGCTCAGCACTTGTCTGTTTACTCTTTTTAACTTTCAGCCTCTGTCATTAACGGGGCATGTGCTGGTTACAAATAACAAGGCTTTCAGGGTTAAAAACTTTCATTCACAGCATTCCTACGGTTTAATGTTGTTTTCTAAAAATGGCAGAAAAAGTGCCACAATGACAAGAAACTTGAAAACATATAAGTCAAAGGGCAGCACTGCTCCCTCACCACTGGTTGCTGCACACTCCTGGTCAGGAGGCTGAAAGAAAGCTACTACATTTTACATATCCCGCCTAGAAAGACAAACCTGGCTGTTTGGACATATTTCTCCTCCCAATGTAAACAGAGTCATGGCGTCAAAGCTGAAACATTAACACTGGATGAAGGTATCGCTTCTGAGACAGCAACTTCTGTCAAGGAGTCCTGGGCAAGATAAGTGGCAAAGGTTTCCAAATACAAAGCTAAAAGTGATCAACATAACAAACAAAAAAAAACAAATAAACAAACATAATTGAAAACCTTGTGAGGAACTTTGTTTTAAAATTTGTACAAATAAAGCTAGTGAAGCTAAGGGATCCCAGTATGTTCATTCCACACAAAAGTAGTTAATGTTTGCAAATAAGTTATTGATTCTGTAAGAGACCCGGGAACTGTCAAAATAATATTTGTTCATGATCTTAGTCCATTAACACTATAACAGTAAAATCAAAATCTGAGTTGTTGTAGGTGATAATGATCTCATTATCCAACCGATAAAGTTGGCAACGCTGAGTTATTGTTGTCGCACCTTTAACTGTAAATTATAACACCCCCGATCGGAAATTGAAAACAATGAAGTTTGGGTTAATCTTCTCAAGAAAAAGTTCTAATTAAACAAATAATAATGCAAAAATCCTACTTTGGTCTAATATTTTTCATAACATCATCATAATAGAAAGTTATCATCAAGGCAGATGTCAGAATACTTGTAAAACATAACCTTCTCCAGATGAACACTACCAAATGTAATATAACTATAAAGTAAGCAGTGGGTGACCACCTGGAATAGAGAAAATCCAATTTTTATTCTTTTTAGCCTAAAAAACTAATTTTATCTTAGCCCAAAAGCTTGGATAAAGGTAAAATACAAACTGAAAGCGTGTATTGCTACAAGTATAAAAGTGAAGCATGGCTGGATTGTAGTTATCAACAGACACACATTTATGGGTGTAAATCACGATACGATGTTATCGATTTGTTTGGATGACGATATTTGCCGATATAATAGTCTGTTACAATACGATTTTGATTAAATTCAATTCACAAGTCTGTGATTGATACGATGCGATACCATCTGCCCATCTAACACTATTATTTACAGTATTAACTCACAAAAAGAAAAAAGAAAATTATTTGATCATTTTACTTCTAAGCCCTAACAGGTATCAGACATTTAAATCCAAAACAGCATTCTTCTAATTTTAAAACAACAATAATAATAATAGATCATTATAGGCTATATATTTTCATTATAGCCTCATGTCCTGTAAATTTCTAAATAATGGCATATCTTGAAAATTAATATATGGTTCGAGATTTTCATTTTGCATCAAAGTAATTGGATTGTTTATAATTTAATCGATATATCAATGTGAGTAGATGTACCGTTACACCCCTACATGCTATATCTATCTATCTATACATATCTATCTATATCTATCTATATATATATATATATAATATATATAGATTAAAAAAGCACCCAAGATGGACCGTTAAGGAACACTTGTCTTCACTTAAAAGTTGTATAGTTGTAGGTATCAAAAGACACACACTGGGTGTTCCCAGATAAATGGTTCGAAAACCAACTTAATACACTAAAGCTTTAATGTCGCAGGCGCTGAAAGAAAAGCCCAAGATCTACACACCATCAAATGCTTTGGACTGATGTAGAAAAAGTGGCGCCTATCATCTGTTAACCAACACAGTAACAGCGGCGATGGCTTTTTAAAGCTACATTTGACAGGTTTTTTTTTCTGCTTTGAATAAATCAGGTTTTAATGACTAGTTTAAATGTTTGTGTTAACATTGTGATACTGTGAAGCTGTAACATATTTCAGCAAAGTTATCGGGTTCTGAGAGTGTTACGGAGCCCAAGTCTACAGGGAATATGCTGAATTTGGACACGTTTGCAGCCTGTCATGGTCGACTATATTTACAGCAGAAGGTCCACAGAGAGGCTGCCGCCACAGCTGGTGAAGGTAACCGCTGCAGTTGTGCTAATAGTGTAAAAAATGTTAGCTCTCCAATCAATTTGTCTTTGAGAGAAATCCTACATTTTATGTACAGCTATAGCCTGGACTCCTAATAAATAATGGTCATTTACAACAGGCAGCACAACAGGCAGGCTGCTCGAACTGCTCTCCATGGCTACAATAAAATGAATGACTGATTTTATAACCTAACACATCTAACGGTAAATCAGAGCTTTTATGTCACAAATATTACATTGAACACATGCCTTTTATGTCATTTAGAGGCATTGCAGATGATAAAAAATTATATTTCCTGTACTGGGAGGTGTGGCAGATGATTTGAAATGGGTTTTTAAAGAATCCAAAACATTAATCATAGCGCCTCCATTTAAAACGAGCCACGTCTCAACCGGTTTCATGTATTTCCAGACAAACAATCCCAACTTCAGGCAACGCTACAAAGCAATCCCTTGAGGGAAAATACGTGGCTTCCCTTTCACCCGGGCTTTTGTGAACCCATTAAATCATAATCCTGAATGTGGGCTCTGACATCTCCGATACCGGGATATGTGGGTGGAGAGGAACAAGTGAACAAAGGACAAATGCAGTTTGTAATCCTGTTAAAGGATTAGGGGCTCGACAACATGCACTCACACAAAACACATCCAGATTTTGTTTGGGAGGATCCCGTTGACTTACACTTGTTTATTAACCCCTGCAGGCGTAATGCTGTCACACAGACGGCACCACAACCTGTTTAACCTTACAACAACGCTCGGAAAACTTTGGGGGGGGGGGGGGAGGAGCTAATTGTTAATAAAATGTTGACCAATAAAAGAGGTTTTCTCCAGCTGAGAGAGATAATTCACATGGTCAGGTCTCTTCAACATATCCCATGAAGATCAAACTCCACACATGAAAAAAAAAAACGCTGTAAAAACTACCGAGAAACAAGACCGGGACATTTTTATTATCTCTCTGCGGATTAACCGCCAGGACATGTTGGATGTGGTGGCAAAAAATAAAAAACAACAATAAAATGCAGAGGATCGATTTCCTAACCCGTGCGCTTCTTTTGCCCTGGATGCTAATGATCAGAAACAAGGCAAATCCAGCTCAGCTGTGCAGAATACGTTCTCCAAAGCATTCCTATTCACCAAAGATGCTTGTGAATAGCCGTGCATGCAAACACTTTGCAAGAAGATATAAGATGTTTTACCTCGTTAGTTCCTATTTATGCAGACAAGACTCAATCATTTACCAAATACCCGTCGAGCTTGCATGTTTTTCGCCTTCCTAGCTGGTGCTGGTTTGATTTAAGTTCAGGTTTCCTTTCAAAGATCGCTTACAAACATCACCTGCTTCATCCGCTTGATGTCTTCCAACACCAACGAAACAAAAGGAACCAACGGCAAAACGGATGAAATTGCCAAGGAACACCAAGACGCTCCATAGATATAAAAATCAAACAAAACATTGGCGCAGTGGGTTTCTTTTCCTTACCTGTTGAAGCCAGCGACAGAGGATATGAGCGGATGCGTGGACGTCCCGTTGGTCACACAGGCAGCACATCCAATAAGGGAGAAAGAAACCAAAACACAGGAAGAAAAGCACGTTAGTGTACGCATCACATGAAGGCGGACTGAGAAAACAATTACAAAAAAAAGTAAAAAATCTGAACTTGAACATTTTTAATGCGTTAACTCGACACCAAGGTTCTTTAAGCGCAGTTTTTACGGCTTTTTAAAATAGTTTCAGTGCATCATGACAGGAGCAGAAACTGTACAGCAAAGGCCGTGTTTAGTCCTGTTAAAGTCAAACAAAGCGGGAAAAACGACACAAAACAAGTCAGCACCTGGAGAAGTTGACTGAAATTCATCTGCAGGCTTGAAGTACAGCAAACGTCTCCGCATTCAGCGATGCTTGAAAACCCCTTTTTATCCAAGGTATTAGTCCTGGTTATTACAACAGGTTCAGCCAGGGCAAGGACAAGGACGGCAACATTTAAATTCGCTTTCTTTCCCGGCCGTGGTTGCCATGGTAGTTACAAGGCAGGGGTTTCTTTCTGGCAACAAGGTATACAATAGTTTAATAGTGACGGCTTACACACCGGTCTCCATCCCTTTTTTAATGAGATGGCAGAGAACAGGCCTAAGTTTTAGGGGTGCAGCGGTAAAGATCACTCTAGATAAACAAAGAAAAAAAGCAGCCACTACAGAAGTTACCAGAGACCTGGTTCGATTTATTTTTAACGAGTAGAAGATAAGTTGGAAATGGATGATAGAGGAATAAAACTAATGAAAATGGTTAATGTAGAAGCAGATTTCAGCATTTGCTTGTTCAATCTATTATTTCACTGATGCTAACCGTTGTTCCAACCCTATGTTGGGATGGTTATTTGGCAATAAACTGGAACGTCTGGTTCTGCGTTGCTGCATGTTTAAGTTGAAAAACTAAAAAAAATGTGGTTTATTTTACTCTCGGCTTCACAATGTTTCCATAAAGGGAGCACGCTATTTTCTTTTATTAAAATACTGTTTCCAGCCAGGCAGATGGAATAATCATTTATTGTCCCAGAGTGAGGAAATTCAGTCGTACCAGCAGCTAAGAGAAAAATACCTGCAGGATTTTTTTTTATTGTGGTGAAACAGGGGTGGGGGGGATTTGTTAAAACCTCATTGAAATGCAAGTAATCTAAGAATTTTTATACATTGCCTGAATCCACACTATGTACCTCTAATTTTACCAAAAACATAGTAATAAGTGGCCCACATTGAACGAGGTGAATAAGTCATTAAATTATGTGGTGATCAGGTAATTATCTTAGTGCAGTTTCAGTTTCAGAAAAAAAAGCACAAAATTAAAACTATATTTATAATATTTATATCCAGTTTGGTTATCCAGGGTGGAATCATCAGCAGCTCTGCGTTATACTTTTGCAATGTGAAAACAGAGCATGTCTCTTCTGCATGCAGGGCTTTCAGGACGAGGCAGCTGCCTGTGCCTGTGAGACAGCGCTGAGGGAATAGCAAGACTCCACGCAGCTCTAGCAGCTGTCCAGACAGTAGACAGATTGCTGAAGCTGCTAAATTGCCAAAAACAGAGAAAAGTCACTAGATTTGTTTCTAGTCGCTTTTTTGAATAAAAGTTGCAAGAGGGGTCTGAAAAGTCCCCAAATACAGCGACAGAGTCACTAACTTGGCAACTCTAGACTGTTGTCTCTAGTCTTCCTTCACCACCGAGAGCAGCGCAGTAGCCACCAGTAGCTTCATGCACTAGCAGCTTCGCAGCGAGACAGACAGGAGACGGCAGTGTTGGTTTTTCAAAAATAAAGTACATTTTAACATTTCATGATATTTATTCATTTTAAACTCATCTTATGATTAGAATAAATGGGCAAATGTACAGTAGCTATGCTATATCATATGCTTTACATTGTTTTAATTCATTCTGAAGTTGTGGCGGCGTTTATTTTGGTGGGGCCGTGCGCCACGATCAAAAACATGTAGCCGAAACTCCGTGTATACTGTAGTTATTATAAATATGTCAATAAAATAAAGTAGATTAATTCAGGTATTTTCTTATGACATCGCTGGATGCATCTTGTTAAGCAACTATACTTGTGACGGTTACTAATAGTGACATAAGTTACCATTATTGGTGATTACTTACTCTTTAGCAAGTTGTGTTAGCATCAAGCTACAAAATGTCCCCTGGCTGGTGAAGATAACCAGTTTAAATGAAACAGCAGACATCAGTTTAGTTAAACCACAAAGATGAGACTGGAAAAAAACAACATAAATCCACATACAGTTAAAGATTAGGGTGATGGTAAGGAGACCTTCCAGCTCACGTAAGATAAATAATCAAAACGACAGTGGAAACTTGCAAAAAGCTGGTCAGCAATTAGAACAAGTGTCTGATTACCGTAAAGCCAATAAAACTTTTCACGCTGATTATTAGGAACGGTAAAAAAACACTGATTTTACCTTGTTTTAGTGTCTTCTTCTATCAAACACAAACACTTCTGGTTTGAATGGAAATAACTTTAGATCAAAATCTGCCAGAGGTCCGAATATTTGACTGAACTGTGTGCCAAAAAATAAACAACAAAATTACATTTACTCTTATAAATGAAGAGTTCAAGCTTAATCTCCTAATTATCTAGAGCTGTAACAGATTTAGAATATAAAAATTACCCCTATGCTAATTTTAAACAGTGATGGTGAGCACACTTAGCTGTAGAATTTCATATGTTTGAGGATTAAATCTAATATATAAGTGAATATAACCTGAAATTACTTTCTCTGTATCTTACATCTGGTGACAGGTATTTACATTGTTGATGTAAAAATGTTACTTACCAGGCACAATGCAGTTATTTTCTGCTTTTCAGCTGTCGAGGGTCATTATGTCTGATTTATGCAATTAAAATAAATCATAGCGTCGCTGAAATGGGCTTGTTTTGGCAATTTATGTGGTTTTAATTTCAGAGTCACGTCATCACAGTCAAGTTGTTTTATTTTTAGTTTTCCATTGTCTCAATTAACATGAACTGAACCACATGTAGAAAAAACATAACTACATATTGGAAAAGTAAGAACTGTTGCCTAAGCCTACGCCTGATAGACACTTACAAAAATGTTTTTATATAAAATAAATAAATAAATAAATAAATAAATAATAAATAAACCCTTAAATTTAAATTTTGAATGTCCAGGGCTATGAGAAAATTAGACTTGACGTGTCAAAGAAACGCAGATGTGAACCGATGAGAGCAGATTACGTGCAGCACATCTATATATGGTCATTTTTACCTACATTTATATGTGTACAAAGAAAGAAGCCGAATAAGGTGAAGGTCCTGAACTGACAGCAACCACCACCCCTGGTCCCTCATGTGATCCTTGGCTTACTGTAACCCCCAAATCCACGTGTAAAAAACGAAAACGCTGAAATGATGCTTCTATTCAACGCTGAATCCACTTCTTGATGGGATAAAGCTGAGAATGTAAGCCCCACTTCAAAGTACAGTGTAAGGGGTGCGAGCTTTACATTCAGCTAATCTGACCTGTGGGCAATGCCTCAGCCACCAGCTCTAATGTTAATCCCTTCGCTGCTGCTCTATCCAGCTCTCGCTCTTCACTGCCGAGTACTCAGATCCGAGTGTCATCGGGACGCTGAACCCCTGAGACGTCTCAGGTTGGCTTGTTGTCGTCTGGAAGCAAAGTCTAATACGGCCTCGGCTGTCTCTTCAAGATATAATCTGGGTAAGAATGCGCCGCAGGGTGGTCATTTGTGACACAGATAGCCCAAGAGAGGGGCAGGTTTACAAGAACAGGCACTTCATGTGTTCCCTGCATGCGCTGAACAACTTCTAACACTGGCAATTTGTGCTAATCACAACAAAAGCAGCTCTGAAAATCCAATGAAGAATGCCATCGCTCCTTTTTCTCTCCTCCTCCACTCATCTCTCATCCTTGCCTTGCTTATTTGCTCACTAAAGAGAAAAACTATTAAGAATGATTACATTTTGAGGCCAAATCTTTAGATTGTTTAAATAGTGTTAAGTAAAAATAAAAGCAAACCATGAAGACAATTCACTAACGAGGTAAAAGCACAAATAAAATAGACATCATTATGGAGTCAACCACCTGTTCTTGGTTTCAAGGTCTATGAAAGCCCTTATATGCGTCTTTTTGCTATTTTTATTGGCTATACACATTATCCGCCTGATGAGTCGCTTTTATTCAAAAATGTAGTGAAAAAGCAGGTTTTCAGCAGCAAACAGATGAAGTTCTTGAATCTCCGCTAACACAAAAATGTAAATGTTCTTGCTAGCTCCAAGCTAGCTGTGTATTAGCTAATGCGATAAAATACTACAAATATAAGCCTTTAAGTTTTATTGTAAGGCATCTTTTTTGTCAACATTACTGTACTCTTGAACTAATATCAAGAAAACAAGGATGTAACTGGCTTTAAATCTAAAAAACTGCAACCATAAATGCCTTACAGCATAGCAGTTAGCTACCTAATTAGCATTTACTGTGAAAGCTAAATCTAAGAAATGCTATTTTAGCAGGTTAAACTTGTTATTTCTTCACACCTGACAGAAAGCGTTACCCAAAAGAGCAGCTAAAAATTAGTTAACTAAATCCTTGTAACCAAGCTGAATATCTATTAGCCTTCTTCATTTGTCAGAAAGGTTTTGTTTAATTGATTTCTTCTAGCATAAATCAGAGCTGGGTGTGGCTAGCTTTCTAAAAATTAGGTTCATCATTTAATTCATGATTTAACAGGAGGTGTAATTACTTTTTCACATGGGGCCGGGTTGCTTGAGTTAACTTTTTCCTCTTAATTATTGAAATCATTTCAATTTGATTGTTTTTGTATCTAGTTAAACTTACAAAGCAAAAAAAAATGTTTGCAGGCAGAAACTTTTTCACAGAGCGGCGGAACGCCTTGATGTCAGCTTAAATTTACGTCCAATAGGTTCAGAAGTAATTTTTTTTTAAGTCGCAAGTCTTTAATGACTGAAATAAATGTTTTCTCGTCAAATCCCCAACATCTTCTCAAGCCTAAATGATTATATTTAATATCTTTAAATCTTTAAACATTTAATTTTACGATTAAACACTGCTACAGGCTGCTTTTGATTTTTCTGGAAATGGAAATAAATGTCATGTTTATTTTATAAAGAATTCTAATTTATGGTCTAAGACAAACAAATAGAGATTAAAAGCAAAAAGTTATTTCTTGTGATTGTAATGAAAGTCAACACCAGTTTATCCCTTTCGTCATATTTTTCAATTCTTCATTATTTACTGCCCTAAATCTGGTTCAGAGAGCTTTCTTTACCTCACCCAAAGCTGGAGAAGTTTTAATAATATTAGGAAAACCTTTAAAACCTTTGTTCTCAATTCCAAATAGTAAAGATATTTAATTTTAAGGTATAAATCACAACACAATCAAAGTAATTTTCAGTGAAAGCCTCTCATGGCTGGATTAAAATACCAGAAAACATAAGAGCATATGGGTATTTTAGATCATTCTCCGTGGGTCATGGATAACTAATAACTGGATTGTAGCGTTTTGTTATTGTGTTAAAGGCTTTTTTTAATTCTGTTTTTGTTTATGCTGCCAGATGATTTTTAAAATTTAAAACAAATGCATTGTGATTTTAAAATGTAATTTGTGATGGAAGTATCTAGCCAATCTGGAAGTCTATTTACTTCTATTTATTTTATTTCATATAGCGCCCTGAGGGACTACAGTCTTCATGGCTAATTCTGGCATTTCTTGTAATGCACATTGTCCCTTTTGAAAGAAAAAAAGATGTAATATTCATATTGCAAAGGTCTGTTTAGAGTGCAATAATTGTTGGCTAATATATTCCAAGTGTCATGAAATTGCAATTTTTATGCAAATGTAATATTTAGTCAGTAGGCAGCAGATCCTCACACTGAACGTACATGACAATAAGTTAAAGGTCACAGAGTGATGGAAGCACAGACGAGAAGAAGAAGAAAATAGACATATCACCACCAAGATCATCATTGTAATATTAAGAATATTATCGCCGGATCAGCACAGGACTTTCTAATACCCAGCAGCCATTGCAGTAAGTAAATAAATCCTAAACCTCCGAATGAACAGAACAGGAAGTGCTTTTATTTTGATATTTTTAGCAAGAGGTATTCTTCTGAAAAGATCCAGTAATTTAATACCGTGCTGAGCTGGAGAGACATTCATGTGGTCGACATTATGCAGCTAACATTAACAGGTTATGAGCCAATAACATCCCATAATAATCCCTGGTCCCTGCCCTAATAATCAAGCCCATCCTTTCAAAGCCATTAATCCTCAAATGTAAGATGAAAAGGTAAATGACAGATGAAAGACTAATAAGGGTAACAGAAAACACAAGTTAAAACGGCAACCCTTTAGCCTAACTCTGCATCTTTTTTAAACTTTAATTAAATTTGACGTTGGTATTAGCACCGCCTGCTGGTGAAGGACGGGTATTACAGCGTTTAGACGAGTTAAAAGGTGTAGACGATCATTTTACCGTGCACTTTGAAAAGGTTTTCTCACTATGCTGAGGTAAAACACATGGTAGATAAAAACAGTTTACTCATCTGTAGAAAATGGAAAAAAGAAAGACCTTGCAACGATTTGTATAGCTTTGAAACAACGGCACACACATTGATTTTATATTTGTCTTTGTGAAAATCTTCCTTTCATTGCTTAAAACCATAGAATGGAGAGAAAAACTTTATTATTGTTAAATGCAGACTTTGTTTGCTCCCCAACAGTTCGCAAATATCACAACTCAGGCATCTTTTCAGCCCCAGGTGAGAGTTACGACGTTTCAATAAACTATATGTTGCATGACCCTGCTTCCACCAGCCCAAAATGAGCCCTTTTAACAATAAAATAAATGTTTTCTAGTCGTCAGTGAACATGGTGTCATTCCACATTTTACACACAGTCAGCAAAACAACCCACTATGTAAGGCAGACGGGGGAAATGAAATGATTAAAACTCATTCGGGGCATTTCCTTCCTTTTCCATTTTAATTCCTGCCTGAATCGTCAGAAGATTTGCCCAAAAAGGCGAAATTTAAACACGTTTTCTTTTTCCAGGGAAAGCAAATCAGTTAATTTGCTAAAAATGTTGAAGCACCCCGCTCAGTCATCAAAAGCTTTCTCTTGATGCTCTTGTCAAATGTGTGCGAATTCATTACCGTTCAAAATAGCCCTCAAACAAAGTTCTTCACATCCGCATTCAGCCAAATCACAACCCAGCTCGTCCCGTGCAGAACATGAAAGACCTCATGCAGAGATGCACACATGCTTCAGCCGCATATTTGTGAGTAATCCCCAAAAGTGCCTGCGATGACTTCGCTAAGCTCCGCTAACCGATTCAGCAAAAGCAGTCCTGGCTGCGTGCTCCCACATGAATGTCTCGCCGTTCTTTCAGGCCTCATGCCGCCTGTTATCTGCAAACCTTTCTCTCTCCTTCATTTGAATACACACAAATAAATTTGTTAATGTGACTTACTGTAGACAGAACGGCAGTCACACTGAGCCCTGCGGCTGCCGTGTAAACCTTGGTGGTCATGCAGCAGCCTTTGCGTTACATTGAAGTCTGAACTTTGACAAGGCTGCTGCAAAACTTGGCTTTATCAGTCAGAGGTGAGTCTGCAAACTGTGGCTCTTTAGGGCGGTATGGCCTAAAATTCATTTTACGGTATAAATCACATCCCTTCACAGTAACGGTATATATCACAGGATAGATTT
Source organism: Fundulus diaphanus (assembly GCA_037039145.1). NCBI lineage: Eukaryota > Metazoa > Chordata > Actinopteri > Cyprinodontiformes > Fundulidae > Fundulus > Fundulus diaphanus. Next base: position 28,714,908 of record CM073139.1, read on the forward strand.
AAGGTTGAAAATGTTCATAAAAAGCAAAGATAATGTAATTTTTAGAGCATTTATTTTGCATTTATTTTGAAACCCAACACTTTATGCTTTAGCTATAATTAGTCTTTAAATATCACTTAAAGCAGGTACAAAAAATAGCAGTGTAAGTCATGTACACATTTTAACCGTCTCTTTAAGGATCCTCACCAGGATTTTTTTCTTTTTAGTGGGCGTTGGTTCATGTTGGTCAATATGAATTACCATTTAAATTTGATATATAAATTGCAGGATTGGCCAAAATATGGAAAAAAAGTGCGCCTTATAGTCTGAGAAATACGGTAATATAATGATCTGACATGTATATGAGAAAAAAGCAGAGCTGTAAGTAATCTATAAGGGGGCAACTACTTTTTCATAGTATGACATAGTTGCTGGCAGCTTGATGTCACCTTCCATGCAGCTGTGCAGACGGAGAAAAAGGACAAACTTCTTCAGTAACATGACTCCTCCGCGACCTCTTTGACGGCGAGACGCCGAGTAAAAGTAGTTGTTTGTGTTGGAGGCTAAAAGCAGAGTTTCTCACTTTTTGTTTGTAGACAGGAGAGCTAATGGCAGCTAATGAGACGGCTGTACGCTGCTGTACTGTCTGCAGATGCAGCCGGTATGACACCTATAGAGATTGCAATAGACGGGGAGGTGTTGGGCGCAAATAAAAGGGTGAGAGGTGTGAAATGGACAGCTCTTTAGCTGACATCCTTGCAGCTGCGGGGTCTTTGCAGAGAGGACGCAGCCGCTTACTGCCAACAGGTTTGTTAATGTGTGACAAATAAAAAGGTAAAGGCGCCGATGAATGTTTCAGATGAGTGTTGTTCTTTATTTATTATTAATATAATTTTTTTTTATACAGCATCGTTCTGCAGAGAACACAAAGTGACCACATCTCAGTCTGAAGTGGGCCATGAAGTGATGCGTCTCTGCTTGGATGTTTTCACTCTGATCACAGCAACACATTCAGATCCCCTGAGTGCTTGGATTATCAACTAGTTTCTATAAATTTATTCTGAAAAGAAGTAAAATTCAGTAACAAGACAATTCAAAGTGCTTGGATTATGGACTAGTTTCTATAAACTTATTCTGTTAAGAAAAAAAAACTTGAAATAATCTGAAATATAGATTTAACTATATACAGATTTAAGACCCGAACAGGTTTCAAAGCATTTTGTAGTTTTAGATTTTCTTCCATTTAGTAGAAGATGCATCCATTTATCCATCCCTTCATCTTTTTATCCATCCATCCGTACTTTCATGCATCCAACCAACCATCCATCCTTTCATTATCCAGCATTTTATCCATCCATCACATTTTAAGTGATGGATGGTCCCATTCTTCCATCCATTTAGTACAAGTTGTGTTCATCCCTCTTTCTGTGCATCCATCCATCCATTCCTTCATGGGTCATCCTTCTGTGCATCGATCCATTCTTCTAACCATCCAACATCCAACCTTTCATCATCCATCACTCATAAATATCATGGATGAATGGTCCCATTCTTTCTGCATCCATCCATCCTTTTATCCATCCATCCATCCAGTCAGGGGGAAGACGACAACATTAAAACAAGACAGTAGAAAGTATGAAAACAGTCCCTGCGCTCAGCATGGAATCACATTTTTCCAAACCTCCACATTAATCCGTTAAATTAGAAAAGGAATAAACACAAGCGCTGCGGCAGCGACTCGCACAAATGTATATCCTTAAATATTTTGCTACGGCGGCAGAAGCACCCCATTAATATCGGCTTGGTATGATTTGAGTGATAGTGTGACTTACATGGGAAACAACAGTTTAAGAGGTTAATTATAATCTGTCCTTGGCATTTTTAAACCCATCCACCGCCCCTGTGCTCTGCACTTTCATTCCTCTTTTACCTTTAATTTGTCACCTCCACATATCACTTCCATCTGTTTAACCCCCATGAGTCGGCGTGTTTCAAACCCATTACCACCTGCCTCATATCTGCTTCCTATCCTGAGCTTTCTGAAGCATGTGTCGCTGCCTCACTCCCCTGGATGGCAGTCTCATTATTAACGATCGATGACATTTCCTTAGCAGAGAGCTGGCATTTACTTTGATGGATATATTGACGTGTGCTGCTTTGGTTATTTATGTTTTTCTGCTGCTTCCTGCAGCCCTTTGGCTGATCATAACACACATATATAGACTGGAAACGTGGGCTGGATTGGCTCAGATCTGTTCAGGCAGACCCAGAACTGCTGCTTTGTGTTATTTGGAAATCACAAATCTGAGCAAAAAGGATCAAAAGCGGAGCTCCTCAAGGCTCCTTTTTAAGACCACTTTTTTTCAGCATATATAAAAGGTCTCCCAAAGTCAGATTATGGTGTTTAACGACTCTTAAACATCATACACTGATTATTAAATCAAATTATTACTTCATTGAAACATTAAAGGGTTTCCTGTCCAAGCAGGGGACAGAAAACTGGTGCATACTTTGTTTTCAGCGAGTTAGATTATCGCACGTGTATCTTTACTGGAATTGGATGAAATAAAAAAGTCATAAGGCACATATATATATAATCCCAAAACCTGCTTCTTGTCCTGCTGATCAACAGCAGGACAAGGCATTAATGATTGCACTGGTTTTCTGTCAGTAAAAGAGAAGAAAAAAAAAAGATTTTCTACTGCAGGTTTCTCATTAATTTTGATCCTGTTGCTTCATTTTCAAACTGCGTGAAGGAGTGATGCTGTAAAATACTTGTGCGTCCCCTTGAACAAACAGTCCTTTCAATGTGACCCTCTGTTTGATCTGTGTAAGTTTAGTTTTCCTGATGTCCCTGCGTGTTGATAGTGCAGCAGTGTGCACCTATTGATGTCTGAAAACCAGGCACCCATAATTACAACCTGCTCTGATTATTGGCGAAGCAGAAGCTCATAATGAAAGTTGTATTTCAGAAAACACGCCGGCTCGAATGGTAATCGTCTCTGAATCTAATGGCCTCTAAAGAGGACACAGAGTCCATTAATTAGTTTCCTCGCCCTGTAACTTGAAATAAAGAGGCACCGGAGGAAGATCTGAGGCATTGATGATGCGTCAGAATTAGCCAACCAGCATCTATCAGGTGTTGGTAGTTTCTCATAACCGACGCATGTAAGTAGGTCTGTGAAATCCAAGCTTGCCAGGGGCTGGAGTTCAGAAAGAAAGACGCCCTTATTAAGGGAGCTGCAGGAAAAGACATACCCACACATTCCCGTATACATGCAAAACATCCTGTATCAGTGCTGCTGTCTCACCTTATTTTGTTTTCTGCTGCCTTCTGTCTCTTTCTATTTGGCAGCGGCCCTCTAAATTGCTCCCTGTGTAAAATCTCCCATCTCAGGCCACGGCTGCTAGCTTTTACTTCCAGCTCTCTGGCCTAAATTGGAGCAACACCTGCTAGTTTTCCCATCTTGGCCACTACTTTTTTAGCATGCGCCATTTCCACCATCATGTCTACGGCCAGGTGACTGGAGACGAACCTTCTCCTTCGGACTTTTGCAAAGTGAAAAATTGTTTACTTTCCGGAATCTTAAACTCACTTTTGCAGTTATTCTGTGAGGAGACATTTTCTAAATGACTAATGAGCCAAGTTGCACCCCTCGCGAACAGGACCCCCCCCCCCCCCGAGAGGAAGTTGAAGGTTAATGGAGACAGTGGTCTCTGCAGAGGAACCAGAGTGGCTGTGGAGTGGGAGAACCACGAGGAAGAAAATCTCGAGTTGCAGAGAAAAATTGGAAGAAAATTAAAGACAAAAGGCAAACAAGAGCAGCTGAATAATTGATGCATGATGGAAAATAAACAAGCAACAGGCGGAACAAACAAGAGAGCAGGAGAAAGGTTGTGGCCAAGAGGCAAAGCCAAGATAATAATAGATACGGCTCAGTAAAAATCCATCTATCTCCCCTCGTCTTTCATTCCCACCTTTTCCACTGAAGAAAACATAAAACCTTCCTCCTCGGTCTGCTCCCACTCCCATCCATTTCCCCTTAACTTTTCTCCAAATCCTGATCTAATGACTGTCAAACTTTTCCATTTTGGTGCTCGTACATCTTCCTGTGAATGCTGTGCTTCAGATTAGCTCCTTTGTCTGCTAAATGTTTTCGCTGCATCTCTTCTGCTTCGTTTTAGGGACAATTTTCAGCTAATTACTTCGTTTTTGTTCTTGCCTTGTGTTTACTCTGTGTACTTTGTTAGTCTTTTTGCATATGAATGATTTCTACAGGTTGATGTTTTTTATATTGAACCTTTTTTTACAGTCTTTGCTTGATGCCTGTGTGTCTCCTCTCAGGTCATGTCTCCAAGGTATTATGGTTGCAACAGGATTGCTGCTTTGTCTGTGAGAAACGTCTCACTTTCACACCTCTTTTTGCATTTTGTTAACGGTTTTAAATATCTGGTTTCAAAATGTTTCTGGAGATTTCAAAAAATAAAAGTTATATAGAGGTTAATTAGTTCCCATGTCTACCAATGTAATCATGCTGAGGAGCATCAGGCTTTTCATTGATATTTCAGAAGGCTTACAGCCGTGTGTTTACCCCCACTTTGGGGTGGGGGGGAACTAAACAGCCTTGGTTTAGGTGGATAGTTGCCTATCGAAGAAAAAAAATATCTGCAATCAACTGCACATAAATCAGTGTTTCCCGCAGGAATTTGGTTATGCGAGGCGGGGGGTTGTTGGACGACACGTTGCCCACGGACCGACTCGCGGAGCGGGGGGGGGGGGGAGAGACGACCTTTCCCTGCCATTCAAGCACGCGCGAAAGCAACAACAACAAACCGCGTGTTAACGTCACTTTTTTTTTTTTTTTTTGGGAATGTTGGCGAGGCGGTAGCGTGACTTTGGCGAGGCGGCCGCCTCGCCAAGATAGCGCTGCGGGAAACCCTGTAAATGATACATTTTCTGTGATGGACCGACAACCTTTTCAGGCTGTACCTCCTGTCTTGACCACTGAATATGTGAATCTATGTAGAGACCTGCATACGGACAGAGCGACTAAGACCAACTGTTGGATGGATGGATGGATGGATGGATGTACAAAAACTGAGAGATGGATGAAGGAATTAATGGATGGATGGATGCATGGATGGATGCATGAAGGAATGGATGCATGCATGGATGGATGCATGAAGGAATGGATGCATGCATGAATGGATGGATGGATGGATGCATGCATGGATGGATGGATGGATGGATGGATGGATGGATGGATGCATGAATGGATGGATGGATGCATGCATGGATGGATGCATGAATGGATGAATGAATGCATGGATGGATGCATGCATGAATGGATGCATGGATGGATGCATGCATGAATGGATGCATGGATGGATGCATGGATAGATGCATGCATGCATGCATGAATGGATGCATGGATGGTTGCATGGATGGATGCATGAATGGATGGATGCATGCATGAATGGATGCATGGATGGATGCATGCATGAATGGATGGATGGTTGCATGAATGGATGTATGAATGAATGGATGGATGGATGGATGGATGGATGGATGCATGAATGAATGGAAGGATGGATGGATGGATAGATGCATGGATGGATGCATGCATGAATGGATGGATGGATGCATGGATGGATGGATGCATGAATGGATGTATGGATGGATGCATGCATGCATGAATGGATGGATGGATGCATTCATGAATGGATGGATGCATGGATGTAAGCACATTGACAGTTGGATGAATGGACAGAATGACAGTTGGATGGATGGACTGGAGAAGGTTGATGGGTAATGAAGTGCTGTAAATTTCCTCTGACTAAGCTCAAAGCTGAGCTCTCTGTTACTAATCTGGAATAAAGTTTTCTCTGGTCTATAATCTGGTATAAAAACATTAAAAACTCCGTCCGTACTGGTGGAGAAGCTCCAGTCTAAAACATTTCCCAATCGCCCTTCCATGACGCTGAGTAGGCGGCGTCTCCGTTCCTGGGTGGACTCTCCTCATCCCTCAGTGCTCGGGTGAAAAATCTAACCCAGGGAGGACGCTTTAGTCCCCGCAAATTTAAACAAATCCACCAGCGCTGGTATATCTGCACCTATCAGCAGCATTTGTAACAATCACTACCCGTCATGTTGAGACAAAAATGTAACATCCAACGCCTTTTTCCAGGGAGCCTCGCTCCATCTTTAAAGGCTTGTGTTTACGAACCATCGCTTCTCCTTATCTCCCCTTCAGGGAAGTGAGTGCTTTTTCTCAGGGGGAGGACAGGTTTCCCTTTCAGTCAGCCGCTAGCTGGTATTTATCTTGTCATCTGAGATGGACGAAGGATTTATTTAAGGTGTTAAGGACGGTGGAGGGTGTTAAGGAGAGTCCTCTCATGACCGCCTCATAAACAGTCTGGGAGGACTCACAATGTTCAATGACTTCTGGATCCTCTCCTCATAACTGGGTAGATTTTAATCTGCATACGCTTTTGTTTTAGTGACAAAAAAAACCTAAATATGTCGCGCAATTAAACAAGAAAAAGTGACGTTAATATGATCTACTTAACCTTAAACTCTAGGATCAAAACTTACAGCGCCGAACTTACAGGTTTCTGCTCTTTATACTTTTCGTCACCCTTTGATGTTGCAGATCAAACAAACTTTGTCATATCTGACAAGGATAAACTGAGTTCATATGAGAAACTCTTCTGACGTCAATAGTTAAAGGGTAAAAAGATATCCAAACCAACCTGGGCCTATGTCAAAAGGTTATTACCCCATTGTTAAATCACTAAAATCTAGGAGTAACCAACTTAACGAGCCACAACCAGACCTGATTAATATCAGACATGAAGATTTAAGGAATCTCTTAAATGAGAAACAGATAGGATAGTCATTGCCATCAGTCCTGAAAGGGTTACAAAGCCGTTTCTACGGCTTTGAACCACAGACAAAAACAAACATTATCGTTTGGAGAGGTCGACCTACCAGCATTGCTCCAAGAGTGCATCAACGACTCATCCAGGAGGTCAGAGAAGAACCCAGGAGAGAGAGAGAGAGAGAGAGAGAGAGAGACTGGGCAAAATGGCCGCCATCAAAGAGCCCCGAGGCCAAAATCACAGCTGACCAAAACACATTAGCCGGAAAAAACAAAACACCTGTAGTTACATCTGGTGTAAAATGAACAACATTTCTGCAAAACGACCTTGAGTTTGATTGTACTTATGCAGCAGGACAATGTTTCAAAGTCACATGGAGAACATGAGGCATGACCTTAAACTGGAAACAATTATGCGGGTAAAAATTCTTCCAAACTGATGTAAACGACTCATTGCTGGCGGTTGTCGCTGTCGAGGGTGATTTAAAAACACTCGATTGTGACAAAAACAAAAAACAAAACAGGAAATCTGTAAAAACAATAAAATAATAATTCATTCTGCACCGCTATGTGGCGTTTTAAATATAAATACAAGTATACATAAAGAGAGATGAAAGGAGAGATGTTACAGAGTTGCAGCAGAGCAGAAGACAATTAAAACCTGATGATGAAGTTAAAGTGCTAATCACTGCTTGGCATCTTAAGAGATATTTATGATAATTTAAGCAAAAACAGATCAGTTTATACTTCTGAATCGGTTCATTTTAACCTTTCTGGACTGAACAATGAACACGGTGCAGTTGGGATTCACAGAAATGTGCAACTCACTGCATAACTTTGGGAGAATTTCAACTTGTAAGCACCACCCTCAGTTGTGGACAGGGATGTAATAATAACCGCGATTGCTTAGAGCGGAGTTCTGTGGAGTATGTATGAGTGGTCAGCATCTTACATAATAATAATAATAATGTTAAAACCCTTTTAAATTTTTTCAGCCAGAGCCGTTTTCCTCATTTGGAGAATTGTCACACAACAAAGGTGGCATTTAAACAGCAATAATAGCTCAGCATAAACAAAGCATCGTATTTTAAGCTCTATTTCACCCTTTTGTCAAATGGTTAAATTAGGTGTAATTTAGCAAATCGGCACAGTAAATACCCTATTTTATTTCTCTTCTAAGTGCTATGTTAAAATTACACCTCATTTAGAAAATGCTTGACAGAAGGAAAGACATTTTTTATACAATTGTAAATAAATTCAGGCTGTAATGGGTTTAAACAGCAGAAATCAGATTTTTTTCTTAGAGTTGTTCAGATCGTTGTCCACAGTAGGGTAAACCGCTGACGGTTGACACCAGCTCCACACAACCCCACTTGGAAAAAAAAAACTTTTCACCTCAGTTATGAATATGTTTCTTTTTATTACCCTTACATCTTCCACTGAGTAACGTATAGGAATCTAGATAAAGTGGAGGTAAGCCAATTTTTCATGTAAAATAAAAATCTGCCGGCGTGGAGATGTGCTTTTGGAGAATAAGGGCTAGTTAGCACCAAGGCAACTGTGTTTAGTTGACAACTGCGTCATCAGAATAGAGATGGAGAGATGAATGATAAACATTATGACCCAAATTATTAATATAAACATTTTAAAAATATATATTTGTCCAAATAAATAACCTTGAGGGACACCTTTTGTGACATTCAGGCAGATGGAAGAAAGACCACTGAATTGAACACAGAAATTCAAGAAAAACTAAAGTTTTTGGCTTTAGAGACAAAAGAAATAACACAATCCAGAGAAATATGAGTGCTTGGGGTATAAATAACCGGCTTTATCACTTTAAAATGCCATATTTATATATTTGGATAAGGATGTGATATTTGCCGATATGACAAAGTCTGTTATGATTTCCGATTGATGCAACTGATATGATGCAATATCATCTACCCATCCAACACTATTTACTCACAAAAAAAACCTATGATTTGACAATTTTATTGCTAAGCAGGGATTTAAAGTGTAACTCACTCCCATGTAAAAGCAATGTTAATAGAAAATTAAATGTAAGACCACACTTTAACCATAGGAGGGCGCCACACTGACTATTTTAAACACAAAAGCAGGATTTCAACAAATATGCTCTAATTTTTCAAAAATAATGACCAGGATATGTAGACGGTACTATAAGACAACCATGTTAACAGTTTAATGGCAATAAAAAAAAAGTTGATTTGGGGGTGAGTTACCCTTTAAAGCAGTAAGAGCATTCTTCTAATTTTTAAATAATAATAATAACTTTAGTTTCATGCCTTGTGAACTTCAAATCAAAGGTGAATTTTAAAAATGACGATATTGATCGATATTTTCATTTTGCATTGACGTAATTGGATCGTTAATCGATGTATCGATGTAAGAGATAGTTTTTGATGTTGACATTTTTACCAACTTTGCTATTAACTGTACATCATGGAAAACTGTGTTTCTTTGCATCCAAACACATAAATAATGAAGAGGCTAAAATACCCAGCTAAGCAAAAAAATGTAGCTTTTCATTCTTAGATTGTTTGTATATGAAAACATGTTAGAAATATTTTTGCCAACTTAAGCCTTAGAGCACGGTAGAAGCAACATCTATTTTCTGTAAAACTTTAGAGAAAAGGAATGAGGAAATTCAGAGCACAACCATGCCCGCCTAGCTGAATACGGTACACCAAGCACCTCTTCTACCAATATTTTTCTAGGTTAAACTCTGCTCAAAAAGCCCCTCATAATCAGGATTTTCTTCCTTCTGGGATCCGGTTTTCAGTGGGCCTGCTTAGCTTTGATGTTAGTTTTTTTCCCCTTCAATAATGCTACAGAAATATTCAGAGCTCCTGGAGGCTGCACACAGAAAACCTTTAAGGCCGCGTGCCAGCAGCTTGAAATTAGGTAAACATCATGGAAGGTGATGTCGGGGTTTTTTTATGTTGCAAGTTTATACAAGCATCCTCGTATGAACTAAAGCGAGGAGTACATCAACTTTTACGCTGTATGCCGCACAGCGGGCTCACAAAGCAGTATAATGGTGGGGATGCTTTCTCCTCACTGCAGGAGAGACAAAAACAGATAATTTCACAGCAAGTTAAACGAGCACAATATAGAAGCCAGAGCAGCGAGCGTCAGCTAAAAATCACGAGGCAGGGGGAGGATAAAACTGAAAAGGCTGTTGAAGCCGAAATCCAATACAGCTTCATTCCACCGTCTGCGTTTGTTGATGTTGCTCCAATCTCGTCAAGCGTGGTGTCAATGATGGGGGTCACAGACGCCTCAACAAGCCACGAGTTATTTCCAAGCTTTCCACCAATCAGCCTCTCAGCACTCTGACCCCTTGTATTGTCCAGGCCTGCTGGGTATCGATCCGAGCGCCTGCTGCTCAGGTGTCCTTTTCTTTCCCCGGCATTGAGTCATCCGAGCACAAAGTCACACACACAGAATAGTCAAAGTGAAAATTGCTCTCTGCTTTCTCCGGCTGCAGGTGGGCAAACTTACACCGTGGCGTTTTAAGGTTACACGTCTTCCCTTCTGCTATTTTTACAACTTGATCTTTTTTGTGGATGCGCCGCCAATTTCTTGTTTTGAAGGTAATATTTGCTCAGGGGCTAGCCCTAGCTTCTTCACGGACACCAAGACCTAAGGAAGCTGTTGGGACTGAGAATTTTACTTCAGTCACAATTTGAATATGAAATAAAAACTTTCTCAACGTAGGAATTTTTTAAGTAAACATGCTTACTGAGCAGAATATTATTGCTTCTTGATATACAGAAGCTACACTAACACTGGAAATCTAACAAGCTAATATTAGCGGCGCTGTTAGTTGTCATCATGGTGAAATGGCAGCCATTGAAAAAAAGCAAAGAATCTTTGAAAAGAAGATACAGAGAGGAGTTATTCAATGTGAAAATCAGAAGTAACAGCACAGGTGTTGAACACATTAAAAGAACTCGTTAAAAAGTTAAAACTGATTGTAATTTTAAACGGCGTATGAAAACCGTACTCCATGTTTAAATTACTCTGAGATGTACGTTCAGATCAACATTCAGAGGAGGGAGGGATGGAGACCAGGAGGAATCAGAGGTTTATCCGGGATGATAAAGAAAAAAAAAAAGCTGTTTAGGAAGCGTTTGAGCACTGCATGGTGAGTAGGGCTGTGCATAAAAATTGTTACAAAGATTAATATCTGATATTTTAGAAGCGCCTTTGTCCCTAAAAATCAGATGTTTGGTCACATTTTTTGGTTTCTATGATACGTTAAATGCATGGAACCAAATGCACTTTATTTTCCTGTTAATATATAAGTGTTTAATAAATTGAACATAAATATAATATTTGCCTGGTTTTGGTGATTGAATGACTTTGAGCATTAAATTGAAAGTAATAAATATCTATATTGGAGTCAAATCAAGCTGAGCTATGTATCGAGTATCGTATCGAATCGGCTCATCCTGGATGATACGCAGCCCTAGTGGTGAGCGCGCAATCTCTCTGCGCTCTGGGGGTTTGGAGCCAGGAACTTTCCCCATATAGCAGAATGCAATGCTTGGAGTCTAAAGCGCCATATTAGTCAGTTGTCCTCATTGATCAGAAAATGTTTGATCGGCGAAATCACGTTTCCTCCTAATTCTCCCATCTGCAAGGCCTTCCAGCAGTGCCAATGTTTCCAGTAATTACAGTAAATGCCTCACACCTCGTCACAATAATCTGTGAAACACGTCATCCCGGTGATCATTGGGGAGAGGAATGTGACGGTAGAAAACCTTGATAAATGTCGACTTTTATTTAAGATTTTAGACGGCTTATCGGCATTCTTTCATTTATTTAAAGTTATGTATAGTTAAGTGTCACCAGCACAAGCATGAATAACAGCACTTTTGAATGCTTATGATGAAGCTGAACTATGATTAAAGTCTGATATGGAGAGAAATTGAACGTCTGAAAGGAATCATGATGCAGTTTTATTGTTATTCACCACTTTACCATCTGCATCGGCAATTTCCCACGTCTCCAAAGAGTTATCGCACATTTTCCCATCAAATGTGTTTTTATAGATCCCGACATTTGCATTTCAGGACCCATTTTGTGCGTACACAAGCTTTATCACCTCCAGTGAACAATTTTTTGACGCTTTTGTCTACAAAAACAAAAAATCAGAGGATACACGGTTTAATCTCCCAAGGCACCAAAGCAGCAAAAATCTCTGTATGTGTTTTAGTTACTATGGTAGCAGAAAAGCACTGCTGCATTATGGGTAATCCTGCCACAGAGATTGATGCAACGCAAAGTCCAGCCTCCTGCGCTGTGATTGGTCCGGTCTGTTTTGGGCCGGAGGGAATGGAGCCTTACCAGACTGACTTACGCTCCGTGTAACCGAGTCTGGCTGGCCAGGCTACATTACTACTAAACTCTGCCATGCAAAATACAAAAGGGACAGAAAAATGTAAAAGTCTGACCTTGCCGAGATATTTTTTGGAGAAAATACAATTTTACTAGCTAAGACGACCTCCATATGTTGGTAAAAGTGGTCTTACTATGTTATAACATTGAAGGCCCACCACTAAACCGTTTTAGGGGAAACCATACTCTTGCCCATTCAAATTTCTGCAGCTTTTGCTCCTTTTATTGCGCATTTTAAAACTATAACTACAGACATTTCACCTCATTTGTATGGCAGAGGCTTCTACAGGCTCGACATATTAGACTGCACAGCAGAATAGGGCTGAAACAATTCCTCAAATGATTCAAGTAAGTCATTTTCTGAACTTCCTGGAGGCAAATAATCTGCCTCGAGGCTTAGTTAAGTCGTTTCTAGCTATTCGTGGCGCCGTGTTCCCGTCGGTGGGTTATTTGTGTGGCACAGTGCTCTCACTTTTATTAATGGCAGCCTAGGAAGCTGATAAGTGGATGCCAAGCGAGTTTATCGGCTGTGGAGGGACATGGCGATGGGCAAAACGAAGAGCCAACAGCGTGGGGTTGATTTTAACCTGACAGAAAAGAAAACGCAGCACGGTGTGAGCACTGCTAAACAGATTTAGCTCGCCATAACAGCGGCGGAGCTGCAGAATGAAAGTGACATTTCAGACATGGACATCCTGCATTACAGCTAGGAGAGTTTGGATCTGTACGCTGGACTTGTTTGCAGATTCTTTTTAATTTGCACATGTAAATAAACTCACAATCCAGTATGCAATGCACTTTTTTGTTTGTGAGCATTTTCACCACAGGGGCAGCCATCCCTGTATTGATGGTTGAGCTCAAAGGGCAGATACACGTTAATGTTAGAACGTCCTCGTTTCAGCTGCAGACGCATCTTTCTCTACAAAAGTCTGAAGACATTCTGTTATTGAATTTTAAGCAATAAAAGGACCTTTTCTTTAAAAAAGTTAAATTATTTTACCTTCATTTATCTCTTATTACTCGCTAGTTAAGCTTTTATCTGATGACTCGGTTAATTGCCGTAATAATGGCTAAAGTATCCTACAGAGGATGGATGGAAGAATGGTCGGACAGATGCAACCTTTGGATGACGGCCTGGGGAATAAGGTTTAGATTACAGACGAAGATTTTATCTCCATTATTATCCAGAGTTAGAAATCCCTAAATTAAATTCAACACATTTTCCCGGATTGTGCAGGGTAATGGTTATCCAAAAGACATCTTGAGACAAATGTGGGGCTTCCGGCTTTATTTATACGATGGATCTAACATGATGACCTCCAATTTGAAAGGGATACGTTCCAAGATTTGATCAGTCTTCATGATGTCCGCATTTATCATCTGACTTTTGCAGGTTTCCTGCAATCCTAATGTGCTTTTGACCAAGCTTTTTCACCCCAACTGCATTGCATCTCATCCTTTATATCAGTAATATTACAGCCACTATTATTATTTAGCCTTTTTTTGGCAAATTATTGCCCACGCTAATCCAGTTCAGCAATGCCATCTCAAAAAGAACTAGCATTCACTTTGATTTTTTTACTCCTTTGCCTGTTTTGAATACAGAATTCATGACTCTTGTCTCAGAAACCACAGCAAAGCCCAGTGGAATACAGAAGGAGAGAATATCTCAAATTAAGCATCGATTTTTAGAGGATAATCTGCTGTTTGTACATTCTTCGTATTGTGAATAAATCCCTTGAAAAGATCAAAGCCAGCAGGGAATTATTTGACACATTATGTTTGTAAGGGAAGCCTGATAAACAGCAGCTTATTCCTCTTAACTACAAACCATTATTGTTGTTTATATATTGGGAAAATCTTCTGACCCATTTTATGGATTTCAGTCAAAAGGAACAAACAGGATTGGAGTGGAGCACCAGACTGAGCGACAGCGATGAATTCAGAAAACACTCAAAGGCCACTGTTGGATTTGGGCTATTTGTTTTATTTCTACAACACAAGAGAAAAAATGAGGTATTGACGTCCTTATTCTTTAACGGCTTTGTGCAGCAGATATTTGAAGCCTGTAAACCTGTGCAAGGGGCAGCACATTCAAAATACGTTAGATTTAGGGTTTGTTAGGGTCATGTTAAACCATTCAGAAACTTTTAAGGTGATGTATTTATTTCTTTACAACCCAAGAGCAAAATACATTTGTTGGAGGAATTAATGTGTATTGTGAGCATTTTTAAATGATAGTAAAGGCAGCAACAAGCTTTTATTTTGATCAACATCACTGCTTAGGATCACCTCTGGTTCCTAGGAACCGCCCCTTTCTCCTCACATACAGACGCTGTTTGGAAGAAGAGACTGGATATCCTGAGGTACTAGCTTCCACAGGAGCTGCTGGTCATCTTCTACACGATCCATTATTCAGTCGGTCTGGTGTTCGTCCATCACTGAGTCGTTTGGCTTATCCACAGAGCAGGTCAGGTCCAAACTCCAGCAGAGAGACGAACATCCAGGCAGACCTGTCTACGTGGCGACGGGCTTTAGCAAAAAGTCTGAACAGTCTGTGCGCAGGATGTGTGGGGTCTGCAGAGAGGCTAGCAGGGTTCCCGCCGGCGCATTTCGGCGTAATAGCTATTAAAGTTACCCTGAAATTAGACTGTTTCGCTCATTTTTAATGAGTGTAATGGTTAGTACGACACAGATCTTTGAGAGCAACTCAGAGAAGTCAGTAGAGCTCTTGAACGTGCATCAGCTGCAGCTATAAACCTCCTGAACATCAATTCAATTGTATTTATATAGCGCCAATTCATGAAACATGTCATCTCAAGGCATTTTCCAAAGTCAAATTCAATCAGATTATACAGATTGGTCAAAAAATGTGCTATATAAGGGAACCAGTTGATTGCATCAAAGTCTTGACAAGCAGCATTCACTCCTCCTGAAGGAGCGTAGAGCCACAGGGAGAGTCTGTATTGTCCATGGCTTTGCAGCAATCCCTTATACTGAGCAAGCATGAAGCGACAGCTAGCGCTAGCTGTTATTAGCTTGACGAACAGCCCCCTTCGAGCTGCACCACGCAAGGCTTCGCCATCCCACGCAGCCCAAACAGCCGTCCACCGTTACGCTGGAAAAAGATCCTGGAGAGGACCCTTGTTAACTGGCCCTTTCCTGGAGGGAAGGTCAGCCATGGTGGTCCTCTCTGCAGCCCTAATTGTTCCTTACAGCCTGGACCGTCCTGTTAGGGTAGATGTCTAAATGTGTTTGGTATTTGTGTTAGCAGGCAGTCCAGGACCTGATAAAGTGAGCCTCCATTAGATGCTCATTGTGACCCAAATCGGCAACATCTGTGTCAACACCAGCTGTAGATTCCTGGAGCCGCACCACTACCCACATGCATAAATCACTGGTAGATGAATTTGTTCCACCTCTGTTCCACCCACTCTGTTAAATTTCATGAAAAAAAAGACATCTTTATATAAAATCGTTCAGATCAATACCCTCAGAGTCTTTTCGTATGCTTGTGACGGCCACATCTGTCTAATTTCTCAGTTAGCGTACATAGAAGCCTTTCATCCTAACCCTCCACACCCTCCTAATTGTCCTCCCAGGTTAAACCTTCAGATTAGTGACATTGTATTGCCGCTGAAAGCTAATCATTTATTTGTCGGCAGACTGTTAGAGGATGTAATTACTTCGTACGCTGACAAAGCTACATGTATTTAAACGGCAACAAAGCCTTTAATTTCACGAGCAGACTCGATACCTCAGCTGATCTGGGTGCTGAAATACTGCCCCATTGTTCAATCCAGCAACTAATTTCTGATGGTAAAACAATATTTTGTAGAAAGAACGACACTTCTGTTTTGCAACCTCATTACCGAACAAATATGCCGCCACAAAATAACTCTCCGCAGGCATTTTTTCCTTCATCTTACTGAGCTGCTTCTCAGGGATATCGCAATTTTTTTATTCTTGATAAGAACTACAAAGAAACTCCCCAATATAAAAAATATCGTCGGGGATTGCACGAGGAATGCGGCTTCCGTCAAACCGAGCCGCGGTGAGCGTTCCAGCCCTGGCAGTAATTTTGGTGAAGCACCGCTCAGAGCACAATGCCTCCACCTACACCCTGCTTGCGAAATGAATTGCATCTGCAGGCTATTATGACACAGAGAGGAGAAGAAAAGAGGGTAGTCAGAGCAACAGACAATGAGAGGAGATGCACGGGTGAAGAGAGGGAGTGGGTGAGAAGTTTGTCGCACAGAGGAAATGACAAAAGCAAAGTCTGATGAGATTGTAAAAAAAAAAAAAAGAAGGGAGAAACAAAGAGGAAACATCCTTTGTTTTGCTTCCTGTTCAGTCCCACAAGCATTTCTGGGCCATAGGAGAAGTGCACTTGGGAATATATGGAGGGTCACCTGGGAGCCGCCTTAAGGTACTCTAAATGCTCAACAAGGGAGGACTTCAATCTCACCCCCCTGCAGTTCCCACATGTATTTATTAATCTCTCATCTCCTTCTGGTCCACACAGACGGATAAACAGGCGTGCACATGCGCGCTTATTTCTGCTTGACGCTCTGTGGGAAGGTTTCTTCCTCCTCCTCCTCCTTCTTTGATGCATGTTTTTAAACCACAAAGCTCGTCCACTGCTCTGCGAGTGCACAACTCTGACGTCCCCTGCAGGTATTAGGGCTAAATTTAACAGAAACAAGAAAAAATAAATACAATTCAAGAAGCCTAAGCAGAGTAAAGTCTAAAGGGAGCATTTGCAACAACTGGCTAGTGAGCTAGAAAATAAAAAAGAGGAAGAAGGGGGGGGGGATACTTTTGAAACCCGTTTGGCTATAATAACGCTCAGGTAATCCTGTGGGATTTGTTTGTGAGGACAGCGACGGTCTGTTTCTCCTGATGCTGTGGAAATATCTGAAATTCACACCATTTTCAGCCAAATTCAGATTTAAACGTCTGCCTTTTAAAGTCTCGATCCCTTCGCCGTGTGCCTTTAAAGTTTCATGGAGATATGAAGCCTTGGGGGCTTCGGTAGACTAACCGGTTTGGGTTTGCTTGGAGGAGATAGTGGCTGAACAGCGAGGTTTTTCCTTCAGAAGTAAACTCCCAGCGTGTTAAAAATATCACATTTGAACAACTTTTGACTGAAATGGATAAAGCTTTGTCTATCTTGTGTTTTCTTAAGCCTATATACTCTTTTTCTTTTTTACAAAAATTACAACTTTTAAACCCAGCCATGCTTGGCTCATAATATATTCCATGACAAAAGATAACTTATCGACAATTTAAATCAGTTTTTGTGACTAAATCTCCCAACAGAGAGGACTCAGGAGATAAATAGGTGTCATTCTAGAGCAGTGACACTAAAGCTAAAGAAAGGCACTTTTTAGATCTTCCTTTTGCTCAGTTTTTATGACGTGTCGTGATCAGCTGGGGGGGTTGAAGCCCACACACCCAAAAATCAGGCAGTCGTAAACCCGTAACCACCATGAGCTCTAAGGAGTAAACGGGGAATGAAGCGCAGGAAAGTACAACGCAGAGACAGTGGCACAACATGTAGCAGGCCTGGGCGATAAACTGAAAATCTAGTGTTATCGTCCATTTATCGTTATCGAGGTGAACTGCTCAATATATCGCAATATTGATTTTAGGACAGCCCTAACACGCAAAGAGCGGAGACGTCATCTCATCTTTTAGTGCCGTCTGAGCTTAGAAACATGTTAAACAAGCTTTATCATGATTATAAGGCCAAGTTTGTCTAAAAGTCTAGAATGAAATAATGACATAAATTTTGCCAGCCATCACAGTGCATTGTTCCAGATGGAGACTTTTTATTCTTAATAAGGGGAGACAATTTTAAATCTGCTTGCAGCAGGAAATGTCTAAGTTATTCATCTTTTAATGGCCCCATTATTTGCTTGCTCTATAATTTCATAGCAAACAGTCTACTGACTTCTAGTCCAAGAAAGAGTGACCCAAATGCTGTTCTTAATGTGGAGGATAGCCAGATTTTATTTTCCATTCGAGCTGAAAAGACACTGAAAACTGAAAACCTTTTCTTTTAATAAAGCATGCAAAGCCCTCTTTAAGCTCTACTAAGAGTTACACATTGTTTCCTCCCACAGAAAAGTCTAACTAAAATATTGCATGCTTAAATTACTGTAGACCAGGTAAAACAATTCACAATATCATGTTTTATAGTTTTTTAAAAAGTAAAAAAGAAATTTGGCTCACTAGTACCCTTGACGGTTTTTGCCTACATGGCAAAAAAGTTTTAAAATCACTGATTTAGGCTAATATTTCACATATTCAAGAATATTTTTTTACTTTTTAATTCCACCACCCAACCCATATTTGTTATATGTAAAATAACTCATTATTGATAATTTCACATCAACAATAGCAATGACATTGGATAATCCACTTGCATTTAAATAAATTGCAGAACATTGCTTAATAGACATATTACATAAATTTGTATTAAATTTTTGGAAGTGGACATTTATTCTTATAAAAAGGTAGAGAGTAAAGCTGATTGTTGCAGTAAAATATTTGGGGTTTTGAACTTTAAATTAAAGGGAAAAAACACCATATGCTAAACTGCTAGATGTTGTGCAAATACCTTTAACTGTTCCTATATTTCCAAGATTGCTAATCACATGATCATTAATAAAATATGCTGCATAGCTGCTCACTCAGTAAATAGATAAAAAATAGATAATAAAAGATAAATAAAAAAATGATGTCGACAGTAAAATGTCATAAAATTGTTTAAAAAACTGCCATATCTAGCAAAGAAACCCCACCGTAACAGTTTAATTTAAGGAGCCTTGCAGCTGTAAGAAACTCAGTAATTATTCATGAGCAGACCTAGAGAAGTGAAACCAATTAACTCTATAAAATATTTCATCAAAACATTTGACAGTGCCATTTTAAAACTGTTCTTAACCATTTTATTAGCGGTTTTAGCCATTAGCCGTGCTAGCATCGCTAGCTGTAAAAGCTAGCTCTGTTTAATCTTTACACTGTAAATATTTCTACCTACCAGCAGACTCAACAAGCTTTTTTTTTTATCTTTTTGAAAACTAAATCCTCCTTGGTCCAGTTTGTAATGTCCAACAGAATAAAATAAAGCAACTATTAGTTAGCGCCTAGCTGCTGCTGCTGAAGTTCATGGTTCTTCCTCCTAGAGCTCCAGAGTTCCTGCTTTTTATTCCTATTTTTCAATGGTGGTTGTCAAATGTGAATAACAAAAAGTGTGCTAAAAATATAGAAATTGTTTTTACTAACCCAGTTACCACAAAATAGCAAAATAATATCATTGCTTAAATCAAAACGAGTTTTTCTGAAGAAGCCCTCCCCTTTTTTTGCATTCATCTAGGTACAAAAATTATATATTTAAATCTATTTACCCCCAGTTGTTAGTACAGTGGTTTAGTCTGTTAAACATAAATTATTGACTTTTCCAGATAATGAAGCACAAACATTTGGAAGCAGACCAGCGTTTGTTAACCACATTACTTTGGTTGAATCTTGACGGACCGCCTTTTAAAATGCAGCAGTGAAGGGCTGAGCATTGCCAACAGCTGCGTTGAGTGAACTGGGACTGAAATAAAAGCATAGAGCAACAGCTGGCACAGAATAAAAGACTAAATAAGAGCAAAATGACACAAAATTTCAGAAGTTTTTGACTGACGGCAGGCTCCTGTGACAGGCTCCGCCCACTAAGCTCTCCGTCAATCTCTGAAACCCATCTGCTGATGCTGAAACTTTGTTTTATATACAATATGAGGTTAGGCTCAGATTTTATTCTCTATTATATTTCTTTACGCATAGTGAAATCAGTAAAAACATCACCATGGGTTTGCCCTTGGTGGCTCAAGCCCAATCTCCATTCTTAGAATGACAGCGTTACTGGTCCAACAATACCAACGTTGGATATGATGCTGAATAATAAAACCAGACCTCATGTTCTGTTTTTAAGCAGACAACTACAGGTTCTGGACCAAAACCAACACTAAAGTACGTTTAGTGTCGGTTTGGTGCCGACATGCCATTTAGGACCAGAACCCATCCTCCTCATAGGGGTTTTGGGAGATTTTTAGATGTTTTTATTTGGAGGAAGCAATCATCTAACTACTCTGCAGCTCAGATGTAGAGAGTAGTGGAGATTTTTTTTGACCACCGCCTCTTTAAATTCCTGCAGCCTCCTTTTCAGTTTTTCTATCTTCTCTTCAGAAAAATATCCTTTCCAATTTTCAGTGAGCTGCTTCAGTTTTCCAATGGCGAATTGAGATTTTTATTTCCCCCTGAATTATGTTGACAGAACGAGACGACTTTAACCACAGAGCTAGTTGGAGGGAAAACATTTCCTGGATCCCCCCCAGAGGCTGAGCTCCACCCGCAGCCCTCAAGGTAAGCAATAACGAGGCCTACGAAGAGTTGGGTTTACTCTAGCCGCAGTTATCTGGATCAGGGACCTTCGCTTAAGCTGCCAGCACTGGAATAACTGAATTTAATTTAGAATCTGGCTCCGGACCAACACTGGAGCTGCTTCAGTCCGAACTGCTCCGGCCACATCTCATCTAGGCCTGAAGTAGGCGGGAAATGGAGCAGACTTTTTACAGCAGTTTATAGTTTATTCAGACGGAGTGATCAAGACAGAGGCGGAAGTCAAATAAACGACGTGTCGGGGCTCAAAACCACAACCACCAGCCTTTAACTATCCTTTAAAATAAACCTCCCCTGTAAACAGAAGCTTCTGAATCCCCTCTTTAATATTTATAGCATGGATGGCTCACAAGATTGAATATTGTCTCGGGAAGTAATCTTTCCTGCAACATGAAGGCAAACAGCTTTGTTTTCTCTCAAACTGTAACTGCTGGTAGCTTCAGGGTGACAAATGAGTCCGACACCCAGAAAAGCTGGCCCAGCCTGCAGAGATGGGGGGGGGAAGAAAAGGGTGCAAACCAGGCGCTGAACCTGAGCTGGGTTTTTAACCGCCTTTCTGCTTCCATGTTGAAGAAACATGCGATGCTAGACCGTGGCTTTTCTGGGGGGTTTTTTTCCCAAAAAATGTTTCCCTTTAATTTTAATGGGTACATCCAGAAATAGAGTGTGGAGCAGCAAGAGAAGGAAGCGCGGAGTCGCAGTTCACGTTTTCTGGCGCTCATCAAGAGCGCTGGCGGAGCGCTGCCGTTTTCTGGCGCGCGCAAAAACAAATACACCCTCCGAAGCATGTGTGCATCTGCACTTAAAAGCAACAAGAGCGTGCGGATCAAAGGCTGATCTCCTGCTCGTCTGATCAAAAAGGAAAATCTTTGGGGGTCTTTTTTTTTTTTTCTTTTCTGCCGTCTCTCATCAGTGGGAGGCAAAGAGACCTGATGCCGTCTTTGCTCTTTGGCTAAAAACGGTCTCAGCTGGCAACGAGCTTTTCTCCCAGATCAGATTATTGATTTATGTCTATGCTGCGTGCCAGCGAAGCCTCCGAAAAGCGGATCAGTGCAAAAAAAAAAAAATTAAATTAAAAATTCTGGTGGAGTTAAAATAGAGCCACGACGTCTCCATGAAGGAAGAGAGGAGCTTGAGCTTACATGAGATGCTGCCGTTTAGTTCTACACCGAGACTTAAAAAGGAAATATGTCCGATTTTGTCACCCCACAGCCAGAAAATTCAACGTTTTATTCAGCTTTAATGTGACAGACCGACACAAAGCAGCAGGAAGTAGAAAGAAAACTGTACATGCCTTTAAAAACAAGAAAATGCATCCCACTTCATGATACTGCCACCGCCATGTTTCCTGCCATAAATAAGATTTTGCACGCAGACTTAAGAGTGTGTGACAATATTTCCTTCATTCTGGCAAATTTTCTTAATTTAAAAAAAAAAAAGAACCAGAGCTTAGTGCGAGTCTTCAAATAAAACATACGGTGGGAAGACAGTAGCTGGTCTCCCTCCAACGTCGAGGATCAGCGCCTGCCAGCGACACAAGAGCACGACGGAGTCGGAGCAATCAAAGACATTTCAGGGGAATAGCTTTGATTAAGAACTGCAACACGATGACTCCAAATGCTAATTAGCAGTTTATCTGCCAACATCGCGCAGCTTTAAAGAGGCACCGTCAAACCTGGCTGTGAAATCTTTCTGCAGCTAAAGCAGCTTTAGTTTCCTCGCAGGTCAGGTACACGGCTCTCAGCAGCCTCGGTGCACAAGTCAGAAGCAATGGTTTGAATCAGCGGCTCCTGGAGCACTCGACCTTCATAACGCTTCTCACAAACCTTGTCACGCAAACAGAGGAACAATACGGAGATCTGAGTGGCAACACAAGGCTCTACGTGATTTTCTAGCATTTTTCTGCTTAGCTTCTGCTAAGCTTTACTCGGCTGCTTTGAATCTGTACATTCACAGGAAAAAGGAGACGAGAGAAGCGGCAGCGGCAAGGTCAGAGCTCCAAAGAAAAGAGAAAACCAATCAAAATTCTGGGAATGAGAGCCCGAACGAACCTCCATGTCGGTTTATTCGGCGCTCGCTTTGCTCGGTCCGTTCGGAGTCCTGCTGTTTGCAGAGTTCAAAGCAAACTAACTATAAAGACTAACTGTGGCACTGGATGCTGCCTCCTTATTAGCTCCCTCGCCCGCTTCTCCTCGGCTGTCCGCCTTTAAGCCGGCAGCAAAACAATCTGAACACGGGCCGAGTCCGCGGCGCGCGGCACCTTTAAAGCGTCCGTCTTCATTTCCCGTCGACAGAGGTTGCTTCAAGGTTTGAGACATGAAAACTGATTGTTTTCTCTGCAGGCTAAATTAACAAACATCGCCCACAAAACACGAAGCGTAACGCTGTTTGTTCTGTCAAATCTGGTTATTCACAGCCAGCGCGAGCCGTTCACACAGAATTAACCCCGCCTGATGGCTTTAAAAGGCCCAAAAAACCCTCCGACCATTAGATGCTGTGCTGCCGTAAAGCAGAGCCAGCGCACATACGTGGATTTGCTTTAATGACACCCCCTGCATTGTGTTTCACAGGGGATCTAAAGCTGAGATATGGCTGTCCGACTCACATGGCATGCTTTAAGAGCAGCGGATGTGAGGTTTAAAGATGCTTTATGGTGTTTCTGAACTTTTCATGCCGCACAGGCATGTTTTTTGTCCCAGGAAAGATGTATTTTAGCAGCTATAAAATAACAGGCCTGACAGGAGCCGATATAACCAAAGGCTCTGGGGAGATTATAGAGTTTTAATAGTTGGCTAAGGGTTAGAATTAGAAGCTAAAACAGGCTTAAATCAAAGGCAACCAGGCTTTTGCTCGGTTTTCGTGAATATATTTCTGCACCTGTCAAATAGCGCTGTGAAATATGTTTATCCAGGAACCCCGTCACTCCATATGTGGCAGCAGGGTTTGAGAAAGTCAAGAGAATCGTCTAAAACTAAAATACGCTAATGAGGGTCGAGCCCAACAGCAACAAACCCTGGTTCATCCCAAACCAGCGTGGAGCGGCGTTGGTCCAGTTCAGCGGGGATTGCTCGGAGGTTTTAAAAGAGGAAAGATGGTCCTGATCCAAGGGGGAGGACAGCGGCTTCAGGTTCCCAGCATCTATGACCCAGCGTTCAAACCCATTCCAAATAAAATGACAAAAGGAGTCTCATCAGGACTCCGGCCAACAAGTAAAAAACACCAAACGATAGCCTCTAATGCTGCTGGGTGGACGGGAGCCTCCAGAAAAGCATAGGTGCTGAAAAAAAAAATCATTTTGCCTTTGATTCAATCCTGTCTCAGTTCCCATGACTGGCATAACTGAAAATATGCGCTGGCACGTTTGACCTGGACGTGTTGTTATGTGACGACGGTGGGAAAACATTTAACGAACCCTGCTAACAAGCTTCCCCAGGTCTTGATAGTAGCAATAGACCCAAAACGGAGCAGTAAATCCACCAAATCCCTCGTAAGACTGGTTACTGGGGGATATGGTGACCTAACTATTATTTTTTACTGTTAGAAAACCCTTTTTTGAGTCAAACAAGGTTCATTTGTATCTAACTGCAGTTAAAACTAAAGAAAATAGGACAATAGATGTTGATATAGGAAAGAAATTTGATAAACAACTGAAGATTTAATGGGATTTCCACATTTTCTCATATAGCAATCAAACTGAGGTGTTTATCATAATTATGTCTATTAACATTTTCACATGAATTAACAGTGAACAAATGCACTTAAATAGTATTTTTCAAAATGTTTCAAACTGCTACTTTAAATTTTTTTTTTTTCAAGAAAATATACCAAAAACTTGCACTGCCAAAAAGTGTGAAACACAGTTTAGAAGCATCAAAGCTCATGAGCCATAAAACTCACAATAAGTTGTTACTTTAAGCCTGAAATGGTGTGTTTGAGTCTTTTGAACGTACTGGCGAGTCTAACTGCTACTGCAATTAAAATGAATAAAGCTGCAGAATTAACATTATATTTTGCTATAAAATCCCATTTTAATTCAGCTAGATTAATATTTTATACTGATATGAATAGCTGGAGTAAAAGAACCCAGATGAGTTGGCTGATAATAATCATTTATAAGCAGAGTCAGGCATTTTAAGGAGTTATGACCTTTTGATTCAAGTCACTATGGAGCTAGCTATGGATACGAGGAACATTCAGCCAAAAATCATAGTCGGCGAGTCTTGTAGCTACCTGTAGGTACCGCATCTTATTTTACTGCCAAAAGCAAATAAATAACTATGAAAAACGATGAAATGCATAATATGTGTGCTAAATATGGGCACAAACAGGAAGAGGATGCACACTCTCCCTGCAACAGGTAATAACTTCCAGGTAGATCCTGGACGCACCTTTAGAGACTTTGTCCACATCCAGCAACGAGTCACTTTCACTCCAACCTAACAGAACGTTAATTAATTATGATGATGATGATGATAATAAAGCATTTCCAGGATGTTTAGGCTGTGCTGCCGTCTCAGGGGCTCAATCGGCACAAGGCCGACTCGCAGTGATTTAATTAGTATTTGTTCCTCTCCTCAGGCCGATGGCGCTGCGGGCCTTTGCCCCCGGCGGGGGCCCGCAGCGCCGCGCGCCAGCCAGGAATCAATCATTAATGGCTCCATTCATCAAACGAATTCTCGACCGCAACACAATCGCGGATGCTTTTAAACTGCTGATGATCTCCGAGGAAGAAAGAAGGAAGAAAAAACACAGAGGCAGAATATTTGTGCGGCGGTCAGGGAGAGCCACCGGCAGCTGAAAACCTCGTCGATGCAAATAATCCGTTTTAAACAGCGGCTGAGTTTGAGCCGTGACCAACGGCGGGACCAGATATGAGAAAAGCTTTGTAGGACCAACAGCAAACCGTGTTAATAAAGGATAGTTGCGTCGTCTCGTAGATCACAGCTAGCCATGCTTCTCTTTCATCTCTGCTGGCATCACTGACGGGGGGGGGGGGGGGGGGGGGTGACAGAGACGCTACCCACGTACTAAACGCTGCCTGCTGTTTCAAGATTTCCTCACATTTTAATCATTATTTTATTTTGATGGGACTTCTAAAGGGAGCACGAAAGTAAAGAGAAAGGTGACAGGAATGAAAAATCTGAATAGTGCGGCATGTATTTACATTCACAACCATCTTCTTGGGGATTTCCTGCAACTTTTACAGTCCAAAGAGCCATTTTGCTTCCAGTCCACTAGAATTAACCTTGTTCAGGCCTTTTGAAAAAAAGACAAGTTATAATTTTTGATAAAGATCTACTGTAGGAAATATGTTGTCATCGTTAAAGAAACGCCCTTTCATGTCTATTTTGAGGTTTAAAAAAAAGAGGATGGACGGGATGTTGATATTTGTGGATAATGATGTAAAAAAAAAATCACAGTTTCCAACATGAATAAATATTGATTTTAAATGTATTTTTACTGGCACTTTTGGCATCATTCTGTTGTGAAAATTAAAAGCAATTATTCCAAGAAAAAACTGCTAAAACCTGCATTTATTATCATCATTACATTTAAATACCATAATAAAAAGATAATTTGTAGCCAAAGTTATTAAGAGCCACAGGTTGCAGACCCCTGATCTAGACACTGATGCCTTCTTTGCAAAACAGCTCAGTCAGATGGACGGCGTCTGCAAAAACACCTGAACTTTGACTAGACCAATCTAGCGCATGAATATAATCTGATTTAAACCAGCCTGTTGCATCTCATGCTCTCCTCCATCCGTCTTCCCATCAACTCGAACCATCTTCCCTGTTCCTGCAAAGGTCCCCTCCCCCCAGCATGATGCTGCCACCACCGTGTTTCATTATTAGCCATGCCGCATTCAGAGTCTTCATCAGATGCAGGGCAACAGGTAATCGTTCATGCCTACACCCCCCCATCCGCCGCCTTTGTTGAATCATTGAAGAAGCTCACAAAAGGAGAGCTTCTGAAACGTCTAATAACCGAATATTTCGATTTTGCCTGTAGATCAAAAAGATGCATTTTTCTTCTCATCTTCCCATCCCTCTTCCCTTACACGCAGCACTGCCAACTGGACTTCCTGCGGCTTTCTATTGACAACGGCTTTCACTTTGGTAATCCTCCGCCAAGGCCATATTTGTAGAGGCGCCGACTAACAGCTGCTCTGTCAACGGATTAGCTCACCTGAGATGTGGATATGTGCGCCACCGGTGAACTGAGGACTGCTAGTACACAACTTTAATTCAGACCAAGACTCAGCTTGTGGCCTTCATCAGACGGTGATGTGTGATCACCTTGACGACTGTAGTAAGTCGTGCTTTATTGTTCTGGACGAGTTCTTAAACGTGTAAATAAAGCTTTTGTTGTGATAATAATAAAATGAAGGCCACAAGCTGAAACACGATCAGCACATAAAGACGCTGCTGGAGTCTTCCTCTCCATGCACCTTAGGGAGGGGAATGGAGACGTGAAGTGAACTTTAGCAACCCTGCAGCTCCTCCAGAGTCACGAAGGTCCTCTAGTCTGCTTCTAGGGTGACATCTTTGGAGAGACTGGCCTTTTATGTTTATTCCAGCAGCTAATTTCAGGAGTAAAGGGGTCCAGTCCCAAAACATCCAGTGATCTGGACAGCTTTGTGCAGAACTTTGCGTTTGCAGGGATGGCAACGACTCCCCCCCCCCCCCCCCCCCCCCCCCCTTTTCTTTGAAACTCGCCCGCTCGGCCACTTGGACACGGTTTGGTTGTCATCAGAATGCACTTGAGCTAACAGGAGCAGCTTTAAGCCTAATTAACTGATAAATGTTAGCCTGCAAGGAGCTGGCTGACGGAGAGATCAATAGAGCTGAATTGGGTCCAGCAGCACAGGATTGAGAATCCATGCCTCAGCCTTTAAAAACCTGCCCCCCCCCCCCCCCCCCCCCCCCGATTCTCTCCCCTCGCTTACTTTAGTGCCCTAAAGCCAGACACAGGATGCCTCCAAGCGGTGCATCAAACCAGGGGTACAGCATTGTTTTCAGCGTCGCAGCAAACGACGACGATGACGACCTTTAACGACAATAATTGATCCATTTTTTTAAAAAAAAGTTAACACTAATAAATCCGTGTTCATGGATTATTTAGGAAGCTTCGCAACTTCTAAGGAGAAATATACCCAAGGTGACTCATTAAGCTTGGGCAGACCGAGGTAAGCCAGCTTTTAATGTAGCGCTGGATGCCTCTGTGGTATAAGGTGAAATAAAGTGAGAAATCCAGAGCTAATAAGCGAGGAGCCCAGGATAATAAAACCAGAGGACGCCACAGGCCTTGAAGTTTATTTCAAAATCAACTTATTTCACTTATTATTATTTCAGTTCATACATATTATAAATATATCAGCATAAGTAAAACAAGTGCAGCACTCAGGTGTGTTTTAGTGCAGGCGCTGCGTCTTCATTTTGTGTTTTTGGGGCTTGTTTTTCTCATCACAAAATGCCTAAATCTAAATAAATCTCTACAGAGAAGGGAAGCACCAAATCATGTCATATATCGTGATGTAGCAAGGCCTTTATAGTTAATATACTGCTTTCCTCTGAGCCACAGTCGATCTGTGGTCCCGCAAGTCCAAACGTTTTCACAAAAAAAACAAGCGCTGAAGTCGATCTGATTTAGCTAATAACAAACAACTCTAGATGTCGTTACTGATTCCCACGGTGCCACCGTTTGAACGTGACCCACTCCTTTACTTAATGCAGTTATTGTTAAAGCAATTTATTTGCAAAAATGCCCCAGTCATCAGACAGTTATGACGACTGAAGGGGTCGATTGCAGCCTATTGTATAAAGGAACACGGCTAAATTAAGAAGCGCTGAGTCAGTCGTAGTTTCTATTGGAAAGAAACAAACACGGGACACAAAGCTAACGCTAACATCAGTTTCTTCTGTATCTTTGTGCAAGAAAGAGATGCAGCTAAACACAAACAATGAGCCAAAAGAACTAGTTATGGAAAAGGAAAATGAAGAATTCACGAATTACTGGCTTTACCTGGGAAAAGGACAGAGGATAAAACTGAGTCAGGGGTACTTTCTATGGGAATGGAAAACAAAGTGTCGACGTAAAAGATGCACCGAAACGATTCCCGGATCCGACGGCGGATGAATGAGGCCGATCCAGTCATTTCTTTTTTCTTTTCTTTTTTCCAACATCACACACAGCAATACAGCTACAGCGATCCAGTCACTTCTATGTTTACAACGGCGGTTACATCATCACGCACAGCAGCTAGCGATGAGGCAACGCAAGCGCCGGACCGAGCCAAGTCTGCTATTTGGAGACATTTCAAACTTGATACGCCAACAAGTCCGACTGCAACATATCTGCAATGTGAAAACTGCGAGGGGTGGTGATAAAGTTGGTAAATCAAACACCACAAACTTAAAGAAGCACCTCTGAAAGCATCATGCTAAAGAGATGTTTGTTAACACTTTATGTCAAGCTTGATGGCTTCATGGTTTACGGTTCATTCATTCAACATTAGTATCGGATCGGTATCGGGTATCGGCCGATACGCTCAGCCCTGGTATCGCATCGGTCTGGATCGGGAAAAACGGGATCGGTGCACCTGTAAGTACAACTCAGCGGATTTATTCAGGAGAGAAACGTTGTTGTGCTAGAAGTACTTTCTATGAAAAGGAGACTAAGGAAGCGAGGGTTAATGGCAGACATTTGTATCAATACCTCTGCCTTTGAAAGAGAAAAAGCTAAACAGAGACACAACTTGGACAATGGAAAAGCTTGAGCCAGGTGTACTTTCTATATGATAGTAAATGCACAAATGTACTGGCAGAAACAGGTTTGTCAAGGGGTCAAAACACAACTTAGATACGATTACATACAGAAGCCCTGAACACAAAGCTAATGGCAGCAACGGCTCTGCTAACACCTGCGCCATCCAGCATCCATGTTTGGGATAATTTGCCACGAGGCTGTGCCTGACGCCACATGCAACCATCTTGTCCACCTGCTCTCTGCAAAAGTGTGCCTCTGCATTTATCGACAGCCCTTGTCAACGCTGACCCTGATGAATTAAACAGCAGCAGCAAACAGGCTGAAAAAGTAAAGCGCACTCGAAACTCCCTCATTGTGATTTATTGACCAGCGTTCCTGTAACCTTCAAGCAAATGGATTGTGGCTACTGTACGAGCGGCAGAGAACGCGAGAAGGTAAGTGAAAGACTGTCTGCGCCGCTATATTTAAAGCCTGACCGGTCTCCCACTGTGAATGTTCCAATTATGAAGAGTCAAAGGGGTGAAGCTTCTCATGTTCGTCGGATTTCCATCCACCGGTAATCATCCTTGTAGCTATTTTTGTTACCGTCACGTCGTTTTCCAGAGTAATTACTTATGTGGATGATTGCAAACATTCAGACCTGCCAGACTCGGGTCTTCGTCTCGGAGAAGCGACGAGATGAAAGGACAAAAGCGTAAGTAAACAGGGAGGCAACAGAAACAGAAATGGCTGGAAAAGTGTGCTGCCGTTTCTGCTCTAATGAACTTAACCAACCAGTCTGCCTTCGTCTAGCTTGGCTTCTTCTGGGAGCTCTAATAGGGACCTTGGTTTCTTTTGTGCACAAAATTGATTTGTTGAAAGTGAAGCTTCCTTGGCAGAGGACTGCTTAGCAGCTTCCGTGTTATAGTTGGGGACTTATAAACCCCAAGCCATCTTTCACATAGCTTGTTGACAACAAATCTCTGCAGCCTCATTCCTTATTTTTTTTTTCCTCTTTCAAATAGCTTTCTGTTCATGATACCAGAGCTTACGCCTACAGCGTAAAGCCCCTAAACCGTCAAAGAATTCAAAAGCAGAAGGAGTGTGAACCGAGAATGAGAAAGGGAAAAATCATGGGGACGTTCAACCTGCATTTAGACGAAATATCCATAAAGATTTATTTTGTTTCTCCTCTTTTTTTTTCTTTTTTTTAACTAAATCGCAGCTGAAAAAATCATGTTTGAGTTTGAAAAAATCATGTTTGAGTGTAAATGCAGTTTTCAGACAATTCCCTGCTCAAATGTTCTTGTCTCTTGCACTGATTTGTCCTTTTAACATTGTGAAGCTCTACTTAGAACCTTCTTAAGATCCAATAGTGCAAAATGCAAATTCTTGCAATTTTTTGACTGGTCTTAAGATTTTGATCAGGAGTGTATATTCATAATACTGCTGAAGGCTGGCCTCAACAGAAACATTGACCGCCGTCCATATTTTCCTCTCTGAATCGCCTCAATCCGTTATAGCCGTTTGTTTAGCATGAATACATCGGTCTGGGGATGATAGTAACAAATATTTAATTTCTAAACAAACCAAAAGGGGTCAAACGAGGGACATGAATATAATTTTATGATATTTAAGAACCGAAAAGGATCCTCCTCACCAGCAAACAGGAGGACAGAGCTGGATCAGGACATTTTTAAGGCCTGACGGCGACCCTGGAGCCAAAGTGGCAATTTTTTTAGGTGCATAGGAAGAAAAAAACGGCAATAAATGTGGTAATTTAAGATGACAAGACAGTTTAAACATTTGAAAATAGTTTATGGTTCAGGTAAATCATACTTTACTGTAGTTTGTTTTACAAACAGCTAAGATAGATGAAGGATTCAGCAAGCTACCAATTTTTGGGGGGTTATCAGGAGTTTTTACTTACTGCTAAACAAAGCTACAAATTTATGTAAAACTATTTTTTTGAGGGGGGAAAAAAAGTAGATACAAACTTTAATTTATTCAGGTGTCCAAAGCAAGAACGAGAACGTTAAAAAGAGTTTAAAATGTTTGTTTAGTAACGTATTTCCAATTTATTTGATTATGGACAAGACATAAAACACCTTAAAAAGGCTTAATATTCAAATTGAATAAAACAAGGAAGTTTATTTAAAACTAAGTGTAACATAAGACTCCAGTGAAATCATGCAATTGTTGGATTAAAGCCAACAATTAAGGTGTTTAAATACGCGGTTTAGAGCTTCTTGTGATGCCGTTACTCCTTTGCCACTTAAAGTACATACTGCATGTAGAAAATGAGCTTAAAAACTGTGATCGGTGCATCTCTGGTTACAACACATGAATAATTGTTCTTTAAAGATCAATTTAAGAACTGGTCCACATGTAGGGATGCTGTAGAAACCGAGTCCCAACGATACCCGGATATCCCCGAGGACACAGTGTTGATTTAAATAAAACGCCAAGCTATAAAAAGCATTAAACAAAATCAGACATAGAACAACAACTTCAGAGCAAACAAGTCGCCCCGTTATCCAACAGAGACGCCTCCCGGTGGGCTGGGCCTGCAGGGTTCATCGTCACGGCCTCGGCGGTGAGAAACGTTCCCGGTTTCAGTCCGACGTCGCCGGCCGGCCGATTACATAATCAGATCCACAAACAAATGGTAAAACGTCACATCAAAGGCTCGTTTTGAAGAATCCATCTCTCCAATTGCGGCTGATTAGGGATCCTCCAGAGGCTGTTGGGAGGCAGGAGAGTGCTGGGATGTAAATGTGATTGGCCTCTTGTGCTTTGCTGAAAATAGTGAAGCAGGCTGAAGCTACGGCTCACTCCTCTCTCTGAGCGCCCGTCTTATTTCCTTCCTGATATCCCTCCTCCCCGGAGTCCCACTCAGCCTCATCCCGTCTCTCCTCTGCTGTGTTCAATCTGCCTGGGCAAACATATTCTGCCCCAGCA
The DNA here is from genome assembly GCA_037039145.1 of Fundulus diaphanus. NCBI lineage: Eukaryota > Metazoa > Chordata > Actinopteri > Cyprinodontiformes > Fundulidae > Fundulus > Fundulus diaphanus. The sequence goes on from CM073139.1 coordinate 28,747,361, forward strand.
GCAGGGCCTAATCGCCAGATCGAGGCGTGGGCGGCTGCCGGGGCCAAAGCATACCGGCGGCCCAGCCACCGGAAGGACGGAGCGGGGAGACTCGTGGGTGGCCGACGGCGCAACATCCACTCTGGAGCTCTGAAGCAAGGCACTGCATCCACACCCACAGACCCAAGAGGTGCTTCAGCAGAGGTGGCCCAGGATTACAGCTTGTTACGACACATGCGGGTGAAACGCGTACTGTAATAGACCATTCAGCTCACACATGCGCTCAGAACAACTACAGATTTACATATTGCGATAACATATTCTGCTCTTCTTGATTTTCTTTTGTCGCACGTCAATGTTTCAGAGCCCAGATAAAAGATAAATAGAAAACAATGGGTTCATTTATGAAGGCTATGGAGCTATACAAACAAATACATTAACCTATATGGACTTTCAGTTGTACCTTTTTCTTCAATTTCAGGTGCAACAGCCAGGTGTGATTAAAGTTACAGCTGTAGGATTAAAAGAAAATCCTCTAAGTGGAACCTGTCTGACAGCATGAAGCAGGATACGAGATCCCAGAAAGCGACACACTGTGTCCCAATTAAAAACGATTAAAGAACAGAGTAGACACACATCTATCAGTCTGGAAGGGTTTACCAACTAAGGCTTTGGGACTCCAGCGAACCAAAGCCAGAGGCGTTGTCTAGAAAACACAGAGCACCTTACCAGTTTACCAAATTTACTCTAAGAGTGCATCATCGGCTCATCCAGAAGGAGACAGAGGACCCCTGAAGAACCTCTAAAGAACCGTCAATTCGGCTCACTGGCAGCAAATCCATCAGTTTGTGACGTTAAGCTGGAGCACGCTGCAGGAAACCCACGTCTGAATCTCCAACAACAAACCAAACGAAGATTTTTGAATGGCCTAGTCAAAGTCCAGACATGAATCTGTTACAGATGTTGCGGCACGACCCCAAAACCTGATCCTGAAAACATTTTGATGCCGCTGATAGGAGTGGCTCATTCCTCCACACTGATTAAAACAGTTAAAACAGGGGCAGATACTTTTTCAAAGCACTGTAACTACGTCTTTCTCCTTGGTTTTCAAGCAGCCAGTCCCTTTTGTGATGTTTTGAAGAGGTTTGATCAATATTTCTCCAGCCGTCTGTAGGTTTAATCAACAACAAGCCAAAAAGCAACAGATCAGTCAAGGATTACGTAGAGCTAAATCCATCAGAATCTGACAGTGTTTTATCTCATTAAAAAATAAACACTGCACACTTTGCATCAAAACAAGACCCTGACATATTTGATTCAGTGTAAACAAACGTTTTCATTGAGGTGCATTCTGCTCTACGTTTAGTACTTTTAGATTAATTGCAAAGTAAATAAACCAAAACATGGTTCGGAGCATCGTTAACGTCACCATAAAGTACTGAAATCGGTCTGGAACAGACCTGGGTGTTTTGTGGTGCACAGGTCACTAGTAGAAATAAAATTAAATATGCATGAATTGTTAACTCTGCATGAATATCTAGGTGACTGATGATTTTTTTTTTCCATTTGGGTAGCTACTCCAGGGCATGTGAGCACCTTTGACCTACAAAAGCTGATTTTCTCCTGGTCCTTTCAATACAACCTTGCTTCCAGCAGTTCTAGTCAGAAGAACCTCTTATTAAAGCATCTTGGCATCTTTATAGCATGAGTAGCATGTGACCACGCTAAGTTAGCGAGACAAAACTTACAACAGATGTTCTTTAATCGACGATTCCTCTCAACCACATTTACAGACAGATGGATATCCAGTTCCATGATCTCAGGGCTTCCTTACAAAAAACTGCTTTATTTAATTCATTTCAGTTTATCACAAGACTTGAACGTAGCCTTTACAAAGCATAAACTTTAAACTTAATTTAATTATTTTATTTAAAAAAATGAAAGTCAATTTAATCCAATTAATGACAGAGATTAGCTCTAGATAGACGTATATCGATGATAGAAAAAAAGGGTCAGTAAAAAGTTCAATAGAATAACAGTTTTCCTTTCTTTTGCATATTACATCCTCCCAACCAATCAAAACGCAGACCCAGGAACCAAGCCCCGCCCCATTCAAAGAGTTTAGATAGCATGCCTTCTTTTTCATTTTTTAAAAACTTGCAGTTTAGGTAAAAAGTTGGTTGAATAAAAAGTTAAGTTTGAATTCAATGTTTGTGTTTTCTGTATCTAAAAATAAATCACTAAGCATCAGCATAAAATGGCCAGGGCTGCACTTAAAATATATGTTTTGAATATGTTGATAATTATTGATATCGATCAAAATGATTTCTATTTAATCGATATGCTTTTTTTCCCCCTAATTAGCTCTGCTATTTTTAAATAGTGCAAAACTTCTGACAAATTGAGATATAATCATATCTCAATTTGTCAGAAGTTTTGCACATTACAGTAGATCCGACACTGATTATTGACCTAAAGAAAAGTATGTGTAGTCTACGTGCTACACACTATCTGATCAGGGATCCTTTTGCATGGATCAATGTAGTGAAGGATCGAGGGGATCGGTCTACGGCTCTGAGTTAAGGATACCATGTTGCTTTAAAAGCAAACCCACTGTTCCCTGTTGACTGTTTCACCTTTTACTACCACTTTTTCCTTCCACTTAACTTTCCAGCTTGTTAAGCAACTATATTTTGTAGCTTACCCTCCTGGTCAATCACAGCTGGACAACTAAAGCTAGCAGCCAATCCTCCCTGTACACTGTATCATAAGATTTCTGCATAATAACCCTATTTTTATTTTGCTTTTATGGAGTTTTATACATTTCTGAAACTGAATTTTTTTAATTAAAGTAGAAAAACGTGTGTCTTAATGTATTGATATACGCCTCTACTCTTGTACAATCTAATTGCTCGAGGCAACCTGTAACAGAGGCAGGGAAATGAGCCCAAACCATCATTTTACCACTTCCCCGCTCCATCTAAATCCTAAAATGTGATGCCTAGTCTTATACGCCGCCGCTGTCCTTGCTTCATCCCTTGGTAAACAAACGTGGGTTGTGATGTTTAAACTTCTACACACTGATGTTGTTGCAACGCTCAGGAAACAAGGTTGCACAAAGATTTTAAAAAACCCTGCAGGTTCACCTTCAAATAAATTGCTAATTCCACAGGTTCGCATCCTTTTTGCCACTTTGACTTTAGAAATGATGACAGAAAAATTCAACCTTTTCATCGCGGCGGCAAAAATCTTCTGCACACAAGGCCGATTCTTTTAAAATACACGAAGTTATTAATTAAAGCTGTTTCGTCTATTACATGCTGAGATTTCAAGCTTTTATTATATGAACTACAAATCTCTAGTGCCTTCTGATGTTTTAATAATGCCTCCACAAGGGGTGTTTTTGCCTTTAAATTAAAGGATTCATGCTCGGCTATTGAGCTGAAGTTTCCAGCCTGTGAAACCAGAACTGATCTCAGATCCGTTTTACTTTACAGCTCTTTACATTTAACATTTAGTATCTCCAGTTCTGGAGACGCGGCTGCCTTTAAGAGCTGCGATCCATCACTGCAGTAAAAGGCAAAGGAGAAAAATACACAGAAGCGCCGCATGAGGTACGACTTTCCCTCCCGCTGGTGTTTGCTGCGTTATTTTGGTGGCCATTTTTAAACACAGGGAATAAATAACAAGAAAAGACACAGGAAGTAGAATCCGACTGACGGATCGGGTAATGATGCTGGATGCATTTTCATCTTCTGCAGGAAAAAAAACACACAAAAAAACCCTCCAGCTTCCTCTGCGGCGGCCAAACTTTCTCCAGACAGTGATAAAATAGTTGATCTGCACCTGATTGTGGTAAATTTGGTGAGGAAAATTCAGAATTTTTGGTTTAATAGAGCAGTGACTACATGATTGGGACGAATTACTGCCACTGGGAGCTGACACAAAGATGCATAAACACTGATTGCATCGATTATAGCAGTGTTTGACTGAATCAATCAGGCGGAGCTGGAAGTAAATCACTTTGACACGCGGACAACAACCGCTGCGTCAAAAAAAAAAGAAAAAAGAAAAGCTGGAGCGGGATAACACGCGGCTGGCTGTCAGAGCGCTGAAATGATTTGTTAAAAGAGCTGCGGCTGCATCAACGAGCTAAAAGAAATAATGAAATGAAAAGCAGGCGGCGTCATTACTAGACAGCAGCGAGGAGCTTTTAAGAACCTGGACATTAGCTTCCATTTATCAGAAGACGGAGCATTCAATGCCATCACAATAGGCACCTTCCCTTATGAGAGGCGTGAATTAAACGTGATAGGCACCTTTGTTCTTATCGCACATTTCCAGCAGGACTACGGCTTTGCTTTGTGCCGCGCGACAGAGAGCGGCTCGTTCTCAGACAATCGATTTAACTAAAGCAGCTTCGGCGAGGCGATTAATTTCCTGAGAGGAACATATCAGCATTCACGCTGCCGCCTGCTTCGAGGGGCGAGTTTGGACAGGTGGGACGGGATCATATATATATATAGCAGCGAACTCGCTTGTAAAACTGCGTAGCTCTCAGATTCATCCCTACGGCGCTTTGTAGAGGAATCAATATCCTTAAAAATGTTTAAGCGTCTTGTAACGATACAAGCTCGAACTTCCTCTCAGTGGAAAACGTAATAAAACCACCTTTAACTGCAACGAGGAACTGAAATATTCGCCCGTTCTCGTTAGCAGATCAGCTCAAAAATCAGCCAGAGCGTCTCTGAACATCACGTTTCAAGCCTGGCCAACGGTCTGAACTTTGACTCCGCGTTGCAAAATTTAATCCAAACTAGTGGTTTTACAAGCAGCCATTTATTTAATTGAGGAGGGGGAAAAAAGGCGGAAAGTGAACCTAAAACGGCCATTTGTTAGAAAAGAGATCGTAAAAACAATCCTTACCTGAAACCATTAGGAATTAAAACCACATGATAAGATGATTTAGGTTGTTGGTGATGATGAAATAACACCGACAACCTGTCCGCTTTGTAATAAATTCACAGTGGTTGTGGAGGAGCTGGTTTCCCTGAAATATGCAGCAGCAAATGGAAGAAGAGGCTCTGAAGCGTGTTCTCCGGGGTCAAGGAGTTCCTAAATTTACGCCCAAAAGGCCCGGTACTTTTGCTCCACCCAAGTTTGACCACAACCGGTTTGGTGGTTGCCGGTTCCTGCTGAAGCCCAAAGCATGATGCCACCACCACCATGTTCCACTAGTGTTTTTTTGCTGCGTTAGATTTCCAAAACAGTTACAAATTCTTGTCTCATCAAAACGTTTAAAGCTTGGGATGCTGTTAAAGAACCCTTTACCCTGCTTTGTACCTCTCCTGTTTGTTCTCCAATGAACATCTAAGGCCCTCACAGATTATTAAGTTAAACCACAAAAGCTTTCATTTAGGGGTATCTGGGCAAACAGGGCTGATTAAAAATTAGTAATTGATTTGTAAAAAGGTTTGAAAACGCTGATTCTCTGACCAGCTTCCAATCCCTGTTGAAGAATAGCAGGCCCGGAGCATGATGCTGCCACCACCGGGGCTTTTGTGGCTCTTTTCTGTAGCTCAGGACGTTCCAAATCAAGGCCAAAAAGTTACATTTTGGTCTCATTTACCCAAAGTAAACACTTCACAACTATGCACTACTCAGTGGTGTCTAATCACAGCTGTCAGCAACCTTTATAAAGTTGAAAGCCATGTTCCCAATCGCTCCAGCTAATAGAAAATTTGTTTAAATCTAAAAAAGTAGCACGACACTTCGAAACAAATGAGCTTATTTATAGAAAAGAATAGAAACACCCTTATTGTCCCACAATGGTGAAATTCGGGCGTGTCAGTGGCAAAATACATTCAACTGTAGGAAATTTATTTAGATATTTAAAGGAAAAACAAGATGAACTCCTCCCGCCCAGTAGGTGGCGAACTTGTGCTCGCTCGCTCTCGTTCCCACCTTCAATTGAACCGCCAGGTTCGCCAAATAACAAAGGTGGACCGAGATGGAAAATGTTAAGCAAGGAGTCTTTCATGTTATATTAATTGTGAAATCAAAAGCCTTTCAGTATTTCTATAGAACACCATTACTCACTGTGTTTAGATCCCCATGTATGGCAGGCCTTTTGGCATTTATTCAAAGCGCACTGCTCTCTGTTGTTCCATTTGTAAATCACTGAAATAGGATTCTTCCCAGTCAAAATTACAATCATACTACTCAGAACTGTATTTATAGATTTCCACAATTACATTTTTGCCAGCAGAAACTGAATTTCAGCATATCAAAAAAATAAAGTTGTACAAGTAAGAATTGAGTTTCACATACCTATAAATCTTTACAAAATCCAGGTGGCCTTTGTAAAATTAACACTTTAACTCGTCATATAAGCAGTAGTTGATACCTGTAATGACATTTTACTGGTAGAAATATATTTTTGATGTCAAGAATTGGTATTCTGGATATCTACAATGTTTTATTCATTTTTGATATATGACTATGGAGATCTGAAATTAGAATTCATCCTTGTCATAATTAATTTTTAGACATGTTTACTTTAGATAGGGGGAATGTCGTTTTGTATATCTGGAAGTAAAAGCCCAAAACACATAAATGTGGAAAGTGACGTCGTTTGTACTAGTAAGAATTCTTTTCAAGATATTGGAAATTTTCATATTGACTAAGAAGAAATTTATTTGAGATATCTGAAATACATATTCAGTCAAGTTAATAAATGTCAAAGCGGCCTGCCATACTCCAGGATGGGTTAAATGCAGAGGATTAATTTCCCAATTGGGATCAATAAAGGAAAAAATATTATTATTCAAAAGTCTGTGCATGTCTTTTTTGTACTTTTCAAAGAACAATTTTATTTTATATTATATTTTTAGGTTTAAGACATTTTCTTCAAAAGAATATTACATTTTTGTATTAGAATTAGGTAAAAATTACCAAAAAAAACACCTATTTACCAAATTATAGTAATTCGTAAAAACCTAAACTACTTACAGTATTAGTATCATACTATGTGAAAATGTTGTGCATATTTTGCATGAAAACGCCTAGAAAAAAAGCAGCTAAAGCCAAAGTTATTAAGTTTCTGACTGTAGCGTAAAAAGACGTGAAAACGGTCAAGATGCAAGAACGCTTTTGCAAGGAAATGTATGAATCTTAAACATATCTGCTGCTAAAACTTTGCTTTCTTTGCCGACGCGGTTTCCGAACTTCTGAACAACTGTGTAATTAACGTTTAAATCCTCTGAATGGGTTGTGATCCTGCCTGCGCTCACCTGGTCAACGCACACCTCACTCTTTGTTCCCTCCGTCCCTTTGATTCTCAATAAAAGCACACAATTAGAGCGCTAATAAACGTAATCAAATAAGGCACACAGAGGCGCCATTAGTCAGAGAGCCCCTGTGATTGAGTCGCCTTTGAATCAGGCCCGCAGATTACTGGGAATAAGGAGCTTTTCTGCCATTAAAGATGGATACGGGCTGTCCTTGTGTTGTGAGAGGCTGTAAAACAATAGGGCACCTTGGCGGCTCCTGGAGGCCCCTCGCCCTGCGAGCAGAAACCTGACATTACCTCGCCAGCAACACACATTTCAAACCCATTAAAGAGATTCGCTCCCGACTAGAAGCAAGAGCTGAAATACAGTTTTTACCGTCACATGTCGACACAGTTTCCCACGCGTAGAGCCAGGAACGCGATGAAAGACAGCAATTAGTTCAGACGTACATTTAATAGACTTCAAGAACGAGTCTGAGTGACGGTTACCTGGGCGCTTTATGAAAAGCGCTGTTAAAACTCTCCTCTAATGCACAGAGCATTACGTATAATGGCTGTTTCAGACGTGACGGCTGATCTCCTGGATCGGTGAAGAAGCTGTTTTATTTGTCATTGGACAGACGTAAGGTGCACTATTTAAATTAGATGTTGCTGCAGTGCGAGTTTCCCCAGATCAAGGTGTTTACGCAAAAATCTCTAGTGATTAAAACGGAGAACTATTATTCCTGACACTAAAAAACGTACAATCAGTTGTTTTTTCTCACATTTACTGCTTGTCATTTAGATTTTTCTTCAACACCTGGTCAAAAACATACATGGGGTAGAAGGAAGGAAGGTTGAATTAAAGCGATACGCAAGGAAAGGAGGAGAGATTGGAGGTAGGAGGCAAGAAACGAAGCAAGGACACATGAGAGATAGGAAGGAAATATATAAAGAGGGAAATATCGGCCTAAGAAAGAGAGAAAGAAAAGAAGGAAAAGTATAAAGGAGGATGATAAAGGGAAAACCAGCCATGAAGAAAAAAGCTAAGAAAGTATAAATGCTCCCAAAGACTCATGGAAGCAGAGCAGGAAGGAAGGACATAAAGGAGAAAGGGAGGAAGAAAGGATAGACAAGAAAATGAAGTCAACAAGCAAAGACACAAAGAGGAAAAGAAGTACACAAAGGAGGATTTATTGGCCAGCTTTGGCTGCAAAAACAAGGAATCTGACTTTGGCTCATGGAGATATTAAGTATAAATATCTAAACGTCAGAAGAGATGAAATAAAAGATAAAAAGAACAACCTCTGATCCTCCAGCAAGCAGCGGACCATCTTTAATGTTTCCCATTTGTGGAGGGACTTCTCTCGGTGGAGGAAAACAGACTCCTTGAACAAAAACAACCTTTTTCACTGCGAGAAGATTGACGGGCGGCATTGCTGATGCCTTTCATCCCTGGCATTGTGTTAATACTCGCCTGAACGCTTTAGAAACACTGCAAGGCACCATGTCTCGCTGTGCCATTCGTATTCGGTTCACATTACGACTTGCTAGGGATAAATGAATGTTGATGAACAGCCTTGACAAATAAAACCATAAATTTACAGAACATCTCACTCTGTAATGTAAAAAAACAACTGAACAGGTAGGTCAGTTATATTTGCTTGTGGTGTAGTTTAAATTTGCCTCTGCTTGTAATGAATTAATGCTGTGATTTTATTTTTAATAAAAAAAAAAAACCTGTTGCACATTGAATTCAAATGTTAAAGTTTTTATTCCCCGCATCTTAAGCTTTGAACATCTCCCAGAGCGGCGTTCAGTTGAAGATCTACTGCAATGTGGACGTCCGCCTGAACCAACCAGGCAGGAAGAGTGTTAATCAGGGAGGCTGTCGACACTGGAGGAGCTGCAGAGACCCACTGCTCCGGTAGAAGCATCTGTTCACAGCACAACCATTAGAAGAAAACTCCTCCAGTCTGACCGCCATGGAGGAAGCGCTCTGGTCAGATGAAACTGGGCCGATATTATCGGTTGGCCGATATTTTTGGCCGATATTTGCGTTTTTTTTTAGTTATATTGCTCAGGTTCAGATGTTGTTCACATTGTTTGCTATCCATGGTTAATATGTTTTGTTAATAATTTTTTTTTTGTTTAAATTGAGACTTGTATAACGTTTGTTATCATCGTGTCCTTTTTATCATCTAAATGAGGGAAGAAAAAGCAATGTCAGCTTCAAGAAACGGCCCCAAAAATAATCGGCAGCACATGTCAGGGATCGGTTTGACTGATGTCAACATAATCGCTATCGGCATCAGCCTTAAAAAAAAGAACGATATTATCGGTCAGCTGATATTTTGGGCCGATATTTGCGTTTTTTTGGTTATATTGCCATCGGCCGATACATCGCCGATCCATTAGGTTCAGATTGTTCACTTTTCTTTTTATTTAGGTTTTGCTGTATTGCTGTTTACAAATATTCTCAGGGGTGCACCAACATTTTTTATTGTTATATGTATTTAAATTGTTTACATTGTTTGCCAACCATTGTTAATATGTTTTGTTAATAATTTTTTTTGTTTAAATTGAGACTTGTGTAACGTTTGTTATCATCGTGTCCTTTTTATCGTGTAAAAGCGATGTCAGCCTCAAGAATCGGCCCCAAAAACAATCGGCAGCACTTATCAGGGATCGGTTTGACTGAAAATAATCGGTATCGGCATCGGCCTTAAAAAAACAGTATTGGTCGATCTCTAGATGAAACCAGATTTGAACTTTAGGGGCTACATCCTAAGCACCAAATGTGGCAGAAATATAACCCCTAGATCACACTGTGCCCAGCATGAAGCACGGTGGCGGCTGCATCATGTTGAGGGAAAGCTTTTATTTTTTTCCCAGAAGGAACTGGGAAGCTGGTCAGACTTCATGGAACAACGGATGGAGACACATCTGGAGCACAACTGGGAGAAAACCTGTTGGTCACTAAAGAAAAGGACTAGACCAACTAGCCAGAGCTACAGAGCACCGATCTTATCTGTGGCACAATCAGAAAATCCATCCTAAGCAACTCATCTTCAGCTATTCTAAGAAGAATGGAGATGATTATAGCCTCTAGAGCTGGTGGAAATGTATCCCAAAGGACCTGCAGCTGCACCTGCGGCAAAACATGCGGGCCAATACATCTACACCCACACTTTTGTGATTTTTAACGCCTAAAAACGCTCCAGTTCATATTTATGCACCACTTTGAGCCGCTCCACCATCTTTAAAGACGCAGCGTAGCCTGTAAGCAAGTATCTCTATGCAGAGCAGCAAAGCAAGAGGGCAGTTTTAGTCTTAGTCCACCTTTGACTAAAAAGACGGTGGCCCGTTTCTATGATCCAGGCAGCTCGTCGTCTCGGCAGGGCAGCAGCATCTTGGTTCGTATTCCCAGCGGTGAGGCAGAGGAACACCGCGTTCCAGGACTGACGAGAATCTGACACAAAGAGAGAGAGAGAGAGAGGAAGAGAAAGGAGAAGCAGCAAGGGATCACAGGGGAGGGATCACTTCAACACACGACCATTATCACCTTGTTAGGGAAGACGGTTTTCTGGTGGTTTCGTAGCCGTGGAGTGAAACGCAGCCCGTCTGCGTGCGAGACACCAGTCGTGTAACGACGACAGGCGAGAAAAGGTCTGATACAGGCTGAGCCGCCGCACAGATAAAGGGAAAAGCCCGTTTTCACGCATCTATTTTCCTTTATACTATTTTTCCCCACAAGGAAGCAGAAGAAAGTCTGCTTTATTTTCTTGGTTTTTTTTTTTCCAGCTATTTGATTTTATCCAGCAACCATTGAGCGATTGATGGCAGCAATAAAACAACTGAAACTAGAAAAAAACAAACAAGTCGATTTATTTTCCTCCGCAGCACCAAAGCTCCTCTGTAGCACACCGAGGATAATATGTAACGTGTTGCAGATTTGCCCTCTTGAACGGCACCGACACTACATCATAGTCCCGTAATGAAAAACGCCTGTTTTAGGAGCAGCTATACGTGTCCTCCTCTGATAAATCTATATTTCAGCGGCTGCAACAGAGAGGAAGTAGATAAATCACAGAGCTGCTAGTTCTCATCTGGATGCACTCTGCAGCGAGGCAGATGCAGGTGCAGCCAACCCAGTTTGCATGTGTGCAGAGCGATCATCGAGCCATTTAACGGCACGGAAAGCGTGCAGCGCGAGCTCCAGCAGAAAACAATGCTGAAGGCTTGCCTCCGCCTCGGCGTCTCTGAGGGTGCTCAGGTAGGTGCAAGGCGGGTCAACCCGTTGAGTCAACATGGACAGCGACTGTGGAAGAGTGAAGTGGTCCGTTTGTGCGCGTATGAGGCTGTAAACACTAAATAACCTGGAGCATAGTTGCATTTGTGATTTCTCAATGTGTGTCGTTTTATTCTTTATGTGCACGCACGGAGCTGCTTGTGAGCACGCTCGGCGCTGCAGCGTCGAATGTCTCTCCAAGGACGCGCTTCAGCGAGGCCAAACGCGCATATGAACAACACAGGATTACAAGGAAGCTTTGAGATTCAGGCCAGAAGCGGGGCCATGAACGGGCCATGTTCTCACCATAGGGAGCACTTTCTACGGACAGCCAATATGGCTCTGTCTGCGTTGGCTTGCGGATGATTAAGCAGGTCTATATGAAGGGCAGTGAGCAATTAAAAGGTATATGTTGAAAACTTTACATGCACTCCAGTTTACGTGGATTAGAAAGCTCAATAAGAATCGAGTGCAACTTATTTTCCCTGATCTCTGCAGACTCAAATGCAAAGGATGGAGAGATCAGAACGGCAGGAGAGGCAGAGGAGGATCCAGAACCGGAGACGTTGAGTTGAATTAATATGTATGAGAAACAGGATTTCCCAGGAATCTCTCCTTTGTCATTTCTTTTTTACTCCCAGCTTCTTGTAATTTCCTCATTAGCTCCTCTCCTGCAGCACAGCGTTAAGGTTCAAATATCAGCATTAAAAAAAATATGTGATGACTACTGAGACTCTTCAAGATTTTTCAATTTTCTCAGTGACAGAAAAAAAAAAGTCAGTCGCGTGTAAGAGATGTTATCTTTGGAAAATAATTATGGAGACGAACCGTTTCCCTCAGACAAGAGAAAGTGAGATAAAATTGTCTGACTTCTGGTCAAACTATCATGCTAGCCTACAAAATGAACGCAGTGACTTGGAGCTTTGAAATTCTGCCCTTGTTATGGTTTATTCTGCCAAAATAAATTAAATATGTTTTTATTTCAGACAAAAATAAAATGTGGTAAAAAGCAGAGTTTAAGGGTTTATTTCAATTACTGAGTTGGAAAAAAAAAAGAAATCAGTCTCCAAACCAACCTGGTCCTGAGTGAAAAACTAATGGCCTACCAAACCTGGTTGTGGCGCCCCCTGTGTCAACAACTGGTATTGAACTTTTGTGATAACTAGCAAGGAGTCTTTCACCTCGGTGTGGAGGAATTTGACCCACTGGAACCGACTTAATTCAGCCACACTGGAGAGTCTGGATGAGGTCAAGTCACCGCATCTCAATCAGACCTAAAACTGGACTTTGACTAGGCCACCTTTACACCTTCAATTCACCTTTCATCCACTCGGATGTGGAGTCGTTGATACCATCTACCACCGTTACACCAGAAGTGAACATTTCACTGGTGGCTCATCAGTCCAGAGAATATTTTCCTGAAAAGTCTAGATGTCTAGAGATGTCCTGGGTAGGTTGGGACAAGTCCGTGTTATTTTTGGTAAGCAGTGGTTTTCTTCTGGGAACTCTCCCATGAAGGCAGTTTTTAACCGTTTTTGTCTCTTAGGGTTGAGTTTTAAAGTTATTAATGAGTGTGGAAAGCATTACTAAGACATTTCTAAGACTTTAGGACTCCAGTGAACCACAGCAAGAGCCATGATCCACAAATGGAGGAAACATGGAACAGTGGTAAACCTTCCTAGGAGTAGGGCTGGACAATATAGAAAAAAAGCATATAGATAAAATAGAAATCATTTTGATCGATATCGATAATTATCCACAAATTCAATTCAATTCAATTCAATTTTATTTATATAGCGCCAATTCATGAAACATGTCATCTCAAGGCACTTTACAAAGTTAAGTTCAATCATATTATACATATTGGGTCAGATTATACAGATTGGTCAAAAATGTTCCTATATAAGGAAACCAGTTGATTGCATCAAAGTCCCGAAAAGCAGTCGCAAAATTCAAAACATATATTTTAAGTGCAGCCCTGGTCATTTTATACTGTAGCTTAGTGACCTATTTTTAGAGACAGAACAAACACTGAATTCAAACTCAACCCTTTATTCAACCAACCTTTGACCCAAAGTGCAAGTTTTTAAAGAAAGAAAAAAGAACGCGCGCTCTCTGAACTCTTTGAAGGGGGCGGAGCTTGGTTCCTGGGTCTGCGTTGTGATTGGTTGGGAGGCTGTAATGACTAATATTAACCTAGAAGGCTAGAATGCAAAAGGAAGGAAAAATGTTATTCAATTGAACTTTTTTATTGACCCTTTTTTCTATCAGCGATATACGTCTGTCGATTGATATATATTGTTATTGAATTATCGTCCAGCCCTACCTAGGAGTGGAAGATCTTCCAAATTTACTCCCAGAGCACATCGATAACTCACCTAGGAGGTGTCAGAGGAACCCAGAAAACAATCCAAATCACCACAGGCCTCACTTTCCTTAGTTAAGGTCAGTGTTTCTAATTTAACAGCAAGAGACAGAGCAGAAATGGCATCCATGGTCAAAACCATCGCTAGACTAGACCTGCAGGTCTTTGTCCTTCTTGGTGCCTGTAACATTATGACCTACTGGATGGAGTAATTCTAGAAAGTTTCCGACTGTTTCCTGCTTTTTTATAATGTCTCTCGCTGTGTGAGCCTTTCCAGGCAAACGCATAAACGTGTTTCTCATGTAGTCCTGAAGTTGTTACATCAGGCATGACGTGTTGCTCTTTGAGATCTTTTACTCTACATCATTCTGTCAGACAGGTCCTCTGTCCCGCCCTGGATTTAGGCAGCGAGCAGACCGGGGTGTGGCCTGGGAAACTGAACCCAAATTAATAAATCAATCAGTTAATTCATGATACAACAAGAGCTGCAGTTGATTTTCACACTTGCTGGTTTGGTGTAGCTTTGTTACCTTAAAATGTGAAATAATCTGCTTTTGTATTAAACCACCTTATGTTTGAATAAGTCTGGTTCATCAAAAACACAGAAACAAAGCGCCTAAACAGAAGAAGGTGGCACATACTTCTTCAGAGGACAATAAATAATTACCCAGAGGCCTTAGTTGGCCCCTCGGATAACAGAGGAAAGAGGATTAAACGCATAAAGGACCCATTACCGTTGCAGCACCTACGCTTTACATTCTGCTCCTCGTTATCTGTTAACCCTCCCCCTAATGAGAGAAAAGTATGTGCTGGTAGCGGCTAATTAATAGTGACGGAAGATGTTTACACCAGGAGGTCAAGAGAAGCCGTGGAGCGCGTTCAGGTGGGTGCCTTCAGCTATTAGCGCAGACGAGCCTCGCGAAACGAAACCCTCCTGTGATAAACGTCTACGGCTCAGTTTTTGGCGTTAGGTTGGAGGGGAAACGGGGAACAGTTGGTGTTTCGGTTCGATTGGGTCCTGCAGCTCGCGTCCCCCCCCAGCCCGCTCTGGAGCAGTGTGTTTGCACTCCGTCCTAATAGACCAAAAAGAGCACCTCTTGTCGGAGCAATTTAAAAAAGCAATTTGTTCTCTTTCTCCCTCTGTTTGTTTTTACTGTGTTCGGGCCTGCTGCACTGGGAGCAAACTAACATTACATAAATTACTCCGAGTGCCTATGAAAATGTCAACAAGATGTGGCCAGCTCCCCTCCTCCCGCGATGCCGTCTGCGGGGACTGAGCTTCTGTGTGGCGCTTTATGGCGCTAGAAACCAGGCGAAGTGCACAGGCGTGTGACTGACTGAGCGCCCTGTCATTGGCGCGTGTCTCCTGCAACGACACGAGTGTGTGCGCGCGTTAACGTGTCAGGCATCAGGTTCAGGGAGCGCCGGGTGGCCCGCCGGCTGCTGACGAGGATAGATGGATGAATGTGAACATCTCTTTCATGCTCCTTTCACAGCAACTGGGCTGATTCATCTGTCTGAGACGCCTTTGTCATTTCGCATGTCTACAGTTCACTCCTCCAGCTTTCCCTGACGGATCATTCGCTCCGTGACTACATCTGTGTCGCATAAGTGGCCCTCCCGCAGCGTGCGTGGGCTCAGGAATACTCATCTGTCAGCTAGAGTGGACATCCTTTGCTTTTTTTCTTCCTTCAGCTGGATTCTTTGTTGAAACAAGGGGTGATTTTCCAAAACAAGTGCAGGAGTATGGTCTCATGCTGCTGTTGTCCTCAGCAAATGCTCTTGCTGAACAGGTAGGCCAGCCCCCGCTGTCCTCGTGCACAGAGCTCCTCTCCAGGTCCCTGTGTTTAATGGGTTCAGTTAACCAGGAAAAGTGAACAAGAGGCACCGTGAAATCGGGTAGGAGTAGCTATCGATACCGACCCGTTCCTTTCCAGGAAAAAGTTAAACGAAAACATCAGCTGCATTCAGAGAAATTAAAATACAAAACGATCCACAAAGGACACGAGAAAGTTGGCGATTTCAATCTCAGTGGACCTTTAGAAACGTAGCCATTCAGATGCAGCTCAATCAATCAGAATAATATCAAAGATTTCACTTCATTCATTGACTTAAGTTAAACAAATTACAACTGCTACATAGTTTAGTTTGATTTCCCACATAAACATGCTGAGCTTCATCCAGTCGTATTAAGGGGAAAATGAGTGGAAGGAAATTGTGTGTTTAAGAGGTGATAACCCCCAGCTTTGTGTTGATTTAAAAGCATAAAGAAGTTTGAGGGCAATTTACAATGCATTCAAACATTTCCTGGACTTGAGCTACAACTGTGGCTCTTGTTCTAGGAACCTCCTGAACCAGAAACAAGGTCTGGACGGCTTTGTTGTCAGAAGAAAGTGAATTTGCCATTTTATTCAGCAATCAAGGATCTCTTTACTGAGATTCAACAGCGTTGTGCAGCCTTGTCGTTTCAGCACCAAGGCCAGCTCCCACAGCCAGTCAAAAAACCCCTTTAGAAAAAATACCAACGTCTCATTTAGGAAGGAAAAGACGTTTTACAGCCTCTATTTTAAATGTTCAGAAGATAATTTAACACAAATGTTGATAGAAGATGGGTTCAAATTACATCCAACATAAAGTAAATAAACAGAAACTAAAAGTCAAATCAATCAGATGTCATTGGGAAGGTGGGAAGATAAGATGCTAGCAGGCTCTTTACTCTGGTAGGGATAGTAAGGATATGTTCAATATAATTAAAGTAACGAACCTACGATACTAAAGTGCAGGTATAAAAGCGGAGGCCTTGTTTAGGTCTAATAATGCAGCTAAAGTCATTAATTGGGAGACATCGAAGCAGCAGGAGTAGCACTCAGGGTTTGTGCAGAGCAAGAAAACAGAAAGAAATCCAATTAAAACGTGCAATGTATTCATTAGACAACTTGATAAGAAAGTTTGATGTTTAGTTAAATGAGAAATGACTTAAAGCGAGGCAGGAATCGTTAAGTTAGCATAAAGTCCCAACTGCCTCCAGCAGCTTGGTTTGTGCAAGAGGAAGTGAGACTGAGGAGGGGAATCACCAGAGAAGAAGACTGACACCAAGAGCTCTTTTCTCTCAGAAACGCTGTAATTACAGTCTTATCTAGTCCTCTTAGCAATTAGTGAAATGGAGGAGAACCAATACCACCCCCCCGCCCCCACCACACATTATCTGCATAATCAGGTCAGGGTCAGGAAGGCAGTGTGTGAGTTCGTCTGTCTGGCACTGGGGGAACGCGGCTCTCTGAAGGATCTAACCAGTCACGATGGGCCTGGAAAACCACGCCTCCACGCCCTTCTCATATTCATTTGTTTTGTCATATTTTCTCATAAAGGAGCAATAAGTAAGAAATTTACTGCAAAATCAACCTAAATCCTTCTCATTTGTCACATAAGATGGAAGTAACATTCCCTATAAACAATCAGTCCTCTCCATCAACATGTCTTAGTCACATTTTTCTCCTTTCAAACCTGGAGGTATGGTCCAGAACTACTTTGGTTCAGTGTGTAGCCCCTGTTTACTTCCTGGTTCTTCAGCCAATCATATTAGAGTTCCCAGGGTTCAAAAAACAGAGCGCAGCATTTGGTATTTTATGTTGGAAACAGAGCAGCAGCCTGCAAACATGGAAGCCAGTAAGAGAAGCGGACCAGAAGTAGAAGAGAATCCAACATTGGCGCCACTCCTGCACTGTCATCCTACCACAGCGCCTACCAAACGCAAATAAGGACAATGGCATAAATAAAACCATGTAACCCCATTCACATGATGTTATGATGATAAATATACACAGAAAAGGCTAGATTTATTAACAAACTGAGCAAAAACAAAGCTTAAAAGACAAAAATAACAAATACTACACCAGCATGACATGATAATCTTTCAGGAAAACATATAGGTCTGGGATTGTTAGACTGGGAGAGCTGTGAGAAGCACCACAAACGCAGGTATCTGCTGTTTGGAGAGCCTCCATGCAGAAAAACAGACCAAGGTAGAACAAAGAAAGCATCTAAAGAAAAGGTCAAAGGCAACGGCCACTGGTGGAGCATCAGAAGTGGAGTAAGTCTGAAGTAGAGCAGTCCTGCTGGTGAGCCACCGTTTGAGGAGGCCTAACAGACAGGGCAGCATTGATCATCTGCATTCCTCTTCTTCATGAAAGTGAAGGAAAAAAAACACTGGATTCTATAAAGAAAGTTTCTTTGGGGTTTTAACTGGACATATAGATGTTTATTTAGCTTATTCCAGAAAATAAAAAGCTGCATCTTTGTTATCCTCTCATGTTTTTGCCTCTTGTAGTCAGTCGACGGGGACAGACAAGAGGATGCGGACCAGGCCTTCACTTTACACCAACAGCAGACCAGGGGCTGAGCTTAGAGCCGCTTCTCTCTTTGTGATCGACTAACAATTTCAGGAACGGCTTAGAAGATGGTTCACCTGGCCGTAAACATGCTTAATTATCAACGCCACGCTCACCTCCAAAGGAAGCATTTGCCTCCATTTTCTGCTTTCTAAACATTTGCCGTCCACGAGAAGAGATCGTGGAGAAAATGCGTCCATGCACTGAAGCCGTCTTGTCCTCTTCTACTGAGAGCGTGCGAGGACTGATGGCACCCTAGCACGACTGAGAAACTGCCACCCAGCTTTAAGCATACACACAAATCTACATGCAAGGTCAGCAGGTTCACCGAGCAAGTGCATAAATGAGCGCGCCTCTACCTGCATGAGAAAAGAGAAGCAGGTGTCCGTCTGTCTCCTGGGTACTGATGTATGTGCTAACCACCGCATTGCCATCGCAGGTAATTGGATCCCCTGGTGAGAGGACGGCGTCCCCCTCGGTGACACAGACGAGTGTGTGTTTACATGGCGGTGGCCCCGTCGCTCAGAATGCAGCGGAGCATGGAGATGATTACCTGCGAATCAACACGACACGGGATGCAGCCACAGCTGAATGAAAACCCGGGCACCCCTGAAAGGTCATCGACGTGTTGGCTCCCGGGAGGAATCCCAGCCTCTACCTTGCATCTAATGGTGAAATATAAATATAGGCAAGTGCACAGTTCTGTCAAAAAAAAAAAAAGAGTGCGCTCCCTTTAAAGATTTATTCTGTTTTCTGTTTTTGTCGCAAAGTATGACTCAACCAGGAGGTCAGAAATGAAACCAGAACAACATCTGACTCACCCCAGCTACGGCCCCCAGTTCAGCAACGACAGAGAAAAACAGCATCCACAACAGAATTCGACAACCAAAACCCAGTTCTGGCCAAAGAGAACACAGGGCCCGGCTCAGATTTACCAGAAAACCTCTTGATGATCCTTCAGACCTTTGGAAAAATGTTCTGCGGACACTAAGGCGTGCATTTGGTGTTAAAATATTAGCGTATTAGCAATGAGGAACAACACAGTAATGGTGGTGCTAGTGTCATGGTCTGGGGCTGCGCTGCTGCCTCACAAAATGATGGATCCGTGAAAATCCTGAAGGAGAAACTCCAGCAAACCCAAGCACAATAAATCACAAGGAAACCAGCAAGTCAACTGAATGGCTAAAAGGGAGGTTTGTGAAGTGGCCTAGTCAAAGTCTGGACATAAATGGGACTCATATTGAATGAAATCAAACCGTTCTCCATGGTGATGTAAACGTCTTATTGTCTGTTTATAGGATGATGATGCCGGCCGTTGTTGCTAAGAACAACTAATCACCAGCAAACAAGTAAAACTTTATTTATTAGCACTTTTCAAGACAAAAACAACGAAGCCAAAAGGCAAAAACACACAGAAACAGTTCAGGGAGAAATAACTTTTTATATAGGGCCAGGTTTCTATGGAAAGCTTCTTTCCTATTAATATAATAATTTAAAATATATATTGGATTCACTCTCTTCACACTTAGGTTTTGTAAAACATATAAATGTATAAAAAAAGCATAAACCAGAGCATTGCACTTCTTAGTTTGGGTGCAGATGAAAATGTGTAACAAGACGAAGCAAAATCTGTAAAGATGATAAAAAAAAAACGTTTCATTTTCTTACACAGGAAATTAGTTTTCTTCTAAAGTATGCCGCTATCTTTTCATTGCAAGGCCCGCTTATTCGTCAAAACATGCTACACATAGCAATTAAAATGAAAGAAAAGAAAAATGAGTGAAATGATTAAAAAAAGCAATTATTTCACTTTGGTTTGAATGACAAATGAAACTGGCCATCTTTAGCCACAAGCAGAAAACAACTCAATTTCTTGTTTATCTTCTCTGAGCCCTGCTGTATCAGCAACACCGCGCTCTGACTATAATTACACAGAACAACATATCACTCAACACCTAAGGGTGTCTCCTCGTCCATATTAGGATCTGTGGATTTGGCTTTTTGTCAGTAAATAATCCAGCATGCAAACAGACAAGCAAGCGCATAAGTAGATTTATCCCTTAATAAGTAGATACTACCCTGAGTCAAACACCAACACAACCAAAGATACAAGATAGGCGGCTGCTTACAAACAAACAAAATGGTGCCCTTTCACTCGCCTTTTGTAGTTTTTTCTTTTCTTTTTTTGAATAAACCAAGAAACCTGATAAATAGCTCAACCAGAAAGTTTTCCAAAGGTCATTTTTTACCAATTCTCTAGACGACGGTATGGATTCACAATCAGCCAAGATGTGATAAGAGCTTAAGTAAAAAGCAACAGGATGACGTCTCTTGTTTCCTTGAAGGCGTTTTTCTTCTCTTCCAAACAGGATGAGAGGTGAAATGGTGTTCAAGAAACAAGAGAAGCAGTCCAGGTTGCTTTCCACTTACGCACATGATTCAGGGTAGGGGTGGGCGATATATCGAGTATACTCGATGTATCTCAAGTTTTCCTCCGCGCGATGGTTAAAATGACTTTATCGCGACCATCGAGTATAAATTTTCATGGCAAGATTGAGCCGCTGTATTTAATTCACTGTGAATTTAGTTTTCCCCACATGCTGTGAACGCATCACTCGCTCCTCCTCCAAACCAGAAAGCGCTCTGGCGCGCGCACACAACAACGAGCACGTGCGCTTACCTGCGTTGACGAGACAACGAGAACTATGGCGACAGGCAGTGGTTTGGATTTCACAAGAAGGAGGTCGAACAAGATGCGGTAATTTGCAAAACATGCCGTAACACCATTGCCACAAAAGGTAGCAGTAGCACAAATTTGTTCCACCTAAAACGTCATCCAGTGAAAAATGAAGAGTCTTGTAAACTCAGCGTGTCAACCCCCCCCCCCCCCCACACACACACACACACCGAAGGACACTTTAATTATAAACCAGCCATAAAACTGTTGAAACTGGCGTCTTCTTTTGCTAAATCCCATATAACAGAAAAAAACTTTTTTTTTTTTTTTTTGAGATGCTCTGAATATGTAGCTGCGACTGATCAGTTGATTTTATAGTCACAATACAAGCTTTTGTTTTTGGGATTGTCACATTTTTACTATACAAATTTTTATGTGTTAAGCACAAAAGAGCAGCTTTTATTTCAGGTTTATTTTGTGTCAGATTTTTCCTTGGTGTTCCTTTTGGCCGCTGGGATGTTCTGTTTTTAAGTTCCAGTGTTGACCATGAAAGAGCTCTAATGTGACAATATTGTGAAAAGCTTCTATGTGCAGCTGTGGTTAAAAATATGGCTAAAATAAAACATTTTAAATTCATTTTTATTTTGCAATCAATTTTTCAAACAAAAAAAATTGACACGTTAATTTGAGATACACCAATGCAACTTTAGGCACTATGTGGCTGAAAAACATTTGTTATTCAAGGTTATTTGAACATATCGTGTATCGTGATATAGCCCAAAGATATCGCGATATTAGATTTTCTTCATATCGCCCACCCCTAATTCAGGGTTGGCAGAAAATCCTGATCAAAAACTATAAAAAAACACATTTTATACTTTTTATTTGTTTAATAACTGATTTAAAAAACCCAAAGGCGTTTTGTTTTTAGTATTTTAGGAGCCTGTCACAATGAAGTATGAACCAATCCCAAACCTTTCATCATTGTATATTTGTCTAGTTGGAGAAAAACAAAAATCTTGAATTCTGAAAATAATTGACGCAGACGTCCATTTCCTTCAAATTAGGAATAACTAGAACATTTATTTGATATAAGGTATATGTGTCACTTGCTTTAACACGTCCACATCTACAATTAAAACTATACTTAAAAGAGTTGTTTTTTTGAAGTGAAAAGTACGTAACTAATGTTTGTCAGGATGCAGCCTGAAGGCTGAACATTTCCTGCCTCCTCCCTTCCCAGCGCAGCTTTGATTGGGAGCACCTGTCAGGCTGTAATCACCCCATAACTGGTTCCACCTGCTCTCACCCCTTTATAAGCTCACCTCTGTTTGTTCTTCGTCGCCGGCTCGTAGTGTTCGGTCACTCTACATCATGCCTGTCTGCTCCTGTCCTCCCGTCTTGGTTCCCGTCAAGTTTAGTTTCTGTTTTTTGCTGCGCTGCTGGTTTCTGTTCCTCCGTCTTCGTCTTCATGGTCTCTGGTTACGCTCCTGGTTCTGCAGCAGCCCAGCTCCCCTCTGTTTCATGGACTATTGCTCCTCCGTTTCATGGACTCTATACCTCCGTTCCCGTTTTCATGGACTCTGGCTTCACTCCCGGTTCCTGGTCAGTCTCTCCGTTCTGCTCCTGCCAGCCAGCTCCTGCATCCTTCATCTCCGCCTGATAACAGACTCTGGTTCTTCATGTCATCATCATCCACTACTTGCAAAATACTCTCTCCTAAAATCAGCTCTGTGTGTGCGTGCTGTGTCCGGGTTCATCCAAGACAAAATCATGACAATAAAAAAAAAAGCTAACAGCAACATGATTTAGCTTTATAATACGATATATTTCTCATGGCTGCCAAAATATCCAAGGAGTATTTATTAAGAAATGTGCAAATAAATTTAACAATACATTCTATCATGGATATTTCCCTTCCAGCAGTGATGTTGGATCATTATGTGCATTCTGGCCTGCAAGCATGGACCAACTTTTAGAAAGTACGTTTCAGATTTTTTTAATTTATTTGATGCATTGTCGAGTTTTAGATTACATTTTTATTTTATCTCCAACAAAAACTATTTGTTTAATCTAAATGTAATGAAAATGTTTTAGCTTAGCAGCAATTATTTTTTCATTGCCTAAAGTGTTTAGTATTTTATTTGAAAAAAAAAATCTGAATTAGTATTGCATCAGTTTGTTACGCTCAGTTAGCTCTGAGCTAATTGTGCCAAGTTATAATTGTAAGGTTTATTTTTCTATTTAAATTTCAAAGTTTAGACATTTGACTTTTAACTGAAGAATAATGATAATAAAAAGATAACATGTTCTTTTACTGAAGGAAAAGGTACAAGGTGTTGCAGCCTAACTACGCTAGCTAACAGCTTATGCTAACAGTTAGCTTTTTTGACAACAACAACAAAAAAAACTTTATTGCTGTCCATATTTGGTCATATAAATAATATCACTCTGAAATCTTTATATGTTAATGCCAGATATATAAATGTAAGAGTTATATTTAGAAATCAGATAGACTAGCATGCTTTTTTTTTACTCCTGGTAATTGTATGAAAGCCACTTTTTAACAAATTGCCACTACTTTTGTGTTAGTTTAAATTCTTCTGCTTTCTCCAAGAGTAACAAGCTGATTTAAATGCAAAGGACGGCATTTAAACAACCACTTTTTCTTAATTGTCAGATTTAATAAGGCAGTCTGCAAAACTTTTATTTGCACAAACTGAACAAATTGAGACTATTAAAAACAGAGAGGCAAATATTGTAATGATGCTTTTATTATCAATCTATTTTCTTTACTTTGTAGACTCTGTTTGTTGTTAAATCTATCCAACATCATTTAATTAATGTCCCGTGTGTGTTGCTACTAATAGAAATCTAACTGATTGGCTGGAAGTGCAATCTGCATCAGCAAGTTAAAAGATTTTTCTCCTGTCTGATTCATGATTAAATTACTTTTTATTTGAAAAGTTAGCAATGCTGCAACACCCACTGCACCACAGATGGAGGCTATCATCTGAAAAAGCTTTAACCACACTCCTATCATCTTTCTTTGGTGTTCAGCAGCTGTTTTGTTCCACATGTTAAACCAACGAAATTAAAACTTCATATGGGAATATCATCCTAGATCTGGTCATCGGGCTTACAGTTTTAGGAGGGAAAACCCAGACTTCCTTCTCCTCTCTGGGGGATCCTGATGTTTTCCAAGAACAGAAGGGTCTCCTTGCACTGG
The DNA here is from genome assembly GCA_037039145.1 of Fundulus diaphanus. Classification (NCBI taxonomy): domain Eukaryota; kingdom Metazoa; phylum Chordata; class Actinopteri; order Cyprinodontiformes; family Fundulidae; genus Fundulus; species Fundulus diaphanus. The sequence continues at coordinate 28,771,560 of CM073139.1, forward strand.
GACAACGTTGGAAAATCCCAAAGGGAAGTGCTAAGAGATATTCTGATCAGAGAGCTAAAGGGAATCTTGTTGCAGCTGCTTGTAACTGAGATGTTTTCTCATTCATGATCTTGTGAGGGGTAGATTGGAGATGAACTTCGACTTAGAGGAGGCGACTCTCATCCCGGCCACTTCAAACCCTGCTGCAGATCACGCCGTTTCATGCCAAAGGCAATAGCTTGAGAAGCCAACAGACCTACAAAAGGTGCGATCCCAAGGCTTGGTGTCAAGGGACAGCCAGTAAACAAGCCAACATTTGCACCGGGAATGCCAACACAGTCGCTGCTTTAGGCGCACAAAAACTCCCACAAGCTGCCCAGCAACCCAGCATCGATAAAGAGCCGGTCCTCTCATCCACAGCCAGGAAAAAAAGCAGAACTCTAGATAAAAATGAAGAATCCAAGTATAATTTTTGCTCATAGAAGCACTCAGGAGCCCCGCTGAGGGGTGTCGGTGCAGCAGCTGGCATAGCCCTGGGCTCAGGGACTCTGCAGCTCCAAACGCTGTGCTTAAGACGTCCCAAGGGAGGGGGCTGGGAACCGGTGGGAACGGTGTCTCTCGTTTCCAGTCCCAACGGCGAAGCTACGTCTAAACACTGGATTCAAAGGGACGGGTACAACCTCCAGGGTTCAATCACTTAAAGTGCAGGAAGTCAGTCTGAAGTTGCAGCAAACTTTGAGATGAACCTCAGGAGAAGCAGTCCACATGTATTCATACAGCTATTTTCACAAAATTTGGTCTTCACGTTGTGACGCAGGCAAAAAGAAATGTCTTGATTCCCTTCCTGCTCGCCTGTGGATCTCCTTTTATATGCTGCACAGTTTGCATTTAGGTCCCGCTGCGCTTCAGCTAGGAGAAGGATAATGAAGGGTGCAGCTCCCTGCTCAGAGCTCCTGAGCAGGGAGCTCTGAGCAGGGAGTGCTCAGTGGTGAGGGAGACGCCATCCACCTGCAGCATCGTTTGACTTCGGCCACTATTCAGCACTGACAACCGCTTCAGATCACACTGAGCGTACAAACCGGGATTATTTGAAGATATTTGAAAATCCTTCATGACTGTTTACACTTTGCAATGTTGTTCTGCTGAACTGGGAGCAGGAGATTACTGGGCACGGGTTAAACGCTTCATTATGAGCCGCATGTCTCTCTGGGTGTGGAGGAGGCAGCAACATTCACAGCCGTCATACAACCATTCCCAACGAAGGCCTGAAATTTAAGTGTATTTTGACCCGAAAATCATTTATTCATTGAGATTGTCTTTACATTTTACATGCACACACAAAAACAATGTTGTTCCCGTCCATTATTAATATAAGTCAGTTTGATTCTCTCCATAGTTGCATAAACCTGCGGGGGTTAAATATCTTTCTACACCTCAAGTGTGTCCCCAGCATGTTATATTTCCTTAATAGCATTTTTCCTTCATCTCATTTAAAGCCCGTTCTGGGTTTAACCCGGGGATCCACCAACACCTCCAAGGAAGCGAGCCGGTAGCTGCCAGGGTCCAAGTGGAGGCAAAGCGGGCATCTCGGCTTATGTTTAATAATTAAATTAATGCTTAATTGTGTTAAATATTGTTTGTTCTTTCCAATTGACGTAGCTTCTCACCATTACATAAGATCCAAACCCTTGACTTTCACGTTGTAAGGCTTAATATGTGATTTATTTGTTATGTACAATGCAGTTTAAGGCAGCTTATCAACGCTAGACAAGCTAACACTAAGAGGGTAAGACTATTTCTGTGTGGCGATCTCACAGGATATTTCCTGCATCAGTTTTGTTTATTTAGTTTCTCCAAATTAAGAAAGCCACAAGCAGTTATTGTTTGGTCATTATTGCCAGCATATCTGTACGGTAAGTCTAAAGGATTAGCAGGTAATTTATGCTAGCTTGTTAGCTCAGGGTTTTCCCTCCAACTCACCTCAGTAATTTACTGCAACATATAGAGGAGTGGCATGATTCTCACGACCCACGATGCAGTCAGTCAGCAAGACGGAGCAGACAATTAGTAGCTTTCTGCCTGGGAACCTCCAGTTGAAGCCTGAGCACACATTCGATCAAAAACCTTTTCCTAACAACGTCATTCATTACATTTTTACTGTTTGAACATTCAACAAAGAATCGTACTCTACTCATGTAATCTCAAAATCGCCATAAATTTGGGGATTTGTCACAAATCTGCAAAAAAAAATCTATCCAACAAGCAGTGACAGTCTACAATATGTGCCGAACATGACAATTATTTAGTCGTTTTATCATCTGGGTGACGGATAATGCTGATTTGCCGACTCGGGTACTAAGCGGGAGCCTCGGACAGAACATGGGAGCAGGGATGAGATGGAGAGGAAGAGAGCTCCATCTCCCCGGCGACACGACCATCTGGACATTTCCCTCAGGGCTGCCAAGGTGGAGACACCGGCCTATCAGAAACGCCTCTCTATTTTCCTGCTTTCTCTGAGAGGATGAGGGCCATCTCATCTGTCAACCTGCAGCGTCCTTCCAATGAATCTTCTAAAGGCAGAGCGCCATGTGGATCTAGGTGAAGCTTCAGTCAGACATGTGCCTGGGACTCGGGGAGCGCTGCTGTCCCGCTTGCTTTGGATTCAACTTGGTTAGGAGTTTAATTTAGTTAAGCTGTCCAGCAGAGTTGGCCCCCGTTCCCCGGTTTTCGCGGCTAACCTTGATGCAGGGAAGTGATGAAGGTTGCTCCGGCCTCCCCCGAGGGTCACTGACATATATCACATCAACGGAATATGAGACGCCTGCAGGGTCCTTTGATTTATTACCCGCTTAATTAGGTCACCCGAGGCCAAGATTCATTTGACAGGAAGCAGAATCAAAAGTCTCACCGGCCCTCATTCCTTTCCATTCAACAACCGTCCTAATGAGCAACCAGCTGGATGTATGGAGATCTCCTTCATAAATATGGAGACCCATGCTAATCGGAGCGCGGGCCTGCACGATTACAGCCGCAGAGGCGTTACCAATCATTACAGAGCAAGAACGGGAGTGACCCTCGGTGTGAAAGGAGAAGACGAGGCGTCACCTGGATGATCTGATCTGACCAAACCCTTGTGGGGAAGAAGCATCAGTTTCTAAACAGGAATAAAGGCTAAAATATTGTCTACAAGGTCTGGAAAATGTCATCTAGATGCTTTGCCATATATTCATCCATGTTCTGTACGTAAAGCCTCACCTATTTAGAAATATCCGCAGATTTTTTTCAGCTTTTTCCAGGTTTATTTAGCTAAAGTGGTGCACGAGAAAAGAAGAGAATAACTACAAACGCATTCTGAAAATCTGCAAAGAGAAGAATCAAATCATCTTTGGAGGCGAGATATCTTTTTTCGGGAGGTGCTTCTCTGCTTTATAGGGAGGCTTTCAGGCTTGTGAGTGCAATATCTTTGTGGCGGTGATGCAATAAGGTTATTCGGGCTCTCACGGTAGCTGCAGCGGGTCCCTCCAGCTGATCCCATCACCGCTGCCACCAGGAGTCATCAATTACTCTCCCAGAGGTTGCCAGGAGTGTGGCTGTTTCCACCGCATGGACACCTGCCCTTCATTCCCACAGCAGCGAGCTTTGTAGATTCTCGGCCTCTCTAGGAGTCCCCGATTTTGCTGTCGGGCACGGCGAGCGGCTGCTGTGCCGTGTCTTGTCGTACGGAGGAATCTGGCTGTAATTATTATCATCTATCAAGCGAGGGGTTTAGAGCTGCGCCAGGCAGCCTTCCATGTTGGCAGCTTGCAGCGAGAGGCGACTGTGTGAGCCGTTTCCACTTTAATACCCCGCGGACGTACAATACGATGTCAGTGAACTGCACAATTATGTTTACCACCCTGGTCAATCTGTCTGCAAATAAAGGAGGGAGGGAGAGACGGGAATCTAAAGGACTGCTTTCTTTCTACTGGGAAAAAAAAAACATTTTAACTTCTAAATGCATAGAAAATACAAGAAAAGAAAGTATGTGGTGAAGTTTTGGAGTAAAGCTGCCAGTCCAGCTTGGGTCGTCCATGCATCAAGCTGACTGATGATACCAGATGTCAGCCGGGCGTTCAAAGGTCCGTCTGTGAAGGACGAAGAGATTCAGGGGATCTCCCCACGGCTCCTTTCTACCTGGACAACCCCATAAAGCACAAAATATGGACCCTGACTGCAGGGATTCATGAGTAGAAAGTCAGCGCCATGGCAAAGAGAGTTTCCATCACGATGAACACCTTTACTGCTTTCATTGTTAACTGAGGAGGGAAAGTAGCAGAAAGATGCTGCTGGTCATCATGAGTGTGTAGATCTCTAGCAAAGATCTGATCTTAAAGGTGCATAGCCACGTTATTTGACCTTTTATTATTTATAAATCAGCATACAAATGGTTGCATACAAAGTTTATATGAAATATTATCATGTCCTGCTGGCGTATTAGTTGTTATTTTGGTGTTTTATGCTTTATTTTTGCTCAATTTGTTAGTAATAAAGTCTTTATCTATGATATTAACAGAAGTACGTACTGCGCATGCGCAGCAGGGGCAGAAACAAGGAAGCGGCTAACGGCTATTAGCATCTCCAGGCGAAACATTCAAGAAAGGTCAAAGATCCAGTGAAAGAAATTTTAAAAAATGATTCCTAGAGGGAAAAGCCTGGAATGTCTCTGGGAATACAGTCTGAACGTTGGTGTTCACTGAAGCAGACGCTAAACCTGCTGAGGCTCAGATGTGACGCAGAGATGACTGACGTGAGTAAATGTTCTGATATGAGGCTCTTAGAGTTGCTGTAGATCGTTTTATTTAATTAATAACGGTTGGTCTTTGCCGAGCTGCTGCTTTACTGTGAGGCATTTCAGAGGGTCAGACTCGGTCCGGCAGTATTTAATTTTGATTTATTAATTAAGCAAATCGGCATTGTAATAGTTCTGCGATACTGCCACTAGATGGCACCACATCTGTTTATATCTGCTAATCACACCCGGTGCTGGGGCTATTTTAATCCATGAAAACATTATCAGGACGGAGGTTTGGTGTATATAACTTTATTTTATCATCATCAGACGGTTTTTGGTCTTTTTTATAAGCATATAACGTGGCTATATACCTTTAAGCATATCTCAGAGAAGCATCCTGGTTTATGAGGCCATTTCTTGAACTTCTCATCACAGATGTGGACGTCTGAAAATTTACCCAAGGGTCAGACCGAGTGTCGCTAGGTCAAAGTTCACGACCGGATGGTTGGAAAAAGGCTCAAAAGGCATGGTTCATTTAGGAGATAACCTCTTCTCTCTTAGGGAGAAAATGACAACTTAATCTAAACCACAAGACTTCTGGTACAAAACGAAATCCTGTGACAGCTTAGAAATTGAGACATTTGGCCATAATTTACAACAGCATGTGTGGAAGAAGAAGAAGCAAGCTAAGAGTATCAGCAGAAACACCTCGGAGTAGCTGTCTACAAAGGTGGAGGTGTGAGGATTTGGGCTTGATTTGCGGCCATCAGTCATTGTGTTGAGCAAGAACTGCAATCTATTATTGAAGTTCTTGCAGACTATTAAAGTGTTGCAATGGTCTGGTCCAAGGGTCTGCAATGTGTGGCTCCAGAGTAGATCCTAATATATTTTATCCAATAATAAAATTACTACTAATAATAATAATACAAAACTGTGCAGTGTTCTGAGATGTAAAGCTAATATCCGTGAATATATATAATATGGAAAATGTCTGCTAGAAATGTACTAAAATAGGCAACTTCATTTAGAGAATATGTCTGAAAATAGATAAAACGGATTTGTTATTACCACGTATCCATCCTATAGTCCTTACCAACAGTGTTCTTCCTGGATCCTGTTAATTCCTATGAGTTATAATATAAACATACATCGACAAACACATACACACGTCATCCTGCCAAAAGTATTTACCCACGCTTCCAAATAATGAAATTTGGTGTTCCAATCCGTTCCATGGGGTATAAAATAAAGCCCCTGACTTGCACTGTTACTACTGTTAATATTTCTGAAGGAATGGGTCGCTCTGAGGAGCTCATCGAACCCCAGCGTGGTTCCGGATAGGACGCCACCTGGACAACTAGTCCAGTCAGGAAATTTCCTTGCTCCTAAATATTCCCCAGTCAGCTATCGGTGGTGTTATAACAAAGTGGAAGTGATTGGGAACGACAGCAACTCAGCCATGAAGAGGTCAGCCACTAAATTGACGTAGCACGGGCAGCGGATCTTAAGGCTAGCAACTTTCTGCAGAGTTAGTCACTACTGACCTCCAACCTTCATGTGGCCTTCAGGTTAGCTCAAGAACAGCATAGAGAACTTTGTGGTCTCCATGGCTGAGCAGCTGCATCCAAGCCCTACCAATAAGTCCAGTGAAAAGCCTCGGGAGCAATGGCGTAACGCAGGCCGCCACCAGACTCTAAAGCAGTGGTGGAGCGTTCTCTGCTCTGTCTTATTGGTCGACTGAGCCACTGAGCCTGGTTCTGGTTCTACTTGAGGTTTTTCCTCCCTGTTAAAGGGGAGTTTTCCTCTCCACTGTCGCCTCATGCATTCTCAGTATGAGGGATTGCTGCAAAGCCATCAACAATGCAGATGACTGTCCACTGTGGCTCTACGCTCTTTCAGAAGGAGTGAATGCTGCTTGGAGAGACCAATCTGTCTGGAAGATTTGATTCAATGCAACTTTGCAAACTGCCTTGAGATGACGTGTTGTGAACTGACGCTATATAAATAAAACAGAATTGAAAATTTTTGAAAATTCTCTGGAGGGATTAATTGTTCTCCATCTGATAATCTGATGGACGTGTCTGGGTTTGGTGGCTGTCCGGAGAACTGGATTGTGCCAAATGGACCCTTGGACCCTTAGTTCTCGTGAAAGGAACTCTGAATGCTTCAGCAGACCAAAAGATTTTGGACAACTCCATGTTCCCATATTTGTGGTAACAGGTTGGAGACGGCCTCCTCCTCTTCTAACATGACTGAGCACCAGAGCACAAAGCAAGGTCCTTAAAGACCTGAAGGACAGAGTTTGGTTTGGATGACCTTGACTGTGGATAAGATAGAGCGGTGCTGGGAGCCAAGTCTTCTTGTCCAACATCAGTGTCTGACCTCACAAATACTTACTGGAAGAATGGTCAAAAATTCCCATAAACACTCCAGAACCTTTTGGACCGCCTTCCCAGAAGAGTTGAAGCTGTTATAACAACATAGGGTGGAGTAAGAACGGGACAAATCTTTGTGAGGCGGACCCACAACATGATCACACACACATACTCAACCATAAATAAATCAGATCTCCTTCCATCTCCCTTTTCCATCCTCTTGACGGCCATTTCCTGAACAGAATCATACCAGTCTGAATGAAAAGGTTCCTCATATCTGGTCTATCCAGATTCCAGGAATCTCAAAACAGTTATGGCTTAACCCTTGACTTCAAAACCTTAATAAACCAAACCAATGTCTTAAAGAAGAATCTGCCAAAATGAGACTAGAGACAGTCAAGGCCTGATGCTGCTAAAGGTGATTGGGTCATAAGGCGATATTAGCTTTTGATAAAGTTCTTCTGCCTGAACAAAAGCCGGTTGGTGTTTGGAGGCGAGCTGACTCAAAGGTGATGAGGTGAGAGTTGGAATAACCTGGAATAACCCCCCCCCCCAAAAAAAACCCAAAACCAAGTGAGGTACTTTACACGCCAATGAGAAGATGGTAATTTTTGTTGTAAAGAAAGACACAGGGGAGCTTACACTCCAAGTAATACGTTGGTTAATTTAGTTTAGAGGAGATTGTGGTTGACTGAACGACGGTAAGGTGACCCGGTCCAGTGGCTGGATAACAAGCCCATATCATCAGCCTTCCACCACCGTCCTTTACAGCTGGAGACGTTGGCGACTGCTTCTGGAAAGCTCCTAGTACCGACCAAAGCATCTCATTAGGAACCTCTGAGGATGTAAAAGAGATTCACCGATCGTCGTACTTTTTTCTGTCAAAGTGCTAATCCTGCTGTGAATTTATAGTGGAGGTGTAAATGACACTTGTCTTTTCGTCGTCTTCACAAACCCGCAGACTGTTTTCAAGTTGAAGATGAGCTACTTTTCAGAGCATTCAGCAGATTTAATTAATCCTTTCTGACTGCCCTCTGGTTTAGAAGGTTTTGAATATCGTTTTAATCTTTGAAACCATTCACCTCATAATGTCTACAGGCGTGGTATGTCTCAGAAACACTGTTTTAACAAATATCTTTCCTGCGTTCTCCTTGTAAGTTACTTCCAGCAGCTTGTTTGCCTTGAACAAAGCAACAGAAAGGAGGCAAACTGTTTCTTTCAACTCTCCCCTAAGGATTGTTTCCATATGTGATACAGTAATAAAAAAAGAGGCTTCTTCGCGGACACTGCAGTTCATCTCATTCTTCTCCTTCCTTCCCAGCAACCCACACACCCCATCTCTCTCCTTACGTTCCTTTAATCACCACTTCCCACTTCCCCTGCTTTGGCGCGGGCCCAGGTGGGCGAGTGTTGCTCACTCCTCCCAGGGGAAAAAGGCTGGGGGGGGGGGGGGGGAAATGAGACTCGCGGACACCCACTGTGATGCAGAAGGCCACGAGAAAGAGAGAGAGGGGAAGAGTGCCTCAACAGACTTCAGATAAAAGATACCAACTCCCATTCCTCGCCTCTAACGCCCAGAAGCAACTGCGAGACGGGTAAAAAAGAAGTGCCACACAAAGAAATCGCTGTCAGGAACAAAGTGGGAACTGTGGATCCTTTACGCTGCCAAAGCAAGCTGCGAGGCAAAGAGGCAGAGTGCCTCTGACTGCTCTTGTTTGACCGTTTGATTGTGCTTCGGCTTTAGTTGGCGCTGGAAAAAGCAGCAAAGAGATGTAAAAAAACAACAAAAAAAACAACCTAACTGGCTAACATTCCCATGCATTATTCACGCCGTCTTTAATGGACCATTTCGAAGGCTGTTTGTTGTAAATCCGTGCATTCATGGTCCAGCTGAGGTTTTCGCTCACTTCTCATGAATTTTCCTCTGCAGATGTGCGGTCCATCGGATCTGATCGGCATAGACAAATCTGGAAACGCAAGTGGAAAGGACCGTTCCGCCACTGAGCCGAGGATCCTTTTGAATTTAGGCAGAATTAGCAGCGCTAAGAATAAAACACGCTGGCTGGGGTAGCATTTGAAAATCACATCGTGCTAAAATACCCTTTTAAGGCTTAGCAGTCGCTGGTAGGACGTCTGCAGGAGGAGATATTTAGGACAACTATTTATAGGCAAAGTTTGTCAACCGCTTAAGAAAGAAAAAGGGATATACTACTGCTATACAGCTAGCTGCAGACAAGATATACCCGTGTGTATTTTGCAGGAAGGAAACTCTGCAGGGATTCATGTTGTCTGTGGTGTTTCTGTTCCCCCGACTTTAAAGCAGAGCACACAAGCATCCCCAGCACCGAGCCCGAGGGAGAGCGCTGTTTTAAGGGCCTCCGTTACATAAGCCACCGGCTAAATGGAAGGGTTTGAAATGCATGAATGTGGTTAAAAACACGGGTTGGCTGTGTCAAGTGAGACTGTGATGATACTGATAATGGCAAGACGAGGCGCCTGCAGAGTAAAATGCTGCCGAGAGACAACAGCGGCGGCATTTTAAGGTATTCAGGTTCCAGTCAAACGGCGTTGGGGCAGAAAGGACATCTTAGGCGTCAATAAATACTCACAGGACACTTCACTGGGGCTTAAAATGGTTAACACGTGAACTAAGATGGCTGCAGCTCATTGCATTCAGTGTGTTTCAAAGTAGTTTAGTCGTTTGACCATTTCAGAAACAGACGATTTACTCACTCAAGCATCTGTCAGGTAACAGGCTGAAGATGTCATGACATGTGGATGTCAGAGGAGAAAGAGTGAAATAGATTTGCTTCACAATCCACACAGGGATGCAGTTCTCCTCGGTGCTTGCACAACTTGTTTTTCCAACTAAACTTTTTCCATCCACTCAACTTTCCACTAATATGCTCGATACAGCCGTCTGTTAACAGACAGCTTCTTTTTACAATAAACTTTAGCGGCTTACCACCATCAGTGACTGAAATCGGCAGTCCTCCTCAACACCACATTTCTTTCTTCAAATTATTATTTTTGTTAGGCTTATGTAATATTCGAATTCACTGAGAAATGTGCTTTCATTAGCTGTAAGCCATAATCTTCAAAATTACCAGGAAATAATGGTTGAATTATCCCGTTCTTCCTGTAATGAATTTATAAGAGTTAAAAATTTTGAACCGAGCTACTGAAATAAATTAACTTTTGGATGATATAATTCACAGAGAGGCACCTGCAGGTCTACATGTGGACGTCCTGAAAGAGGAGCGCATTTTGAAAACAGCTTTTTTAAACAGAGAAAAGTCAGGGTGAATTTTTATTAGAGCACAAATGAAATCCCATAAGTCATAAGAGTGGAATAGCCATGGTCATAGTATCCTAAAGCTATTTTTATGCTCAAACCATCACATTTTAAACTTCTCAAAGCTCACACCAAAGACAAGAGGAAGAAATTTGTCCTACTTAGAAACATTCTAGCTTTTAATTTATCTCTCTTCAGCATCTCAGAGTCATTTAAAGTAAACTTTCGGTTGGGAACAGTTTGCTTTCTTCTGTAACACGCATTAATCAACTCGCGCTTCTTTCAAGAATCCTTCAGAATGAGAGGAAACGTCCTTTATAAATCAGAATTACCTCAAACAACTCCACTCCGACAGGGAAAATCGACCTGTTTAAGATCTTTTTGCTTGTGCCTACAGTCTAACAGGTTTTTTTTTTTCCACATTTGTGGCCATTTCCTGATTGATTTCCAGGCATGAAATGTCCCAAGGTTGCTGAAAGAATTCTTATTGTGCCCATCAAGAATCACAACATCTGAATTTCCATGCATGGAGGCAGATTATGGTGTCATTCAATCAATATTAATATCCTTAGTTCAAACTCCAAACATTACCATTAGTAATGTTTGACATTCTTCCTCTGACTCTTGGCCTTTTGTTGAAATAGATTTTCCATTTTCCGGCTCTAACGTCCTATTTTTCACATTAACGACGTGACACCCCCATAGTTTAATCTAATAAGAATGAATCAGTTGATTGATACGGTGCTGTCAGGAGGAGGGCTCCTAATGTGACAGAGACGATGGCTAATTCAATATAGCAGCCTTGCAGTGCTCAACGGCAAGAGACCAGCTTAAGCATGAAAATGTTGAGTGATTTTGACCAAGTGTGTGTCGCCGCGTGTGTGTTAGTGGTGTGCTGCATGCTCCATGGGTGACTTTGTCAGACATCTGACTTTGCACTGTCCTCTGAGGCGTCCATAGCTGTCAGGGAAAATGGCAGGCGCTTATCTTCCCCCCCGTCTGCTGCCTTATCTGCTGCTCACCTACACATCGATGGCGAATCAATGGGAAGCCTTCAGTGCGCAGTCAATATAACAAATGACCAATTCAAACTGGCACTTACAAGACTCCTGAAAGCAGCCCTCAATCATTGCTACAGGCCCTGGTGCTGAGAGGTGACGAGTCCTGCTTCAGGCTCCCGTGTGGTGGATACATATTCCAGATGAGACTGCAGGACATGCTGCAGGTTATGAAGGGCTTAGATGCTAGCAAACAGCCCTGAAGACAAGCCTCGAGGGCTGAGCAAACAGTCTGGACAACTTTGCAGCAAGAATGGACAATTTTACTTTTCTCAAATGCAACAAAAAAAAATAATTCACAATTTTCTTATTTAAAAAAAATTTTACTTTAAATTCCACTTTATAATGAAATGTTTGCTCCAATAAAAAAAAAAAGAAAAACCTAAAGAGAACTTTATCTTCAATAGATCAACACATGTCCTCCATATTCATCAGTATTTGAACAAATAACTGGACATTAATGACTAAATATCTCCAATTGGAGACAAATTATAGCTGCTCGTCCCTTTAATCACTGTTAAATGTCTGCCAGGGTCACATGAAGATTTGTAGCTTTGAGTAGGGGTGGGGAATAAGGACTTAAAGTTTTATCAAGATATATTTTGGTACTATTGCGATGACAATTTACGGCTTCTTGCAGTTTTTTAGGTATCTGTGTCGCTGTGACTGCATGTCACTTAGCCCAACAAACACAAATACTGTAATTAAGAAAACATTTAACAGTGTAACATGTAACATATTAAAAGAAGATTTGAAATACGGCTCATCACGACACTATTTACATAAAGAATCATGATGTTTATCACAAAACTGCATGAAGTAACTGCATGTAATTAGATTTTTTTTATTTATTGACATTTATTGATGCTGTCAAGAAATAAACATTGAAGAAAATTGCTAAAATTACAATCCTGGCAGTTTTGGAGGTTTTCAGACACCGCTAGTTGGAATTCGTTAAGATAAACTCAGATTCTTAACATGATAAGAAATCTTTTGCGATAACAATAAAGGCCCACCCCTAGCTTTAAGTACATTTAATCTCTAAGCTAAGTAATTACACCACACATAATTACCACTGCAAGTACAGAAATCTACCTCAAAATGTTATAACAATAACAATGTTACTTAATCCTACCTTACACTATGCAGACACTCTGTCTGCGCTGAGGAAGATCTAGTCAACTCGGCACACCTAATGCTGACACGGCAGTGGAGGTGGTGTTATTTTCTGGTTAATTATCAAATGGTTTTCGTTTTGTGGGTTCTGATAGACTGAACTTTTACCTCCACATGGAAAAGTGATGAGTAAATATAAAAAAAAAAAAAAACTTTGACGGTGACAACTTGGGAAAACAAACCTGCTTATTCTATTCTGACCAGCCAAATCCAGTTTTACTCATATGGTACTTATAAGACTACAAAAAGATAAGACATAAATACAAAGAAGCTAACTAAGGTTACGTTCAAACCGTCTTGATGATCAATTCTGATTTTTTTGCTGAAATCAGATTTTTTTTTGAGGGGAGTGTTCATCTTACTATTAAATGTGACTGTCATCAGACTCCTGTCTGAATGGTTCAAGACCGCAAAGCGACCGGCATGCACAGATAATAGAAGGAGACGCCACAGAGCACCACACTGTTTGCGGAAGTAACGGTGAATGTAATTGTTTCTAGAAGTGTTCAATAAAGAGGTCGTTATCATCTTCCGGAGCCAAATTAAAACCTTTAACTAATTAATTTGATATATATGAAGAGCCCTAGTCTAAAATCTAAACCTATCCTGATTGAAAAATGTCCAACCTGCTGCAAAAATGTCTAAATTTAACATGTTGGGCGACTGAAATCTCGTGTTGCGGATGCTGTAGTCTGCTAAGGTACCGTAGAGTAAATGGAAGCTAGTATGAAGCTCATAAAGCAAATACGGCTAGAGGTTGGCTTTTTCAAACAATAAATCCCAAAAATACCTAATATTTTTGAGATTTTTCTGCACTCAGTAAAAATATATTCACCAAAGCTATCCTTTGCAAAGCTGGTGACTTCACCAACCATCAAATATTACGATTTTTCAGAGACTGTGCAGCTCTGATTGGCCGCTGTGCCTCAGATATGAAACAAGTTTTTAAACTTTTAAAGCAGCCAAGCACAATTTAAACATGATGCCAGTATATGCGCTGAAAACAAACTAAAATATGCATTTGAAGCTATTTAATGAGGCTGTTTAATTTCTGCTGAGCTGCTAAACGGGGACATTTTGGAGTCCAATTAAGAGCGAACGAAGTTGGTTCCGCTCAGTCACTTTGGTCCTCTAACAGACTATCGGGCTGAGTGGCATGCCAACAAAAGTGCTGCTCAAAGCACTTTCAAAGAAATGTCACAGACCCCAGAGGGCCAGCCAATTTCCAGAACCTTCCCCGATGAAACCTGCCCTTCATTACTCCCTCCATACCCCCCAGTCTCTCTCTCTCCTCTGTCTGTTTCATGGGTTGATTTTCTTTCTTTTTTAACATTTTCAGAGCGCAGCTGTCAGAAATTGCTCCGCTCGATCCGTTTCACCCTCTCTCCTCAAATAATAGTGAAAAAAAAAGAAAAAAGAAGTGTGTCAGATTCACAAAGTCGGGCGCCGTGGAAGCCGACCCTGCACGTCTGTAAGTAGAGGCAAGCAGATGACAGGACAACACTCAGGCCGAGAGCTCGATCAATACAGCAGCTGCACGGGGATTAGGACGTGGCGAGCAGCTTCCACCCTGGTAGCACGAATGATCCAGAAAGCTCGACTACCTGTTCCAGGTGTGTTTATTTACTGAACGACGCATCAAACAATGATTCACTCAAAGTAGCTAAGTGTGAAAATGGGCGGTTTTAAGTTATAGCTCACAGGAAGATGACAGGATTGCGTTCTGCAACAAATTAGGCACATTTTGCAGCAGTTTTTAGAGGGACTTCCTTCTCAAATAGTTCAGCATGAGCTCAAATATTAAAAATCATGCAGGTGAAGGCCTCTATTCTTTTAGCAGGGTAAAAGTGAAGGATTGAACCGAAGAAAGATGATTCAGAGAGTCATCTACTCAGGTTTTAAAGAATAAAGTAAAACAACATTAGATAATGATAGTATTTTTCTATCTTTCTTCTAATTTTTAAATGTTAAAAAAAAATAATTAAAAAAATTAAGGAACCCTGAAAAAACATTGTACTGTTCATGCCAGGCCAATAGGTGGCGATAGCGACTAAATTGACAACTGTAAGAAAGGAGATTAGAGCTTGGTCAGTGATTCTCACAAAACTCGACAATTTTTTGGCTTTTCTTTACCAATTTCCTCTTAAAAATAAAAGTTCAGCAAATTTACGACCAAACCTACTCGAAGAGCAAATCGCTGAGTCCTCCAGGAGGTCCCAAAAGAACCTGGAACAACATCTACAGCCCTGCAGAGTTCATGTTTCAACAATAAGGAACAAAGACTGGGTGGAAATGGTCTCTATGTGCGGCTAAAGCCACTGCCGAGCATTCCTCCCGCTTCCTAAAAAAACATCTTAAAGACGTTTGGAAAAATATTCAGTGGACTGCCGAAACAAAAGAACTTTTCAGAAGGAGGACACCATACCTACAGTCAATCGTGGGACGGGCTGCTTGGCGGTTTCAGGACCTGGATGACTTCCCACGAGTGACGAAATCATCTCCAGCAGGAAAGTCCTGCAGGAGGATGTCTGAACATCTGCTCAGGACTTTCAGTTTAAAGAAGCATGGAGCAAGTTCCAGGATTTTTCCAGACGTCTGCCCCCTCTGGCAGCAAGTTGAAATGACACCAGTGTTGTGCAAGCGCTTGGAAGGAGAAGGAAAGCATCTGCCGCAGCTACTGCACAGGTATATTGTTTAGAGGCGTAATGTCTTCTGAGGTAAGAGAGTCATAAATATTTAAGTTAGCCCGCATTCTCTTGCTAATGCAAGGTTCTCATGAACTGACTAATCCAGCCTATAGAGGCAACTGTGCTGATTAGTTTAACTGATTTTACACGTCGGGCAATTGTACGGCCTGAGTGGGAAAGAAAATTAATATTTAACTTCAAATCTTACACTATGCACCTTTAAGCACACGTGGAGGATGCAACATGACCATGATCCAAAGCAAGCCATCAGGTGCGTTACTGAATAGGTCCAAAAGCAACTAAGTTTAGATTTTTGGAGTGGCCTAGTCAAAGTTTGGACTTACATCCCGATTGACATGTTTTGATCTGACCGTAAACAGGTGGTTAATGCTCAAAACTCCTCTGATGAGGCTGAATTGAGACTATTCTGCAGAGAGGAGTGGGTCAAAGTTCCTCCACGGCCATGCAAAACACAGACTGTCACCCAGCAGGAGATTTAAACCCATTTTCCTTTGCTTTATATCTGTCAGCACAACTCAGGACAGGACGCATTCCAGCTTCTGTCTCCCCAACCGTGACGATGTGCCGCGAGAAGCACAAAGTAGGAATCAGCGGGTGCAAACACAGGTACTTCAGAATCAGTTTAAAAATCAGGTCTTATTCTCTTAATGCAGTCGCCCGCTCAGCCTGAGTCCTGCGCCTGATTACAGCTGCTGGCAGAGTGGGAGGGATGAGCTCGAGTGTTTTGGCTTCAAGAAGGCAAGAGAAAATTGCGGCTTCACATGCTTTTGAGTCGAGAAAGTGTTGAATTTTATTTATATATATATATATATATATATATATATATATATATATATATATATATATATATATATATATATATATATAAAAGAGTACTCTCATGACAGAGCATGTGACCTGCGGACCCCCCGCCTAGTTTAACCTCCCAGCACCGCTACTATATGGTACATACTGAGGGTACTGTAATTGGGAAATGAAAACATGAATTTTTCCCTTTTTCTTTTTGTTGATTCAACATCTGATATTCAGCTCAGGCTCCTCGTTACGCTGCTCCTGCAGCAACAAAAGCGCTGAATGACACAAAGCTCCAGCAGGAGCCCGAGATCTGATGCAGTCCTCCAGCTGAGAGGGGCTTTTTAAACGCCGCTTACAAAGCACAACTCTGCTCAGATAGCATCTACAAGTCTGTCTTTACATAAAGAATTGCAAGTCACTGTGATGGTGCTGAGGCTGTAATCCCCAAAACAAAACGGGTTCCTACCAAATGCGTTCACCACGTTAAATCAGCTCCTAAATGATTTCAAACCCTTCCATCGCGCTACATCCAGAAACTTCACTATTAGAGGGATTTTTGTGTTATAGGCAAACACAAAGCAGGACATAATTCTGCAGTGGAAAGATTGTAGGGAAGTCAATGCAACTTTGAGCGTTTTGTGAACTGTCATGGTCAACCAGTTAAACAATAACGTTGGATCTGCCTGCTAGCTTTCAACAATAAAATGAAAAATATAAGTAAAAAAGCCCCTGCCCGGACGCTGTGGTCCCTTTCCTCATAGATTCAACTGTAAATCAGAGACCAGCAGCGACATCATGCACTTGTTTCCCTTTTCTGGGATATTTAAGCACCAAAAAAAACATAGAACATCTGTTTACCGTTCTGAGCTTTTATTGCGCCTGCCAGTCCAGAAGCTGCCTCGACTCCCGTTCAAACCGCAGCGTCTCCTTTCCCGTCAAAGGAGGCGCAGCGTTTTTGGACGAGGAGGTGACGAGACAATGAACACTGAAAAAAGGGAACTAAAAAGTAAGTAAAACTTTCTTGAAATTAGTGTATTTTTTCTTGATTTGAGCAGCTATTTGCCAATGGAATCAGTATTCTTACCCCTAAAATAAGATAATTAGACATCCTGCACTTGAAATAAGATGATGGAGATGAATTGTTCTTATTTTAAGTTCAAAAATCTTATTCCATTGGCAGATAGTCTTATTTAGCTGCTCAAATCAAGGAAAAATACACTCATTTCAAGAAGATTTTACTCACTTTTAGTTCCTTTTTTGCAGTGAAGCCATCATCCATCGTCTGATCAAGTCTGATCAGTCTCTCTGTCTCTGCTGCAGAAATGCACCACAGCAACATGCCGCCACCACCATGTTTCGCACATTTCTTCCACGAAACGCAGACCTGTGCGCTAAACTGCTAATGGTCCTCCACCCGAGCTGCGGATCTATGCAGCTCCTCCAGAGCCACCTTGGGCCTACTGCCAGCCTCCTTTCCTGCTGTTTAGCTGGACGGTCACGTCCTGGCAGGCCGTCTTCCACATGACAGCCGCCAATCCAATAAAATCCCATCAACATGTACAGAAATGACTGTTTAAAGGGTACGAATCCCTTTGAGCCGCCGTGACACGCTCGTTGTCAGGGCTGCTTAAAGACGCTGCCTGCAGAGAGACCAAGCTGTCATAGAAACCATTCTGCATTTACCAAGGTCAGCTTGTCTCTCTGTCACGTCTCAGTCTGCCCGTTAGAGCAAATCTGTCTGCTTCCCGGACAGAACACGACACGACGACTCCAGGGTACGAGATGTTCATCTGCTGCCGTTTGGAGGCCTTTGAGGTACTCAGCTGACTTCGAAAAGCACAAAGATTGTCTTGATTGCGTAGAGCACAACAACGGGACATACTGTGTTCGTACCTTAAACCTCCAGGACGTCAGCAGAACCGCATGATTTAAAAAAAAAACAAAAATAAAAAACGGACCTGAAACCAGAGGCGCTTCGCAAACGTCACCTGATGAGCCTGAATGCCGCCGTCTGGCTCCGCCGCTGCACTGCTTCAAAACGCAGCTTTTAATGTGGCTGCAGACAGCTTAAGCTTGGATGGCTGTGAGTGGCAGTAAAAAAATAAAGCACTTAATGCGGCTAATGTGCGATCTTTGAGGACACAATGTAACCTCTCCAACGCTTCTCCGCAGGGCGTACAGTGAATCGTAGCGCAGCTCGATAAGACTGGCTGTCTGTGGGAGACGAGCCACAAAAGAAATGAAGGAATGTAGGTGAAAAAAAAAAAAAAAGCGTTTAATGTCAGTGAAATGGATGCAGCTATTATGTTTGTACTGTAAACCAGTGAGAATGTGCTCAGTTATGTCAGACTTTGCCTCAGTGACACGGTGGGTCAGCAGTCCACTTAAAAGAAAGGCCCTGCTGGTGCTGACGGAGAAGAGAAGCCAGAGTGAACGTGAGGTGAAGGAAACGGACAGAGCAGTCCTGCACGGATTAGCCCTTCAGTTTCGTTCGCAGGTTAAGACAGGATCTTTAAAAGAGGCCCGTCTTTGGATTCGCTCGTCACCTTTAGATGTAAACGACCTACAAAAACGTCTGGCTCTTTCGAATCTGGACTGAAAACCTTTTATTTACAGCAGCTTTTCATCAAATAATCTGACTGATGAAACGTTTGGCTTTTTGAAGAGAGACACTGAAATCTAAATCAAATCTACCGTATGTTTTGTACTATAAGGCACACTTAAAATCCTTAAATTTTTTCATAAATTGATGATGCGCCTTATATCTGATCAACCTTGTGATTACTGACCGATTTTATGTGGTACAATGAGCTCAAAAATCTGTTAAAATGTGTAAGTATGACTTTGGTTAGCAACGAAGCTGCTCCGCTCAATAGATATTAGGAGCATTACGGTACACTGTTTCACTACATGATAGGACCCCTGACCTGTCTACAAGACTGCCTGACTGTAATGTCTAAACTAGAAGTGCATTCATGTACGGCAGCCCGCGTTTGGAGTACATTCTAGCAACAATAAACCTAGTAAGTTAGTACAATATAGAAGTAACGTTTATTTTGGCCTTATGTTATCTTATGAAACAGGGAAGTGTAGTCCAGCTGCTCTGTCCTCCAGACAGAGACAGATAGAGAGCTGTGTACGTGAAGGAGTGATATTACACACTTGGGAAGAATATTTAATGCGGCTTATGGTCTGAAAAATACTGTTAATGTGACTTTTAATGCAATGCTCCTAATTGTTTGGCATATTATGGTCTCTTTCAAGCAAATTCTTAAAGGTCTTTGTTATTTGATGGATTGCCTTGTACATGAGGTGTGCTATAGCTTTGCTAAAGCCCTATCAAACAGCACCAGAAAAAAATTCAAAACAACAATAAAACAAGATAGAAATCAACAGGAAGTATGTAAAAAAAATACTGTGCCCTCTTCGGATACAGAGACAGAAAATATTGTCCACCTTTTTCAAATCCAAACGTGGATATTTGTCAGATAAAATGATTCTTGGCTACTAAACTCTCTGCAGCAAACAGAATGAACTGTAATAATAAAGTTTGGGCACTTTTCTAACATTTGGAACCAATTCTGTGCTTTCTAACAGCAGGATTGGGGTCATTTATGGGGTTCCTGCCAGAGGTTTTAGACGGTCAGTTTGCCACCGGTGCTGAAATTTGTCGTCGTGGCATAAAGAAAAATAATTTGTGGAAAATATTTAAAAGTTAACACCAATAAATCCTCTCCATTGTGTTACATAGGGTTGTGTCCCCGAGAATCTGAGTTCCAGTCCTTTTCGTTTGGTTTATTTTTTATTTCACTATGCAATAATGTTATGTGATGAATGACTCTTACGCTGATGATTTAAAGGTCTGGCCATGTTTTGGCAGCAGTGTGGAAGGATTTTTATGTACAGTCATATTCAATAAATTAGAATATTATTAAAAAGTTGATTTATTTCAGTAACTCGATTCACTAAGGGAAACATTATATAGATTAACACAGACTGATGATGTTTTAAAGCGTTCACTTCTGTTAATTATGATTCTTGTCCACCTCCAGATAATAAAAACACAGCATTTAAGGTTAGAATATTGCATCAGATCAATAAAGCAACATCTTTCATGCAGAAATGTTTCTTTTTACAGGTGCTTTTAATCTGACAAGCATCTTAGAAATGCATAATTCTAATGTATTGAATATGACTATATATATTCAAAATACATTTTCAAGATACATTGTACCTCTTAAATTAGTATTTAGAGTTTGTACCTTTAATATATAAATTATTTGAACGATTATGACGAGTTATTGCTTTAATGAAGAACAAATTGTTTGGTTTTAGGGTTTTAACTAAAACTCCTATGCACATAAAACCCCAGAGACCATCTAATGGTCCATAATGACTGATTCAATGTCAGCAAGGAGATAAATAACAGCCTCTTGAGATCTGATCATCGCCCGTGGTCAAATTATCTTTTTCATTACTGCCAAGGACGATTTCTGAGAAATGTAAACCTAATGGATCTAGTTTATACCTAGAAACATAAACTGATGGTGGTAATAAACTACGCTCTGCTTAGGTTTCTGTACTTCTAGGAGAAAAATGTGGCAACTTTCAACAGAGTTATTTGTCTTCAAGAGCAGAAACATTTGAGTGTCAACCTTTAAAAGTTCACAAACGTATGAATAAATCCAACTGCTCTGATATAAAAAACGACAAATATTACTCAAACTGTTGGTAAAGTAACACTGACTCATCGTCATTTTTGTGTGGGATCCAATGAAAGGACGGTTTTGAAGCCATAACCATTTAAAACCTTGGTACAACTTTATACCTGGAAAAACACATTAACTATTTATTCTTTTATAGTAGTGGAGGAGATGCTACGCAAAATCAGTTATTCAAGCAAAGCCTGAAATACAGATTTAGTACCTATTCAGTGAGTTAAAGTGTTTTAAAATATTACTTTTTGGATTTCTTCTTATATTTATTGAAAGCACCTTTTGTGGACTGCAAAGAGGGAACTAAAAGTAAGCAAACTTTTATCGAAATTAGTCTATTTGTACTTGATTTGAGCAGATAAACAAGATTATCTGCCAATGGAATGAGTATTTTGACCCTCAAAATAAGATAATTAGATATACTGCACTTGAAATAAGATGAAGGAGATGAGTTGCTCTTATTTTAGTAGCAAAAATCTTATTTCATTGGCAGATCATTTGAACTTGCTGCTCAAATCAAGGGCAAATACACTAATTTCAAGAAAATATGACTTACTTTTAGTTCCCTTTTTTGGTGTAACCAGGTTAAAATATAGTATATAGTCAAGCAAAACCACACATAGACCAGATTACAAATGTTACGCAACAATGCAATGGCTGTTTTTTCTAACCTTACGTCACCATAACAGAAAAAAATAAGCAAGAGTCATGTTTAACAATAAGAGGAAAGTGGGCCATTAGCATTTTAATGTGAAATTAATTTTAAACATTTCTGCCCCGTTCCCTTCATATTTAAGTAAAACCAAAATAACACTACGTAGATGCTTATTGTTAGATTCTATAAAGCAGCAGTGAGGACAGCATCCACAAATGGATGCAGGACTGAATAACGAGGATGTTTTGAAGCTTTACCTGCAGAGTACTCTTCAAGTTCCCTTGAATCCAAGAGCAAAAATAGCTTGAACTATTTTTCATACTCCCCAGTGTATGGATGGAGCTACAGTGAAATATCACATCACATCCCTGTCTAAAGGAACCTTTTTTTTCCCATTTTAGGGAAACTTTAGACAAGTTAAAACCTCTGATACACAAATCAGAAAAGCCTGAAACCAGCAACATTATTATATAAAAAAACAAAAACAAAGCACGTCCTTGATAGAAAATGTATCATCTGCCAAAGAAAGTCAGAAATATCCAGTGAAATGTTTATAAGCCAGTTTGAGGGGGGAGGGAGGAGATAAAAATATCTGCAGCCAGAACACATGAACAGACCAGAACAGTCGTGAGTTTCAATCAAGCGCCCCGCTCGTCGGAGCCGCCGAAGCACCGCGGCTGTCAGTGATGAATTGCTTTCTGCATGCATTCGTAATGTCCTCGGCGCCGGCGCAACAGGACACGCACATCTGTCATACTTGAATGTGAACAACAACCTCTATTCTCCACAGCGGAGCCCTTCTGCCGAACACAATCGGCTGCGCAGGTATCAGTCACCATACAGTGCATTAGGGAAATGCAGATGGCGTAGATGCTGTGAGGGGCTGACAGCTGTTTGGTTGATGCTCGCTCAGAGACCGGCGGCGGCTGCAGGGATGGATGTTTTATGCGTTTGTGTGGAGAACAATGGCCGACTTACCTGAGGAGACAATCCACACGGGGCGGGAAAACATGCAAGAGAGAGAGAAAGAGAAATCATTAAACCTTTGATTAGATCTTCAAACATGGTAGCAAGCAATATTTCCTACAAAGCCTCATTAGGACACCGTGTCATACATTTGACAAATATTAGTTTGTCTTTGATCTTAATTTATTGTTAGCAGTCCCAGCGCTTCAGCTCTTAAGCGGCAGCATCTGCTCCCCTCCCATACCTGTCCTCTCCTCCCCCTCCTGGGTGCTGGGTACTTCCTAATGATTTTTACTCCACTAGTCAAGAACAAATTAGTATTGTTGCAAGTGCTCTCGCAGTCAGAATGGCCAACTGGGAATTTTTTTAAGAGACGGCGCGAGAGAAAGAGACAGAAAAGTTTACTTTTCCCCAAGCTGAGACCGATCAGGGAGAGAGGAGGAGGGATCTATGTGCAGTGACCCACTAAATGATCAATGCTCTTCCTAATTTGGTCACATTAAAACCAAAGTACTTTAATATGATACACCAACATTACATTTTCTACAGTTTCTTTTTCACAGAAGTTTAAAATATATGGCGTGCATAAGAATTCGGTCCTTTTACTATTTTAACGGTAACTAAAATCTTGTGCTAGGAACCGACTTTAAAAGTGGCCTAATTTGTAAATAAAAACCAATTTCTGTGCCCTCTTATCCCACATTTAAAGCTGTTCTAAGAAGCCTTACAGTATTTCACTTGAATTAACACTTACATTATGAATGTTTTTCTGCAATCTTTGGTGGTTCTTATATGAACGCCCCCCCCCCCCCCCCACCAACACCTTTTAACACAATTTTGTAAATTTGTTTCACAAATCACTAACTTTGTTTTTACAACATTTAATTAGAATTAGGCATCTGGTCCCTCCAGAAAAGGCACTTAATGTAGTGCAGAACTGGGAGCTGCAAGCTGCGCACTAGCCTTGAGCATCATGTCGCCAACTTTTCCTACAGTAATGTGGGGAGTCACACCTGACTGACTGGACGTGCAACAGGCAACACAAATTAATCCAGACATGCGGGTAAACGGTTTTGTCAAGTACTCATGCTGCCGCCCCCTACAGCGTGCCGCCCTGGGTCAGAGCCATACAGCTCACAAAAACAACGTGGATTGTAAATGTTTCACTGAAATATTTCTAAATGTTTAAAACAACTCGGAAAAGCCCAGGTGATTATGTCATGGCTTTGTAAGCCTCTTATTAATTGGAACGACCCCTGTGATTATAACACAACATCTCAAACAATGTTGAGGAACACCGCGGGTTATGACGAAGAAATTTGTCAACTTTTATGAATTTGATTCAGCCTCGAGTACGATTACCTAATGTCTGAAGGTGCCACGTATATCTTTACAAACAATTATATGCAAAAACGAACACCATGAAAATGTCCAGAGATCATCCTGTTCAGAAAGGAGACTTTCGTTCTGTGTCCTAGAGACGGACGTGTCGGGGTGCACAAGCAAAATGTTGGCTGAAAGGCAGACAGGATGAAGCCATTGATGAAGAAAAGCCAAGAATATAGTTTGGAAACATAATTTGACAACTATTTTCAATTATTTGGGGCATGTCTTGTCACATTTTGGCCTTAATGACCATTATTCCATTGTGGAAACATGCAAGCCTGATAACACTATCGCAATTTAAAGTACAGAGGTGGGAGCATTAAGTTGCGTTGATGCTTTGCTGCACTTTGCAACATAAATAACCGCATGACGACCAAGCAATACTGCAATATATTAAAACACCCGGTAGGTAGTTAGAGCTAAACACACTACCTAATGAGTTACAACGCCGCTTAAGGATAATAAAGTCGCTATTTTAGAGCGGCCAGCAAGAAATCCTGATCTCGGTCCCAGAGACAACATGTGGGCCCATTTCTCTGAGCCACTCTTCTCATTGGTTAATACTAGAGAACATGGCACTCAAATAAGAAAGATGGATGTTAATTTTAATAAGGTAATGCCACTAGCTATAACCTCTCATTTCAACATAAATAGCAGAAAAGAAACAATGAAAACTGTGAGGAGATAAGGCTGGACATGTTTATGGGGGAGGAGTATGGGTGCCAATAAATGTGGAGCTTTGTTTTGTTCTGATAAAAACTATGACATGTGGTCAGGGGTTCGCCTCATTTAAAGAAACATAACTAAAACATGAGGCGGCTTAATCCTCACTCCTCATTATTACACATCTAGAGGCCAAAGCTAATGCTGACTTCAGGGAGGCACGTTTACTTTGAATATTTGAGCTTTTTAGCATCTGCCAAAAAAAAAAACTGACCTAAAAAAGTCATTAGCTTAACAAACCGAAACACTAAAGTCTTCATCAGGCATGGAATAAAACGAGCAGGAACAGATCTGTTGATGGTTATTAGGCTGAAAACCTCCTCAAAATGGGGACGGGGGCAATTCAAAACAAGAGGATTTATAACCGTCTGCAAGACTTATGAACTAATTAAGAAAAACAAAAAAGAGCAACAGAGAAAATACATCATGTTGCTGTATTTTTTTAACCTAACGTGCAATATATCACCTATTTATTCAAAACACTGCAAACAAATAAACATTTCCAAGCTCTTCCTCTATTTTCCAATGAATCACAGCTGTGGAGCCAGTAGGTATGAAAACAAGAGCAACGGGAGTTCTCTGTTTGATATCACCCCGCTGTATGCATATTAACATAAACATGACGCAGATTTACACAAGTCTATAGAAATGTGCAGAGAAGCATGCCTGAACTGTTTGAAATCACATCTTCTGCATAGCAGAAACACCCTTAACCTGGATATGAGTCAGCTTTAATTTAAGGATACAAGTTTGTCTGTTAAAATTCAAAAAAAGAGGGAAATCTGGACTTTTTTCATCTGTGATTATATAAAAATGACTCAGAAGCTGCTCGTCAAAGCGGAGACAGGAGTGTCAAAGGCAGGGCTTACGCCTGCAGACTCTCGTCAGCTGAGTTTAGTCTCAGTTTGTCCAATATGTCGCCAAATCTGACATAAAATCCAGCTAAACTGCAAGTTCACAGGAATACGGATAGAAAGGCGGCTTCTGCAACAAGATTGCTCGAATGAACTGAGACGAACTTGGAAAACTCAGGCTAACTTGGTGTAGTTTGCAGAGTCTCAGGGAGGAATCCAGTTTGCTACAGAGGAAGAGCTCCAGCAAACAGGCAGGAAGGAATAACTGCACACGCTTCAAGCCGATCTGCAGAACTGGGCAAAAAATGTGACGTATTTGGTGGTAGACAGTGCTGCAACTTATTAAGTTTAGTTTACCTAGAGACAAGGGTGTGATGCGTTAGTCCCACAGTAAAAAATACTTATTTAAAATACACTGAAGCCACTATTGTTGCCAGTAGGGATGCATTGATATGAATATTTGGCCCGATATCAATATCCGATATTAATTGCTGTTACTTCCGATAACCGATATTTGCCGATGTGTATAAATACATTTATAGATGCACATTTACGTTTCTGGGGTGATCAAATTTGTACCGACTGAAAACTATACTAGCTGAATTTCTGAATGTGGTTTATAGTCTACACTTACACACTGCATTTCAGCAATCAAGAATCTTTATTGCCTCTCATTGTTCGTATGTTTTCTTTCAAACACAGTGAAAAACATATTGCATAACTGTGGCTTTCAGGTGGATAAACAAAAACAACACATAACCAAGTCCATCCCCTCCCCCTCCTAAAACACGGGCAGAAAGGGCAACTAGACGGAAACAAACATTGGTTGTTAATATCGGACCAATACCCAGATGTTATCGGCCGATACCGATGTTAATGTCGATATATTGTACATCCCTAGTTGCCACTATTCCTACATAAACAAATATAAATGAATTATTGCACTTTTCACGAATTGTTGATCAGTGTCTAAATTCTAAAGAATAAATGCACGAGAAGTCAGGTTCCACATCATGGGAAAGACAAGAGAGCATGCCTCCAACATCGTAGCTGCTAACATCAACGTTCCTATTTCTACGTTCAGAAAAACCCAGACTGACATAAACAAGGTGGGTCAATGACCCAAGGTAAGGAGGGTACAAAACATCTTGTTTCCATGACCCGATCGGCTTGTTATGCCTACTGTCGAGTACGGCGGCAGATCTGTGATGCTGCGGGTTTGTTTCACTCCCAAAGGCCCTGGTGACATTGTTGAGAGTGAACTGCATTATAAATATGTCGTCTATGCCAAAAAATGGCAAAGATATCCGACTCCAAACCACATCAACTACGATTTTAACAGTAGGGGTGCAAATAATTCCTCAATTTAAAGGTTGGACTTTTCTTATCGCTTAAATGAGAGATTATGCTGCTGCAAGAAGGCTTTTTACGTGGCTTAGGTGACCAAAAGTAGTTGAAGGGGCTGTTTTTGTTATATTTCTAAGTAACAGCTTTGATTCACCTTCACTGCTGGGTATCACAACGTCAGGCTTCGCAGCGAATGGTATTTCAGTGTCAAGGAAAACCAAGCCGAGCTCCGGAGAAGGTGAAGAAGGCTGCATAATAGATCTAAGAAAGGGAGACGTGAGGTCAAGGCCTTCGTCAACGCTTTCCAATGCATCAAAACAGACACCTTCAGCTGCTTCCAGTGTCCATGTGTCTCTTCCTCTCCTGGCCCTGACACAGACACATACTTTCCCCAATCATGCCTGCTACTTCCTTTGTGATGGCTGTCGTTCGTCTTTCTCCTGTCAGTAACGTCGGGTGATTTGATGGTCCAGGGGCTGACAGGGAGCAGAAAATAACCGCGGTGTCAGGGCCGAGGTAAACCCTGCTTTGTGAGGTGGTGGAATAATCCCACAGCTGCTCTTACAAACTGAAATAAAAAGGCTTTTAATGAGTTTTTTTTCCAAAATGTACCCGCAGCAATCACACCACTTTGGCTGCAGGTGATTGCTTTGTGGAATATTGTCTCCGGGGGATTTGTTTCCCATCATCCTGATCAGTTCCCCTCATGTATGGAGTCAGCGGGAACTCCATCAGCATGGAAATGATGCTTCCCTCCCTCGTACTTTTCCAATTTTCAATGTTTTCCTTCCTTTTTTTTTGCATCTATTCAAGAAAACATGATTTTTTTTTATTTTTTTTTATAAGCACAACGGCAACAAGGTACAAGCTACAACCAGTGATGCTTCTAATGGACCGAAAAGCAAAGTTTTAAGAATTTATTAAACCAAAGAAAATTGGTGTCGGTTTGTTTCCGTATGGTAAAAATGCCAAGGTGCTTTGAAACGTTAGAGGAATCTGTGCCGGCGTTAATCACACCACAAACACTGCTGAGTGCCTGGATTCAATCAAGCTGTGAATCTGGAGGTCGGCTGAAGAGCAATATTCAGGAGACGTTCCGCTTTTCAGACCTCTCACCTCCTCTAATGGGCCACAGAACACATTATCCTCTACCCATCTGCCGTATTTGCTTACTTTCCCAGGAGCGTTGAGGGGTTATTATGAGAGAGCAACCGCTAACCAAACCTTTGAGGGCACTGACGTCTTCCAGAGGGAGTTTTAACGGAAACCCGAGACAACGGCTCCTTCCATCACGTACCAGCAATCTGAGTATTTACGTGCAGCGAGCTGCCATCGATCCAGGCTGATAATCGGGCCCGTAATGGAAACAAAGCAGTAGGTAGCGCTCCACAGAGACCTGGCAGGAGATTTAAATATGATGAAGTGCTGATTGTGGCTTGTTGAGAGGCTGTCAATGTGTCATTTCACATTTGCTCACCCTGCACACCCTCCTCGTCCTCCTTCCTGTGTCAGAGCGCAGTGTTGGCTAGCATGTCATTGTGGCAAAAAATAATATTAAACGCACCGAGACCCTGGTGAAGACTCCAATCTTCCCAAAGGAACAAGGCTTTCAATCAGCAGATGCAAGGCCGCATGATTGGGTCATAAATAATTTACTTGATTGCTTTGCTAAAAATCCTAACGGCAATAATAATTAACTACAATCAGTTATATTTGTTTCAAGAATTGGGTTTTGTTATTGTTGTATAACCTTGGCCCCTTTCTTTTAGCTAAAGCACTGGATGAAAAAGGTTCCCCGTTAATAACTGGTATTGTTGACTAAGCCGTGACTCAACCCTTGTATCAAAGAAATCTTTAATTTCAGTGCCTCAATCACTCAAACGTTACTTATTCATTTTATTAACACCAAAATCTTAAATCTTTCTCTTTAATATTTAATAACAAAAAAAGGGAAGAGAACTAGAAATCCCCCACGCTGTCCGCAGAGAGCTGAAGAGGGAGGAAGCAGCAAGGCGCCGCTAATCAAACGCAATTGATTGACTGATCATCGCCCATGTGGTCACCTCTCAAAAAGCAAGAGTTTCTGCACACAAGTTAAAGAAATTACTACCTCTCATCAACCTGGACGGGTTACGAGGCCGTTTTTAAGTATTTTCAACTCCCTCGTCTGACAGGGAGAAAGATAGAAATGTAAGAGTTTGTCAATATTCCCAGAAACGGACGCTTAAGAGGTCGGCATGCTGTGCTCAGAGGCAAAAAACACAACAACCAAAAACTCCACCCCAGGCTCTCTGGGTCTCAGTTAGTATGTTAATTATCTAAAGTTATTGGCAGAAGGGTTCAAGGACAAAAGATTATCTGTCTAACAAGGACATCAAAGCATGATTTGGTTGGGGAAGCTGTATCTGAATGTCTGCTGGGCTGATGAGAGCCAAGCAGGGATGTGTTGCCGGTATGTGCAGCACCATATTTCAGGGGTTCCCAAACTTTTCAGCCTGCGGCCCCCAAAGTAGCAGTGCCAGAGACAGGCGACCCCAATGACACCTAAAATATGACTTATTCTTGTAATTTCCCTCCCAAAATAATACTCCTGGCTCTCCCAGTTGGTAACCGCCGGATTCTTGAAAGCCATCGTGTGAGCAAACCATCCAGTGTTCCTTGTTTTGACCTCCTGTTTACCGACCTGTCTCGTTCCCGTTTTCTCCTGCTGGCCTTGCCTCTATCGGATTAACCAGCTGGAGTCTGGACTCACTCCTTGCCTCGCCCTTCTGGACATCTCTGCTTTGTGGACCATTTCCTGGTTCATGACCCCCAAACTGACAGCAATTTCCCCTCTTGCCTTTGCCCCAAAAGGCCATGGCGTGATCCGGATCAGTCAGTCAGTGATCCAGATCACAAAATCTGAGCAGTTGGGCTCATCCATTAGAGCCAGTGCTACCTCCAGTGATTCCAGCACGAGCTCCAGTCAGGTGTGGTTCCAGAAACACCAGTTTATTGACAACAAATATTCTTAAACGCTCATTCTCTGTATCGGCTGAATTATCGGGTCTCCAGGTTCTGTCAGGGCATCACAGTTCCAGGCGTAAACTGTATGTACTCCATCTTTAAAGACTTTCATTACTCATGAATACGTAAATCTTGCTTTAAATGGTTAAGATTTATTTTCTTCCATAAGTGGAGTTCATTGTGAATTTAAAGTTCTCTAAAGACCAAACTGGGAGTAAAATGACATTTTGTTTTATTTTTAACAAGGAGGACGCTGTACATTAGCTTCAGAAAAATGTTTTCCTGATAAGTTTTTCCCTTTTTTATTTTTCTAACCGTTGCATTTCTTGAAATATTTCTCTCTTTGATCTCTCTGCAGGTTGTTCGTTATTTTCCTGCTGTTAAACTGGAAGCCGAGAAAACCTGCAAGTCTATACACTTCTCAAAGCAATAAAGAACTTGACACACGGAGCCCTTTCCCACCTATTTAGAAGTCGTTTGAAGTGAAAGCATAAAATCACAACAAACATTATGTATAACTGGCCTGTTTGGGGTAAATGTTCACACCGGAGCGGTTATCAGGGAGCTCCATGGTAATTTCCTCAGCACGTTCTGACATGCAGGGGTGAGACCCACCCAGACACCTCCTGACACCAGAGATCAGGTTTACATTTCAGACTAATGTTAACACCAGCCAAGGGCGAGCTGCGGCCTTTCGCGGTTAAACGCGTGGACGCAATTCTGCCCGCTTCATAATGGAGGCTGTGTGCGTCCTTGAAAGCTACAGGAGGGACTCGTGGTCCCTGAGGGCAGACCGTCAGCTGATACAGCGATGGATGAAACGGAAAGGGGAAGGTTTCAGACCGCAGGACCGTGCAGCGTAACTGAGATGGTGAAGCGTCTTCTGATGCTCACAGTGACGTGCCACAGGCAGCCATCAAGGAGTTCATTGACAGAAAGCTTTGAGTATTAACATGTAGCTGCAGCACAATAAGACTCCTCCGAGAGCCTCCGTGCTGCATGCTAATTTCATTAGAGCAGCAATGCAAGAGAGACGTCTTTGTATTCAAATGAGGCAGCTCGGTTTAAGTAAATTACTCCCAGCGCCTGCCAAGTGTGTGATTATGGATCTGGGGTGTTTGTGCTGTAACGCTCATCCAAATGCGCAGAGCCGTTCTGAGCCCAATCCTGCACGGAAACGGCGAAGAAAAGGGGAACAGTCTGGAGCCTAAGACGGCTACACAATCAAGTGTTTTGCTGAGGAAATTAGAAATCTGTCGAGTTACAAAAATCCTGCTTTGCGGGGGTGAACTTCTGCCAAATTCGTTGCATACCAATAAACTCAACAAATCGGCAGAGAGAGGATTCCTGACTGCACATATTCTGCATTAAGACTTGTAGGTTTGTCTGAAAATGAGTCGTGTCCCTTTTAAAGCACAAACACGAGAGCAAACGATAAGAAGAAGAAATTCTCTGCATCTCTATCGTCTGCTAGACAGAAAAGAAACATACTAACTCCACTTAGTTTAGACCTTTTGTGGAGTCTCAAATCAAAGAGCTGTGCATGAATGCTATTTTAGATGCAGACGTGTGACTAGCTGTCACAGTGTCACTGCTTCCCTCAGCTTCTCATCACGCGTCAGGAGCTACAGCACAGATGACAGCTTAACAAGCCAAACAACACTATTACAAGTGTAAGGCAGAAACCTGCAGCTGACAGCTAACCAACTAGCATTAGAGTTGTCATTTAACAGAGACGAACCCTCAGAGTTGCTGAAAATTTGGCTCTCACTCAGATTCACCGCAGTCGCAAAGCCTTTAAAACTTCACAAATCTTTCCAGACTGATAGATTTAAATGTTTTTTTTAATTGCTTAGCCTACTTCATGTTGTCAGACAGGTCCTGTTCGACTGCTTTCTTGATTCTCCAGACCTGGAACTAATCAGGCATGGCTGTTTTGGGCGGTTAATCACTATTAATTCACTATTTAACAAGGAAAGCAAATTTCTTCAATTATCTGAGATAATTAAAAAAATTATAGCTAAGCAACAGGAGTAATCTGTAAGGAGGAAAACACATTTTAACAGCACTTTAGTTTCAAGCTTCTCAAAACAGACACTCTTCCTCAGAACAAGTTGGACATATGCACAAAGACTGCATTTCCATTTAACTCACTAAGAGTTTCTAATTAAACAGCTAACGCATGAGATCTGCCTTTCTAAACTGGTTCACAGCTCACAAACTCACTGTCGCTTTGTTATTAGAAATTACATATCCGATGATCAGCAAACCTTCAGCAGAAGACGCCTCTTACCCAGATGCACCACAGAGCGCCACAGGAAATCATTCCTGCCTGTGGTCATCAATCTCTACAACGCCTCCCTCAGAGATTCAGACCCCCCCCTCTGTAACTGACATTTATTCATTCTTTGCACTGTTCTTGCACAACATCACTATCACTTTATTTGGATCTATAGTTATAAATATGTGTATGTATGTATATATATATATATATATATATATATATATATATATATATATATATAGAGAGAGAGAGAGAGAGAGAGAGAGAGAGAGAGAGAGAGAGAGAGAGAGAGATATGTACATATTTATATTTCGATTATTTTGTGTGGAATGTTGTATATATATATATATATATATATATATATATAACTGTTTGTATATCTGGAGCGTGTAACAAAAGTAATTTCCCTCTGGGATTATTAAAGTATGTCTGATTCTGATTCTGATTTCCCATCCAAGGGGCAGAAATGTTCGTAAGTACCCCGCTTTCCATCTAAATTTGAATACTTTGCGTACCAAACTTGCATAAGGAATCAGGAGGGTAATAATGAATTGAGTGTTAGCCACAAGGAGCGGGTGTTCCTCCATAAAACCTGTGATCTGTACTGAAACTGGCCCAGAAAAAATTATGGATTCAACATTTTGTAGCTGATAATCGAGGACTTTTATTTATCCAGCATACAGAGCTTGGCAAATGTTATTGAAATATTTTTTTCTTTTAAGCTTATATACAGGCAGCAGTTTTCTCCAAAGTTAGAGTCACTTTAATCTGCTGGAGACGTTTATCACCTTAATGCTAAGAGCATTAACTTGAATTTATGATCATATAGTTCACACAGTATATATAGATAATTCGCCCTCTATCAAAACACCATTTTCCAATATGTTTTTGCTTTTTGATCCCAGGTTTCAATTCATTATGTGGAAATAATGAAGCTCTTCTATTCTGGGAAAATCCTGCATTAGAAATAATGTGTTTTTTCAATTAAATTGGACATTTTTTGGACTAGAAATACATCCCAGGGCTTTATTTGAAGCTGAATCTGTAAGATATAGGTTCATGTTTAATGAGAAGTCATTACAGAATATGTTTTTGTCAATCCAATACCCCGAGACAACCCAACAGGCCTCTTCCTGCCTCCAGTAAGTCCCAGCTGTGACGGCCATCTTGTTTTACTGTCAAACGTGTGTTAAAATGTAAAGTGGATATCTGAGAAGTAAAAAGATGACGTGCTTCTTTTTCAAACACTATTGTTTCCAAATACATAGAAGCATAAAACTTGATTTTGCATTTGAATGGGGTTTAGCTTTCGCCAGTAACAAACTTTTGGGGTAAATGCTATGAAGATAAGCCGCCATTAAATCATGTGTTTCATTGGTCAAGTCATGGGTGGTAAGCTAATGAGGACAATCAGTAGGACGTCAGCGGCAGAACCTGGCTGCTGGTCAAGCTCTGAAAAACGGCTGACAGATAGATTTGTCTTCCTTCACAAGCTGAAGGTCACTGATTGGTCCAGCAGAGCTACAAAAATGTCCAGAGTGTGGCTCAGTTGCTTTGAAGGCAGCTCATGACCGCTTATAAAACGTTGCTGGTGATCATCAGGGTCTGCCTATTATAGAGGCCTCCACGGACATTAGGGAAAAAAATAGTCCAACTGAATAAAAACTGCAGACATTTTAAGAACAGATACTTCTTTCTCACTGAATTTGTAGTGGAGTGAATCACCACAATTCCCTTTCTGGTGTGAATCAGACTTGTTCTAATGATTTCTTTACAGCTTTCTTTAAAAATAAAATAGACACAAATCACAGAGTTTGAGCATGATTTCAGACATATTGGTAAAACTTGATGTAAAAAAAAAAAAGATATTCTGTAAATTAATAATCACATTTTCTAACTTGACATTCACAGCCAGGCTCGGGTACATCTGATCTCCCCCCTGATCATCCTTGAGACGCTTTTGCAACCTGAATGGAGTCCCCCCCTGTGGTTAATGGAGGTGATTGAACATGATTCAGATTGTAAAACTCCCATCTGTAAAAGGTCTTACAGTTCCCTCGTGGAGAACCATCCAGACAGTCTGCCATTGAAAACACACCCCACCAACCAGACCTCAGTCTCTGGTCTTGCCGTCGCCAAACTGGAGCCATTTTTCACTAATAGACAGATGGAGCCTGCTTAAACTTTGCAGCAATTCACCTTGGATATTGTCAGATAGGGACAAACAAAACTCTGTGTTCTAAAGAAACTAAAACTGAACCTCCTGGCCTGAACTCCAACCACCTTGCCAAGTGAGAAGCATAATGGTGGCAGCATCATGATGTGGGAATCTTCTACTGTAGCAGGAAACACATAGAGGCCAAGATAAAGTGAGTAAAATCAAGATTTGTAAAGAACCCCTGCTTCAGATTGCTTTGGACCTCAACTAAGAACACGGCAATGACCCAAAGCACACAAGATAACCATTAAGGGGATTCAAGAGGACTCTTGAGCAGACCAGCCATAGCCTGGACTTACAGGAAGAAGCCCAAATGTCTACTGGTGATGCCAAACCCAGGCTTCCTGAGCTTCTGAGGTGCAGCAGAGAAGAATCTAACAAAAACATCTTCCATTGTTGTAGAGGCATAACCAAGAAGACTTGAAGCTTTTTGTTTAGTCTTGTCCTAAAACAAACAGCGACTATGATAAAAGTTCCTCCAGAAATGGACCACTGGCTGCATGTGTTCAAAGCAGGTCAAAAGCTAAAGAGACCAGATTTAGGGTTGGCAACTGTCCCGTTTTGCCCGGCAAGCCCAGACTTTTTTTTAGCTAAATTTAGGTGTCCCGTTGTTTGACTGCAGCTTTTACTTTATAAAAACGAACACCTGAAAGGCACTCCACGCCGTACTTTCCTAGACCTACATAAAGAAGTTGCATTGAAGCAGGCAATTTTGGACCAGTGCATCTTTGCGTCTCCAACGGATGGGAAGGGACATTTCTAAAATGATGTCAAATTGCTACGTTTAGACACAACCCGGTGTACATGTGCCGCGGCCATATTAGATTCATACGAACATTGAGCGGTAAAGCTGGAATAGCTTGAGTCAAATAGTGAACAGATCTGTCTCTGAATATGCCTGGGTAGCATTTATAGGCTTTTATTTGTAATGTAAGAAGTTTATAATCTGATCCAATCTGTATAATCTGATTGAATTTGACTTTGGAAAGTGCCTTGAGATGACATGTATCATGAATTGGCACTATATAAGTGAAATTTAATTGAATTAATACCAAAATGTCAAGAACAATCAGCAGGAATTATGAAAACAAGTTGGAAGACCTCAATAATTAGCTGTGCATGCTAGTATTAGCACAGCTACCTTAGCATGAGCATGTGCAATTGGCGTTAATCTGTTTTAAAATGATTTCCTTCCATGAGTAAAATAACCTCTCTCCTCTCTTTACCCCCACTAACTATTTAAAGCATGTATAATCTAAGCTAATCACTAGTTAGCATTTCATTGTTTTCTCTAAGCTTCAGAGTGATATTCCTGCAAGATCTTCAAGCCACACTAAGCTTTCTGTACCACATCTGTGAACACTTATTATTGGGAGGTAGTACTTAAACAGTGTTGGTGTAGTTTGATGCAATTTAAAAATAAACACAAAATGTTGCATCAAGCTGTCATGACGGAGACATTTCCTGGTGTTTGATGTCGGACTCAGACATCTTCCACCCATGGGTGTGCGGGTTGTGATCAAAGGTAAGATTGGGAGATTTGCAGGCCCTGTCACTGCAGGAAGCGTAGGCTCCATAGTGACTCCTTTTCTCCTCTCCAGGCTTTAGCACCAATATCCAGCACATACACCAGGCCTCCGCTCAGAATCACTTTTAAAAACAAACTAGTAATGTTTGATTTGAGTACATTTCCACTCTTCATGTACCTTTATTAAGCCAATGGTGGGAAATTCCTACAGTCCCAGCCAATGCTGAGACATCTTTTTATGACTCACTCTGAGTCACAGCTGTTATTTAAGCCTTCAAAAAAATAAAAAATGTAATCGTTTGAAAATATACCTTTCACATCTGACGGTAATAAGCACTGCTTCATAAGATATTAGTTAAGATGGCCGCTATGTAGACTGTTCTAATTATTCCCATATTTCTGAATTCTTACCGTTTTAAATGTGTTTCTGTTCAGATTTACTCTGTTTTTCTGCCATTTTGGCCGATTTAAAGGCATCAAATCAGACAAAGACCCGATTAAACACCCAGTAGTTTTTAAAGTAGAGCCCATTTATTAAGGGAAGAAGCAATTCAGAGAAATCTGGCTCCATGTTAAGAGGTAAGTGCTTCCTAAACATAATAACTGGTTGTTCTGAAGTTGTTCTTTAATCTTTTTTAATCATGGCATTGTCTCTGTTTTTGAACTCTTTAAGCCTACTTCATGCTGTCAGACAGGTCCTCATCAAGCAATTTCTTAATTCTACATGCAGGGCAGTAATTAGACCTGGATTTGGAGAGTGAAACTTAGCCAAAAAATGGGATTAATGTTATTTTCACGCAAGGCAGGGATGGCTTGGATAGCCGTTTCTGATTGTACTTCGATTATTTGAAACATTTAAAAACAAAAGAAGTCGGTGAGCGCTCAAGTGCTTTTTCACATCACTCTCTATTAGAAAAATTTGCATTTCTACAGAAATGCCTTTAAATAGTTTAAATCTTGATACAAAAAAACCCAGAAACAGACCCTAAAACTGCCTTAAATAGTTTATTTCCACATCAATGCTGGTTTCTGAACAGTGAACTTTAAGATTACCCAACACAAGCACGGATTAGCCTACAACATATCGCCTAACTGAAAGTTGAGTTTCCCCTCGAGGTTTTGCTCTTTTTATTCAGCTCTGTGGAGCTGCAAGGCTCTTTATTTCAGAGAAAAATGTACTAGTTCAAGACAGCAGTGAGGAAGTACTCCTGGAGTAGAAGCTGTATTAAAAGCTCAAGTCGGAGCCAAGTTCATTGGTAGGTTGTTCCCTCAACACTTTTTAGCTTTATTTTCTTTTTCTTGAGCAAAAGAAAACATTATGGGTTCAGCTTACTTACAGAAAAACTCAAAGATGGTTCAAATGATGAACAAAACCTTATCGGAATAACCCATTTTTTCCCAGTAAAGATGGGGCCTCAGGAGCTAAAAGTCAAAATTAACAAATTAATACGTCAATCTGGGTGCATTGAATATATCAGCTCGGCTTTTTTGAGGCACCATCAAACTCCTGGTTTGCCTGAAGGAGTAACCCTGCACCCTCACACCAGCTGGGCGCAGATGGAGACTGACAGGAGAGAGGAGCGAGGAAACATGTTGACAACCCTGAGGTCAGTGATGTAGAGCCAAACAAACCGTCCCATCCCCCCGGGAACCATTTAGGACTAATTTGATCCCATTTGTGTACAGGAAGCCTCAACCGTAATCACCTGCCAAGCACCGAATGCCTGGAACATTGGCTACAGTGGATAAATCAGCAGGGTCAGCGCTAACTTTTACTGTATACAAACACTTTCATTGCCGTTCGATCAGGTCGAGTTTGTTTGTTTTAAACTGAACTTTACAAAGATGTGTTGCTTTATTATCATCTTGTCAGCTGAAACAAAATCAGTGTTTCTCAGTGTGAGGATGATTAATTTCCCCCATGATAGCTGGGAACTGCCTCTACAGAGAGGAAAGGTTTCCGGCGGACTTGTCAACGTTGCTCCTATCTGAGACAACAAATCACGGCGGCGGCGGCGGCAGCAGCACAACATCGTAACAAGATGCCAGAGCTTGTTATATAAAACCCGCTTGGATTCCGGAGATTACCTTTTATGATAAAATATGAAAGCAATGATCCAAATGAAAACGTACAGACCTGAAAACATGCATCGCAGTAAGTCCACCAAGATTAAACGCAAACAGTCGCGCAGAGCAGGCAACTTTTAAAGATGACCATGTTGGAAACGACTGGAAACTGCAACTCAGTGGTAAAGCCATGACACAACAAGACACCAGCGTCTTATTCTTGGCCTATCGTGACTATATTAATTCATCAATATATTACTTTTACCTAACCATCACAAACAATCCAGGTAGGTCTGGCGTAAAACAAATCATTCCCACTGTAAAGTATGGCAGAGCTTTATTACACTGAATTTCCCCACAGCAGAAGTGTACTAAAATTAAAGGTTGGATGATTTGACTTTTCTTTTACAGAGCAAAAACAGATCTAAAAATAAGTAAAATGTTCTTAAAATTAGTGTTTTTGTCCTAGATTTGAGCAGGTAAATAAGATCATCTGCCAATGGAATGAGTATTTTTACCCCTAAAATAAGATAACTAGATACACTGCACTTGAAATAAGATGATGGAGATGAATTGTTCTTATTTTAAGTGCAAAAATACTCATTCTATTGGCAGATCATCTTATTTATCTGCTCAAATCAAGGAAAAATACACAAATTTTTTATTATTTTTAGTTCCGTTTTTGCAGTGTAGCAAGACAAGACATCAACGTAGGAAAAAAGATGATTTTATTTTAATATTTTAAACACATCTCCTCCAGGTGTGCTGAAGCAGAGTGCTGTGCTGAATGTAGAACGGTAAACAGAAGGGGCAGTAATGCTTTTTCTAATGCTACCAATCTGTACTGCATTGTAGCCAAGAGCTTATAATGAAGGCCCTCATTACATCCAGGTGATTAAACTATTTGTTCTAATGCAATCTTAATAACCGGCAACAGGGGCTGCAGGCTGGACAATGAGCAGAAATGTGCTCAGTGCATCAGTTGGTGCAATTTCCTTGCCCTTCTGTTTTCTTTTGTGATCTCATTACACCTGGGGTCCTCCCCGGCCAGCTACAGTCAGTTCAATATACTCCAATGCTAATTAATGTAACTATAGTAACAGGGAAGTGAACACAGTCAATTTAGGCACTCGTACAACACCTTTTCAAATGTAAAAAAAAAAAATATGCAAACACAGCCATTTGCAGCTAAACAAAACCTTACTTTTAGCCTATTTGGTGTTTTGTACATATTTATAATGTGAAGCTGTGATTAAGACTTATTTTCTGCTTGTTGTAATGAATTCAGAAATTTCCTTAAGTGAAAAATCGTCCGTGATTAAATAAACAATTAGCAGCTAAATCAGTTGTGACAAACAATGATTAATCTCAACCGTTTGTCAGAGATCTGGGTGGTGGAGTGTTTCTCTCCCACGCATCTGGCTGCCGGTCTTTCAACCACTGAACGGCTGATAGTCAACTTCTGTGGTACCGCCAGCCCTCTCTGACTCGTCTTCCTGGATTATTCGTTCCTCAAACCACCCTACAACAAACACCAAGCTCCCATCTATCAGAACCTCCAACCTAACTTGTCTGCCCTCCAACGCTCCACCATCCAGCTCACTTGGACAAACACCGCCCGGACTCTGCTCACTTACCAGAGAGCGGTAAGATCATCCCTCTGATCCAGTCACCGCTTATTCGCTCAGCTCATCTCTCAGTGATCCGCCCGTCCATGATAAAGGACCCCCTGGACCTGACATCTCCATTCCCTTGCACTTCAACAAACCAGCTCAACTTCTCTCCTGATACTTTTCTCACATTTGGGTCAGAAGTTTGCCTCAAACCACGACACCTTTGTCTGCAGCATAAAAAAACTGAAGGCAGGGAAGGAAACCCACTTATTCTCCATTGAGGCTCATTTCCACTGGGTCAAAAGCCCCTGCCTGACATCTTCTTTGCTCAAACTGACCCGAGCATTTTTCTCGGCTTTTGCTGGTGGCCAAATAACAGAGAAAGGAACACATATTTAAAAAAGGTCATTTAAAAGGAGAGGGAGCTTGAAACCCTGAGGATGTCAGAGTCACCCAAGTGTCTTCTCCTAGTTTCCACGGCCTCTGATTGCCTGTGTGTGTGCAGAAAAATATGTTATTTCAAAATAAATATGGCCGAATATGTGATTGAACTGGTGCGCAGGAAACAATCACATTATCAATCTTGACAGAGAAGATGGGAAATGACAAAGAAAAGCTAGAGAAGGAAATCAATCTTTAGTTTCCTTTGCAGGATGGAATTGGATTGTGAGGAAAATAATCTGCTTTTAAGAAGACAGTCTCCTCCGTCTGTCCTCTGGCTATTGTAGAGCTGGCAGCTTGTCATAATTTTTCCATCACATGAAGACTACTGTGCTGGTAGCATGGGCATATTCTCTGTAAGAACGTACAG
Source organism: Fundulus diaphanus (assembly GCA_037039145.1). Classification (NCBI taxonomy): domain Eukaryota; kingdom Metazoa; phylum Chordata; class Actinopteri; order Cyprinodontiformes; family Fundulidae; genus Fundulus; species Fundulus diaphanus. Next base: position 28,811,890 of record CM073139.1, read on the forward strand.
TACGCAGCATGCGTGCTATTTAACAGAGAAGAGAGGAACACTTAATAGATTATTAAGCTATCTTCCAAAATCCTTTTTTTTTTCTTTTGCTGAAATAACTGAGGATTTATAAGATGAGATAAACAATGCAAGCCAAGCAATACCCATGTGTGAGTCAGTTGTTATGCCTTTGGGCTCTGAGCTGCATCTCTGCAGTATTTTTGCATCACCGACATCCGACGAGTTTTTAAAGAACATTATGAACATATCATCAACATACAGAGTAATCCTACGACAGAAACAACTGCAACAAAAAATTAGACAAATCATGCATTTAAAAAAAAAAACAATAATGTATATTTAGACTTGTATACCTAGAAGCATAGTACATATGGAGGTATGGTCTAACAAGTCTTAAAATACAACAAAAATAAGAGCTGGACCTCATTTTGCCTTAAGAACTGCCTTAATTTCTGTGGCACAGATTCAACAAGGTTTCTGAAAGATCGTGGTCCATATTGACGTGGTAGCATCTTGCTGCTGCAGCAAATCTGTAGGCATGATGTCCTGTTCCACCATATTCCTAAACGTTCCCTGTGGGATTAACGGAGCCTTGTCCCGTTCTACCTGAGTAGCTCGCTCTGGTTGCATACAGGTTTTCCAATAAAATTATTGCACCCTGTTGGCTTATTATATTTTGTTTCTGTGTTTTACACTTAGTTTTTGCTCTATTTGTTAGTAAACAAAGCGCTTTTGTTTATATTCATCACAACAAGAACACTTGACTGGGGGTACGATACTGCAAATGCGCACTATGAGTAAATAAGGAGAAGCAATGGAGGCGAGCGAATGAGCGACGCCCAACAGAGAAGCGAAAAAGGAAGAGGGTTAAGCAACCCTAACCATGTAGATCGGGTTGGTCTTTGACCACGTTGAGCTGTCACTTTACAGTGAGGCATCGCATTGTTGCCATTTTGCTCTCTGATAGTTTGCCGGTAATGTAATGCTGGCAGATGGCACTACAATATTTATTTCTGCTGATCGCACCTGGTGCAAAGTAAACACCATCAGGATGAACACTTGGCATATATGGTTTTATTTAAAGATGAATATATGGTTTTTGCTGTTTTTTTATAGTCACAGTACGTGATTAGGCCCCTTTAAGATCTATTGACTGTGGAGGAAGTGTTTAAGAAACCACTCTGAGATGACTTTAGTTTCATGACATCCATCCATCCATTTCTGACCCGCTTAATCCCTCATGGGGTCGCGGGTAGTTTCATAACATGAAGCATAATCCTGCTGAAAGTAGTCATTAGAAGATGAGTAGTGTGGCCATAAAGGAATGGACCTTATCAGCAATAATACTCGTGAAATGTACAACTGGTACTATGGGTCTAAAGCAGGGGTGGCCAAAGTGTGGCCCAGGGGCCACTGCCGCACCCTGCACTGCAATTCAACAATTATTTGACGCACCAGCATATGTGAGTAATTCAGATGGTGGCTATTTATTCTTAATTAGGGCAAAATTTTCTTACAATTGAAAATTTTAGGTACAACACAAAGTATCTTTAATTTCATAGTATAAGTAGGGCCACATTTGTTCAATGATCTTTACTCAAATGCAGATGTTAGTGTACCAAAATGACCTTTTAATAAATTTTTAAAAATTGGCTAAATACAGCAAATGTTTTCAAAAAAGACTGACTCAAGTACGGTTCCTACTGCAGAGAACAAAAAAAATCAATCAGGGCCAATAGAATTTGAAAAATTAATGACCATCTTTAAATGTGACAAAAGATGCAAAACCATTTTAAATGTTGAATCTGCAATGATTTACTCAGGGCAAATCATTGTAGATAAAAATCATAAAATCTCACAATTAAACAATTGTTTAGTTAAAATAGTATATGACCATAATTTATGGAGCGGCTAAAAGTAAAATCCCAATCTACTTTTGCTTTTTTTAATTTTTTTTTTTTGACCCTCGAGTACTTTTGACATGACAATTTTTGACATGAGATTCATCAGATCAGGGAATGTTGTCCAACCTATTATTGACCAATTTTGTTGGACCTGTTTGGCTTGCAGCTTCAGTTTCCTGTTTTTGGCAGACAGTAATGCCACCGGGGGTAGTCTTCCACTGCTGTAGCCCATCTGATTCAAGGTTGACCCACCAGAGATAGTATTCCCTTAGCTCAGTTCCAACAAGCGATTGCAACAAGCTTAGCCGTCAGAAGCTTCATACAAGTGATACTAAATAAATCAAAATATCATTAAAAGGGTTATTCATTTCAGAAAAATAATTTAAAAAAAGTTAAAACTCCAATTTATTATGCAAAATTATATATTTCAAATGTTTATTTCTGATGTTTCAGGCTTGTGATGCTCCTTAATTTGCATAATTGTACGAATCTTGAAGATTGCGATTTGTGCAGATGTACGTCTTCTCTCTCACTTTAAGTACAGCATCGCCATCATCGATCTATTTCCCTGGAAGATTTGTCTTCATTAAACCTGAGCTGTATAAGGGAGACGCCTGCATGCATGAGGGAGGAAAAGGTACTCTGGGATGAGACGCAGCAAGTGCGCCGAATCATCTCAAATGCAAAGAAGGGTCAGAAAAGGCTGCTCTGCACCATATGTCTGTCAGCTGACATTAAAGACAGCCGTGTCTGGGCTTGATTAAGAGTCTTATTCAGTCATACCTGATTTAAACGGGTAAAAGAGGTTCAGACTGATTAAAACTTAAAAGTTGGGGGAAGTTTACTAATTATTTCTAACCTCAGCTCAAATACCGATGCACAAGTATTTATACTAACAAGTCTAATCTGCTAAAGCCTCATAACTCACTATTTATCCAATGTGAACACCAGTCTCATCCAACAAGTTCTAAAACCATAAACAGACGATGCTGCATCTTTATTTATTTCAGTTTTATTTTCAAAAACACAGACTTTGTTGCTTCAGAAAGACATATGGGATTATTTAACTAGGAACTACAAAGCCATCTCCATATGGCGAGCACAAAGCCAGATCCGAATCAAATCCAAGGCAGAACTAAAAACATTATGACACATTACCCAGTTCAGCAAGGATGGTGAAAATTATTATAGGATTGTTTTATGAACACTAGGTTGTTTTGATGCAACTGTCTTCTGTTTGTCATGAAAAAATCCTGTAAGGGCAGCGAGGCTAGAAAGAATTATCACCAAACAATCTAAATGGGGTTGCAAGTAGCAGCAAATAGCATAGGCAAGGCAAGGCAAGGCAAATTTATTTATATAGCACAATTCAGTACATGGACAATGCAAAGTGCTTTACATGATTAAAATATAGCAAATTAAAACAGAATAAAAGCAAGTAGGAATAAAATGTAGATAGAAATTAGAGCAAAAAAGTGGTGATTCAGTTAACTAGAACAGTTGAAGGCAATCCTAAACAAATGTGTTTTTAATCTTGATTTAAAGGAACTCAGGCTTTCCGCACCTTTACAATTTTCTGGAAGTTTATTCCAGATAAGTGGAGCATAGGAACTAAATGCTGCTTCTCCTTGTTTAGTTCTAGTTCTGGGTATGCAGATCAGGCTGGAGCCAGAAGACCTGAGTGGTCTGGAGGGTTGATACACTGATAACAAGTCTGTGATGTAATTAGGTGCTAAGCCATTTAAGGATTTATAGACTAACAGAAGTATTTTAAAGTCTATTCTCTGAGATACAGGGAGCCAGTGTAAGGACTTTAGAACTGGGGTGATGTGTTCTACTTTATTAGTCTTAGTGAGGACGCGGGCAGCAGCGTTCTGGATCAGCTGCAGCTGTCTGACCCACTTTTTAGGCAGACTTGTGAAAACACCGTTGCAGTAATCAGTTCTACTAAAAATAAACGCATGGATTAGTTTTTCCAGATCCTGCTGAGACATCAGTCCTTTAATCCTATAAATGTTCTTCAGGTGATAGAAAGCCGACCTTGTAACTGTCTTTAGTTGCTTTTGGAGGTTCAGGTCTGAGTCCATCACTACTCCCAGATTTCGGGCCTGATTAGTGGTTTTTAGCTGAAGCAGCTGAAGCTGTGTGCTAACCTTTGATCTCTCCTCTATTGGTCCAAAGATTATTACTTCCGTTTTGTTTTTATTCAATTGAAGAAAATTTTGGCACATCCAGGCATTGATTTCTTCTAGGCATTTCCTCAGTGCTTGAACTGGTTCATAGTCACCTGGTGACATGGTGATGTAAAGCTGTGTGTCGTCTGCATAGTTATGGTAGCTGATGTTGTTGTTTTTTATGATCTGAGCTAGAGGGAGCATGTAGATATTGAAGAGGAGGGGACCCAGAATGGACCCTTGGGGAACCCCACATGTGATTTTTGTCATCTGGGATGTAAAGTTACCTACTGACACAAAAAAGTCCCTGTCCTTTAAGTAGGATTTAAACCAGTGGAGAGCTGTACCAGAGAGACCGACCCAGTTTTCCAGACGGTCTAACAGAATGGAGTGATCGACAGTATCAAATGCTGCACTGAGGTCCAATAGAACCAGCACGGTGGTTCTTCCACAGTCTGTATTTATATGGATGTCATTAAACACCTTGATAAGGGCGGTCTCTGTACTGTGGTGAGCACGGAAACCTGACTGGAAAACGTCAAAGCGGCTGGTCGTTGTTAAGAAGGTGTTTAATTGTTGAAATACAGCTTTTTCAATGATCTTACTGATAAAGGGGAGGTTTTAGATGGGCCTGTAGTTCTGGAGTAGAAGTTTGTCTAAATTATTCTTTTTCAGCAGTGGTTTGATAATTGCTGTTTTTAGGGACTGGGGGAAAACACCTGACAGAAGAGACGTGTTTATTATCTGAGTCAAATCAGACACTATGACAGGTAAAACTTTTTACCTGTGCATAGATTTCATAAACAAGTAATTCAACAAAGTTAATTTACTACAGCATTTTCCAGACCATGGCCGATATGGAAATAAAACTCTGCTCGTTTCATATACAAGTTAGCATTAGCATCGCCACACAGCTAGCTGCCACAGGAAGTTGGAAAAGTAGAAAAATCAGATGGGACATAAATTCAGTGTAGGAGAAAAATATGCACAATTTAGTAAAGTGTGGATAGAATGGGAAATCTTCTGAACTTGATAAGAACACTATGTTTTTAAATTATTTTTTAAATTATTTATGCAAGTGTCCAATTTAGGGCAGGGGTATCCAACTCCAGCCCTGCACGGCACCTGTCCTGAAGGTTTTAGATGTGACCTTGTTTGGACATGGCTGATTTAAATTTCTAAAATGCCTCTTCAAAATATCTTCAGGTTCTTCCAAGGCCTGGTAATAAATTATTTATTTGATTCAGGTGTGTTGACCCAGGGTGACATACACAGTTTTATATAGTATAGTAAAACAGTTACAAGCAATATTTCATCAAAAAGATATAAGATGAGGACGATTTTTCCTTTCTAAATTTTTAATACTGAAGTAAGGTTAAAAGGGGATTTTAGTTAAGTTTCACTAGCCTAGTAGAGAGGATTTGTTGATTGAAATACAGTGTTAATTCAGATAAACAACATTCTATAGTGATGTTCTCTGAATGTTCATTTATTTCTGTTAATAGGTTCTTAAACTTGAGGAGAAGTTGACACTCATTTATTCTATATGTGTGCAGAGTTTGCTGTTTAAAGACACCAGTGCTCGAATTACCCTTTCAACTATTGAAGCTGTTTGGACTGATATTTACCGGATAATACCTTACGGACCGAGAGTTATTTGTTAAACATTAAATAACGTAAAACAGTGTGTAATGGCACAACATAAGTATTAATAATAATAATAATAATTGAACTTTATTGATCTCACAATGGAGAAATTCACTTCTGCATCTTAACCCATCCCCTTGGGGAGCAGTGGGCTGCCACTGTGCGGCGCCTGGGGAGCAATCGGGGGTTAAGGGTCTTGCTCAGAGACCCAGAATGGCAGCTTGTGAGAGTTGAACTCAGAACCTCTGGGACTGAAGCTCTGTGCTCTAACCACTAGGCCACCACTCCCCAAAGTATGACTCCCCGTCGGGGAATCGAACCCCGGTCTCCCGCGTGACAGGCAGGGATACTCACCACTATACTAACGAGGAGAAGCAGAAGCTAAAAGACATAGTAACTTAATTTAACCTTAACTTCAAACATGGCAGTAAACACAAGTAGGGAATAAAGAATATGCTATATTTTCTAGTAGGAGCAAAACTGAATTCTCATTTGTTTGCATGTTAGCATTAGTGTTGCAGTACAGCTAGGGAAGACAGGAAGGTAATCAATTTTTTGGGTAGTAAATAGAGAGTTCTTTTGAGGGGCGTTTCATACTAACAATACTGAAGTTTGTACCTACTGGGGAATGTTTCATACCCGCTTGACAACTGAAGATTTAAAGTAAGTTTCAAGAATCTGCTCATACTCTTCATTGTGGGAAAGCAGTTTTATCTCTCCAGTATATTATTTTTACAAGCAGGACGCCACTTCATATTGCTTTGGTTTGATCAAAAGTCATAATCGATCAGACTTCCTGGCCCAGACTGGAATCACAATCTAGTTAAATGGAAACAGTCCATCATTTAGAGCAGCGGTCCTCAATCCTGGTCCTCGAGGGCCGGTGTCCTGCAACTTTTATTTGTTACTCTGCTTCAACACACCTGAGTCAAATAATGAGGTCATTAGGAGGACTCTGGAGAACTTGACAGCACACTGGGGAGGTAAGTCAGGTGTGTTGGATCAGGGACACATGTAAAAGCTGCAGGGACACCGGCCCTCGAGGACCGGGATTGAGGACCACTGATTTAGAGGATAAAATGCACTTAACTCAAGTTATCACTGAGATTTGAGCTTTTTTTATGCCATTTCCATGAAATGAGTTAACTTTAAAAAAAGCAAATGGAAATACAGTACATTGACACAAAATGGCAAGATATGGGTACAGAATGTAGTCGCCGAATGGTTAGGGGGGGAAACTGACTGACAGCCTCTTGAGGCATATATGGGAGGTGGTGGCCTAGTGGTTAGAGCACAGAGCTTCAGTCCCAGAGGTTCTGAGTTCAACTCCCACAAGCTGCCATTCTGGGTCCCTGAGCAAGACCCTTAACCCCCTGGCAGCCCACTGCTCCCCAAGGGGATGGGTTAAGATGCAGAAGTGAATTTCTCCATTGTGAGATCAATAAAGTTCAATTATGAATTATTATTATAAGACCAATTTTGTCTCTGCATTTGTTACTTGAAAAAGTTATTGAAAATATCCACAATCTTTCCTGGATAGGGTTTCTTACTGCACCTCTGGTTGCAGCTGAATCTACATACATGTACAGAACTGTAAAATAAGATGTATGAGGTCTTCATAAACCGGTATGACAGAAGTACTAGATTCATGCTAGTCTGGAAATTTCTTTCGTAAATTTTGTATTAAACAATCAATAGGACATCTCATTGCTTTCTGCATTCTCTCTGAAATGTCCCCCAAGTTTCTTGAAGTGCTATGAAGTCTGTCCTGTGATCAGCAGCTCTTGTTAGCTCTGCGTGTTGCCACTGATGTGCTTTAGATTACACATTCACAGTGCAAGCTGGAGCCGATAATTGAATCACTGGCACTGATCCTCAACAATCAGGGCCATTGTGGAGCCTTCATCAGAGCCATCTGAGAAGAGCAGATCAAAGTGGGTATGACACCGAGTGGAGCTGCAGAGTTGCTTCGATTCCTTGTACACAGCAGAGTTTCATTAATGACCTCTGCTGAAAAAGGCAGATTTCTCTTGTAAATGCAAATTTTTGCCCCTGTGTATGAAGGCAGAGGTCAGCAGTTTATCATATTCTCCCTTTAATGCCTTCAACATCATTTCTATAATTGAACAGCAGTGATAGACACCTGTCCTGTCCTGACCTTCTCCATCACAGAGGCAACCGGGCCACCGGGGCAGACTGTCACTCCTGATCGCACTAAGTGACGGTCAAAGGCAGCGGACATAGGCAACCACCGGAACCTATTAGCGGGTCTCTCGGCCCTCGCATCAGGATCCTCCGAAACACGGGTTAACACCAGTGAGTGTGTGAGGCAAAGATGTGATTCATTCACAGTTGTGAGGAGGCAATTGAGTGCAAAAATGTGTCTGTGTGTGTGTGTGTGTGAGTAGGGGAGCGCTGTGTAAAATGTCAGCACTGGATTGAAGGTTCATAGAGAGTTCAGGGCAAACGTCTCTTTGTTTCTTTTAGAGGACATCAACATACATGGTCTGGACAGAGAAAACAAACAGAGAGAGACGAAAGAATCAATCTGCAGCTCTGACAGCTCAGCTTTACATTTTTCAAGAATTCTTAAATTTAATTAAATAAAATCCCAGAAATTGCAACAAATGCGCCTGCTATGTCAGAAGTTGCCAAAAACCATGAAGGCTAAGGATTCTCAGTAAACTATTGTGTCTTATTTTACCGTTTCCTATAAATCCTGAAGCTTTTAGCCTTAACCTTAAATTACTAAGGTTTGGTGGTCAAGGCAAACCATCCCAGATGTAGGAACAGGGGATAGTGAGAGGAGCTCACTATACTACTCTATACTATACTATACTATACTATACTATACTATACTATACTATACTATACTATACTATACTATACTATACTAGCTGCTGCAGGAACTGGGCTCTGAACACTACAGCCTCCAGAAACTTTCTCAGGCAAATAGGTACCAAAACATCATCACAAGAACCATGAGTCAGTGTCAAGGCTTTATGCCTCAAGCTGCCAAGCGCTAAAAGGCTGTTAGGAAATACTACATCTATTATTTAGCATATGTCACTTTCTTATAGATTTTGTGGTGCTGGGGGGCTTTGTTTACAGAAATCAGACTGGAAAGGGTCAGAGAGAGGAAGGGGGAAGACACCCAGATGTCTCCATCAAAGATGAATGGCTTCAGTATATGAATAACACCTTATGTGTACCCGGCTTCGCTCCTCCCCTTGTGCCTGTTATCCGTCTCAATCAGTGGAGTCACAAAGAAAGAGCTTGTTTTCACCGTTTGTTTGAAATAGATGGTAGATACATTAGGTTTTTTTCAATGTCACAACATTGTTAGTTATGTTATTTGTAAAAGAAGCATAATAGTTGTGATTAGAGTATGGAGAAAGAATGTTGGGCTTTTTAATCATGAGCTGCTACAGTAAGTGTGCAAATGTATGAGAGGTGCAGACACAAAACTGGCAGAGATCTTAACAAGTAATATTTTCAAAGTCAAGTTTTAATGCTGGTTAAATAAACTGTCATCTTAGACACGCCGATTTGTCAGTCTAAAACACAGAAGTGCACACTGCTAAGACTGCTTTTAACCCTCAAGAGGAACTTTTGCAGAGCAGGAAGCAACAGAGGTCAATGCATTATCCAGTAAGGTAAGAAACAAACTAAAGTCAACTTCTGAAACACAACTCTCGTTAACGGGCAGTGTTCCAAGTTCAGCACCTGGGATTATTATGCCTCTACACAACTTTTTTGTTTCACTTTGCAATCCATGCAAAAACCTTATGACAGCAGGATTCCTCAAATTTAGGGGTATGGCTGGAAGAAAAGAAGACTTGAAGAAGGCATGGGTGAAAACGCGAACAGTCAGACAGCTGGCCGTTAGCATCTAAATTACAGCCTTTTTATCTCAGTGGTTGTCAAATTTATCTACCAGCTGCCAATTTTATGTTTTGTACCCTTTTCTATATGCACAGTGTAAGGTGGCTATAAACGCCATCTGGAACTGTAAGAATAAAAAATGTCTGAAGAAAACTTCGGGTGAGTCATGCTTTGTTCATGACAAATACTGATATTTTCATATAAATTTGGGAAAAATAAGAATTAAAATCTCAGAATAGTGAAGGAAAAAATAAATAAACAAAGACAGCGATGTTCACAAGCCTTGAAACTATCTAACACCAACACTGTCATGTCATAAATCCCCGTCTGACAACTTATCTAAATTCATAATTAAATGCTCATTACAGCTACTACTACTTCTTTGCTCAGGATCACTAAATAATTTATCGAACATTAAACAGTAATGCCTAAATGCTTCCTAAATTAGTCATGAATCCTAAATTGTACTCACAAAGCCATCAATTATTGATCTGTGCATGTGTTCAACAAGCTTAAAGACATGATGGATTTGTGCAGCTGGCTCAGCTCAAGCTGGTCCAGCCTTTTACGCACGAAGTAAGAGGCTACCCCGACGCTTGGGTCAGAAGTTTACGTTCACTCATCAATAAGTGATTTGATTTTTACTTTTTTGTGCCGTGGATGGCTTCGACCGAACTTGAATTGATCAATACTCGTAGCAATGGGAAAGCCAAATTCACTCCACGAGGACCAACACTTGGAGATGTACACAAATTACAACCCATTTCTAAACTGCAATTTAAATCTCCTTGGGTCAAAAAACAATTTTTTGTAGATGTTACAATACTTGACCAATGTCTTTAAGAGGAATCAGACTGTCACCCTAAGAGAGAAAAAGCCATATGATCACTCTAGACGTCTAAAATTAGCAGGAGACGGGCCCTTGGTGAATGAAACTTGGATCCTATTAGACGTTTCAAGAGGACAATGATCCTAAACACACCCAGAGTTGGGTTCGGGTTGGAAGAAACACCCTACGTCAAGGTTCTGAAAAGGTCCTCCTAAAGGGAGGACGCCATTTGTTTCAAACCAACCAGTTTAGATGAACTCTACCATCTCTGGTAATAAGAAAGTGCTTCCCCCAGAGAACTGGCTAATCCTGGCAGTAGCTTTAATGGACCGCGGGTGGAAGGACTTGGTGCTTCAGTATCTCTTTATTCAACCATGCAACATGCAATATGACGCAGCTCCAAGGCGAGGCTCAGACCAACAGAACCCTGTCATTGGGCTGTCCGTCGAGCTAATAACAGCTAACGTTAGCCTATGTTGTCCGGGACGTTTACAACTTTACTGTCGCTGATAAAGGAGCTTTACTGATCTTTTGATGTTGCTCTCAAACATCCGTGCTGTTAGCTTAGTATGTAGCACCGTTCAGCATTTCGTTTTTCTTGTCTGTCTGCCTGGAAAAGTTCCTCAGAACAACGCATTTATGTCTATCTCATCTACAAGGATAGTTTTCTTCTGGTTGTTCTCCAAATGTTAGCAGACATTAGGACTTCCAGCAGCAGCTCTTTATTTAGATCAGGTGACCGGCTGCCAGAAGAAGCGCCGCGATTTTGGCAGATGTGAATGGGTCGGTTTATATAGATTTTGAAGCTAATCTGCATGTTTGAATTATAAATTTAGAAGTTAAATCAAGGCACCAGTTATTTTGACAAGTGTACTAGATGCCATGTTTGGTATCACTGTTACTAGTGTATATAAAAAACTTATTTGATATAAATAAACAATGCTTAGCCTGGCAGGCCTATGGACACAGTGGGAGAAACCCTGGTCGACTGTTCAAACCCACCCAACTGGAATGTTGCTGGAAACTTTTTAACGATGAAAAAAAGCCTGAGGTCAAAGTGCAACCTACAATTAACCAAATATTAGTGGAGGGGTAAGTGTAGATATCAGAAACAAACAGTTATTGGTCAAGACTGTGTGCACAAACAAGGAGTTTGACTTTACACGCTCACGACGTAGAGACGTCATCTAGAAAAATAGCAACTTTATAGCAAATAAAGTAAAAGATAAAAGGAACATGTATGCATATTCCCTATGTGGATTAGGGAAAATCCCCAATACAGTCAAACTTGTTCAAACAAGTCCTTAATTTAAAACATATATTCAGTTTTCCAGTAAGACATGCTCATCCTTGCTCAATTTGATGGATTTTAAATGTTTCAACGAATGAAACAACTTCCTGACCCCAACATTTGCTCAAATAGCATTAACATTAACAGGAAGATTGTTCCCCATAAGCTCCAACTTCGTTATTACTTGCCCAGTTTTCATAGCTCAGTGCAGAGTTTTATGTCAGCAAGTCCAGCAGAACATTATTCATGGCTCCTGGAAATAATAGAGCAGCTAAAAAAACCTAGAAAATCAGTATTCAGTTGTGGCCGACACACACAAAGGTTATATTTTGGAAATGGAGACATGGAGCTGCAAGAGCTGGGACCGCTAACACACACCGCTGCATTTAAGAGGCTGAACGTCGGAAAGGAAGTAACACGACTGGAATAAAGACCGTTTTGGGTCATTTTATTTATGATCTCCTGCTCCACCCTCCAGCCCCTCGTGAAAAGGTCACCAAAATACTCCGAGTCCAACACAGTTACAACATCAGGAGATGTAAACGTGTATTCGCTGGAAAAAATGCAAAGTTAACAAACCTAGAAAGCCAGTTTAAAAGTCTAGTTTAGGTTTTTAGACGTTCTGCAGTAAAAATGGTCAGCAAGCTTTACATTACAAGAGCCATGCAGGAAACACATCAAGTGTATGGAGTGAATCTTGTTCCATTATTGTTGTAAGCAAATAAGTCATTATTTTCAAATTTATCTTTTTTCAAATTTAGTTTTATGAATTGCATTCTTTTCAAATTGTATTTTACAGATTACATTCTCTTCACTTCTGGGGGCAGGCTTAGGAGCGAAGACGCATTTCTATTGGTCTGGACGTTAGGGACGTTTTTATTGGTCAATGTGGGCGTCAAGAGCGGGAAGTGAAGACAATGTGATCCATAAAACCCAATTTGAAAAGAATGCATTTAGTAAAGCTCAGTCTGAAAAAGAGAAATTTAAAAACTATCAAGTGTAAAAAAAATTAAAAAAAAAAATTAAACAAAAATTTGAAAAAATACAATTTGAACAAAACCTTTTGTTGATTAAGGAATTTCCGTTAATAAAACATGTACACTCCGTACAAGCGTACCTACTGCATACAATTTGTTTTAACAGTTCAATTATGAAGATTGATTTATCTTTTTAGGCTTTCGATCAAAGAAAAAAAACTTAAAACTTAAACAGCCTCAAATATCCATGTATATAAAATATATATAAACGCTTAGCTTGCAGCCTAACAACAAAAAATAAGCAGTTTTTTTGTAGCATTAGCCTCTATTACGAAAATTCAATGCAGTTATTTAATGAAAATATCAGCATAAAAAAGGGGATTACATCTTTACATGCGTTTTATATTTTAAAGAAAATATTCTGCATAATATTCAGCCACAGTTATTAAAAGCTGCTGAGGAGGAGCTTTAGCACTAAATGTAGCTCCGTATCCACAGGTTGCAGACCTCATACCAACTTATGCTGCGCTGGGCAATAGTTAAAACATTAATTCATGCCGAGGCCTTTCCCGCAGCGCATTCGTGGTTTAAGGTCCTTTAACAAAGTGTAATGAGTAGCAGAGTATTAATGTGGCGCGGGTTATAAGAGGAACTCAAACGCATTTGCTTGTGGGCCTAAAGTCACCTTGGCCCGTCTCTGCTCTGGCGGCTGTGAAGACGTGCGAGGCGGCCGCTCCCCGTCAGCCTCACCTTGGCCTCGGGCGGCGCACGCTTCACCCGCTCACCACTCACATGACCGAAAGGCCTTTTAGACAAACGCATAGGGCTCAGGGGGTAATAATTTCCCACACATCATATCATGAGGGCACCAGGGCCATATGGCTTTGAGAAGCTCATTGGATGATTTATTACACCGCCTGTGATTTTTATCCCGACAGCTGGGGAATGCGTGCCGCTGGATATGAACGGGGTTTATTTTTCTGATAAATTTGCATGCGTACGTACGTACGTGTTTGTGTGCGTACCCAAATCACATCCCATCATCCTGCTTCACTTTACACTTGCGTTTCTCGTGGCGCAGCCATTTGACCGCCGCGTGCGCTAACGAGCGACGTATCCCTCCTCTCACCAAACTCGTCACCCGAGCCTTCAATCAAACGGCGCACAACAAAAATGGAGCACAGCCCCGCAGCTCCCAGCTGGAGCGCCTTTCTTCCAGACCGCATGAGCAGGAAATTGACATCGCTGGATGCTGTCAGGATGATACTAATAAGTCTCATATAATTTAAATCACAGCAGTCCATTTTTCTTTACGCCATATCCTAAATGCTTGGGACACCGCTGACTTCTATTCTTTTCCCCGGCATCATTATACAACTCAGCGTGCAGGTACTTGCTGCATTAAAAGTAATAATCCACTCTTATTCTATTAATATGGATGTATTGCAGATATTACATTAGGAAAAAAAATATCCTTATATTGTTCACTGCAGCATTATTCAAGGCTCCTTTCACACCTTCCAGAACAACTATATACCCTTCAGGTAAGAGAGCTCATTAATGGCTACTTAGAGGTTCAGCCTACTAACTGCAGCCAGAGCAATACTGGAATTAGCCATTGTTCTTCCTGTCACATAAAATGTTAGAAAGCGCCACCAACACATATAATTACACAGAAGGGCTGAGAACTGCTGATCCCGGATCATTAAACGGTCTTTGCGGGTGAGCGAGCGATGCCATCGGTGGCCTGTGAAGGAGAACGCTGGTGTTTATGTCTAGGCTGTTACTGCTGGAAGGACACGTTCTAGCCCTGCAACAGGAGGCCCTTGACATTGGAAGTGAGTGTCCACTGAGATGCTGAAAATCTTTTTTACAGACTTTAATTAAATGTTTTAAAAGAGGTGGGGGGGGGGGGGAAGCTGTAGGAGTCTGTCTAAATACTCCAAAGAAAATAGTCGCAATCACTGCCACTATTAAATTATACATGATGCTTAGAAATTAGTGCAAATTAACCAACCCTACGAGGCCACAATAACCCACTTTTATGCCTTTTAAGTAAAAATTTAATCTGAAGGGCTTTTTTAAATCATCTAATCATGCTTCCTGCAGCTGCAGGAGTCTTTCTGTCATTTGTTTTTGTTTGGACTTTCCAGCTTGCAGTGATTATGTCTTCAATGACATGCATTCACCTGCCACTTTATTAGCTAAAACACAAACGGTGAATACCAGCGTCTCAATGCATTTCTGAACGTGGTGAGTTGGATTGGGACTTGGATTTGTGGATTTCATCGATGCAGCACGGTGGTTGGTACCAGACAGACCCAAAAAAAAAGTTAAAAAAACAAAATAACTAGACTTTTTCCCGAAGTTTGAAGACGTTTCACTTCCCATCCAGAAAGCTTTCTCAATTTAAATGTCTGGAGTAGTGTGGAGCTCCATGCTCTATATTGTTGCCCAAAAAGGCCTTGTAATGGCTTAGATAACATGCAAATTAAACCAAAACTGGTCCACCCCTTAGCAATGGGGAGTCGTTAAGGTCATCGTTGGCCTGGCTTACAGGGGGGATGTTGAGATCACCTGCATGGAGGTGAGGATTGAGGTGAAACTTGGCAGGAATCAAACCTATTGCTGTGTTATAAGTTTTTGAAAGTTGAAACCTGAGTCTTCCTCATCTGTTTAAAATTTTAGGTTTTTCACTCTTAACGTAAATGGCTTCTTTCACGCCCCTTTCAAACCATCTGTCTTCTCTGTCCAAAATGTGAACATTCTGGTCCTCAAAAGAGTGTCCTTTGTCCTTGAGATGCAGGTGGACAGCAGAGTCTTGTCCTGAGGAGGTAGCTCTCCTGTGTTGAGCCATGCGTCTGTGGAGAGGTTGTTTGGTTTCTCCAATATAAAGATTGGTACCAGACGAAAGCTTGCCTGAGGGTTCCAGCAGCGAATGGGTGAAAATGCCTTGTTGATGTCAGAGGTTAGAGGAGAACGTGTTTGAGACGATAGAAAGCGAGCTGAGGTATGCACAACGTCCTCAAAACATGTCAAACTACAAAGAAGAGGGCGACACCTGCAGAAGGCCACAGCAGAGGCCACTCCTGTCAGCCCAAAACAGCAAACCGAGTCCTAAGCTCACACATCATAATTGGACGATAGAAGATTTGGGATAATGTCCCTGGTCTGATATGTCAATATTTCAGCTCAAAAATCAGATGGGTTATTGTGTGGGTCACAATTTGACCATCCTGCCTCTAATTAGTGGTCCAGACTTCTGCTGGCAGTATTATTTAGGGCCAGACCATAACTAAATAAGGGATAACCAGGTGTCCATTATCAGAAATTAAGGGACAATGAACAGTTGGTTCCACAAAACAACCTTCAGCACAACAAACACAAAACATTCACAGGAATCCATCCCATATTTTTAGACATACCATATGAAAATCAAAGAAAAAATAACGTCACTATTACCAATACTTATTTAATTAGCAGCTGGAAGGATCGTTTCCGTTCTCTTCTTTAAAAAAGCTATTCGGATATACAAGTTTTGCATAAACACCCCAAAACTGTCCTAGTCTTAAATTTTTACACAACATAATCTTGTCACCAGACTCTCAAATGGACTCATATATCATAATGTCTATCCATAAAACCCGGGTGAGGGAAATGACACTTTATGTGTCAGTAGTTGCACATAATAACCAAAATATTACAGTTAAGCCCAACTTTACTGTAATAGTTGGACAGATGTAGGTTTTAAATTATTTCTATGCAGGCCTGAAGTATGTTTCCTTCAAAATATTATTAAAAAAATAAATTTTAATTGCTCAGCAGGCTTGACGAGATGCAAGTCATTGAGGTTGGACGGGCTCCGTACCATCACCCTAATCATTACCTCACTCCACAGCTCGTAGCCAGGACTCTGGCTGAACAACTCCAAAATGCTGCTATTACTGATGTTTGGTAAATTTAAACATTTTTTTAAACCGTATTCTGCCGTTGTGTGAATATTTGGGGCGGTTTAGTTTTTTTTTTTTAAAGAGTAGAACATAAATGCTGGAGTCTCCTTTCCTAAGCCAGCGTAGAAATGAATGAAAACCAATACTCAGCTCATCTTTTTCAGAATGTCGCTTAATTCTAGTTATAATCTTAGTTTCACTGAGCAGTTTTGTTTCTCTGTACATTAGTTTGAATTTATGAAGGTGCATCAAGCTCTCAGCCAAGAGTTTTTTTTACCACAGCTAGTTTGAGTAAAAGCACTACGAACATTTTTTTTCCAGTTAGAGCCTCTCCGTCTAATCTGAACCCTGTGCTTAGTAAAATGTTATTTTACATCATTATCATTTCTCCGGCTTGCAGCAGTGTCCGTCCTGCTGTTTCATGCTCCGATGATCTTATCCGCCCTGTGTTTGATGGTAAACAACCACACTGCCCCTCCGCTGTCCTGCCCTTATACAAAGATGCACCAGGTGAGGCCGTCAGCGGAGTCACACTCGTGTATCTACATCTTTCATTTCCCTCAAATCACAGACGCCACAGGACGCGGCGCGGCGTCTGGCCCGAAAACCTTTTAACCATTTCAGCCTTTTCAAGGCCTTTTCCTCGCACCAGTCGAGCACGTTGATGCGGCGGGTGTCACCGACTGCTTTGTCTCGCTGCAGACAAAAGCTCGCTGTCACTAAAGAGACGCAGGGGCAGATCAGTCGGCCGCCAGCAGCAGAGTGAAACACTTTGTGGAGAGGCAGATGAATGCTATAACCGGCCTGAGTCAGTCAGCTAAGCTGATTTTTTTTACTTGTCCGCCCTCTTCATCGCTCACCGCCTTTTTCTCTTTGCCGGCTGTTGGCAACTCTATCAGAAAACTTTGCTTCTTTTTCATGTCAAACTCAGCCGAACAACAAATGAACGGAGGGAAAGCGCGGCGGCCTTGAGAGTTGGGCGACTGCAAGAAAATAAAATACACAACTAGACGAAATGTAATCAAATGTTTTGACAGCGCTGACTGTGAGCTGCATCTACGACAACAGAAGACAGAATATAAATAACAGAAGAGATTTTCTGCTTTTTGCTGTTTTGACGCTTTAATGTTATAATGACGTTGTCATTTAAAGCGAATAGAAAGCTATACAAACCTCTGTGTGGCTGTTAATTAAACAAAGACTCACTTACACTTGCTCTTCTTTGCAGAATTGTATTAATTCAGACACACTGTAGTGTTCTAGAGCTGTTTTAGGCCGAATCTGGCCCGTCGAGGCAATTTATCTGGCTCTCAAGAGCCAAAAAAGGCATATCATGTCATAAAGTAGAGGCATTTAACATTTTAAATTGTATAAAGTGGCTAAAACTGTGCCTCTTGTAGCGAATGGTGATTGTTTTTTAACTGTGTAGTAACAGCATCCTGCCACTAGAGGTCAGTTTTCCCACAACACATTAAAACAACCCAGAATGTCCAAAAAGAGAAAAAGTGACGCAGAATGATGAGTTTAACCCTTTATAGGGCACTCAATGAAATACTTTAAAATTCAAAAATTCAAACTTACAGTGTTATTGGACAACATAATTAGACTTCATTACATTTGTTACATTTAAAAAAAAAAAAAAATTTTTATGTCGAAAATCGAGGTCAATGAAGTTACCATATTTGGTAACTTGCCCTTAAGTGGTAAAAAAATCAAGGCCAATGAAGTGATCAAATTTGGTTTATTGCCTCTAAATGGGAAAACAAATTACAATACATATACATAGATAAAATACAGGAAAAACACATATAATGTATTTGAACATTTTTACATCACTTTCAGAACATAAAAGTGCTAACAGAAAAACGTGCTAATAACATAATTGCTCAACAAACCCTCTGAGGAATACAAGTGTCTGTGTTTGTCTCTGTAGCTGCCTCTGTCTGTCCATCCAAACATGGGAAATTAGGCCACTTTTCCATGGTACTCAACAAAGCAGTTAGGCTCTCTGTTCATGCAGAGGTGCACCTTGCAGACCCTGCAGACCACATTTGTCCGGATAATATTGCCTTTCCTGCTGCAGTGCTTGCAGGTCTGGCGTTCGCCATGTATAGGGGCATGGAAGAGCAGATCATGGAGTTGTCATTAAAGTGGATAACCCTTTTCAGCAGCCTGAACCTTTTTGAGGACATTAGTTGGGCAACTTGAGGGACCCTGGTCTCTATGGCCCAGTAGTCATCAACAGACGGGAGCTCCACAATACCCATATAGATGAGGATGGCGACAAAAGTAAGTATTTCATTCTCATTGGTCGTGAAAGTGGTGTTGATGTCCTTCTGAGCAGCATATAAGTTGGTTTGGTACGTGATATGCCTGATGATTTGGTCGTCAAAGTACCTTGTAAAGTACTGAAAAGGGACATCAATGAAGTCAGGGGTGGAGTGCTGGTATTCAGGCAGGGCTGTGTTGTTCAGGTCAACTTTGTGCCAGGTTGTTGGCCTGGCTGCTGACTTACTGGGTTTGCTGGGCCTCTTGGCTTGTGGTGCTGGCTGCTCATTATCATCATCATCATTGTCCTCACTTTAACTGTCACTGCCACTGTCCTGGATCACCTCCACTGCAGGCTGCAAGCATTTCCTTTTGGTGGTGGGGCCCATGTTGCTTGGGCCTGGAATGTCCAGGTTGAGGGTGGGTGGGACTAAGTCAGGGTCTGACACATCATCATCTTCATCCTCGTCATCATCATCATCACTAATGTCAGGGTGGACTGGCACAACCGCAGTCTCCCTCCTCTTGCCATAAAAGGTTGATGGAAGCTAAAAATTAAACATATGCAATAAAACAACTGTCATAACATCATAAACTTACAAAAATCATTCATAATTACTATTCATAAACTAAAAACACAGTGTTGAAATTTCCCAGAATCACTGTATAGTGTTATAAAAAACTTTTGCAACCTTAAACATAATATGCTAAGTTGTATTGCTTAATTTGTAAAGAAAATGCACTGAGTATGGTTTGTTAGATGCATTGGGCATATGTCCAAAAACGGACATACCAAGTAAAATCTAGTTTTTAGTGAAAAGGGCATATGATCAAATATGGTGCCTGCATTTTTCATGCTGTATTTTCAATCATTTCAATAAGTCCTCAGCAAACAACTTGTATGTCAACACTAAACACAACTATTCAACAATAAAATGTATGAGTTTCATCAACTTACCATGGTTATTTTTGAAGTTTCCTTTGAAAATGTCCAGTGAACCGAGCTGCAAAAGTGAATTTTTCTGACTTTGGAGACAAAGAGAAATTTGACGTGACCGCGGTCTCTACTTATTAGTCCAACTGCGCAACAAAGTAACTTATAATGTAGGGTGATCTTTGCTGATTGGCTGGATAAAGATTCCATGATTCTTGAACTCACTGAGACGGGGGATGGGCACGATAACCAACATGTGTGGAAATTACCAAAAACAGTCACTTGCCCGATAAAGGGTTAAAGTGTAAATCACCCCAATATCAACTTTTTTTTGCAGATAAACTGTTTAAACTGGGACTAATGATGGTACTTTCATGTTACTGTGAAATCTTTTTACATTTTTATGCGAACTGGAATGAAATTACGAAATTAAATAGTGTCGTCTATATACAGGTGCAGCCGGCCCTTTAAATGACTTCATGATGCCGAAGTGGCCCAATATAGAAATGAGTTTGTCACCCCTGATTTACACCTTTATATTTAAGTCTGAACTTTGACTAGGCCACTCCAAAACTTTCTTTCTTTCTTTCTTTCTTTCTTTCTTTCTTTCTTTCTTTCTATCTATCTATCTATCTATCTATCTATCTATCTATCTATCTATCTATCTATCTATCTATCTATCTATCTATCTATCTATCTATCTATCTATCTATCTATCTATCTTCAGAGGTGGACTTGCTTAAATATAGTAAATGAAAGTATTATTTCGACATTGAATGAATCATTAATTTTGCTTTGTTTTCACTGCAACTTTTATTGTATATGTCACATTTAAAGGCATCAAACATTTAAAATAAGTGAATTTAAAGATAATCTACATCGATAACTAAACCTTTATGCTTATTTAGCACACAGGAGGCGGATGTCCAGATTCACTCATGTTTTAACAATAACACCAAATCCACATCCGCTCGTCTGGGAGCCACAAGCATGTAAAAAGATAATGGGGGTCAGAAATCACAGTCCTTTCCACACAGCTCTGTTTACCCGAGAGTCTCTGGGCTGAACACTTCTCCAGGGTCAGCACTCATGACCCCCAGCCACTCGACCCCATCAGGAGTCAAATAAATATGCATGGCTGCAGTCGACCACATTTGCATCTTTGAACCACGCCTGTGTTCTTGATGCAAATCCAGCATGCTGTGGAGCGGAAGAGGGGCCAAAACGAGGGCTGGATTGAGGATAGGCATCCCTGGCGACCCTCAAGCTCGGCTGAGCGCGAGCGTTTCCCCTCCAGCGGGCCAAGGTGAGTGCCGCGTTTGACTCCGACACTTCACCCCGCGGCAGCAGCTCTCCACGCTCTCCAGCAGGCGGTGAGGACGAGAGGAGAGGAACGCTGCCTGCCAAGGGTTCCTGTCTCTATTTGCAGATGGGATAGACAGGATGGAGGTCAAGTGTGTCTAAGTGAGGATCCTTGAGCTAGCTTTGCAAACGGAATGAGTCGAGGAGAAGAAAAGGACACCAGAGAGGACTGATTCAGCACCAGGAAGATAGAAAGAACCTGCTTGGATTACTGTTAAAAGCCTTAAAACTAATTATTTTTAATGCATGAACATAATCTAAAAAGCTAACAATGTCTAAAACACAAATATAATCAAATTATTTTAACTTTTCTCTTTTTACTAGTAATATATACCTTCCTGCTTCCATAGGGTATAAATGTGATGCAACACGGGGGTCAAGAGAACCTGTCATTCAGATTAGCAGTACTTGTGAGAGGAGATGGCAACAGGTTATAGGTTAAAACTACAACTGAGACAAAAAAAGATAGAGGAGGACCCAAGTTTGAGTCCTGCACCACCAGTGAGGAGGAATAAAAATGTCTCCATGAAATCATTAGATGCCATCGACATGCCAACAGGCTGATGTTGAGGCACACCAGGAAAAAGCCTCTCCTGTCCTCCATGGCAAAAAGGGAACTAAAAGTAAGATAATTCTTCTTGAAATTAGTGTATTTGTCCTTGATTTGAGCAGCAAGTTTAAATCTGCCAATCGAATAAGATTTGTTGCATTTAAAATGGGAACAACTCATCTCCATCCTCTTATTTGTCGTGCAGTACACCCAGTTATCTTATTTTAGGGGTAAAAATACTCATTCCATTAGCAGATCATCTTACTTACCTGCTCAAATCAAAGATAAATACACTCATTTCAAGAAAATGTTACATACTTTAGGTGTACCATCACAAACCATTCCTTCTCTGTTTCTAAATTTCACCTTTTCCCTCCCAACAAATGCTCCAGGTTGCTTTTGCATAAATAAATAAAAACATTTTTTGCATGCTAATAAGTATGGGGCAGGATGTGTGGTGCTGCGGATCCATTTCTCTTCCAAAGAGGCTGGCATCATGAATGCATTGTAAGAGCAGAAAGTAGGGCTGGGCGATAAATTGTTTTAATCGATTAATTCAAATTTTCAATTTTTTTAAGATCAAATATTTGGAAAATCTGGACTTTATTTTGCCAATTAACTCATTGGGCTTCCATGAAGAGAATAACATGCTGAGTATATGTTTAAGAAAAAATATGGTACAAAATATTGTAAAGAGGAAACTTTTTTACCATAATACGAGTCACTTTAATTCACACACTTTTTTTTAGTTTAGCCTGTTCTTAGCTCATTGTTTAAAACCACTAGTTATATTTTCATTGTTTCCCTTATATAGGAAATGTTTTGACCAATCTGTATAATCTGATTGAATTTGACTTTGGAAAGTGCCTTGAGATGACATGTTTCATGAACTGGCGCTATATAAATAAAATTGAATTGAATTGTTTACAACAGCAGGGCCGCCATCTTTTTTTACAATCACGTTTCACAGCTTGTATTTAGTTGCACTTTGAATTCAGGTCAGCTCCCAGATGAAATGCTTGAAATAAAAGCAAGTTTTCTAAATAATGTCTTTAATTTCTTTTTGTGAAACGAAAAAAATCTATTAAAATCTATTAATTAATTTTTAAGCCATATCGCCCAGCTCTAGCAGAAAACTAACAAAAAAATGCTGTCATTGGAGAAGGTAATTAACAAAAGCAACCAAATAGACACAGACAAAGCCTTTCAACATGGTAGCCCACTTTTTCTTAAATAATACCTATTAATGTACTAAAATTGGCATTTTTCTTGATTATTATGCGACCTGATGCTTTTAGACTGATTTTGAAGCTTTTTCCAAACATTTTTAGGGCTTCACATAGAAATATGTTGCCCTTGACACTTCTTTCCAGTTATTTTCAGGCAGCCATGTTGAATTTTTTCCCTTTTTACCCCCTTCAGTGGAGAGTTAAAGGAGAAGGAAGCTGATTAGGTGACTCCACGAGTGGCTTATTCTTTACTCTGTGATTTATACTCCTAAATAGCAATAAATTGGAAATATTTAGCTGAAGATGCTATAAATGAAAAAAAAAAGAAGTTCTTCAGCAAGTTTCATTACATAAAACATATTATAATGGCTACCAAGGTGAGGTTTAATGGATATATTTGTAGGTGTGCCAGTTTTGAAACGTCATTCCACGACCAGAGCCAACGAAGCAAAGTCAAAGTCCGATGCAACGACTTCGATTAACCAGCCTCAACTTTTACTGCCTGCTTTCATGTTTATCAACACCAGTTGGGGTCTGTCATTTATAAAATAAATGCTTTATATCTTCTCCGCTGTTTTTTTTTGATAGGAGCCAATAAAACAATGCTCATAAAATATAAATGATTAAAGGGTTTCACTGCTTGGGAGCGCGTCTCGCCTGTCCGCCATATTTACTGTGTCCGTATAAAGTCGAGGCAGACGGCATAAAAGCCGCCTTGTGGGAGTCCGTTTAAAAGTTACGAGCTTGGGAAACACAGGGGCGTACATCTTAATTAATCATTCAAAGAAGGGCTTTGCTTAATGAACTTCTTGAAAAACACGGACTCATTTGTCAGATCTCCCCACCGGCTTCTCCCCGGATTACCTCTGCATCTGTATCCCAACGAGACGCGCACTCATCTCTTCTGTTTGATCTCGACTGAACATCTTGTCAGATTTGTACATTTTAAGGCAATCAGAGTGAGTTTAGGAGGGGGAAAAAAAAAAAATGGTCAAATCAAATGAGCTGAGCCGATTACACTGCCTTGATGTTTTCCTTGAATCACTCTGGAAATGATATTCTATGGATCTCTCTGCCAGTGAAGTTGCTGTAGCTATGACGTGCATACATCAGAGAGAAAAAGGCGAAAAGCGGAGAGAAAATCAAAGTCAGCACTAATGGCACCCTGTGTGCTTGAAGGGTTTGATTACCAGCAGGGTGTTGATCTGTCGGGCCCTTCTTCTTCTCCCCCGCCGCGTGGATTTTACTTTCACTTTCAGGATTACGAACGACGATTTTAGGTTTTTGAAAAATGGGTCTGATCGGGAAAATTGAAATTGGGATCTGTTTTATAAAAGGAGATCAAAGGGCTAAAGAAAGGCGGCTCTATCCATGTGCTTTAACCAAAGTAGAGATATTTGGCCATAATGCACACAAACGCATGTTTAATAAAGACCCAACGCAGCATATCAGCGCAAACCACTTCATTTTCCCTGTCAAAACATCTTATCTGTGCCACCGCGGACACTTGGCGATCGGCAACACAATGATCAATAAACGCAGACGCAGATCTACAAGAGAACAGCTGAAAAAGTAAGTGATCAATATGTGGCAGCGGTGCAGTCAAAGCCCAGACACGCAGGGACGAGCCTGCAAAGCGTAACACTCAAAACAGTTCTATCAAAGCGACGACGCAGCACCACTCTCAGTCTTTCACACTAAAAGCTCTTTTCTTCCTCTACGCTGAAGTGCACACATATACACTTAGCGTAGGTTACAAAAGGACGTTTTTTTTTCCTTCCCCCAGCAAGAAAGGTGTTTTTGAGCCCAATGTGTCACTAGCTCCTAAGCCTCAGTGTACCTACAACGCCAACGAGCCAGCGAACACTTTCTCTCCCCCCTTTCACCTGCTTGAGGAGCTGCGTTCCTGTCAGAGTCACACTTTCCTGTCAAACCTGCAAGCCTCTCCTCCTACAGCTCTCCCCTCTTGCTCCATTGAGGAAAAACTCAAAGAAAAATAAGAGATATAAAGAGAAACTGCGCTCGTGTCATCCACACGGCTACCGGGAAGTGTCTTCGTATCCGCCCCCGTCACCCATCTGCCATCTTTTCAGGAATACCCCTTCAATGAGGGGAAGAGAGGCACGCTTCATTGCCAAACGCGGCTTCCCTGATAGCTTTAGGGTTCAGTCAGCGATTCAAAGCATGGCAGCAGGACAGCCCCCCCCCCCCCTTCAGCAGGCCTCCTGGATTGGGAAAGGCAGTGGAGAGGCCATCTGTGCTGAAGACGTGTGATCTCCTACCTGCCTGGGGTCCGGTGGGGGAGGAAACGGCGTGGAGACGGATCAAAGATGGAGACGAAACAAGCAGGGAAACAAACTGGCAACGGGAAATGTAGGTGATGAGAAGAAAGGGGAGCGTTCTTCTTTGAGAACACGTAGAGGGAAACGTCCGTCCCTCTTTGCATTCTGTAACAGCTTGTATCTGCCCAACTTGATCAAAGAGAATCCGATTCAAACCTTTTTGGTAGAATGGAAAGGTATAGATATTTAACCTCATTTGTGCAACAACAAAAATGGGATTCACCTATTAAAATAATTCCAAATAAAACTCTTATCACTCCCCAATTTGGAAAAAGTCTACATCATATTCCAAAAAACATAAACCAATGTTTTATCAATCTATTTCAAATCGACTTATCCAGAAAGAGATTAGCATCTAAGGGCCGCAAAACTCTTTATACCCTACAGCGGCAGAGCTACTGATGTCAGTTTTTCTGGGTGATGTCATAAAAACCTTTGAACCAATAGCAAAACTGATTCAGAATTCAATGCGAGACACTCGTTACACCTTAGGAGGCCCCCACACAGGGTTTTGGACACCAAAATCAGGATATTTTGGTGTCCATATATATATATATATATATATGGACACCAAAATCAGGATATTTTGGTGTCCATATATATATATATATATATATATATATATATATATATATATATATATATATATATATATATATATATATATATATATATATAGATAGATATATATAGATAGATAGATAGATATCTATATATCTATATATATAGATATATGACAGTATACAGTTTATTAGTGAGGAAAAGTTTATCTGCGGAGAGTTTCCCTTTACGAACCAACAGCCAACCTTAGAGAGGAGTCAATCGAGTAAAATATGGTGTCATCTGCATAGAGCTACAGAAAGCAGTTCTTTTCAATCTCATAAAACGGACTGAAAATAAAATAGGAACTAAAACTGAGCCTTGTGGGACTCCCTCATAAAGTCCACTTAAAATACAGAGTGGAAAGGTAGATTTTTGTATTTATATTTTTGCTGAGTTGTCATCAAAAATGTTTTAAAAATGTTTTAATATCATTAACATCAGAGATAACCTGAGCAAATCCAAAACGTGCTTTTAAAATGATGATTTCATTAAGGGAAAAAGATATCCAAGCCATGCTGTTATTCCGTTCTTAAATCATGAATTACTGCAATTACTTTTTTGTGTTACATTTCAGCAGGCCCGATTTCTGCAAGAATCAATACATTACTTAAATAACACCAGTCTGTCAGCATGAAGTGGGTCCAAAAGACCTCAAAAGGTGACACCATTCCCTGATCCAACGCCATTCAAGGACAAATGAGAAAACGTAATTGATATTAATCCGAAAATGCATTGAAGACTCATCAGGGAGGTCAAGAAGATAATCACCCTTCCCTCAATTTAGGTTAGAGCTACTGATTAAACAAAATTAAAGAAATTGGCTAAAAATGGCCTTCATAGGAGAGATTCAAGGCCAAAACCAACAATGTTATGCAGCAAGTAAACCCAAAGCAGACCAGCAAATTCACATCTGAATAGTTCAAACAAAGATAATTTGCACTAATCCAACTGTGACATGACCTTAAATGGGTCGTTCAAGCTAAAATCAAATGCCAGATTATAAAATATTCTGCAAAGTGGGATGCCTCACATTTCAACACAGATCCTCCTATATACCCTTACTGTTCAACATTGTGACAGCCAGGGATGGTCGGCTTCAATAAAACCCCTCAGAGTCTCACATAGACAGCAGCAAATTGTAGTCACAGCTTGAACAGTCAGAAAATAGAAATATAGATGGCTGTTGCAGAGTGTCTGCCATGACAGCCTTTCAGTCTTGTCTGTCTTTTAACCCAAACCAAAGGAAATGAGAGCAGGGTTAAAAATAACAATTGGAGAACATTTCAGACCCGAACTAAAAGGCTGGTGAGTCGATCATAACCCACTCCTTTAAGCGGTGGTGTTTACCCCGTCGGTCCTCGCCTTGAAAGATCGAGCTGTGGGTCAAGATTCTGACTCGACAGGGAGAACCTTGGAGCATAAAACCACTCACAAACACTTCTGACTCAGGTAGACGGACATTTTTTCCCCCGATGCAACACAAAGCCGGTTAGTTATTTCATTCTTCGTTGCTTCTGTTAGGGCAACTCCTAGAGCGCCGTTCCCGGAAACTTTCTTAATGATGTTATGGACCTCAGCCATCAGGGTATTTATCTTATAATGTTTAAACTATCTCTCTCTACAACTTCATAACGGTCTATTTTTTATATTTATATGCCGGTTACAGTAAACAGTGAAGGCATTAGTTGGGGATATAGATGTGTTGGCCAGAGAGGAGCTGCAGCTCTTTTAGATGCTTTAAATTCAACTCAAAGGGCTTTTTAAAGAGGCTCACAGATGCTGTGATTGATAAGGATGTTTTAAAAATAATGTTTGGTGTTGTGGGTCTTACAGTTGTTTAAGATAACGCACACGTATGCGTTGTTGTCCTTGGATCATGGCTGTTTTCTATATTTTGACCATTTTCACCTCGATGCCTAACTGTTCCTAAACATTCGCTTCTTATCTTGACTTATCTAAAGCTATAATCTGGTAGCGCGCGTCAAACGGTGACACTTTAAGTTGTACATTGTCCCTTTTTAAATGTAGGAAAAGTCAAAGCTACACTAAAGGGAAAAAGCAAATCCCTGAACAATTACTGCACATTTCTTGTTTTGATTTCCACTACCAGCAGACGAAGAGTTTAGAAATTATTTGAAGACTCAAATGTTAGTTTGTGAAAAAAAAGGGCTGGTAGGTTAACAAGCAACCAAAATCTACGGCTATAATATAAACCAAAAAGGTTCACCAAAAATTATGTTACTGGTTTAGCAGCTGAATAAAAAAAAAATATGGATCTCTTTTTGTATTTAGAAAATATAAATAAGGTCATGTTACCTATTTTCTTATAAGATTTTTCCCACCCTTACAGGTCCCCTGGCATTATTTTTGTGATTTTCTTCCACGTTGGGCATTTTTCTTCCTTCATATCCCCTTTAAAGTAAATACAGCTATCCATTTCTTTTTTGCAATTTTTCCTACCACTGACTGCCATTCAAAGTAGATATATGGAAACAAATAGCAACTCGATTTCTGTTTTTAACCCCTTCCAAATATATTTTTTTGTGTTTTCCAGAAAAGTATTAGTGCCAATCTACCAGATTCCATACACTGGATGGCAGAAATTGTATTTTTTTGGACCATTTAAATAAAAACTGATGAGCCATTTTCATGCATGTCTTCTCTAACCCCCAGTGGGTCGAGGCAGATGAGCGTTCACACTGAGCCTGGTTCTGGTTCTGCTGGAGGTTTTCCTCCCTGTTAAAGGAGAGTTTTCCTCTCCACTGTCGCTTCATGCATGCTCAGTATGAGGGATTGCTGCAAAGCCATCAACAATGCAGACGACTGTCCACTGTGGCTCTACGCTCTTTCAGGAGGAGTGAATGCTGCTTGGAGAGACTTGATGCAACCTGCTGGGTTTCCTTAGAGAGGAAACTTTCTGACCAATCTGTCTGGAGGATTTGATTTAATTTGACTTTGTAAAGAGCCTTGAGACGACATTGTTGTGAATTAGCGCTATGTAAATAAACTTAATTAATATAAATAGTATTTATAATAATATCTTTTTAAATTGGGGGGAAATATACTGATCTAGCCACTTTTATTAATTTATTCCTATCTTCTAGTCTGTTCAAAGGACCAGGGTGGAGCAATTTACTCTCATATGACTTTTTAACAAAAATAATTTAAATCAATTGTGAAATTTTATGCTGGAAAAATAAATTGCACTTTAAACAGGCATTGCTGAAAAAACATCACTAAAGCTGACATTAAAGAGGTTAAAATTTCGGAAAATGCATGATTTTTATGAACAGTGAGTAGTGAAGTAAAAAAATGGCACCAATGAAAAACAATAACATTTCTACAGCAACCTTCTTTTCTCTCTGAAAGAAAGTTGGAGCAAAACACGGAGGGTCCCCAGAGGGTTAAAAAACGCAACACCGAAAGATTTCCTTAAGCCACGTCCTCCAAGGAGCACCCACACCTATCCCCACATCTCCCATGTCCTTCCTGTGAACCTGGCAGCCGCAGTCTGGGGACGGTGCAGCGGTGGGACTGTGGCCTGGAGGTTCAACAGGGAGCTTGTTATGCCAAGGTCGCCCTTTTCAGTCCCCGACCAGCTGAGCAGATCTGGATGAGGAAATTGAGTGAGAAAGGCTTTCCGCTCCCTTTACGTCTATTGTGGAGGTGCCCTTGAGCGAGATACCGGACCGCGCTCTGTTCCAGCGGGGATAGGCGAGCCAGAGTAACACCAGCAGCAGACGGTTAGACGGAGCAGGAAGTGTCACAGTGTGTTAAAGTACCAGCGTTAAAGAGGGCACGGGTGTAATGGGGGGTGGGGGTGTGGGGGGTGGGGGGGGTGAGCTTTGTCCGGTACAGTAAATCAACGACGTGGGATCCGGTAAATGCAAGCGATTCGCTTTCTAAGTAACAAATTGTTAAAAGAGCTCAAATGACTTGAAGAGGTCTCTGTCTGCAGCCTGCCTGCAGAGAGGAGAAGTAGTGAAGCCAAAGAGCTGCAGCTTAACTAACACTGAGGGCATCTCTGAGAAACAACACGTGAGCCAAGCAGCGGGATTATTCGCGTCACATTCTGACACTCAAGAAGAAAAGTTGATACCTGAGGGAGAACCTGCTGCAGCTATTTGATGCAAAAGCATTTCTTATAGTTAATTGTTGTGCTTTTGGTTTTTGCATTCTTTCTTTGTAGACTTTCCGATATATTATTACGCTGAAGGGCAAATCTGTCTTGCAAAAGCATCAACATCCCTCCAACTATCTGTCATAGTTTAAGTTGAAGGAAAAAGGATGTGTGGATTTCAGCAATTTTAACAAGTTAAAACCTGAAAAATGTGCCGTGCATTTGCACTGTGCCCCCTCTTTAAACATAACACCCCTAAATAAAATCAAGTGCAAGCATTTGCATTTAACGCCCTCTAACAGACTATAAAATCTGTGATGTGCACAAACGAGACACTGGCGTATCGCCACACAGTCTGGAGCGCAGGATTCAAGCGATTGTTATGAACGGGTGAAATTGAGCGAGGACGACTAATCACCGGAGGCAGGCGGACAACAAGAGGCCGTGCATGCTTTGATTCGGGCAGACGCGGCCTTCTCAGAGGCATTCGCACAAGTTAAACTCAAAGTGAGACGCGTCAGGAGCTGACGCACCGTTTTCCACTCCAGTGGCGAGGAATCCACCTGCTGACAAGGACTCCTGCAGAGCACAGTAGCAACATAAAACGGAGCTTTGGCCTCCTGGATAAAAATATACTCAAGTGCTGCCTTGTGTTTAGATGTTATACAGCGAACCTCGTGGAGTTATTTATCTTTTAGGGTTTTGTGGTGGCCTTTAATTGCAGTATTCAGACAGGACATGCAGCAAACTGAACCCTGGACGGTGCGTCGAGGACTAATGGCCGCCGTGAATGTGGAGCACGCTCTACCTTTAGTCTCTAATTAAACACTTACCCTGAGGGCCGTCGCCTCACGCCATCTCTAAAAGAGGCGATCTGCAACAACTAGAAACTCTAATAAAACTTCTGTTTTGCTTGATTTCCCTAAGACTGCACTCATGTCGGTGCAAGTAGAACGGAAAGCGATGGCGGATCTTTCTCCCTCGCACGTTTGGGATAAGCCTCCCAGAAGTGCCGGCATTCACCGAGCTTATTCACAGATCCGAAACCTGCAACAATCACTCGCAGAGAAATCTGCTAGCAATACAGAGATTATCTGAAATGTAGCCGTGCGGTCTTTAGGGAGGAGAGAAAAGCTTTTTTTTTCTTTTTTTTTTTTTTTGGGGTTTGTCACATAAGGTGTATCACTTGTGACAGTGCTGGGGATCTGCAGCTCGCTCCTCATTGCATATGCATCAGAGGGTTTTTGTGTTTGCTAAGAGGCTGATTATGTATCTGTTGGATTTACCAAAGTCAGATGATCCCGCAGGAATCGACACTTAAAGACACCACAGATGGGGCGAGCAAGAGCTAAAAGGAACAGAGAGTTGATTAAAACAGCTGAAAGCAGATAGTTACATACCCCGCATTAAAGGACACGCAACGACTCATCCTCACAGTTTCAGGTCAGGTAGGGTTTACTTTGATTAACTTCAGTGCTTTACACACACTAAGATTGCTGTCAAGAAATGGCTAAAGGTGGTAAGGAAGAGTCATCATCCACAATGAAATGAGTCCTGTTAGGAAAAGCCACTCACAACGAAGAAGCCGTTAATCCAACATAAAAAGTAACAGCTTGAAAACGCACTCTGGGAGGAGGAGCCTCATCTTTGGAGACTCTGGTCTGGTGTGACTAGCGCTGAAACATCTGCATAACCATCCATTTGAAGACAAAATGCGGGTCTCAGAATGGCATCCCGACAGCGAAGCACGGCAGCGGCAGAATCATGCTGTGTAGCCGTTCTGCTAGAAGAGGGACTGGTGCGCTTCACGAAATAGGCGACATCATGAGGAAAGAGTAAATGGTGAGGAAACAACAAGAGGAAGTCAAAGACTGGGAATAAACGGGTCTTCCAACTGGACAATGAATTATTGTGCCACCAAATTAGTTACAAAGATAAATTTCTCATCACAAATCCGTTAGCGGAGCTGGAAAAATGTGTGTGAGCAAGCTGACCCAATGAGAAGAGGAATACGAAACATCTTAGACAAAGGTCAGTTTAAATGCAATTCTACCAAATACTAAAAAAATGGATGTGAAAATGTGAACTAAACAACAAATTCTCTACATGTAATTTTTCTGGCATTTAGCAAATATGTCAACGCTAACTGACCTAAAACCGGAAACGTTCAGTTTGATTCCATGTCTGACTTTTTTTGCAGCGTATATAAACATCTGGTCACCACATGTGCATATGTTTATATCTGAGCAATAATAATGAAAGCTTTTTTAAATTGACCATATTTCTCCATTTCATCCATTATACATTAGCTCTTCTCTCCTTGTGCTGCACCATCCCCTACCTACACAACATGAAACCTTTGCTGTTGTCCCCCTTAGGGCACAGCCTCCCCGTGATTGCACCAACCGACTGACGCGCGGATCAACAAAAACAGACACCTTCATATAAACATGTCACATTATGCACCTACACCCGCGTTTGATTTAAAGTGTCAAGAAAAACAAAAATCCAGACATCTCCGTATGTCATTGAGTTACACATGTAGAGAAAAGTTTTACAAACACAAAAAAAAGGCTGGTGGTGCATTATTACACCAAAAGTCACGTTGACTACGGCGAAGCGGCTGCATTCAACGTGATCAGCCTCTGTGCTTGGCGGGGTCTGGATACCCAGGAGAACAGCGCCTGCCTCAGTGCACCTTAAAGTCTAAGTTTGGTGGAGGGGGCATTATGGTGAGGGGCTGTTTTTCAGGAGGTTGACTTGGCTCCTTAAGCCACTTTTCCACAACTACCTACTCACCTTGACTCAGCTTCTAGGGCTTTACATTAGGTAATGGTACCAGCTAGGGAGGGGGCGGGGTCACTGGTTGAGTCACAAGAACGACTCTGTTACAACAATGAACTCGCAACGGAACGTATTCTGAGCTTTAAAGGAAAATGAGATCAGCACCGTGGTCCAACGACGAGGTTTGGGCACTTTTATGCTTCGAGACGGACCCAGACGGTGGCTTGTCCCGTTACTTTTTTGGGACGCCTTGCCATGGCAACTCCAACCACATAAAGGCACAAACGGACAAGAGCCAGGAACAGGAACTCCTGATGCTTCAGTGAAACATGACATTTTGGGCAATTTCATGTAATTTCATGCTCTCAACTATGTTTTAAAAGAAATGAGACTATATCGTTTACATCCAGATGGTCTATGCTTTTATGTATTCATGTAGGAAGTTTTTTATCTGTTTCTCATATTTATCTACAGCTTTGTTTTATCCCGGTCCATACTGATGGACAGTAACGACCACGGCAGGTGGGTTTACACAAACTATTTGGTTGTATCCATGATGACAGTCCTCGCCCCACTGCTTTGCATATGCTGCTCATTTTGGACACTAATGAACAGTTTTCTATCTTTAATTGAACCATGAACATGATTGTGTTAAACAATAGACCTGTTCACGGTCTCCCCAGGTTCTTTCACCTGGTAATGTGGTGTTTCTATTGTAGGCCTCTGTAGTAATAAAAAGACTCTCCAAACCGTAACTATATTTTACCATATTTAATCTAAAAGGCAGAGGGATGTTTACAGATTCAGTACTGGGTTCTCATAACAACACAACGCAACCGGTGCCTGAGAACCCCGTTTGTTCTCACATACAGACCTTAAATAGGAAGCATGTGTCCACCCATTCAGGGTCGGGCACAGTATGATATCAAGTTTCCGTTCATCACATTGGTGGAGAAGATCATGCTGTACACTAGAGCCACATTCAGCCAATCGCTCTCACTAACACATTTATACACCGAGACGCAGCTCGGTAGGCAACTTGGGGTTAAGTGCCTTGCCCAGGGGCAGATCGACATGTGGCAAGGGGACGCTGGTATTGAACCCACAACGTTCTGATTGCCAGACGACTACTCAACCCATCAAGCCACAGTCGCCCAAAGCTGTTTGTTTGTTTAGAAATGTGTCTGAGACATTTGGGATAAAGCTTTGATTTAGTGATGCCTTTTTTTTATTGCTTTATGAAAAGAAAAACATGTCGAGATAAATATCGTATATCGTCATTCAGCCTTTAAATATGCAGATGTTATTTTTGGTCCATATCACGCAGCCCTAACTGCAAGCCAGGTCCTTCTTGTCCAACATCAGTGTCTGACCTCAAAAAAGCACCTCTAGAACAATCGTTCCCTCATAGACCTCCCAAAACCTTGTGAAGATCTTTCCCCGATGACTTTAGGCTTAAAAGCAGCAAATGTGGGGCGCTGTTGTGGTAAACCTTATATTTTTAGACTATGGATGTCGCCCGGGTTAATACGAGTGTGAATATTCTCACTTCTGTCACTGTCCACTACAACCACATTCCCAGTCCAACACAAAATCCTGACATCTGTCGCACGTCCATGAAGTAAAACCTGGATTAAATGGAGCATGACACGTCAGAAATGTATCCTACTAACAAGACCACGGCTAAAAAAATAATCTGGGTTTGATTTTGATTAAAGAATAAAGAACTCCTCAAGATGATATCAGTCATTTTAACGACTTTTGCCTAAAGTGTGAGCATAGCTGTAATTTAACCTACTTTTTTTAATGAATAAATACACTATAATACTCAACCAATCATCTAGTAGCAATGAATAAAATGTTTATTTATGCTTATATATTGTGTTAAGACAAGACAACAAAAGAAAAACGTTCACGGTTTTAAAATCTCCATGATCAAGTGGCTGTTCCTGCAAAAGGGTATTTACTAAATTTACTATTTACCTGCAATAGAACCAGTAGTTTAACTCATCTATTCCCCTTAAAGTACAGCTAATCTACAGCAGACAGGGGTTTCTAACTCTATAACTCTTGCTCAAGGGTACAAGCGCAAATGTTGCTGAAGGGAAAGAAAGCACGTCTGCAACTGTACTCCTCTCACCGCCAATCTAGGATTCAGTTCGTGCATTCAAAGTGGAGAGAAAAAGGGGGGAATTAAAGTTTAAACATCAACACCGAAAGAGACAATGGCTCCCCCTTTATTTCCCTGGAGGAGAATTATTTGAATATCAATCCGTGTCTGTGCGCAATCTGCCACAATGAGACGGGAGATGTTTGGGAGGAAGCGAGAGGGAAAGGAGCAGATAAAAAGAGAAGAAGTGGATCAGGGGTGGATACACTGAGTCACAGGTAAATAGGACAAACAGCGGGGGAGAGAAAAGCCGACTGTGGAGGGAAACCAAAGGAGGAAAAAAAACAAAAAACGAAAGGTTTGGTTTTGACAGGAAGCGGCGGCTCAGCAGTCGCACCGTCAGCCCTGTTTCCATCCTTGTGTCGCTGTCACGACAACCCGCTCCACCTAAACCGAACTGCATCTCAACGACGCCGATTGGGTTGATCGGCAGCGGCCATCTTGGGGGGGGCGTTGTGCAAGCAACCATACTGGAAGAAGAGATGAGGACCACACGTTGGGTTGGTTGGCGTAACGAGAAAGAAAAAGGAAGTGAGAGGATGGGTTGGAAAGACAAAAGAGGGCAGAAATGGTGCAAGGTGCAATGTCAAACAAAGGAGGGAAGAAGGGTGCTGAAGAGTGATGAATAAGAGGTGAAGAAGGAAGAGAGGAGGGAGAAGTTTGATTACAGCAGATGGGCAGATTATTACGGTGCAGCTGAGGAGGGCACAGGTGGACAGAAGAGGGAGAGGAGGCGGGGGGGGGGGGGGGGGGGGGGGCACTTGAGCGAAAAGAAAACAACATCTCTCCTTTCTCGTCCCTGCAGTGATTTCCCCAGGGAGGAGGAAGACGAGCGAGAATAGGCTCATGGCCGAAAAATTGTCTCTTCCTGTCTCTCCTCCGTGTCCTAACTCTCGCCGTTGCAAGTTGCACGTCGTTTCGCAGCGTCGCTCACCGTCAAGGAGCATTTCTATTTCTCCCCCCACGCTGTCCCCGAATGCTCTCCGTTTTTGGTGAATTTAAACCCAAAAGACGGAGGGAGGCACGCGTGCAGCTAAGCTCTGCAGCTACAGGTGGCGACCTGAATATGCATGAACGTCTCTCGCGCACACACTCGCGTCTGCACACATGAATATTGCATCAAGCTTTCAAACACCAACGTATTTGGAGTTGTAGCTCACAAACTGACAAATGTTTTCCGCACATCTTTACGGAGAAACTATAGGCGGGAAACAAGCTGAACAATTGATGTTCCTACCTCAACACTATTACTGTCAGACGTCCATTACGACCATGTAGGGGCTTAATGCGACGGACCAACTAAAACCAGCGCATAATTGCAAAATCAAAGGAAAAGGATGCATGACTTTTACTTTTTTTAACAAATAAAAATGTGCCGTTCGTTTGTATTCAGCTCTCCTTTTACTCTGGTACCCTAAAACTGTGCGTAAACAGCAATAATCAAGATGCTATAACAGCAATAAATACTTTCTTTAAAGCAGTGGGTGTCTGAATAGGTTCCAGGGATGTGTCTTTGCTTCTGCGCTGCAAAGAGGGAACTAAAAATAAGTGACATTTTCTTGAAATGAGTGTATTTGTCCTTGATTCGAGCAGGTAAATAAGATTATCTGCCAATGGAATGAGTATTTTCACCCCTAAAATCAGATACACTGCACTTAAAATAAGGTAAATTATTTACCTGCTCAAATCGAGGACAAATACACTAATTTCAAGACAATTTTACTTACTTTTAGTTCCCTTTTGCGCTCATTCATGATAGAGGCCTGGAAAACCACTGAGCCAGCTCACAGGCTTTGGGTGTGTCATGTTTCAATCAGCACTTCAGTAAAATACAAAATATACTCACCAACACGGGGCAAGCAGAAGACAAGTCTCTTCAGACTTTGTAAACTAAGAAAAAAAAAACTGAAGTCGCAGCCACGTCTCTGTAGTACTCAGTATACTCCGTATCTTGGCTTGTAAATGCTTTTTGTTGCAGCCTAGATTCCTTTTGCTTTACAGCCAGGTCGGTTCTGAGTACTTCAGATCAAGGGAACATCTTCAAAGCTCTTTAAAGCCTCACAACTGTATATTTCAATAATGTTTGGGTCAAACGGCAGGATTTTGAAATAGTCGGCCGATTCTGAGACGCCACACGTAACGATGAAAAAAATCGTAGTGTGTTGTGTCTGGTGAGACACTGACAGATTTCACTCGGGATCATTAAGATGTCAGACGGGAAATCTTTCGAATCCTCAGTTCAGAGAAAATAAACATGGACAACGGGGAAGAATAATGCCGATAGTTTGAGGACTGATTTTAACGTAGAAAAAAACATAACAAAAAGAAAAGGCATTTGTTAAAGGAGTGGCGACAGAACTATGATAAAGAGGTGAGCTATTTTTTTTTATGCTGGTTTCTGCCTGCTTGTTTGTCTTCGGGAGACACCACACACTCTAAGACAGTCCAGCATGTTGAACACACTGCAAAAACTTTGTGTTTTTGTCCTAGATTTGAGATTATCTGCCAATGGAATGAGTATGTTGACCCATAAAATAAGATAATTAGATATACTGCACTTGAAATAAGATGATGGAGATGAATTGTTCCTATTTTACGTGCAAAAATCTTATTCTATTGGCAGATCATCTTATTTACCTGCTCAAATCAAGGAAAAATACACTCATTTTAAGAACATTTTACTTATTTTTAGCTCCGTTTTTGCAGTGCATCCCTGATATGAGGTCGGAGCGGTGCCGACGTTCCACCGAGCGGACCCGATCGCTCTTAACACACCACACACGGCAGGAACAGCGCTTAAGATTACCTTAAGATCGTTGCAAAAAACAGTCCTGCCGTGTGAACCAGCCTTAAACTAAAAGTTTTCATGCACTTTTTGAGGCAGTTCACTGTGAATTTGGGGATCGTTATGTGTGCAAAGAACTCCTACTCCAATGTTTGGTCTAAATACATTATTGCATCTGTACTTTGGTACCGTTGATGCCACAACTTTGAATGCATTAATAATCTGATACTAAAAAGAATAAACCAGAAAAAGCTTAAAACAATCCTTACAAAACTAGATAAGGCTTTTGGGACTTTTACGTCTTCTATAAAGTAACAGAACCAGTGAAAAGATCCCAGTTAATTTTATTGAAAATGTTTTTACTAACTTGAACAGAAAACGCTTTTGGTATGCTGGATAAAGTTATAAATGAGAAGCAATCATTTCCTGTGGGGTTCCACAGGGATCGTTGTTAGGGCCTAAACTATTCATATTGTTTGTGAATGGTGTAAAATACTAAACACGCTTGTGATTTGTTTTATTTGCAAACGAGAAACTTTTTTTTTTAGCTTTGGAGAGAAGCTGAAAGAGAAAAAATACAATGTAGTACAATGGTATATTAGAACCAACGCCTTACTAAATGTCAAAAAGTTAATCAAAATCTAGAATCAATATTGTTTAAGAAGGTTTACTGTAAACATGTTCCCTCAAAACATTCCCAAGACTGAAAGTGCATTTAAAGAGAAGTCTGGGAAAGTACCAGAGGGACTTGCTAAACAAAAGAAGTTAATACTAATAAGGTAATAATATTTTAAAAGTAGTTGCTAAGTTTTACTCCCAGTTTAACTGCATTAAAAAAAGAATGGCATAATATTTTACACAATAAGTGCTTTAAAACGACAAAATTTACTGATTATCCCATATTTCTGCTTTGCTCTTTGTATAAGAAAAGAACAGAAATTATAATTATAACATTATTATCGTATATATTCAACATTTTAGTAGCAGCAGTGGCAAAAAAAAATAGATTTTCTTTTTAAAACACTATCATGGTATCCATCTCTGTTAGGGCTGCACAATCTTAGGAAAATATGAAATTGAGATATTATATTCATGTCATCAAGGGCCATGAAACAGGCCAAAACATTAAGAGTGAAGGTGAATGGCAGAAGAAATATAATAGCCAAGCAAATGTTGCATCCAATCAGTAATTTGCAATCATGCAATCTAGCGTTAACATTTCTTTTTCTCAACTCAAGACCGTTATACGGCGACGATCTCACCCTAAATTAAGTAAAAATCAGTCACATTCAATGACCATGTATGTATTAGTTTGACAGTGAACCAATCATTTGCTGTGCATGACATTAAAATGAATAAAAATACACTATTGGGGCAATTTAACGGCTTCAAGATATTGTAGGGAAAGGAGGATTAACCTAATGTGTGCTATAATGTGGAGAAGCGCCTTATTAGATTTTCTAAACTAAAAAGAAAGAAAGAAAGTTTTATCAAAGGTTGCCTGCTGCCCCAGCCCGGCTCAGCCATGACGCCGCCATCTGATTGGCTGTTTGCCAGCAGTGCAGTGTGGGAGGGCGGCTTGGTGCGCGTCGCTTCGTAGCACGAACAGCGTTCCAGGTGGTTGGGATTTATGAACGTCTCTGCTAACAAACACCCACCCAGCATGTGTTTGGGATGGGGGGGGGGGGGGGGGGGGGGGTCGTGTTCAGCCATCACTCTGTCATTGAACACTGGGTCTTGGACATTGTAGCACAGCCACTAATGGATGATTTAAGAGCTCTGTTTGTTCAGGACAACAGTACAGCTCCCAAACGTGCAACTGAACAAACAGGATTTATGCTAACTTTATTTAATTTACCCCCTTCAGTTTTCAGCCTTGAACTTTCATTTAATGTCGCGCCAAAAGTCCTGAAATCTCTAACCCAACAGTGATTATTTTTGTCTACTTCTAATGTGATTACTAAGCTATCTACAGCATTGCAGAGATGATTACAGGTACCATATTTATAGTAGATTAGTGTAATACCATTACATGGCTACACTGCTCCTGCGTTCTGGCTCTGCCCACTCCTATGGCTCTAGGTAAGCTCCAACGAAAGGTAAAGAAGATAATGCACGCTCCATTCAAAAATGGCAACTTTTGAGGAATTAAGAAAATCACTTTATAACCGTTTTTTGCTGCTTGTTTGAAGTGGATTCAAGTGTTCTCTTGGCTTACACAAGCCCACGTAATCTTTGAAATGAAGCAAAACGAATACTCCACGAATGCCGTCATCAGTTTTTACCTGGTGGCAAAGCAAGGTTAGAAGCGCCGCTGGTTTCTTTCATCTTAGCTCAGGACAGAGCGGACGCCCGATACCGACACTGTAAACATGTTTACTACAAGGTTACAATGAAATACAAAAGTATTCACAGTACTTTAACTTTTTTTTTTTACATTACAACCTCAATATTTTTTGACAGACCAAGAAAAGTAGCTCCTAATAGTGCAATTGTAGGAAAAAACATACATGGTTTCAACCTTTAAGTGAGCTGTGGATTGGTAGTCGTAGCTCTTTACCCTGATAACCTTAAATAAAAGCTGTTGCCTTCAGAAGTGAAACATTATTTATTTAAACAAAGTGAACCATTTAGTAAAGAAAACCTACCTGGGTGTCATTTTATCCATGTATAAATCCAACTCTTGCATTTCTAAAAGGCCCATTGCAACTCAAGAGGAGCTGTAGAGACCCACAGCTCATGTGGGACACCCATTATTCAT
This sequence comes from Fundulus diaphanus, assembly GCA_037039145.1. Classification (NCBI taxonomy): domain Eukaryota; kingdom Metazoa; phylum Chordata; class Actinopteri; order Cyprinodontiformes; family Fundulidae; genus Fundulus; species Fundulus diaphanus. The sequence goes on from CM073139.1 coordinate 28,852,455, forward strand.
CCATTCATGTCCTTACTCGATACCCTCACTTTTTTTTGGTCACTTTTATGTTCAATCTTATATTAAATACATGTTTTAAACATATTACTCCTCAGACATTAATGTTAATTGTCTGGCTGAGCTGGGTCGTAACACCCACCAATTAAGTGTTTATGGAAGAGTTGCAAGAAGACGACTGTAGACCGTAGACGTGGATGAAGGTGCTCTGGTCAGATTAGACCCACGTTGAACTTTCTGACCTACACGTAAAGCTCTGTGTGGGGATGAAAACTAACAATACGCATCATCCTGAACACATTATTCCCACAGCAACATTTGGTAGTGGCAGCATCATGCTTTGGAGATGCTTTTCTTTAGCATTAAAATGGGTAAAAGTTGTTGGGAAGATGGAAAAGGTGAAATACGGGGATAATTCTTTAAGAAAACTTTAGATTGGGGGTGGCGGTTCACCTTCCAGCTGGAGTACGTCCCTGAGTAACGGGATTATTATTTATATCCAAGCAATCATGTGTTAGAATGGCCCAGTCAAAGCCCAGAATTAAATCAAAGTGCTTATTTTTGGCAAGATTTAAAACAGATGTTCACAGAATGTCTCCATCTGACTGAGCTTGAGCCATTAAAAGGAAAAAACTAAAATGTTAGGAACATACCATAAGACGTAATAAATAAATAAAAAAGGTGGACCTGCAAGGTTTTAGCTAAGGGGGCTGAAAGCAAATGCATGCCACACTTTTCAGATCTTTATTACTAAATCATGTAAGAATTTCCTTTCACTTCACAATAATCCACTAGTATTTGTTGGTCGGTTATACAGACAATAATAATAAAAAAAATACCACGAAGTTAGTTGCTGTAACATGAGAACAGGTATGAATAATTTCGCAAGGTATTGTAAAAAAAGATGTGACAATTTTAGATAAAAGGAGACAATGAAGCATTTTATTAAAAGCCCTCACACTACTCTCCCAGTGCATCTAGGCCATTATCATCCAACTGGGGATCGATGTTTGGCACGTGGAACATAACGGGGTTTAGTTTTCCTGCAGCCCAAGCTGTCCTCTGTTCTACAGGGACTGAACATTGAGGTAATTTCTGATATATTACAGCTCCTAGTCATGTCCCGGCTGGCCAGAGAATGGCAAAATTCACACGAATAACAGGGCACAATCCTGCTACACTTTTTATACACTTCTGTTACTTTAATATTTACCTTACAAACTTTAGTTTGAGATCTACGCTTCTTTAAATGCCGTACAAACCGTTAAATAGACTCGAAAAGACAATCAAAGCCCCTCATGTCGTAATCACAAATGGTCCTGCTGCACACCAATACTATCAAGACAGTACAGGCGGGTCAACAACAAAGGTTTGCTGAAATTGTCCGCTTTCTGATGTGTTTGGTGCTAAGGAGAGAGCAAAGTCTCTCCTTACTGTAGACCGCTTTTCCCAACTGAGACATCTTTGCGATTGTGAACAGGCTTTCAGAGCAGAGCAGGCTGCCTGGGAGGATGCCACAGAGCATGCTCGCTGTATCAGCTCCTCAGGGATGCTGATCCTTTCACCGGCTCCATGGTCGCACGATGCTTGTTTATATGCTACCTGTTTATGCATCAGAGTTGGTTTTACAAACTGACATTTTAAATAAACGACGCCCTCAAATTTATTCTGAAATATAGTTAAATAAGACGGTAGCAGACGTTGTGTGGGAGGTAAAATGTGTTAGTAATGGTATTGATTTGAGACGTCCTGGCTGGTTTCCACAAGATCCAAACTGCATCCATCATTTCTTTCTAAACGTCACGTGCTGACATAATCCAATTAGGCGTTCTCTTAAAACCAAACCGTAATTCTCCCGATTCATCGCGTTACTCATTCTTTTTGCTGTTTGACGTTTTAGTTAAAATACAGTACAGTGAGGGGGCTGTACAGTTCTCAAGAAAAAGCTCAAAAGTAGTCCTGCATATACCTTTCAGCACATCGCACGCCAAACAAAGAGCCCTACAAAACCACCATTAAAACCAAAATCCATCAACTGCATACAGAGCCTCTCATCTAATTTATGTTCAGCACTTTGTTTCAGCTCCGGCTGGTGTTAAAGTGCTCTATAAATAAAGTTGGCGATGATACCCTTCCCTTTCAGCCACGGTCACCCCTGAAAAGCTAAGCTAAATTAGCGCTGTCAAGTTTGGTTCATCAAGCAGTACACAAAGCTTTTTAATAGATACGCCAAGTTAGCTGTCACAAATTAGGCTAACTATGTTCTGGCAACAATACTTAGCAACTTAGGCCAAGCAAAAATCTAATAGTGTAAATCCAAGTTAATTTTCTGTGGAAAGAGCCACTACATTAGCTGTATATAAATAACGCTGTTTAGCCACGGAAATACCAATTAAACTAACGGTTTCAAGCTAGGCTAAGGTGTGTGTCAGCTACCTTCTCTGAATGCTCAGTTAAGCTGTGTCTACTTAGGTTTTATTAGTTAAACTAGATACGCTAAAGGTGTCTGAAGTTAGACTAAGTGCCACCATATGTTAGCTGAACCAAATTAAGCAAAGTTAGCCTTGGACAGGTGAGATAGCGTAATCGTCTCAAGCTATAATAAATAGGTATAATGGTGAGCTAGGCAACTTTAGCTGTATCTAGTCAAGTTTAGCCACGCACTACAAAACAAGTCTAGTTCAAGAGCCTATTTCATGCAAAATCTCCTTTTCTGAGCTTTTCAAGAATGTTATTATGCTATTTCTTCATCAAAATCATGCCCAAAGTGGTAGTTTGTGTTGATTCATGCATGTCTGAGTAATTCTCATGAGTTTTGCTCTCTGAGCAGCAGCCCCTCCTTGTCTTGGAAAACGAGTGGTTCATTGCTGGCTTACATAGTAGCTCTTTTAGCACCTAATCTGCACAGAGAAAGCAACTGGGGAGAGGTGGCGTCGCAGTGAAGGCAAGAGTCTTTCTTATGGATAGGAAAAATGGCTCCAGAAAACAACTAACATTTCATAACAAATGAATAAGGCAATATTCCATCATATATATGGTTATAGTTGACTTTGGAAGGCTTTAAAAAGCACGATATAGAACCGTTTAACTATAGATGGATGAGCTAAGTTGGTTGTCTCAATTAAACCAAGTTAGGAGTGTCGAGATAAGCTTGCTGTGACCAGCTAAGGTAACTATGACCAGCTGAGCTAAGTTAACTACAGATTTTAAATGTGATAAATGTATTTATTTGGACTTTTGAAGGAGCAGGAATATAGAAAGTGTTTATATGGAGCAGTTTCAGCACAAAATGTATTTGTCTCAACTGAATTAGAGATTACAGATTCAGTTGTCTAACTACCTTAGTAGGAGATATTATGAAAACATTTGTAATTTTCAGTATCATGAATTCAAATTATTATCAGTGGTCCTGTACATGTTTACTAAAAAGCAAAAGAATGAAACTTAAGAAAGAGGCTAGTTATTTTACTACTTATCCGCCCACATTTCCACATTGATTTGATAAGTACTTCTCTACCCCAAGTACGAGCATCCCTCTTCTGCACAGAGATGCTGCAGCTGTGATATGGTCTGCTGATCAACAGACGGCCTCCCCAGTGGCAGTCGTCTGAGTCAGATAGAAAAAGAAAGTTATAAAGTCAAGTGGGAGGAAACAGAACTGAAGAGGAGTAATCATGTGGATTTTACTGTGAAAAGACTTTCTACAATGGCAGTCAAGGGTATGAAAGATGTCACTTGTGAGCAAAAGGAAGTGTGTTCCTGGGGGAAACTGAACTGAATAAGATTGCAGTAAACTCTTATAAACAGATATGTGGAACGTTACACTCAATGAAAACAAGGCAATTTTGATGATGAATATTAAGGACAGAAACTCTGGTGTCAACACTGCAAAAAGGGAACTAAAAGTAAAATTTTCTTGAAATTAGTCATTTTTTCCCCTTCTTTTGAGTAGCTAAATAAGACTATTTGCCAGTGCAATGAGTATTTTACCCCTAAAATAATATAATTACATATCCTGCACTTGAAATAAGATGACAGACATGAATTGTTCTTATTCTAAGTGCAAAAATTGGCAAATAGTCTTATTTACATGCTCAAATCAAGGAAAAATACACAAAAAATTTCAAGAAAATGTTACTTACTTTTAGATTCCTTTTTGCAGTGAAGGTTGCTTACTTTATAATGCTACTTATAAGCCGAACACAGTTGATGTAAGCACAAGGCAAGACTCAGACAAAAGGTTTGGCTGGCTCAGACCCAATTACGCACAAGCATGGCAGCAGCAATTGAGATGCAGATGCACACGCCAACCCACAGAGGTGTTCTTGAACGTGCGCGCTCATACACAGTACATCCATGAGGAAAAAAAAAAAGTCTCCTGATGCCAACATACAAACAGACAGCACCTCTTCCTCTTTCATGCAAACAAACCCACAAAGAATGGAGAAAAGCTGAGACAGGTAGAATCTAAACCACGGCGAGGCTTACTGAATATTTCATAATGTTTTCATTGGACTGTCAGGAGCGCTGGGGAAATGCAGTGTGTGAGTGTGTTTTCCTGAAGCCCATATGAGCAGATTTAAACTGTATATACATGCGCTGACAAGCACAGTTTTTTTTTCCTTGGGTGTGTGAGAATGGGGGTGTGTGTGAGGCCAGCAGTGACAGTCTGATTGGCTGTCAGGGCAGCGCTCTCTGGAGACTCGGTGGCCAGCCACAGTGAGACTCATCGACGCTCAGTGAAGTGTACAAACACAACCAGGCATATTGATGACTTTACTACAGTTCAGGATTACTTAAAATAACAGAAAGAAAACATTTTTACTCCTAAATGGGAACCGTAAAATGAAGCTTCTATAAAAATGAATGTATTTATGCGACAACCTTCTGCAGCTTGAGATTCTTGTCCAGCTAAGATACCTGTGGCTGTGTAGGATAAGGTAGGAATCTAAGGCTCCATCTGAATTGTTCTGATTATAGCCCCCAGCTGCTGTTCCTTCACTTTTCATGAGGTAAGACCTCTATCATGAGGAGGAAAGGAGTTTCAGACTGCTGGGCAGATTCAAGACAGCCTTTACTCATAAGTCATTACGCAACGGAAACGCACATGGTTGATGCTAGACAAATCCAAGCCTCTAACCTTCTGAAAAAAACTACAAAAAACAAAAAGTTAGACAAAATGTAGTTAACAGCTGAATCTCTCCATTACACAAACCAAAACATATGAAGGAGCGTACATTTGAATATGTCACACACGCAGTACACGAGAAGCAATAATGTCACAGTAAAGAGTCCTAGCATTACCGATTGTCCTAGCATTGCTTCACTCTACCCATAATGCCCTCTCATTTTTGGATATTTTTGTTAATTTCCGTGAGGTGGGCTGTGCTTATATGCCATGTCACGCAAAGGATTGTGGGACTCCTTATGGCCCCTTAGCGCCAGTGAGGGACATCGCAAACTCCCTATGCTAAAGGAGCTATGATAGGAAGCATACAGGCTCCTTTTCCTACCTCCTTCCTCACAGACTGTCCTATTTGGACAGCACTTATCATGGCGGATGCTGATGCACTTCCACTTTGGCTAAAGAGTCCTTAGCAATTAAAAGTTATGTAAAGAGTCAAAATTAGCTCTGAATAGATCATTTAGTTGGAACAAGCTAGGCTAAGCTAAGTCTAGCATGTTAAGCTAAGTAAGTAACGTCAAGCTAAGTTAAGTTAGCTGTGAATGAATGAGATAATGTAGGCATCTCAAGATAGGCTAAATTAGGCACAACTTAATAGAATAAATGTTAAGATTGAAGACATAAATTAGATATTTTAGAAGTTACCTTAAGAATATGCTAAGGAGCGGACAAAGTCAACTTGGAGTGACACAGCAATGACACACAACGCTACGCTAGGCTGGCAGTAAAAGGCTAAGCTAACTTAGCCTTTCTCAAGTTCGGTTAAGTTAGTCATGAAAAGCATGATTTATATAATATTCATGGAATATTATACATTCTAAATCACATTAAAAATCAGACCGAAATTATACTTAAAGTTAGGCCGTTAAATATACTAAAACATAACACAAATTCAAACATTTTTAATCAAATGTAACTAATAGTACCTCTTCCATTTACATTCTGATATAACTTTTTAGAGTGTAGAAGGTTTAAGTTTTTCTTTAGTAAAAAAAAAAACTGTTCTGGACGAGAACATGTGGGTATGAATATTTGAGTGCATATTTTTACAAAATGAGAAATCAGATGACAATACAGAAGAACCATAATGAAGCCTTAATATGCTGTAATATAGCAAGTCGAGGCAGATTAGCTAATTAGAATGTTAGAAAGCTAAAAGCTGCGGGGTACTGATCATTTTCATGTCACTCTGCTCCTTTTTTTTCTGAGCCTGACCTCTTTTTTTCTTCTGTTTGTTTATCTGTCTGCTTGTTACCCTTTCACTTCATCCTCCCTTCATGTCCCTCCTTCAATCTTGCTCAGTAACAGGTGAGTTCCCAGAACTAATTACAGGCGGCTCTCCCTGGGAGCAGCGGGCGCCGGCTCATTTGCAGTCGGAGAGAGTGCGAGAAGGCTGTCTAATAACATTTTCTACCGCCTGATTAAAAACACACCATAAATCACTTGTTCACATGGGTCTGTGTACATCAACGCACATATTCCTGTCCATACACACACACACAGACTGAAATAGACCAATAAGCCTCACGCCTTTAGCACACCCTAACCTACTGTACAAACATTTTGCAACACAGCAACACATCATTTCTCACCATCATACGAAGTCAGCAACAATTAGCCATGGACACCACAGATTTCACTTAGTCCACGTGTGTCCAAACAATATCTCCAGTTTATTTTTCATTTTAATTTGTGTGATGAGGCAATAAAAATGCAAAGAGGACCATAATGACCTCAACTCTTGAGTTTGAACAAAGGAAATGAATAAAGTGATTTCTGCAATGAGGTGAGAACTCATTAATGCATCCCTCTCCTTGACATTTAGACGCTCGCTATTGATTTTCCCAGCCAGGCGTTTGATTTACTGTTTATATCTTCCATACATGGCTGACCAGGGAAATGAACATGGGTTAGAGTGAACCATACCAGCATGTGGACGACAGGCAGCGAGTGGATGCTTGTAAATCTACAGCTTTCATGTGCTGTAACTTAGTGGATGGGGGCATCGAAGACCCTCACATAGCCTAAGGATCTTCAATCTGCATGTTTTAATAAAGTAAACTCCTCAATACATCATGCTCTGGTTTAAAGAACTTCAAGAGTGGATGAGAAATGGACTACAAAGCTATTTCTAAGGCTTTGGGATTTCAGTGAACCACAGTGAGAGCCATCATAGGGCTGGACGATATATAAAAAAAACAACATATTGATAAAATATAAATCATAATGATCAATGTTGATAATTATCGACAAATTCAAAACATATTTTAAGTGCAGCCCTGACCATGTTATGCTGTTGCTTAGCAATTTATTTTTAGATACAGAACACACTAACACTGGTTCAAACTCAACCCTTTATTCAACCAACTTTTTACCAAAACTGCAAGTTTTTAAAAAATGGAAAAGAACGCGCGCTCTCTGAACTCTTTGAAGGGGACGGAACTTGGTTCCTTGGTCTGCGTTGTGATTGGTTGGGAGGATGTAATGATGTAATACTAACCTCCATGATAGGCTAGAATGCAAAAGGAAGGAAAACTGTTATTCTATTGAACTTTTTATTGACCCTTTTTCTATCATCGATATACGTCTGTCGATCGATTATATATTGTTATTGAATTATCGTCCTGGCCTAAGCCATCATGATGGAGAGAACATGGAACAGTAGTGAGCTTTCTCAGAAATGGTACAATCAAGGACTAAAGACTCATCCAGGAAATCACAGAAGAAACCACAACATCTAGAGCTTTTCAGGTCTCGCTTTCCTCAGATAAAAAAATACTAACACCATAGGAAACTCCCAAGGCAGAGACATCCACAGCTCAGATGGGAAACTCTGCCGCCATTAGTTGTGCGCTCACAACCTTCACGGAAGACTGAAAAGAAGAAAGCCGTTGTCGACAGAAACTCATAATTGATCCTGTCTAACGTTTGCAAACGTGCAGGCGAAGGTTCTCTGGTCCGATAAAACGAAACGTTCTGAAAGAGAACCTGTTCACTGGTGCTAAAGACTCGAAACCGAGGCTGAGGTTCACCTTCCAGCAGGAAGACGACTCCAAACATACAGCCTGGATCACATTGTGCTCCTGTATCGGAGCCTGAAGGCTTTTGCAAGGGCCCATATGTGTTTGTATTCATAAGACCCATGCTGACATGAGGGTCAACTGACTAATCGTCTTAATGTGCATTAGAACCGACCCAGTATGCCCATATGCACGCAATCACACACTCGGAGTCGTCCCAGCGGCCCCCACTGAGGCTCATATGCTGCGGCGCAGTTGATCAGTTGCTTCTGGCACCTCTCTGCACAACAACCCAGTGAGATGATCAGCCCCGGTAGCGTCACAGCAAACAACCGCCACTTTGTCTCGCCAACCGATGCATCTCGTGATCCTCACCTGGTTGAAATGACCCGATCTAAGCTCGCCTGGATTTCTGTGGTCTTAACACGTGGGCTGGTGCCAGCGAGAGGCAGAAAACAGCTCACATTTTACTGGCCTGTCCTTCACACACAGTCAGCCTGATGGAGCTCCCTGTCAGCTTCACCGACTACAGACAGTTTGATTCGAGTGTTGGGGGGGGGGGGGGGGGGGGTAAGGGTTTGATACAAAAGTGTGGGGGCTGTTTCTTCAGACGGCAGCGAGTGAAATATCATTACAAAATGGGTGTCAGAAATGTGGCGAGAGTGAAATCTAAAAGCGATTTGCAGTCCAGCTCCCGCTGAGGTGGGAGCAGCTGAATCTCCTGCTGCTCAGATGTCAAGCTGCTTCGTGGAGGAACGCGCTGAGCCTCGGCTCGCATCTGCCTTTTTCCACACAAGCTGCTTCCCTACGTCCAGGGTTATTGAAACAACAGTTTCCCCTGCTTTGCTCTGCAGAGGTCAGTCAGACGCGCACTGAGACGCTGAACTCGGTGGTAAGCAATTAAGCGCTGACCACACACTGCACTCGCTCCCATTTTCTTCTTCTTCTTCTTCTTATTATTAATTCCTTGCAGCTTTCTAGAGTTTCTCCCAAAAGCTGCAGGAGCTCTGGAGCTCAGTGTGGTGAGGAACACGCTGCAGATGGCTGAACATGTTGAGCGCAGCCACACTGTAGCTCCCTCCCTCTGAGCAGCAAATAGACTATCGGCCCTTCTCATGATCACTTACCCAAGGAGGAATCTCTCCAAGAGATTATAATAGGACTATAATCGCTAGCAGGCCCAGGAGGTCCCGATTCAAAGTCTGAACTAGTTCCCCGTTTTCTTATCGCAAGAAAGTTCGTCGCATGGATGGAGATTAAATTAAAACTTTTGCGATAACCTGAAGATTTTAAGTCAGGAGCCGACTTTAATAGAGAGACTCTGGCATTACAGGAATCCCCGATGACTGGGAGAGAAACTCGTGTCTTTGGACTCTGTTGTTTTGCATATAGTTTTGCTGATGTGGGCGAGATCCATGCACCGCAACTTCACTCAAGGCTAGAAAGTAGCAAAACCCTAAACAGCTAAAATCAAAGCGTAAGCAGAATCCTGAAATAAATATGCACATAAACAAATGTGCGCAGCTGCAACCCCTCCCTGTTATAACTCATTTTCCACATTGGTAACCCCTTTGCAAGAACTGCATTTGATTTACACGGTTACAGAGGAAGGCCCTGCAGCTGGAAGACCTACGGCTGTGGCCAGATGTTTACATACACTCATCATGAACGACGTGGTCAACAAACATGCAAAACTGGAATCTGGTTCACATCTTTAAAATAACGAGCGTCTTATTTAGGGTCAGAATTATACCAACAGACTTAATTGCATGTACCCACTAATACTTGGTTAAATCTCCCGCCAGAAATTGTACCTTCACTAAACACACATTGTAGCTCCCACCAAGCTTCTGGCATAAACCTAGCTGGATATTTGACCACTTAGAGATGGCAAAGCTTATTTTGAAGGATCTTGAAGAAAAGCATGTTTAAAAACAATATTTTAGCAGCTGTTTAAATAAGCCAAGCTTATGGGGACAACATGAAAACAAAGAAGGATCCACAGTCGAGGTGCAACAGTCTGGAAAGAATGATCCCCTCCAGTTTTATGCGGGACTATGAGTTTAAGAACCTGTGGGTCTAGTTGGTGTATGTGTGGCTTTAACAGTTCAGAGACATAGAAAGGAGTTTCACCATAAGAGGGCCCTGAAAAGTCAGGATTATAAAATTTATTCTAAAATGGAGAGGAAAACCGTGGAAAACGTTAAAACTGAGAATGATGTTGCAGCGTTTTGGCCCAACTGAAGGCAATACGTGGCTTTTCTTTGTTGAAACATTTGTGTATCAATAAAAAAAACATTGTGTACCAATAGTCGAGATGAGAGGAAATAAAAGCATTAATAACCATCTAATGTTGTTGATTTGACAATAACATTTATAGTTAGGAAGGATTTCTCAAATCGTAAAAATAGTTTATGATGTGTTGTCTTCAGCGAGCTTTTAGAAAAATTGGTTGAATACTGAATTTTGCCTTGACCACCAAGATAAAATCCCCAATCACTGGCCTGATTGCCTACACTGCAAAAAGTGAACTAAAAGTAACATTTACTTAAAATTAGTGCATTTGTCCTTGATTTGTGCAGGTAAATATTATCTGCCACTCAAATAAGTATTTGGATCCCAAAAATAATCTAATTAGATATACTGCACTTGAAATAACATGATGTAGATGAGTTGTTCCTATTTTTAAAGCAAAGACTTATTCCACTAGCAGATTATCTTAATTACCTGCTCACATCAAGGACAAATACACTCATTTCAAGTAAGTTTTAATTACTTTTAGTTCCCTTTTTGCAGTATAGACTCTCAGGTTAATTAGTGAATTAATTTAGCATTTATTTTAGGGACAGTTTAAAGAAGCTGGAGTGAAGGAGCAGTACAGCTGAATATCATCTGCATAAAAGTGATAGGAGGTACTACATGATTTATGTATCATCGGCCCAAGGAAATAGATATAGAAGTGGACCCAAAACAGAGCCTTGGGGTACCCCACATATCAGGAACTGCTTTTGTCAGAAGGTAAGATCTGAAGCCATTCTAAAACAGTTATAGAGATCCAAATAAAACTATGAAATCTGATAATTTAGATGCCGTGATCGAGGCAGTAGAGAGGTCTAAATGTCCTCAAAGATGTCCCTGTACACCTTAAGCGAAGAATTTTCTGTTCAGTGCGTTTAAAAACAAATAAGAAAAACTAATTGGTATTTATCAAAAATTTGGGTGAACCACAAAAGAAATTATTAGTTGTTTTTTGTTAATAAAGTGTAGCATAGAAACAGCAGGAGTCCAGAATGGGTTTCTTAAGAATATGTTAGGGAGGGGACCGAGTCAACTTGGAGTAACATAGCATAACTAAAGAATGGTATTTCATTAAAGTTTACCATTTTCTCAGCTTACCAAAAGTTTCTATATGAACCACTATGCAAGCATTATGCTAGGAGCAGGGCACAGACGAGACGCCAGAGGCCATATTCATGTTTATCAGCCTGCAGAGGACGTTTAAAGGAGAGATCAATCACTGACTTGTGACTCTGCAAAAATGCCAAATCTCTCATTACTCTTTCACAGCCATCAATCCTTTGAGTGTTTTCACAGGCGCAAAAATAGTTTGAAGTCATTAATAATTAGGTTTTTTTTAATATAATCTCTGCAAACAGTGAGGTGCTGAGAGCAGTTATCAGTAGTCACAAAGCTAATTCATTCCTAGATGGAGAGGGGACTGCAGTGAAAGAGAGAGAGCAAAGCAAAATTGTTTGCTACTCTGAGACAATAGATCAATAGGGCCAGTCTGCAGCGTGGTGGAGACTGTAGCACTGAACGGTATCTCTGGGAAACAACACAGGCCCAACTTCAAAGTGGCAACACTGGAATTCGTTATACGTTGCTAAGTCAGAAATAAATTGCCTACACAGTGCTGTGCAAAAGAAAATGAGCTGAAGCCATCCCAGAGCACAGGACGAACGTGTAAATACCAAGATTAACTATCGTGGCCGAGCGTTTCGCCGTCAAGTTCCTACCCTGTTTGGTGATTACATGCAAGACTTTCATATTTTGTGATTTTATTTTTTTTAAAAAGAATGGCTAGATAATGAGTTTATCATTTTGAGACTCAGAAGGCGGCACAATCTAATGCTGCTCAATCTGCAGAGCACTAAATCGGTTTGGCTGCTCACAAATTAATGATGGGTCCGTGTCCTTGGCTACGGAGGGCTTACACACTGGCTTTTAGTTTCCCTGCAGCGCTGCAGTGATTGCTTGTACAAATAAAAACTGAGAAAGCAGCACAAGAATCCACATGAAGGTATTCCAGGAACGCTGGAGCATGCTTTTGGCGGTGATCATCCAAATTCAACGAGTGTTTTGTTTTTGACGTACTTCTGGATTCCCACAGATAATTGGCTCATTGCAGACTAGAAGCTCTGTACAACTGGAGTGAAGGCAGGGATATTTTACAGCAAACTCAAAGATCAGCTACTTTTTATGCACGGAGCAGCACAGCACTGATATACTGCTCTGGCGATTAGAATGTCATTTCTTATTGTTTATTGTAGTGTGCATTACAGGAAGGAGTAACAGATAAAAATCAGAGTAGCAAAATCCACCTCAACTTAAGGCCTGAATTGCAAACAACAGGAAGAATGTCAAATACCTACAAGCAGCAATCAGATATGGATTTATTTCCCTACATGTCTGCAAGTGCAATGCCTGTATACAGACAATCTAAAACTTTAAAAGGGGGACACTTCTCTTGAAGGGAAATAAACGCTGACTAAATGTGCCACGGCGATGCATAAATCAGAACCTCTGAAACCCAAGTGTGATTGAATCACTTGCAAATTACCGGGTGTACAACCTGTGACAAAGGTCTGAGCTGAGAAACAAATCTAATTTGAGTCAGGTCTGCATGAAGTCAAAGCATCGAAGCATCAGCTGGGCGTGCTAGAGACTCTTCTGGGCCTTCAGGATGTGGAAGTTATATATACATATATATATACTAGTGATGGGTCCGGCAACACCGATGAGTCGGCGCATGTGTCGGTCTCATAGAGCGAAACCCGTGTCGATGTGTGTATTGCTACGGAAAAGTCACGTGACCGATACAGGAACTGTTTCGGTCACGTGACCAATACAGCACCTGTTTCGAACTGACTGACGCGCCAAACTGTTTCTGTTCCCTCTAAGCTGCACGCGTGTGCATTCGCGCACAGCATCTGGATTCAGCGCGCACAGCAAAGCTATGCTGTGCAGTAAATCAAATCCAAGCTGAACTGTAAACAAAATAACGGTTAATAATGGTTAATTTTTAACTATTTTGCAACTCTGGTGTGATGGTGTACCACAGTCTCGCTCTGTGAGCGCCAGGTGCTGATCGGAGCGCACCACTGATGGATGGGTTCTGCAACGCTTTTTTGGTTGGGCGGGTTGCGCTGTGCGTCTTTGTTCTGAGCGTCGTTTCAGAAAAAAACGGCTGATCTACACTGAGTAGAAAGTTGCTACTCTGAGTAGTTTTTCCTCCCTTTGTCATACTCAGCATGTCCGATTTCAGAACAGATGATATCAGTCAGGTAACTAAACACAGCGCCCGATCAACCATTTGTAAAAAAATAAAAAAGCCAGTCCACAAGCATCCTCCTTCACATTATTTATTGACTGTATCTAAAAGAAATCAAATATATGTTTAATTCAAATGAAAATATAAAATAATACAATGCAACATACAATGATTTAAATTGTATTGTGTATACTTGGTCATCAAATCAGTGTCAGTTAACTCTGTCAACCAGGTTGCCTGTAGGGATTTTTAAGGTCCAGCAGGTGTCAGTATTCAGTGACACAGTATCGGCACAGTATCGGCACAGAGTTGCAATGTGTCGAAACGTTTCATGACGCCTCATCGACCCATCACTAATATATACATACTCAATCACCACTTGTTAGGTACACCTTTCTGGTCCTGGGGTGTCTGACACTTTCCTCTGATATTCTGGTCCAGCAACAGACAGTTACTGCAGATTTATTGGCTGTACGTCTGTGAGAACCTCTTGTTGGATTGAGAGCTTGAACTCGTCGTCTTACTGCAGAAACCAGTCAGATGATTTGATATCTGTGGCATGTTGCATTACCCTGCTGGAAGCAATAATCAGCAGACGGGTACACCGTGATCAATACCCAAGTAGGCTATTGTGTTTAAACAAAGCTCAATTGGGACTAAGAGGCAAAAAACTGTTGATCCAAGGCAGGACTGCAGAACATCTGACGGCTGCTCATCAAACTCTTTGCACCTGTTCAATTTATTCTGACCCTATGTACAATATAACCTTAAATGTTAAAAATACTATGAGGCTGCATGCTAATGTCAGTATTTTTATCAAAGTATACATGAGAATGGCCTTAAATGGTCAGGGATACGCGTTTAAAATGCTCAAATTCAACATTTGTAAGAGGATCATTGAGGAGCTACTGGAAAACACAGCAAGTCTCCTCAAGCGGAGAAATATGTTGGACCAACACAGGTAAAAACAATAAAATTCATCCAAAGATTCAGTCACAAAATGTGGGGCACATTTAGGTTCCACTAATCCAAAAAAGGTTAAAAATAAAAAAACGGATCTTCTGTTCTGAATCTGAAGACGTTTCTCTTCCCATCCAGGAAGCTTTCTCAGTTCAAAATGTCTGGAGTAGTGAGGAGTTCCCAGCTTTATAGTCCTGCAGACGAGGCCTCGTTAGAGCTTAGATTCACCTGTAGATTCGCCTGCAACTGGTCGCCCCAACAATGAAGAGTCGTTAGGCTCATCGTTAGCCTGGCTCCCAGGAGGAATGTTGTGGTCACATGTATGGAGGTTTGAATTGGGGTGAAACTTGGCAGGAATCAAACCTGCTGCTGTGTTTCTTAAAGTTGAAACCTGAGTCTTCCTCCTCTGTTTAAAGTTTTCTCGCTTTACGTTCCTTCACCCCTCTCTCAAACCATGTCTTCTCTGTCCAAAATGTGAACATTCTGGTCCTCAAAGAGAGTCCTTTGTCCTTGAGGTGTAGGTGGACAGCAGAGTCTTGTCCTGAGGAGGTAGCTCTCCTGTGTTGAGCCATGCGTCTGTGGAGAGGTTGTTTGGTTTCTCCAATATAAAGATCAGAACATTCCTCACTGCTCTGAGCTGCATACACCACTCCGCTCATCTTAGACTTGGGGGTTTTGTCCTCAGGATGGACCAGCCTCTGTCTGAGGGTCCTGTGGGGTTTGAAATGTACTGGGATTTTGTGTTTAGGGGAAATCCTCCTGAGTTTTTCAGAGACTCCAGCAACAATGTTTCTGCGCTTGTTCTTCTCCCCGTTCTGTTCTGCAGCGGGTCTTTTGGATTTCTTTGCTGATTTGGCAAAGGCCCAGTAAGGGTATCCGCAGGTTTGGAGAGCATCTTTGACGTGTTTCTCTTCCTTGTTCTTCCCTTCGGTCCTAGTGGAGACATGTTCTGCTCGATGGTGTAAGGTTCTGATGAAAGTTTGTGTTCTGGTGGGTGGTGAGAATCAAAAAGAAGATATTGGTTTCCTGTAGACTTCATTGCTTAGGCTTCCATCTCTTTCCATTCTCATCAAGCAGTCCAAAAAAGTAACTATGTGTCGTTGGCATCCTCTCTGGGTTTTGACCCAAGTGTCGTCCACATATCTGGACCAGTGGCTCGGTGGTGTTCCTCTGAAGGTGCCCAAAGCTCTCTTTTCCATTTCTTCCATGTAAAGATTGGCCACAATCGGTGACACTGGAGATCCCGTAGCACAACCATGTCACTGTAAAAGTGATCATTGAACTTGAAGTAGGTTGAGGAAAGACAAAGGTCCAGTAGGGTACAAATCTGGTCCGGAGTGAAATTAGTCCTGTTGTTAAGGTCACTGTCTTGTTGAAATAGGTTCCACTATGAGCTTTAATGGGCTTAGTTTGGGTTAGTCACGATTAAAACAACTGGCTGCCAGTGGACCCTAGCCCCAGAGAAATGGACAGTCCTCAACAGTATAATTTTGCACCTGTGACTAATCAAGTAGACGATGGCGCCTCCACTAAGTTCTTGTATCGTGAGGTCCACAAGTGTCATGTACTATACTTAGCACCAGTAGCCCAGCAAAAAGAAAGGGGAAGTACACTATAGACCCATTTGGGAACTCAGACTGTAGCACCATCATGCGCCCCACATTTTGTGCCAGTAATTGAATGACCAAATGGTGGTTGCCCAATGTGACCCCACTAAGGTTTTATGCAATGTAGTGCCAGTACCTGGATCAAAACCCAAATTCTGTGCCGGTAATTGGACGACTAAATTGCGGTTACCCAACATGACCCTCGCCTGGACCTTAGGCCATAGGACCCATAGATGCCCCGTTGTTTATCGCCACTCACTGTGCCTTATCCGATGTAGCTCAGTACTTTGTTCTGGTACCGAGGCTTGAAACGTCCCGTCTTGGCGTCCTCATCATCCTTAGTGGACTGCTCCTAGTCATACATCCTTATCAGCGTAATGTTGGTGTACTCTCGTGTACAAATGACAGATTTAGTGTATTTAACCTGTATTAATTAGTCTTACTGCTGCAGGGATGATTTTTTTTCTATGATTATAAGTTGCAACTAAATAACCTGAATCACATCAAGCATAAAAAAATATCCCTTCTACTGTGATACTTCCTAAATCCGCCACTGTGGAAATTGCTTAACTACAACAAAAGATGATGGGGTGAGTCTATTTACAGATTATTTCAGTATATTATGCTCTGCCACAAGCCAATATTCTTTGCCAGTTTTTAATTAAGTGGACTTTGTGGCAAAATATGAATCAGCGCTGGCTTTTTTTGTGTGTCCGGAGAGTTTGAGTGAATAGTCATTGTGTTAATCCTCGCTCTGAGGCGCGCTGCTCTGAGAGGGCTGGTAGCTGTGTCTAATCTCGGGCATTGCAAAGATAATGATAACAGTAAAGCGGCCCTCGGGGCCAACGCGCTCGCCATGTTTGTCACCAAGAATTTCACACTGCTGTCAAATATGTAAATGTATAAAATATATATATATAAAAACACTGACATGCTGCGGTTGCAATAAGCCAGAACTGTACTATGAAATTAAACACTATCGCTTCCATTTGAGGGTCGCTCTTGATTCTTGTTACACCAGAGAGCTGAAATTAGTTCTTTAGAGATGCTTGGCTGACTGTTGTATTACTAACAATCGCACATGCAAAACAAAAGCTCTCTTTGAAAGAGAAGAAAGCAGACAACGCATTGCGGTAATTGGAGACGGCTGAGCACTGGGGAGGCTTTGTGTTTTACAGGAAGCGCAAAGGTGGGACAGCGGTGGGCCGGGTGTTACAATCACACAGGTTATGTGGAGACCCTTGGGGAAGTGGAAAGGGACCTCTGTGAACTCGTCATTTCTGTGGGGCTTTATGTAGCGTGACGGTTCCAAATGAAACTCCCCGATCATGTGGGAGCGCTCTATTAATTTGTGGCTCAGGCCGCCTCCTTGGGGAGAAAGCTGCCACAGTCGCCGCTGCCTCTGCTCCATTCCCCTTACAGCACCCAGCTAAGCCTCTCACTGCTTATTGACCGAGCAAGCCGCGCCGCAATGTTTCTCCGCATCCAAGGCCCTGTTTTTTTTTTTTTTTTTTTTTGCTTCAAGTGCCGAGACGATCTATCATTCCTCTGCTCGCCCGCCGCAGACGCTACAGGACGGCTGAAAAAGCAGCGTGAAATAAAAGTAATCTTGGGTTCTGGAGCAATAAACTGGCTTTAGCTAGCTGGAATTCATCCTGTTCCTACAACACGGCATGCTCGGGGAAATCTAATCTATTTCTGTTGCAAAGTCCTGGAAGTCTTGTTGAAGTATGACCGCAACAGTAGTTGCAACCTAACAAGAGGAAACCTGCTGGGAACGGCTGCCAAAATTGGATCCAACAGAACCTATATTCCCCTTCTGCGAATCGAAACTGGCACCAGGAGTTTGGGGATTTTGCATAACATGGAACCGATTTACTCTTCCTGGATGCTGTGGCTGGTGATTCGCCACACAAACAAGACTCTGTTACAAAAGCAGGTGCAAATGAACACGATCACAAGGCTCTCTTAAGACTCATGCCCGGGAGTGAACACACGCACATGAAAGGACGGCCAACACCAACCTCCATCTAGCAAATCTCTCTGGGTGTCTTATTTCTGCTTCGCTGTTTGTCTACTTTGACCTTCAAATGCGCAGAAACAACAGAGATGTGGCCAATATAGACCTAAAAGAACAGCTGAATGACTGGGACTTCCTTTCTTCTCTAAAATAAGTAACAATGCCTGTGATCGGCCTTGCTGCGCATACGCTGGACAGAGGATGGATTTCAGTTCATTTATATGGATCCAGTTTAGTAGCCAAAGTCAAATCCACAAATTTACCCAGTAAAATCAATCCAATCGTTTAAACAAACATCAGTTATTTACATTCTGTTATAAAACAATGCCGTCTAATCCAGTATATATTGGCAATTAGTGAAAATAGTATCCTATCCAAGGAGGGCCAGGGAATTGACAGCTGCAATCCCTTCTTAGTGAAATGTGGCAGTAGTAAAGATTGCATTAATTCAAGTTCTAGCATGTTTAAAGCTCGAGGCCACTGCTTTACAGATTTACTGTAAAGGTAAAAAAAAAAAAAAAAACTCTGAGTGCTACACTGCCAGACAGGACACGGTATATAAATAAACCACAATATAGTAGAAAACGAAAAATATTTAAAAAAAAAAGCAAATGAGAAAACTTAAAAACTGATATAAAAGCATCCAAATAACATTCAAAAGGACAGAAATTGCCCAAAAAAATAAAAAAAATATATGTAAAAACTAAAATATAGGCCAGATTTAGTTTTAAATTTCAAGATTAAGAGGAGAGACCCTTTCATCCAAACTGGAAACCTATTCCCCTGGAGGCTGGAGCCTCTGCCTCCAAATCTGGGGTTCGCAGCATCAAGTCATTAACCTTAAAGTCGTCTGTAACCCTGAACACGCATGTGGCGACAGTGGAGAGGAACAACTGCCTTTTAATGGGAAGAAACATCCAGCAGCAGCCAGTCCAGCGACCAGGTTCGGGGGAACGGATGGCTCTCATTAATCAAGCTGATGCTGCTGATGCAGCATCAGAAACCCACATTTCAGCAGCCATCTAGATCACAGAAACATCAGCAAGCAAAGCCCTTGGCAACCCTTCAGAAAACAGAACAGAACTGCCAAGAATGGGAGGAAGGAACAATGAGCTGCTGTAGAGACACCGATAGAAATGGAAGAGGGCACCTACAGTATGTTTTCTGCATCTCGCAACACAATAATTACGCTTTTGAGAGAGAAAACGCGCCTCAATGCCAGAACGAAGCCCCTAAAGTAGAAACGTCCTGTCCTGATGTTCCGAGCAGCCAAAGGTAGCATAAAATCCATGCCTGTTAGCAAATGCATTGAGCAGCAACATCATTAGTGTTCCCTGAAAATAACTAAGCATTGATGCTGCTTCAGAAGCAGAAGGGGAGAGAACAGATACGTCTTCCCCACAGACGACTTTCATGAGACTTGAGTGGGAGGCCCACAAAAAAAAAAGAAAGAAAAAAAAAAAGGAGCCAGCTCATGAAAAGTGGGAGAAATAAAAGAGAAAGAGTGGAAGAAGGAGGAATCAAATGGCAACAGAGGGGAACAAACACATCCCAGCCCCCGTGGCGTTAGGGAGATTCTGTTTGAAGATGGTCTGGCGTGGCGAAACAATCAGGAGAGCAGAGGCTGTTTAGCCTCGCTCTTCAGCAGCGTCTCGACCACATCTCAAGTGTCCTTCCTCCTCCCCCTCCTCCGTCTCACCATCACTTATCACTCACTCCGTCTCATCTATCCCTCATCAGGCACGGCCTCCTATAAATAAAGATACCGGCCACCGCGAAGGAAATTTGAGCGCCGCAATTTCTTCAAGGAGGTCTCTGCAGCAGTTCTTTAACAAAGCCAATCCTGCAAGGACGCAAGCCGGTGGGGTACGAGGGCCGGGAAGCACCAGAGGGGCCGGGGTTTGCAGCAAAACGCGGCCTCTTGGAGAAATGATTGGCAGGCTGCTGGGCTGATCTACTTGATGGGGTCAGCAAAGCCATTCAGCCGAGAGTCCATCAATCACCGTTTGGTTTAATTAACCAGCTGGAACAAGCGCGGCACCAGGCCCACGGTGTGAAGGAAACGGACGGATGAATGGACACGAGGAGTAGTGGTGGACACAATCCAACAGAGGAGAGCTGCGGATAATTTACCAGTGTGAGCCCAGAGGAAAACCAGGATCACAAGATCAAGAGACCAAGGGGAGCGGCTCCGCTTTAAGATCTGATGTAATAAATTGCTTTCTTTAAAAAAGGAAGGCTTCCCATCCTGACCAGGTTATCGCAACATCTCAAGTCCGAGCGCAGAAAGAAATATGGTGAATTCCCTTTTCTCTCAACTCATTTCTGATCTTCCGATGGCCGACGATAGCACAGGTCGCTAGTTTCTGCCATTTAAAGCTACAGCTGTTTGAAAAACTGTAGTTATCCTCGAATCTTACAGACGGTAGTCTTCAAGGAGATATCAGGTCCTCTTTATTAAAGCTGACATAGCTTCCTAAGATCTTGATTAAATGTTTTCAACAGGATTATATTAGCATCAGAGCTAACTTTACTTCCATGATGAGGGTCCAATTTTCAGCCAAAGTTTAAATCATTAATATACATTTTACAATCAATACACAACAAATATCTCTAGATTAAATACAAACCCTGCATAGAAGGACAACTTTTAGATAACATGATAACAATAAAGCCTGGAAATACACCTGGAAAACCTGGAAACCTTTCAGACAAGATGAGATATTCATTAAGTCTGCAAATAAAGAGCTAACTTCAATCTATTTTTGTTTTTCCATGCTGATCCAGCACCGTCAGACCTTAATGGAATTCATAGATATCCCGACTGTGTAGAGATCCTGTGTAGTACATGTGTAGAGGTTCAAAATACCCATAACAACCCTAAAAAAAGACTGTGCCATTTCCACCCTGACAGCATTCAGCGGCACACAGAGCAAAGATGAAAAATCTGCAGTTTTTTTATTCAAAATATGACAATTTCCCTCGTCTGTAGGCGAACCAGAGACAGTTGATTCTCGTTTTAAGAAAATAATCCACATTTCAGAGATGTAACAAAACAATGTAGACAGGCAAGATCAGAGACTTTTATTCTGATATAAACCCATCATATTAACAAGAATTGAGTGAATTTAGTGTTCAGAAAATAACCCAAGTGGCCAAAATATCTCAACTTTATGAAATGTGTCTTTGTGTGAAATCGTTTTGTTTTTGTTAGTTTAATTAAAGTATGTAAAAGGTCCATTGATGTTTAGATTGAACACACCCCTGCTCAATGTAAATCATTAAAATGTTAAATATTTACAAACATGGACCTTGTCCATCAATCCGCTGTCCGTTTTTTCAGTTTGTTCCTTAACTGGGACATAACTAAAAACTACAACATGCATCTCGAAGGGATCCACAATATTTATTGCCAAAAGCATAACTTTGCCTATAGAGAAATAAATGTCAACAGCCATTATGAGCTGAAGGTGAGGGTTTTACCTCGAGACTCTTATTTTGAAATACAAAAAGAAGTAGTTCTTCAATTTGAAAGCAAATTCTATTTTATTTTCCATGCTTTTAGTCAGCCAATTTCAGAAATTTGTATCCTCTTTGTTATATAGCTATTGCCCTTTTTTCACTTCCTAATTTATTGGGGGCTTCTGTATCCTTTCTTAACCTCAATGTACCTCCTTTTATTTTGCTTGAGGTACTGTTTTATCATATTGGTTGTTTTAATTTTTACGTCCTTCCAAGCAACACTGAGTCTGACATTGACTGAGTTGGCTAATAACCTCCACTGTATATTTGCTCAATAGAGAAAAGATGAGAAGAGAGAGAAAATATAGAAATAATCTGAGTAAATCATGATAACACTTAACAGTTAGCCGCTGTTGAATCCTGCGGCTTCATTAGCCGCTACAGTTAGCCGCTAATAAGCTAAAGTTGGCATCTGCTTCCTGTCGGTGTTAAATATTTAAAAAAAGGCCCAATCCGTGGTCTTTGATGAGTCCGGATTACATTTGATCATCTCTGGGTCAAAATCTGAAATGCTTGAGCTTGTCAAATCTACAGTTGACAATTATACACTGAACAAGCTATTCTTTAGCTGTTTCTGAATAATAAAACCTGAACCCTATTGGCTGAATAAACAAAAAAGGGGTATTTTAAACGTTTGCTCAGCAGTAGTACATTCTAAGAGTTGATTATGATTCTAATCTTTAAAAAATTATTGTAGGATAATTGGTGTCTTGAAAAATGTTGCTTAAACCTTGCCTTGTGAATCTTGTAGCCAGGGATGTGTTGTTACAGCCTTGTGGAAAACTGAGCAAAAAGTCTTGAAAATTCAGACAGTAATCGCTGGTTTCTGAACCCAAATCCAGACACGTCTTCAATTGCAATAAACAACATTACCTAGTTGTCTTTTTCACTTTTCTTCTTGGTGTAAGTGGAAACCTGAGTCACTCCCTGTTAATGTTTACCTCAGTTTTTCTCGACATCTGTAATGAATTGCATCAAGCAGTCTCTCTGCTCCCTCTAACTCAAGCCCAGTTGAAAGGCCCAAACCCAACTGGTTCTGGTAGATAAATGCAGCTCTTTTACTGTCTGTACCTAGCGTCTCTTCTCTGTTTTTGTGTTATTACATTCAGTTGTTTATTAATCCATCATTCAGCCACACTTTTCTACAATTTGACTCCAAAATTGTACGCTGGTGAGTCGTAACTTTACTGTTGGCAATCATACTTTAGGGCAATTTTATTCAAGGAAGAATACTTTTAGTGTACTGTTTTAAAAATATCAGCATTCCTTGCTCCAAACTACACAGGTCTGGTATAATACAGCAAAATGCATTTATCATCACTGGATTGATACTGGAAACATGAGCGAGCCTTTTTCTGTCAGCCTTTTCCATTCAGCTTCATCATTTATGCACATGAAGCATTAATACAGGAGCAGCAATGCATGGAAATAAATACGTAAGCGGTTTCAGCTGTCTGAATGAAGAAAAATGTCCTTAACATAACCATTTCACCAATAAGCCATAAATCAAATTAACACCAACCTTACTTAAAAATGCTTTTGACCTTCTCACTTGAAAATGCAATAATACTTTATTGATCAGTTTAAGTCTGCTTGACTTGCCTGGCTATGAGATTGTTAGCCTGTCAGATAATTTGTTTTTCCAGGTTCCTGGCATGCATCAAGGCATCTGGGAATTGCTGAAGATTATATTTTTCTCAGGTATTCCTGCTAGAACACCCAGGCAAGCAGTAATGGTTTCACCTGACACCAGATTGAATAGAAAAAAGTAAACAATCCTTACAATTATGTGATAAGGATAAAGCAGTAATTAGCAAAACCTCCTGCCATCTCTAAAACCCTTTAATTAAAACATTTTTCACGTCAAAAACACAACATGATGTTGCATTTAACAGCTCTGGAGTTCTTAGACGGCAGTGTATATTTTTCAGGTGCTCATTAGTGATGTCAGAGGTAATCATAGAGTCTGGCTACATAAATCAATAGGATGCCAGCAGGTTTACCGCTCCCACACAAACATCACAGCTAATTTAACACAACTTCACACCTATTTCCCTTAACACTTGGTTCAATACCAGCTTTCACAACTGGAATTGCTAAAACAAACTTTAAAATATCGATTGCTTCACACACTTCAATCTGACAATTTCTTGAAATTGCAGCTCTAACTTTTCATTCATCCAATAGAGCAACAGAAACTGTCCAGGTTGTACAATTAGCATTCAGAGGTTTTACACTACAGTAAAAAAAAAAAAAGTATCTGGGGCCTGAACCAAAATATGCTAATGCTTGTGTTACCACGTCAACATAGGGCTGGGCGATAATTCAATAACAATATATATCGATCGATAGACGTGTGGCGCGATAGGAAAAAATAGGGTCGATAAAAACTTCGATAGACAGTTTTACTTCCTTGCTACAGTTGGCACGCCGTCACAAAGCGCCGCCCTCTCAAACCACAACACAGAGCATGTGAATATGTTGCAGCAAGGAGCGGCAGAGGAAACGGTCCCAAAACGGGGTTTTACAAGTTTGCCTGCCTGATAGAAATAAACCACAGTGATTTGTAAAACTTGCAAGGAACCGGTAAAAGCAGAGTCTGGTAACGCAACCCACCAGTATTCATCACGTAAGCAGCTAAACTGGGCTCCCTTCTTTGTGATAAAATGACAAATCGTCCAAGCGGCATAAGGACATAACGCATGCAGTAACGTGCTTCATAGTGATGGATATGTCTGCTGTTCTCTGCAGCTGAAAAACCTGCCACTCTTGATCCGCGATATAAAGTTAAGTTATTTTTCTTAAAAAAAAATTCTGTTATGGTTAAAAAAGTTGGTTAATTAAAGATTTAATTGGAATTCTGTGTTTGTGTTCTTTATTTAAATCAAATCATTTAGCAATATCATAAAATGTCCAGGCAGAGCTGCACATAAAATATGGTTTTAAATATTTTCAATAATTATCGATATCGATCAATATGCATTTTTTTTATCGATAAGCTTTTTTTCTATATCGCCCAGCCCTACGTCAACATTAGCGTTACTTTCAGCATTGCTACTGTCAGTATTATGATGGATAAAAGTAGCTTGTAAACTACATCAAAGCAAACAAAAACTACAAGTAACCTGAGCAAACATACTAACATTAGCCAAAGTGAGCCAAAGTTTAGCATAGTGCTAAAAATGCTAATGTTAGCATTATGAGGGATGAAAGTAGCTTGTAAACTACATCAAAACAAACAAAAACTTTAAGTAACCTGAGCAAACATGCTAATATTAGCCAAAGTTTAGCATAGTGTTAAAAATGCTAATGTTAGCATTATGAGGGATAAAAGTAGCTTGTAAACTACATCAAAACAAACAAAAACTTTAAGTAACCTGAGCAAACATGCTAATATTAGCCAAAGTGAGCCAAAGTTTAGTGTTGTGTTAAAAATGCTAATCTTAGCATTATGAGGGATAAAAGTAGGCTGTAGATTATATCAAAACAAACTAAAACTACAAGTAAAAAAACAAAAGCAAACAGGTCACGCTAAGGTTAGCCTTAGCAAGCCAATATCTTGCATAGTGCTAAAAATGCTAAAGTTAAAAGACCACATTTGCATTTTTACCAAACAAAAACAGCTACTGAAACCACATTTAAAGCCAATGTAGTCAAGCCTACACAGAAAGATTGTTTGTAAACTGCAACATAAAAACCAAGCTGCCTTTTATCCAAGAGTTTATTTCTCATATACTAGCAGACGTCATACAATTATAAAATTGTTTGTTTTTCATGAGTAGTATTACTATTTTATAGTAAAGGTATTGATGTAAATACAGATGCCATGTGTGGCTGGAATAATATTCGCATTTTTGCCCATCTGCATACTATTATTGGAGTAAAACACACCTTAAATGATTTTGCACGATTCTATTCTCTCAACTCTTGTTTTTGGGTGGTCACAATTGAAGCCCGTCATTTATCTTCACTAATAATATAAATGGGTCTAAATGAACTATATAAATGCACTGATTTATTTTAGACTCGGGAGGGACTTTTGCGAGAGGACTGGTCTGCATGTGAGTGCTTTGTGACATGGGAGGGGCCATTGAGTACAGTAACAACAATAAATGCTTTCACATCCCTCTGCATATTCTGGATTATCAGCATAGAATGTTGCTAGTTGTCCGTGTTTTTTAAAAGGTCACTAGATGGGCCTGAAAAGTTTATTAATAGCATCATACTAATCCAGTTAGCCACAATGGCTAACAGGCTGGCCATAAAATTTAATGTTGATGTTCTGAAGGCAGTTGACATGAATAAAAAATAGTTTTTTGGTTAGAACAGCACAAATGTTTAGTCGAATTTAAGCTTGCATTGCTTTATAACAGTGGGGTGCCGTTTATGTGACATGCAAGTGCTAATTATTTGCACACAATTAGAGAGTAATGCATGCCTGCCTACCATTATACATCCTTTAGTCCTCTATATACTGAAAAACAAAAGAGTGCTTTTGAGTAAATGACCATTTAAATAGCTGAACAACCCAGAGAACGGCGTGACAAATGCCACGTTCATGTGTTCAAGCCCATCCTGACAGGCAGACCGAATAAAGGGTTGATGGGGGGGGACGAGATGAGCAGACTTCCATTTTAATTTGTTTATAAAAGCATTATGTCATAAAAATGATTTGTGTGCAATTAACTTCCAGATATGACTCACGTCAGCCCACTCTGAAGCAAACCTGAAGGCTTCCATGTGGTTATTAATACAGAGGAAGTGGGTCACTCTGTAAACACAAAGCAAACTGGAGTTGTTCCGAGGATCCGCTGCCATTTTTTTCCTGAGTTCTCCATTTAATCACGCCTGCCAGTACCCAAACCCCAAAGCAGGCCTGAAACCAGTAGTGCGGGGTCCCCCGAGAGGAAGCACTTTGGAGAAGCAGCCTGTGAAGTGAGTGAAAGCCTGAGCCACTGAAGAAAGTGAGCAACATCTGTCGGCGAGCCAATGTGCCCACTGGTTCTGTTCTCACCCTGGCATCCTGGCTCTGCCTATTAGCCCGCTAGTTAGACTGGCATTTAGACTGGCAGGACAGACAGGAGCAGGAGCCAAGGGGTCTCCTGCTCGGGTAGCGGTGAACTAATGTGCAGCCGCAGACAAGCTCAAAGGAGCAAATGGCAATATGCTGCAGCTGCCTCCTCCAATCACGTCACTCCGACTTAATTTGATTCCAACTCGACAGGATTCAATTACATTTTATTAATTTTGGCACAGTGCGACTACATCAAGTTTGATTCAATTTCTGTCGATGCAATTTAACTAGATGCAATCAGATTCCCTGGAATTGAATGAATTTTTGAACATAATCCCATCCTGTCTTCCTCTCGCCATACAAATCTTCTCGCCGCTCTAATTTTCCCGTTTTGGGATTCAGAATGTAGGATTTAATGAGCGATGCAAAAACTCCTCCTCGCACAAGGACCCCTACTGATCAGTCTATCTGTGTTTTCTTGGCTTCTGGCTGCAAGAGACTCCCCGAGGAGCACATTAGTCACTTCAGTGACAAAAATGGGCAATTCAGGGGAAAATGAAACAAGTTTGGCAGAAGGTATTATTGAACATGCTGCTGTTTAGACCCATTGCATCACAAATAACCCAAGGATTTTTCAAAGTGTGCCTGCTGACACTAGTTAATGGAACGTCATCTTCCCTCTCGGCACTTTTGCCCCTGCTTAAGTTGCTTTCAAGCACGAAATTTCTCTGTATAAAACCATCATTTGTCACAAAAAAGCATACAGTATCTCACTAACGTGAGCGCAATAATCACATTTTTGTAAATATTTTGTTACATCCTTTCACACGACAACATTGAACGGCTTGTATAACAGTGTAGATTGGCCCAAAACACAAGACATTAATGTCTAAACACAGTGAAAAAGTCCAAATTGTGGCCAAAGCGTCGTCAGGGTTGTCACAAGACTGAAATATCAAGCTCGATATAGACAAAAGAAAAATACTCAATACCAGTTTTTTTAAACCACAGCTACATTTTTAAGGCACATTAAGCAAACAAAAAAAGGATTAGGCAAAGGACGGCAAATCCAAGAAGTAGGGGACAATTCAGCGCTCGATTAGAGAAATATATCATTAAAGTGTCACTTTTCTACTTGGTAAATCAGTTACTATCCTTTGTGGAAGAATATACCTTAGATTCAGCCGTGCAACTATTTTATTTTATTATTATTGCTTGGCTTTAGTGTGCCACTGTGAGCTGCACTTTGCCTGTCAATTTGATGTAGCTAAACAAATTTTAGTACTGATGGACTAATAAAGAATCATTGTGTATAGGGCTGGACGATATAGAGAAACAAAAGAATATCGATAAAACTGGAACCATATTGATCCATATCGATAATTATCAACAAATTCAGAACATACATTTTAAGTGCAGCCCTTGCCATTTTATGCTCTTGCTAAATGACCTTTTTGTAAATAAAGAACACAGATGTATTAAAACGTAAGCCTTTATTCAACCAACTTTGTACCAAAACTGCACGTTTCTTAAAAAAAAAAAAAAAAAGCGTGCTGTCTGAACTCTTTGAAGGGGGCGGAGCTTGGTGATGGAGGTTCCTGGGTCTGCGTTGTGATTGGTTGGGAGGATGTAATGACTGTAATATTAACCTGCATGATAGGCTAGAATACAAAATGAAGGAAAACTGTTTTTATTTACCCTTTTTTTTTCTATCATCGATATACGTCTATCAATCGATATATGTTGTTATTGAATTATCGTCCAGTATACTAGATTTATCATGTTTCAAGGCAAAAACAAAACAGTAGTCGATTCCCAAAGCTGCGCAGGATATTAAGTTAAGACAAAGTTAAGTTAAAATTGCACAAAGCGATCAGAAGAACTCTAAAAAATATGAATTCCATAATAGGAAAATATGGCCGCTCTGGTACTTTCTCCCTCAGTCTCTTTAGCAAGGATATGCAAGATAAAAAGCTATAACTAAATGTTTACATGAATGTGAGGGATGTACTCACTTTTGAGAGCTGCTGTAAATATATACGAGTACATCTATAATTGGTTGATCTCTAATTGAGGTAGGACGAAGCAGAAAGAGCTTATGTCTTTCAAGAAACGTCTTATCTAACAAAAAGATGTATCTTAATACTCTGGATACCGCCAATGGATTAAAGGAAGCAAAAAAAAAAAAAAAAAATAAGAATATAATAAATCTTACAAATGGGTGTTTCAAAATAAGTCTGAAACAACAGCAGGGAACCAAAACAATAGCAAGCAGAACAGAGATGGATGTAGCAGCTGATTGCTTCGCCAAACCATCAATACTTGGTGTGTAGAAGAGTTTCACACCAACAAATCTCTCATTTCAGGTACCTTTCCTGTGTCAGAGGAAACCTAAATCTTCCTGATTCGTCAATGTGACAGAAACATTCATTAAGAGATTTTGCTCCGTATTGTCCCTAAGGTGCTCCAATAGGATGGAGGGCACTGGAGAACATGTCCATGAGCCCAGTTTGGGACCATCTAAGCTTTGAGACATGGTCCAGTCTCCTGCCGGAAGAAGACGCCAGACTGTTCAGAACGGCACGGACACACTGTCGTATTCTGCACATAAATCCCACAAAAACGTCATCCACTCCAAATTTTCTTCCTTTTTTCAATCTTTGTCTGTAAACAATGATCCACTGGTCTCTTTATTATTATTCCTATTATTTACCTGTGTAACCAGTTTCAGAATCACAACGGGGAGGCTGAGAAAAGCATAAAAACTGCATTTGATTCAATCGTCTTTAACAGATATTCCTTTCTAAAGCAGCATTCGTCTGCCTGCATGTTAGGCTCCTCCAGCTTCTCTTCTGATCCACATATTCCTGAGTTAAAAAATGACTTCCAGTCGTAGAAAGTTGGGAAAAAGTTCAACTTTGCCGCTGATCACAATCTGTCTTAAAGTGAAACTACTAACCTGCGAGGACTAATAAATAAACAACAACATGTCTTCTTTCTCCAAAGCATCCAAACAAAGAGAGTGAATAGCACCAGAACCTGTCATTAGCTGAACCCACAAAAGCCTTTTTACTTACCATTGTGGTCCGGTTAAAGACAAGAGAAGATGTATTGCTTGTTTAAACAAAGAGAAAGACAGATGCAGGTTAACTGCCACCATTATTCATTGCAATGGTTTTCTTAATACTGTGCAGCCCTAATTAGAGCCCTTTTAGAAAATTATCTGTTAGATACCTGTGTTAACTAATCTACCTTTATTCTGCAAAAAAACAACCCTAAATGAAGATGTTCTGTAATTCTACCCCAATTATGCCACGACTGGAACATTTTTAACCAATAATCTGATGTTTTGTGCTCCAAAGAGACCGATTTCCTGGAACTGTGCTTTCATTAATACGCGTTTCCAAACAGGCTGGGCTGCAGCAGAGACAGGAGTCATCTACTGGCTGGTTTCCACCGAGCTGCAGCGGTTTTCCCTCCGTCTTACAGGTGTTTGGAGTCTGAGGGTCGTCTCCGGCCGATGATTCAGAGCAGAGAGCAGGGGCACACGCGAGGAATCAAAAGCTCGCAGGTAAATAAACAGCACCTCTATAACGCAGGGACTGGCCTTTGTACAACCGCGGGGGCCCTGCTGACTCTGGCCGCCGCTTAAATGGACGCCCACATGCACAGCTGCCCCCGAGGGGGCGATTTCATTCCCATACATGCGCTGGCTCTTTACATCTGGGCTCTCCTTTCTTCCATTAATCAAATCACGCAGTCAGTTTCACCTCCTGCGTTCGTCCTGCAAGCAGCATCGCGCGGCTTGAAAGGGAAGTTGTGATTTGCTTTGCATGACGTTAGAAGCACTGAATCAGGATTAAATCATCAGCGTAGCGGGACAATCTTAAAAAATTTGCATAGGGAAATAGAGCAGGAAGATTCAGAGGTGTGATTCTGAGAAGCAGCAGATGAGGAGGTCGGGTCATGGTTTGCATACGTGGCAAAGGTTACGTCCCCTTGCACGTCTGCTCGCCAATGCGAGCATTAAACTACAAACCTGAAACACGGCGGAGTCTTAGCTCCGGGTGTAATGAGGCACCACTGAAGCACGTTGGTATAAATCTTTTAAACCCTGAGCCCCCGTCACCCCCGAACCACCGCCCCCGCCCCAAGAGATACAGCCAAATATCTTAATTACGCCACTTAACATCACATCGGCGAGTCCCGGGTGAGCCCAAGCAAGCATATAATTCATTGTGCTAAGCGTCCGCAACAGCCAAATACATAAACCTTCAAGGATGCATGCTGGAAGCGCGAGAGCTGGGAGTTCAAAAGCAAATGTTGTTCCTGGAGGAGCCAGAGGGGATAAAACAGCATTTAGCAGCCGGGAGCACCTGCTGCAGCTGAATACGGAGGCGCAACACGTTCTTGGTTCAGTGTTCGGCCCGGGAAGCCCGCGCTCCACGGCGCTCTCGTTATTCCCGTTGCAGCATTGTCTGCGGGGTCAAACTGCGTCGACTTAGCCATCAGAAAAGAAAGGAAACTGGTCGGTGGGTGATGTAAGGCGCCTGCAACGGAGAATCGGTAACCAAGCTGTGAATATTCAAGCGAAAGCTTAGGAATAGTAGCACGCCTCTTTGTTCAGTGTCGGAATTTAATAATAAATGAAGGAGCAATGATACTCTGAAAGCTTCCTCTCCCCTGCTACAATCGATTACCGGGCCTTGCTCATGTGCAGAGACCTCTGTAACCTTCTTCCTCCTCGCCACATCACAGCTACAAACGTCAACCGTAGGGACCGAAACGGAGGATTTCCTGATTGGAGGCCCCTTTAATCCGATACTCCTGGTTAAATTGAGTTCTTGTTGCCTTACTTCGTCTAATCTCAGTATGAATCCAGCTGCTCTGCGAAGGCCTCAGAGGTTTGTTGGAGAACAGAAACAGCACCACGAAAACCAGGAAGGTGGCGGTGAAAGCATCAGCTCCAGTTTGCAGACGCTAAACAGCGTCCTGAGCACTAAGTGTCCACAGTGGGGCATGGGGGGTGGCAGCATCATGCTGAGGGGAAGTTGAGCTGCCTGGAAGATGGATGACTACTAAAAAACAACTTGGCAGCAATTCCAGTCAAAGCACAGACATAAATCCTGTCGGGAATCTGCAGCCCAGACTTTCCACCCGCTCGACTTATTCCGCAAAGAGGAACGAGCCGGAACCCGATACCCGGACATGCCACCAAGTTATTAGCTCCCCCCCTCCGGCACTGGTCTCTCACAAAGTGTTTGTGCTTGTGAAACAAAACGTTTAAGAAAAAAAAAAAAAACCCAGTGCCACGCCAACCATGAGATTGAGGGATTTCTGCAGCAGCGTGCAACAACTCGCTCTCGTGCTTCGAGACTACAACACAAATAACAAAGCCTGTTCGCTGTGAGGACGCTCTCCGCTGAGCCACAGCTCCAACCAAACGCCTCCGGCACGTGTTAGACTGATGTATGCCATGAATGGAAATGCCAATGAAAGTCGTGCATTTCTCCCCCCCCTGGTTTATGGCCCCCCCAGTTTGAGCCTCAGAGCGATATGAGCATGCAACAAGCTTTAACGACCTGAGCCTTGGCCGCGCGTTGCAGCGCTCTACCCCCACCTGCCGTCGCGCTCTGGAAGCCGGAGCAACCACGCTGCAAAACACCTTCAACTCTCTTGAATCCTGAGTGAATTTTGTTTTTGTTTCTTTTCCCACACACACAGGAAGAAAATGATAGCCGGGTGGATCCATTATAGGAAGGAACGTTTTGACAGCCTGCCTTATTAAATAAAAGCAACATAAAACAAAGCAGTTCACTCTCGTTCACTGGAGAAATGTCTCCAGTGAACGTGCAACCCTGAGGAGTTGCCCCCCCCCCCCCCCCCTCATCCTCATCCTCATCCTCATCCTCATCCTCAGGCTCCACTGACCAGCACATAATTAGAGACACGACACGCAGAAAGGATGCGGCCGGGCACGCGCCCTTCAATCACGCTCAAGGCAGCGGCTTCATTTAGTCCACGCACGCGCGCGCGCACTCAGCCACGAACAGGTGCGCACGGACGCCAATTAAGAGCTGCGCGTCGCTCCTCGCGCCGCAAAAAAAAAAGAAGAAGAAAAAAAAAACTTTGAGGCGCGTCTGTGCGCGTGAAGCCGCATCGCGGGCCTGTGCGTGACCGCGTGCTGGATGCAGAGACCGAGGTTTCAACGCCACATCTTCGGTCCACGGTGTGCTGCAAGGCTGAGTGGGAGCGAGAAGAAGAAGAAGAGGAGGAGGAATAAGGCGGTGGTCTTAACAACCGCTGCTGAAGTTGCGGGGACAATTTGTAGGCTTTTAAACAGGGGAGGAAATAATAAGCGACGCGAAAATAAAACCAGAGCGCTGAGTTTGAGTCTTAAAAAGGCTTGGTCGCCCCCCTTTTTTTAACAAGGACCCCGTCATAATCCCCCTTTTCAGTGGGAAAGCATTCTGGCCCCCCGCAAGACGTGCCTCAACTACCAAACAAGGTCCACTTAAACAATTCAGCCCTCTCTCCCGTCCACTTCTCCCCGCCTGTCGCAGCGGACAAGACGGCACAGAACTTGTCCACAAAGTCGCCAAAAGCTCCAAAGGCTTCGCTCCCTCTCGCATCCCCGCTCACCTTGGCTGATGCCGACGAGCACCCCGAGGAGGAGGGCCGCTTTGAGCATCATTCTCGGACAGGTTTCGGGCTGCAGGGCGCTGCTCGGAGGAAAGCCGCTGTGGGAAAACGACGCACGCTTTGCTCCGTTCATCCGCCGTCCTGGGCTCCGCTGGCGACTGATCTGCTGCTGCTGCCTCCCGTTCCTTCCTATGCGCGCGCTCCCGACCCGCGCTCGCGCCTCGCTCTCCCCTCCAGCATCGACACCCCCCCCCCCCCCGGTGGTGGTAAACAGACCAGAAAGAGGAAACGGCATGTAAATATGCGCACGCTTCGCCCTGGTCTGCTCGAGGCTATTTGGTGTATCCGAGAAACATCTTGAGAATATGTTTGATCTGGAAGTCTTAAATCCTTATCAGAGGGACACAGGGAGTATTTTTATTTATTTTTATACATGGTCCCCTGTAACTAAACCTCCCCCCTGTCCACATTACAACAGTACGTCGCAAAAAAAACTTTGTGAAAGTAAAATTTGCATTTATCTTTCCACTCTGGCCCCATTTTATTCTGCAGTTTAATGGTATTTGGTTTAATTTCTCCACCAGATTCACAAAGCAAATAGCACTAAATGCATGCAGAAGCGCAAATGGGAGCAATTTGGCGCTATTTCTGCTTCAGGCTGTGGTTCTTAAGCCACATGTGCAGAAGATGCAGAGACTTGCTGTATAAATGAACAGAACGCCACTGTGCCCGTATGAACAGAGATTCTAAAGGTGCGTTCACACAGAACGCGTTTTTTTCGGCGACAAAGTTGCGACATTTGCATGCTGCTGATCGCCTGACATATTGCCAGCAATTCGCACGACAAGCCAGACATACAGCTGTCTAGTGACGCTTTCACTTACCTGCCACTCCAGTCTCCTCATTCACTTTTCTCCAGACCTGGGCCGTTTCTCGCTATGCGTACCTGAGCGTTCACGTGACACGTCATCAGCCCGAGCACTGTTCCAAATGCCAAGAACACCAGACCGAGAACGAACCAAATCCCTGGATGTTGTTCTCGCCCCGCCCAATTTATCGAGCATCAGAGCAGACTTGTGCGTTCTTCAGACTGACTGCTTTTCTAAAGACTATTAATAACAGGTCCAGATGAGCTGTGCGTGTGCTGATGTCACGTGTACATGAGTACGCTTCTGTTCCAATACACACAGAGATACGTTCTGTGTGCTCCCGTTCTCCGACCCTAACGACACCCCATTTCAGAGGCGTGGACCTGTTTCAGTACAATTTGCATGTTATCTAAGCCATTAGATACTATAAAGCTTGCTACTCCACACTACTCCAGACATTTTGAATTGAGAAAGCTCTCTGGATAGGAAGCGAACGTCTTCAAACTTTGGAAAAAAGTCTAGTTGCTTTTGTTTTTAAACTTTTTTGAAATGACCAGGACCTGGATGACAAATGGAAATAAAAAAAATGCAATCCAGAAATTAAACTTTGCAAAACTTCTAAATAAAAAAAAGGTTTTGAGAGTAACCTTGGTGTTTTCTCATATTTTGTTTTTTTCTAAATACAATTTTGTTTTTTTCCAGATTAGATTTTTTTCAAATTAGATTTTTTAAAATGTTTTTTTTTGTATATATATATATATATATATTTTTTTTTTTACAGATTTTACATTTTCGAATTTTATATTTTCAAATTTGTCTTTTTCAGATTGAGTTTTACGAACTACATTCTTTTCAAATTGCGTTTTACACATTCTCTTCTCGTCTGGGGCGGGCTTTCCTCTGGAATGAGGAGCAAAGATGCATTTCTATTGGTCTGCATTGACGTTAGCAACATTTTTATTGGTCAATGTGTTTCAAGAACGGGAAGTGATGAGAATGTGATCTGTAACGCGCAATTTGAAAAGAATGTAGTTCGTAAAACTCAATCCGAAAAAGACACATTTGAAAATATAAAATTCGAAAATGTAAAATCTGTAAAAAAATATATATATATATATATACAAAAAATAACATTTTAAAAAATCTAATTTGAAAAAAATCAAATCTGGAAAAAAACAAAATTGTATTTAGAAAAAAACAAAATATGAGAAAACACCAAACCTTTTTTTTATTTAGAAGTTTTGCAAAGTTTAATTTCTGGATTGCATTTTTTTTATTTCCATTTACTAAACATGTTCTCTGCTTGCAACAATATGTGAACAAAATTCACTCCATACACTTCACAGCCACATCCAGTTCCTGACTGGGTGTCGCGACACGACAAGTCACAAAAGTTCAGATTTTTCAACTCCAACGACTGTCGCTTCGCATCCATCGAAGGTGTCGTGTCGCTCTGGCTTCAATGTAATCGTCAAAATCACGCCTGTTGCATTGTGTCACATCGCTCCTGTGTTACTCCTGTATATAGGGATGACATGTAAATAAGCCGCTCAGGCCGCCACATTTGCGTTCGGTGTGAACACACCTTCTCAGGCATTGTCTACACCGACAGGAACACGCTAAATTTTAACAAACGAACAAAGAAAAGAAAAAATGACCACACGAGAGAACGTAGCACAACTGAAATGGCTGTAGTAGGTGTGCTGGGACACTCCCAAAGAAACAGACATTATGATCAGACACAGGGGACACGCTGTGTAGAGCGGGCTCATTATGGGATGCAACTAACAGCTTCAACACCGGACGGCGCCATCTTTGTTCTTATTATTATTTTTTTTTATTTCATTCAAAAATAGCTTTAAAATTCATACACACAACACTAGCAAATCAATGCATCTTGAATGAAAAGAAGCAGAGCGAAGAGCAATCTTATGATATCAGCCCCTTAACTTATCTTACAATAATTGTGCATCAGTTCTGTTACTTCATCTTTTTTTACAGTATTTACATCCATCTTGTCTCAGTTATCCATATTTGCTGTAATTAGGTTTTACAGTATTCAAAAATATTATATAGCATCATTCAAACTCAACTCAAAGTGCTTTACACTTTACTTTCTGCTTCAAAGAGCATTGTATAGAAAAGAAACACGTTAAAATACTAAATTTCTCTTAATAATATAATATTTATTTATTCCATAATTTCATATTTACTCAATACACTTAATTTAATAAATGTTTTAAATACTTTAAGTGACCTTGTTTCTTTCATTTCCTCGTTGAGCTTATTTCATAATTAAGGTTATTTGTGAAAGTGAGGCCCCAGGCGGGTTACAGAGGAAGGCGGAGTTACGACGTCAGTGTTTAAAAAAAATATGTGGCTCATTTACACATGGGAAAATGAAACCTGTGTTTTTAAAGTTACCAACCAAGGGACCCAGTTTCTAAAATGATCAGCGGTTCGACCGTCCGGACGTCGGACAAACGGCCTAAACGACAAAATACCATTGCGGATACACCTAATCTCGTCTCAGATAGCTCCCATTTTAGCCTATAAATTCCTGCTAAGGCTTCGGAGTGATTCAGATAGTTGCTGAGAGCCATTCTGAGTAAGGAGACAATAGAGATTTTTACTTTAGTGAGATGTGGTTGACCCTGTCGCTAGGTGTGACACTGTCTTTTAAGAGCTGTGATTGGTGGATAGTACAAGAAAAAACACACAAATGTACTCCTAGTAACCACTGGAGAGAAATTAACCGATTAGACTGGATTAAGAAATGTGAGACATGATGATGAAACTTTAATATTAAATAATTAAAGGGTAAATCGCTCCCCAAATTAACATTTTTTTTTGCTAATAAACTTTATAGCTGGGTGTCTACATATCCTGGTCATTATTTTAAGAGCCCCCAAAGACACACCCTTACTGGTGACACAGAGGAGAGACGAGTTTGAATGTTTGTGTTGAATGTTAACTACTAACGGCGTCTTTGAAATGCCACGTTTTGTACGATTCTATGATAGCTATGGCTGTGCCACCTCGAGATCAGGGGTGACGGCCATAGTTTAACGCAACAAACCACGTTAATTTCTAAACAAGTCCAGATTAACGTTGGCCAAAATGTCACTTAGCAAGGAGGGAGCCATTACTTCAAGAACAGGTTACATTAACTAAAATTTAAATATTTGTCAAAATAATCCCTGTTACGTTTGGGGGAGGGGGGGGGGAGAGAGTGGGGTGAAAGCTGTCTAAAAGGCAACGTTACCAAATACTAAAAGGTATGTAAACCTCTGGATTAGAGGAAAATAATCAGCATGGCTTCATAATGCAGCAAATTTTGGTTTCAGTTTTCTGGCCTTGATTTTATAATACAGTAAAACTATCAGATGGACACACTCACTGGTGCTCCTAAACTAAAAGTCTCCTCGAAACAGTGAAATAAATACTTTTCCCCATTTTTAAAAGACTAGCATCATGCTGCTATAAATTGATAACGTCTTTCTTTAGGCTGAAAGAGACTGATTAGTTCAAAATAACTTTTACCACTTTATTCTCTCCTGCTGGATGGACTTTAACACCTTGTGGCCTCTTTGGGTCTCATTTCAGGATAACAACTCATTTTCTGGTCCATGAATCGACCCACATAGCTGCGCACCTACCGGACATGTGTCACAAAAGGGCTTCGCAGCTGAGATTCCCTAAAGAGCCCCGGCACACTGATGCAACAAGAGTAACTGGGGCAGATAAAGCAAAGTCTCGACCAGCCTCACAGTCATCTGAAGGCAGGTTGTCGGCTCTCAGGGGTTTATCTATGGAGACGTTTCTGTCGGGAGCTCTGAGTCTAAACCAGAAAACAGTAAAAAAGAGCATGTATAAAGCCCTTAATAATCAAGCTCCATCATATATCAGAGCTCTGATTACCCCGTATGTTCCTAACAGAGCACTTCGCTCTCAGACTGCAGGTCTGCTGGTGGTTCCTAGAGTCTCTAAAGGTAGAATGGGAGGCAGATCCTTTAGCTATCAGGCTCCTCTCCTGTGGAACCAACTCCCAGTTTTGGTCCGTGAGGCAGACACCCTGTCTACTTTTAAGACTAATCTTAAAACTTTCCTTTTTGACAAAGCTTATAGCTAGAGTGGCTCATGTTACCCTGAGCTATCTCTATAGTTATGCTGCTATAGGCTTAGGCTGCTGGAGGACATCAGGGCCTATTTTTCTCACTCTACTGATTTCTACTGTTCTCCAGATTGCATTGCTTGTCGTCATTTCAGCTTTTAACTTTTTGTTCTCTCTCTTTTTTCTTCATAGTAGGTACACCTGGTCTGGCGTTCTGTTGACTGTGAAATCATCCAGTGAAGACAGAACACCACTATTACCATCTGATGTAGAACAGATTACTCGATCAATGTGTGCTTCTGTGCTTTCTGTGTCTCTGCTCTGTCTTCTGTAACCCCCAGTCGGTCGAGGCAGATGACCGTTCATACTGAGCCTGGTTCTGGTTCTGCTGGAGGTTTTCCTTCCCGTTAATGGGGATTTTTTCTCTCGACTGTCGCTTCATGCTTGCTCAGTATGAGGGATTGCTGCAAAGCCATCAACAATTCAGACGACTGTCCACTGTGGCTCTACACTCTTTCAGGAGGAGTGAATGCTGCTTGTCGGGACTTTGATGCAATCAACTGGGTTTCCTTAGAGAGGAACTTTTTGACCAATCTGTATAATCTGATTGAATTTGACTTTGGAAAGTGCCTTGAGATGACATGTTTCATGAATTGGCGCTATATATAAATAAAATTGAATTGAACTGAATTGAATATGAGACCTTACTGGAAATCCAGCACTTCACAGAACACAATCCTCCAACCTCTTTGGTTTATTTGGATAAGTTGTGAACGAATCAGAGCTGACCTCCCTTGTGTTTTGGGTTGGTTGTGGTGTAGAGCTTCAGGATTCAGTAGGAGCCCACTGTGGAAACGGGAACCTCCGAGTCTTGCTGCAGGTCTAGCGGTCAGTGGACGGTTTTCGAACCATTCGCCTCAACAATCTGGCGGCAGCTGGTGACAGTTCCTCTTTTTGCCACTAGGAGGCGGAGCTTCTGCTCCATCAACTTTAAACTCCCCAACTCTGCTGCCTGTTTCTGTATAATCAGCTTGCTGCAACCACCTGGTCATTTCAAAACCCTGCTAGCAGGAGAGCTTCCATAACTGTCTCAGCTTCCAAATTAAAGAAATAGCCTAACTCATCCTCATACCTTTGCAAGGGAATAAATATATATACAGGATTTGAGAGTCACTAAGCATTAATTTCAGAAGCTGTTTGGCATTGCAAAGATACTTGTGTATGCACCGAGTGTGTTCGGTGGCCTTCTTCTCAAGGGAGCTGTAAAACCCTGGCGGTTTACACAGTTTATGAGCTAATTTTGTCATTAATTAAAGATTGTAAGTATAAGTTATGGCTCTGCGGGTCTTCTAAGTCTGTCGCCTCACATTTGAATGTGTTGGATAATACTAAACTAGTGTCCGACTTATCTGCTCCTTAAGAAATGGCACCATTATATAAAATTTACTTTCTGGAGTGAATCAGAGTGACCCAGAACTTTTCATTATTAATCAATCAGTCACTCACACACACCCACAAAGAGGCCACTTTGTAGCTGCTTTTCTAGATGGCAAAGGGAACGTGACTCTCAAGTAAGGCAGATATTAAATGCTAGCTGCATGCTGTCTGGAAGGCATGGCAGAAAAAAGGGCCTTTCTGTTATAAAATCTCACATTTAAACCTTTGGGATTTTTTGAAAAAGCAAGAAGATTACAGGGGAACGCTTCTGCTTAGGCCACGTAAAATGCTCATGATGATGTCTCTGGTCCAGGGGTAGCTTAACAGAAGAAACCCAACCGTGTGAGACCTTTGTAGCTCTCACAGCTGCAGTTTATACTTTGCCTAGCCCTTAAATCAGCTTTGATCCACAATCTTCTCAATCCTTTTTTATACCAAACGTTTTCCTTCCACTGAACTTTCCAATAATATCATTGGAGACAGGAAATCCTTTTGCCTTATTCTAGTTTTTAGAGAAACGTGACTTGTGGTTTAGATGACTTGGAGAAAGGAGCTAAATAAACAGAAATAAACACTTGAAATTCACCGCTGTGTGCAAAGAATCTTCAGCTGAAACCAGATATTTACATACAGTGTGCAAAAAAATCAGAGTTAGGTTTACTGAAATGATTTTGATTTGCCAAATGCCAGAGTTATGGGAGAGATTTTTGTCAGACATCTTTATTACGCTCATTGAGTTTAGAAGTTTGCATACACTGAGGTTACTACGCCTGCTAGATGATGAAGTCACGGCTTTAAAAGCTCCCAGGGTTGATTCACATCTGAGTTAAATGGAGACCCACTCTGGATGAATTGATCCCAAACAGCAAAATAAGATGTTTTACCTCTAATTAATCAGCAGAACCTGCACTACAAAGGGACATTTATTTTATATACATGTTTAAAACAACATATACCTAATAAATTAATAACTGAATGTTATCTGCTTGGACATAAATGGCTCTCTAAGTGGACAGTGACTCTAAGCATAAAGTCAAACTAGTTGCAAAGAGGCTAAAGGACAGCAAAGTCATTGTTTCGGAGTGGCTCTGATGTCACTCCCCTATAAAATGCTTGTGCGAACATGGCAGCCTGCAAACCCGACCCGGTCTAACGGGTTCTGTCAGGAGAAACGGACCAAAAATGACAGCAATCTACAGGGAGAAGCCTGCGGAGTAGGGCTGTACGATTTTGCCAAAAATCTAAAATGCGATATATTTCAACCATAATTGCAATTTAATTTTGACTTTTCTCTGCATTAACCACAAACAACAAAAATGGCCTGTAGGTAAAAGTGTTTGTAAACAAGGACTATTTAAAGCAAGGTTATTATTATTCAAGAGAATAGCTTGTT
Source organism: Fundulus diaphanus (assembly GCA_037039145.1). Lineage (NCBI taxonomy): Eukaryota > Metazoa > Chordata > Actinopteri > Cyprinodontiformes > Fundulidae > Fundulus > Fundulus diaphanus. The sequence continues at coordinate 28,893,786 of CM073139.1, forward strand.
GAGTTGGACATCAATCGTTGTTGAACATAAAGTGCAACCAATAAACAAAGTCTATGTGTTAAATAGTTTAACCGCTACTTAATGCTGTGGTGAGATTCCGGAAAGTTTCTGATAAAAATGTATGATTATATAAACTCTAAAACAAATAATATAATTAGATTATCTCACTGCTGTAACACTCTTCTCTTCAATAAGGAGCAAAACCCACTTTAAACATTTTACTGACCCTAAAGGACGCGTCTGATCCTTTAATTGTTACGTAGCCAGAAATTGCAGATCTGTGCGATTTGGAAACTGCATTTATTAAAATTTCGATTATTTTGCAAATGCAATTAATAGTCCAGACCTACTGTGGAGGAAATCCCAAAATGTTTGACCAGAGTCAGCCAGTTTATATGATTTAGATGTGATTACAGACAGAGAGAAAACAGTGTTACAGTCTGTGTAAATCGTTAAATGGTTGAACGTTTTAACAATATTCTGTTTTATTTTTATTTTATACGTTTGTTCCTCTGAAGTCAAACATCTCCGCAGATACGTTTAGGTACCAGGGGTCATATTTGTCCCAAGAGCATTGGAGGGAAGTGATCCATGAGCAGTTATTTGTGATATTCGCCCAACATTCACACATGTTAAAGAGGAAATAAAGTCATGCAGAGCAGCCCGGCCCACCCTCGGTGTGAATGATTCTGCTTCTAAGAAGCAAACTATTTCAGGAGAAAAGCTTGAGACGAGGTCTGCAGCTTATTTAGGCGCCTTTATGCAGGTCAAAAGAACAGAAAATTAAAGCTCTTGATAGATCTAACTCCTGCTTTTTCTGCTTTTTATTTTTTTTTTTACAACTTCGTGAAGCAAAAAAAAAAATGCCTCCACCATTTGGCAGAAGTGCCTAGATTCAAAAATAAAATCAAGATCGTTTTCCGCGCGGCACATTTTCACCTCGATTTAAATGCAGAACATAATTCCAGCTGTCAGGGCTATGCCTGGCTGTATTTAAAAGCCACAGACCATTTCATGGCTGACATGTCACCGACAGTGAGTGTCACTCCGTCTCTGTTGCGAAGCGTTACGTCATGCGGCTCCCTTTGTGACGGGAAAGGAGAAATTAAGCGTTTTGCGCCTGGCGGAATGACTCGTGGCCTCTCTTAAAGTCAGGCTGTCAGCGGCAGCTCCGTCGGCGCTGCTGTCAGCAGAGCGGGTCACATATCTGCAGTGGAGAGCGGCCCTCGCAGCCCGCTCGTGTGAACAGATAATCCATTGTGGAGGTTTCCTAGACGGCTCGGGCAAGTCAACGTGTCATCTCCTCGGGTCGGTGATAAAGACGTCACTCGCAGCGCTGTGGATCTGGGCGGTTTTAGACAGTCAAAGACACTCTGGTGAACCAATGTCTGCATTCATCTATGGTTCCCCTCTTCGTCACAATGGTCCCTTTAATGTTCTTTATGTTTCTGGAGACGCCTGCGAACGTCACATCCTCTGCGCTTTTATTTCTGTTTGTGCTTAAATGTTTTGGATCATTCAACAAATGCTGATATTAGTAAAAGAAAATTAAAAACTGTAGTTCTCAAATGATGATTTCAGTTTTTGCAGGAAAAAAAGCTATTCAAGCTTATTTAGCCACATGTGGAAATAGTAATTATTACCCCCTAAACCTAAAACCTATCAACTGGTTGCTCCACACTTGGCATTTAACAGCAGCAGTCAAATGTTGCACTGCAAAAACGGATCTAAAAATAGGTAAAATGTTCTTAAAATTAGTGTTTTTGTCCTAGATTTGAGCAGGTAAATAAGATTATCTGCCAATGGAATGAGTATTTTGACCCCTAAAATAAGATAATTAGATACACTGCAGCTGAAATAAGATGATGGAGATGAATTGTTCCTATTTTAAGTCCAAAAATCGTATTCTATTGGCAGTTCGTGTTATTTACCTGCTCAAATCAAGGAAAAATACACTAATTTTAAGAACATTTACTTATTTTTAGCTCCGTTTTTGAAGTGTGCAGTCAAATAACCAGCAATAAGTCATTTACATCCCTGTGGAGGAATTTTGGCCCACTCTTCTTGGCAGAATAGTTCTAACTTAAAGGAGCAAAAAGTAATATTGACACCTAGTGGTACGAATCGGAACAGCACACACAACAGCCTGCCGTTTCCTCAACGGTCTGTTGCTGCTGTAAAACTCCACTGAATTTTACCTTACGCAGGATATGATGTTGTATTTTGTTCTACTTCTGGTCCGCTTCTCTTATTGACCGCCATGTTAACAGGCTGCTGCTCTTTTGCCAAAATAAAATACCAAATGCTGCGCTCTGTCTTGGGAACCCTGGGAACTCTCATTTGATTGGCTCAGGAACCAGGAAGTGAGGAAGTCTAGGTTTGAAAGGAGAAAAGCTTGACTTAGACGTTGTTGATGGAGAGGACTGATTGTTTATAGGGAATGTTACTTCCATCCCAAGTGACAAATGAGAATGATTTAGGTAAATTTTACAGTAAATTTCTTACTTATTGCTCCTTAAACTATATCAGAGATTGCAACAGTGCAGAGGTAGACTTCCTGGTCTCTTTGGCTCAATGTCCTACTGCAATTTAAAAGTCACAACTGGCATCACAAACCATTGACCCCACATCATCACACTCCCACCGCCATGTTTGACCATTGGTATGATGTTTCTACTGAAACGCTGTCAGTTTTACTACAACAGGATGGACTATAGCACACACTGATGTCGGGATGAGGGTATACGTATTTGCCATAAGATGTGAAGCCACCTTGGATGAACCCCTTCCAAGAGTTCCCATCGTGATGGATCAGTCCACAGAATGTTTTTCCAGAAGTCTCGGGGACTTTCAATGGACTCCTTTAATGGCGCCATCAGCTTCTTGGCACCCATCCATTCACTCTTAAATTCCAGCAATTTTGAACAAATGTCAGTTTTCCTGACGTTTCATTGTCATCCTAAATTTTCTCCAGATTGAAGATGTCTTCGATCTGGACTGGCGTTTACTATTTAATGCCGTGGATTTCTTTGGTGCTCTTCTCCTGACTGCTACCTTTGTACCATTAGATCATAATCATCATTTGTAACTTAAATTTTAAATTTAATTAAATGGTGGTTTGATTAAGCATTTGTTTATGGGTTTGCACCCTTATGCAACCAGGTTATTGCAGCTTTTCCTCCAATTTATGTGTTTTGGGTTTTTTTTCTCCTTGAAATGAACCGGCTGCAGCATTTCAGGTTAATGGTGGAAACTGTTTTGAAATGATTGATCTGGCATGTTAACAGGAGCGTGTGCGCTGTAGCTGTGTACCAATCAGACAGAAAATGTACCCAGAAAAAACTTCTGCAAGTGGATGTAAAGCTATTAATCTGTTGTTTTCTCCTCCGTCAGACATTACTCTGTTTAGAGACTTGGGAACCTGACAGGTCGTCCCCAGTGTGACTGTATTCTTTCGTACAAAAAGTGTGTTTACATTGCCGTCAAGTCCACATCACAATAATAATTTCCTTGTGTGCTTTTCCTACTGGGATATGACGCGTGTAAAGTATCGACCTGCAGGCACAGGGACACAGAAGCCCATCATCATATTTCCTGTCTTCCAAAAGATATCAACATCTCCCTAAAGAAAAGAAACCTCTCTTATATATTCTGCAAGGACCTTCTTATATAGAAATATATTCCCCTCTCGGTGATGAGAGAGTGGGCGTACATGGCATGTCAACACATCATCTCCCTTGACAAAATGTCACACAGCAAGGAAGCCAGCTCCGTACCTCCCTGAAACAAACAGAGTACGGCACATTGTTGCCTGGAGTGTCTTTTCCTCTCAGCCGAAAAAGAAAACACTTGCTCACTTGATCAAACTGAGTCGCTGGCAAAAAAAAAACAAGTTAAAAAGATGCTTGGCTCAGCAGCTTCTCATACACAGAACAAGCCTTGCATCAACGCAGGAAGAAGCATATTATGATGATTAATGTGGTGCACAAAAGTTTTTAAGCAGATGACACGGAGCCGCGGCGCGGAGACGCTGTTGATTTAGAAAAATGGTGTACACAGTAGCCAGGCGGCAGTGATGGAGACTTAGATAAATTGGATGGCTGTCAGTGCAGACGGGGTTTCCAGATGGTCATCCCCCTTCAGAGCGTGCTCTCAAACTGTCAGCGTCGGCGTGCTGCTTCACGGCGCCCGGACTGATGCGCTAACAGAGGACAGCGAGCATCTGAAGTGGCAGGCATGAGCGCCGTGCTAACTGTTGCAGTCAGTAAATCTACCGGAGACGTTCCTCTGCGTTGTCTGTTGTTGAAGCTAATGAACAAACCCGAAATATTTCAGCCAAGACGACGACTGATGACTCCCTTATTGCCACCCTAAAAAGCACTTACAGAGTAAACGTGAGCTTTTCTTTTTATTTACTTTACTTTATAAAGGTCGTTTTAGAGAGTCTGGGAATATTTCATTATTAGTCAATGAGTTCCTCTTTCTCAAAGGTTTAAATATCAGTAAAAAGGAAACGGTGATTCCATCGATTTCCCGCATTTTATTGAGAAACTTTCTTTCTTTCTGTTCCCAGCTCTGTTCTCCTCCGAATCTGTGGCCACCGTCTCTTGCACATTGCTATACCCGGCTGCGGTATAACAACCCAAACACTGATACTCACACACACAGAAAACACAAAAGCATTGACCTGGATGGACCGGGGGAGAGTGGAGCCCTAAATCAGACACCGAATGGCCTTCTCGTCTGCTCCCTGAGTGCAGCTGCTCACAGGTTTTAGAGGAGCTAGGTGAGAGGTGACCTTCGAACCCAAGCTGTAATTTTCCATCCACATCTGCCATGCTGTTTCTCCTCCAAAGGTTTGGGAAAGCTTGGAATCAAGAATCTTTAAAAACACCAGAACATGTTAAATAAAAATCTGCTGTTCTACCTAAAAATGGGTCTTCAGCAGAACTAAGATCCGAAACATACGGCCAACATGGAAACCGTTACCCAAACATTAAGCAAACCTTCTGCCAGGGTCCCATTAGCTGTGTTTCCATCCAATTGTCATGCGAATTTTGAACAAACTTTTAAAATATCCCAAAAAACAAAATGCGCATCAGACATGTTTCCAATTCACTGGTTTTGTAGCAAATTAACAAGGATACGCACAGCGTAACGTCGTCTTGCGTTGACGTTGGCTCTATCAAACAGGAAGTAGATGTTGCTAGTTAGCATGCATTGACATTATAAATGTAGACGCCTCGTTGGGCGCAGGTTTGTACGTCAACGTCACCGCCATATTGTATGTGGCAGAAAGTAGTGAACGTCTATGTTCCCTGTGTATATGTTTTAAGTATTTAGATAGAAAGATATAGATGGAGCTTATATATACTTGTAAAGAAATATATAGAGATTAATTGATAGAGATTGCCAGCCAGATTGGCTTTTGATCGATGTGCATATATAGATTTTGAAGTATTCAAAATAAATAGGTGTGTTTATATATAAGTACATGTCCAAATTTTTTATATATATATATATATATATATATACCTACATCTATAATAATATATATGTATACGTATATATTATTCTAGATGTAGGTATGTATATATATATATATATATATATATATATATATATATATATATATATATATATATGAGAGCGCGAGAGAGAGAGAGAGAGACAGAGAAAGAGAAAATATATATGTGTATGTGTTATGAATATGAAAATCAATTTGTTAAATCTAAACATTGTGGTCTTCATTATATCATAAAACCGTGTGAACCTTTTAAGATCTGGTACAGACACAGTTTAGCAACAGACTATTTGGGGGAGTATTAAAGAGATAAAATTACTAAAATGAGAAAAAAGTCATAGGAGAATAAAGTAAAAAAAAGACAAAAGTAAAGAAAAACATAAGAAAAACGTCATATTATGACAATTAAGTAGTCATAGTTTGCAGAACTATTTCAGTCCTGGAGTAATGGGGCCAGGTTAGATTCTTATAATTATTTTTATTCTTTACGAGAATAAAGTCAGGAGAATGAAGCCAAAGGGATACGAAAATAAACTCGTAATATTACAAAAATAAAAATATTACGAATATAAAGTATATTCTGAGATTAAAGTCCCTCTGATACTGTTTAAGTGACTGAGTAACTGCAGATTTGCCACATTCAACATGGCGGACGCTCTGACGCATCCCCAGCATAGGCAGAACCAACCAGGCATCTACGTATATGATGTCTATGGCTAGCACGGACCACAGATCATTAATGGAGCTAGGATTTAAGGATTATTTTTATTTATTTATTTCTTAAATGCTTGCGTCTCTTAATCGGTCCACACATACCTGTTGTCGCTTCCAGACCTGTTTTCGAGTGTTACGGGTATATCCGAGAAGATGCCATCTCCTCTTTAGCGCATTTACTGTTTTACCACCTCGCATAAAAACATTTTTGCAAAATTTATCCAGAAAGATGGCTGTTGGGCAAAGGAGGTTGTACAAAATATTAGCAGCAGGGGTGCTAATATTTATAGCATTCAATTATGTCCTAAACTAGAATTAAATAATACTATTGCAAGAAAATGTTTTGAACACATCTCTATCAGAGGTGCCGACCAGAATGACGGGTGCTCTCAAATAATTTATGCAAAGGTCTATGCGAGACCCAGATGGAAAACTTTTCAGTTTGTCATACAGAGAATTACAAAGACACCAAATAAAGTGAAGCTGCCGTTCCTGCTCTCTGTCCGAGCTTTGACCCGTTTCTACAGCATCACCAAGGTCTCACCCAGCATCCAGCCTGTCAAATCAGCTCTGAGACACCAAACCAATGTGGAAAACTCTGGTTTTACGCCAATGCAGGATCGCTCATTCCTGCAAATCCAGGAAGGTTTCGCCCCACGTCAAGCCCAGCGAAGGCAACTTAACTCTGCTTGCTTGTTTTCAGAATCATGAATCCAACTAATCACTTTAGTAGAGAGAAAACAGCTGATCTACTCAACCTATTTGAGCTTTCTGCAGTGAAATCATTATTCAAAGCTGCCCTGCTGAAGATGGATCCATCACCTTCTGAGCAGTCAATGTTATTTTCTTCAAAAGTCACAATGTAATTTCCTTAAGAGAGATCCAACATTCTTTCCTCTGGGTACATCAAACAGATTAGAATAGAGCACATAAATAAAGACGAGGCTATAAAATAGGCATCAGGCACCAGATCAATCCAGCCTTAGTTAATGGATATTGTAGGAGCCTCAAAATAAATGTTAGAAAGACAATAAATGCATAACTGGAGCCGTTTGCTGATTTACTTTTCATCAAAATCTTTATTGATTGGAAATATAGTTTTATTTACAGTTAAATGAGAATGCACAACTTGGAAAGCTGATTTAAACGGAATATAATCCGTTTTTTGTTGCATATGTGAACTCTGTGATTAATCAGGTAAACATCAGGGTTCTTGCCGTTGAATTTTGATGAAAGTTGTCCAAATTACGCTGAAATTAGACTGTTTAGTCAGTTACATGTTGGTGAGGACCCTGGACGTGTATAATTTTTACCGGATGATGTTGGGAGAGGAGCTGAACAGTCTTATGACCTCTCCCTCTCTCGCTTTTTATACCCTTCATTACTAACTCCCGGCTTGGTCATTTTCCCTTTTCCTTTTTTTTGTTGTATATACTTAGTTTATTAAGTTCTTATTCTTTGGATAAGAACTATGCCGAAAGTTATGGAAGCGTAGGAATAAGTTTCACTCAATGGTGATCTATAGACATGTACCCCATCCTTTTAAGGAGGCTATACTTTAAACCAGCAGTCCCAACCAATCACAGATGTATATCTGTATGATTTTTATGTACAATTCTTGAAAAACAAATGTTTGAGCAATTGTGTGAGCATCTATACTGTAAGAATCGTTTTAAAGAGTTTCCATCAGGTTTACCAGCACTGAAGCAACACAGATGAAAGCCACTAATAACGTCCCATCATAGCCTCAGATAATGAACTTTTGTCTATACTTGTCCCATTAGATCTCAGTGCTGCGTACGATACAGTGAGCCGCTGCATTCTTGAACATACTGCTGGGATCATGAAAACATGACCAAGACGGATTAGAAGAAATTTGTCTGGCAGATTTCAGTTTGTTCCTGTTGACGTATAATCTTATGGCGCACCACAGGGCATGGTGCTCAGCCCAATTTATTTTATGAAATATATTATTTTACTTGGTAAAATAACATTTTCCATTGTTATGCTAATGATACATAGCTCTTCTTACCCATAAAGTCTGATTAATTAAATGAATTAGACTACAGGCAAGTCTTGAAGACAAAAGCTTGAAAAAAAATATGTTTTTAGGTTCAGAAAAGACAGAAATTGACATCTTTGGACCAGAGCCTCAGAAAATTAACATGCTAAATAACCTTGTATAATTATTGACCTGCACATTTCCTTTCGATTCCATTGTAAACAGGTTTGTATGACCACTTTGTTTCCCCTGTGCAGCTAAGTTGGACATATCTAATAAAGTTAAAGTTAGACTTAGGTTATCTGGAGCTTTCTCTGCAGTTATGCTGCCGGACAACATGGAGACCACTTTTCCTGACCCTTTTCTGACCGCTCTAAAATAATGCATTATTTGTAAATACTGTAACCATGTTCTTCTGATCTCTTAATGTAGTCTCTTAGCGTTCCTTTTGATAAAAAATAACCCCTGACTCTGTGCTTCTGTGTTTTGCCATGGCTACTAGATGGAGCTATTGACTGATCTATGTCTGCTTTTAATTTAGTTTAATCCATTTGGTTCACTTCAGGATGGAAAGTACCCCTGGCACAGTGCTTCTGTGTTTAACTCTCTTTCCTGAACTTAGTCATTTATGGAGATCCTACCGCCTTTACCTATCGTTGTTCATTGTTATTTTCTGTAACATACAAGGTACACCTGGTGCAGTTTGTCTAGTTTTTGTCTCCTTTATATCCTCTAATCCCACAGCTAGCCGGGGGCAGAGAATTTGTTTTGTTTTGTAAAATAAAAGTAGCGTAATATTTATAATTTGCCAAGTTTTGTCCTTGGAATTGGTAGTTAGCATGTTGGGTTAACAATAGCTCGGTGTTGCAGTAAATGAGGACTTTAAATAATTATGATATATGATAAATCTTTTAAATGCTTGGGCATGACGGGTTAAATTGATTCAAAGCACTGGAAAGCAATCTCTCTATAAAAAAGATGAAACGGTTTTAGCTAGAAATAACATTAAATGAGCAGCTTATTAAGCATAGAAATAATGTTATGCAGATTATTATAGGCCACCACAGTTTAACTTAAAGGAAGTGTCATTGTGAATTTGAAAGACATTCCCATTTTCTAGGCTCAGAGCTCGCATCTAAAACCTAAGACCTTAGAAACACTGACAGCTCCTAACAGTCCTCTCTTTGGCCAGGTGAGAAGACTAGCTACTCCTTCCAGGCTTTGACTGCTAAACCCCAGGATGCCTCTCCTGACCAAGCATGCAGCGTGGACTGCATAGAAAGATCACTGAACCCCTCCCAGCAACAAGAAATCACTAGCAACACACAAATTGTCTCTTCTTCTCTGCAACATCCACATCTTTTTGTACCTTCCTGCTGGGCTTCGGCACAAATCTGAGAAGCAGCTGCTGGTAATTCAGAGTTTTGTCAACATTTCTACCCTCAGCAGTATACTGCTCACACGAATCAATTACAAATCCCCCTCGGCTAACTGTATTTGGACAATCATCAAGTATCATCGTGTTGGATGATACAAACAGATGCCTGTGGGCTGAAGACTCGGTGGCTTTCTTTGTTGCTATGCGACAATGGCAGAATTGCCCTTACATACCATTCATGTGTCCAAGTACATTACTTGCAAAGAACATTTCTTTAAACTTTATGCAACACAAAAAGTGACCTTTAAATGAGGAATTCCCTATTTGTATTTCTGTGTTAGAGCCAATCTTATAGTGAAGTTTGTTCCCCTAATGATGAACTTGTGGTCTTAAAGAAGAAAAACACTATATAAGCTCCCAAGTAACATAGAAAAGGCAGATCCTTTAAACGCATTACTTCAACGTGATCTAAAGTGATGTAGACTGACAGATGTATCAGAAAGTGCAGCTTTTTCTGCAGGATATCAAAGTGCAGGCCATATGGTGTGAAGAAATTAGAAATATGCTCTGGTTGCAGGGGAACAGCCAACAAGTGTTGCTGTTTACTTTTAGGATATCCAGATCATTTTATTGCTCTGTGAGCCATCTGACGCACTCATCAGCACCTGTACACAACACTGAGAGTGATTCTGTTTACCCCTGATGACGATGATATAATGTGCTTCAATCATTTATATGGTGGGGTGTTTGGCACTGCAAACATTAAATGACCAGTGGTTGAAGAAAAAGGCATAAATTATTTGTCTCTGGTCAGCAGAGTATAAAATCATACATCAGAGATCTGATTGCTCCATATATTCCTAGCAGAGCATTCAGACTGCAGGTCTACTGGTGGTTTCTAGGGGTAGAATGGGAGGTTTTCAGGCTCCTCTGGAACCAACTCCCAGTTTTAGCCCGGGAGGCAGACACCCTAGCCCCGTTTACACTACACCTAAAAACCGAGCCATGCCGAGACCAGTCCGAGCTTGGATCAGTTATCCAAGACAAGCCGACCAGTTTACACACCAAGTTTATCTCGGTTCCTTGGTTGCTCCTCGCCCCCTAGTGGCGATCTGCGGTACTACCGCTCTCTGAGATTGAAGGCGGTAGCAGCAAAACACAACAGTGCGGCGCCCGTAACTTAAGTTATGCTTGATATTGTGATATTTCGGTGTTTGCGGAGAGTCAGGGGAAGAAGGCAACCATTGGTAAATTTACTTGAGAAAGTTGGCTTTTTTGGGAAGTGGATGAGACAAACGAATGTCTAATAAGGATTTACAGACGCAGGAAACAACGACAGACGCTGAGGTTTATTGCGCTGCTAAGCAGATTCATGTCTGGAAACCGTGTGGCACGGTAAGGAAGCTAGTATTATTATGAATGTCTGAAATTTGTCTGAATGGAGTGTGAATCGGGACGTGCAGCCAGACACGCCGGAAAACCCGCTGACAGTCAGCTGACTGTAAGGGCATGACGCGGTCTGCTCATGCGCTCTTTATCAGAAAACTGGGCCAGAAATAAAACCAGGCCGAGACCTACTCAAGAGCTGGTCTGCAGTTAGCGCGGTCCGGTTATGTTTAGCGCAGTCCCGTACAGTCTGCTGACCGTTTACACACAAGAATTATCTCGGTTTCCGAGCTCGGACTGGTCTCGGCTCGGTTAAAAAAGTGTAGTGTAAACGGGCCTCCTGTCTACTTTTTAAGTGTAACTCACCCCTGTACCAGAGCCTTACTCTGCCCAATCTCATATTTGAGAAAGGGATGGGCGTGGTCTGGCCGATTAGTGAAAGCTAAATAAATGCTAAAAAAAAAAAAAACGTAACTGTATGCTAAGCTAATAAATCGCTAACCTGAAAAATCGATAGAAGGATCGCAAAGCTCACTATTCCAACTCATACACGCTAAGGAGGCGTACGAGACAAAACCGCTTTTATACCCCACAGCGACAGAGCTACTGCCGTCAGTTTTTCTGGGTGATGTCACAAAATCTTTTGAGTCAATAGCAATATTATTTGAAATTTAATACTGTACACTTGTTAAACCTTAGGAGGGAGCCACACAGACAATTTTGGACACAAAAGGAGGACTTAAACAAATTTATTTGTTATTTATAAAGCTTGCGTAAAGACAAGCCGGGGCCTGAAACTTGTGTGCGTCACTTTCCATGCAAAGGTTGGGATCTATTAAAAAAAAAAAATTCTCTCTGTGTTTTTTTCTCTTCATAGTATTAGCAGCTGGCGTTCTGTTTAGCTGTGACACCAACCTGTGTTTATTTCTGTTAAACGTGTTCCCTATGTTTGTGTAGACTCTAACATGTTCATAAAATAACATCTCTGCATAAGAAATGCTATTTTTATTGCAGTTTTTTAATGTAAGAAATTTCTCAGTAATTAAAAGTTGGGTTTTAATTAGCTTAAATTAATTTGAAATATATCAGTTTGTGGCGCAGTTTGTAGAACTGGTGCCTGCAGCAAGAAGGTCCAGGGTTCATATCCTGGCACTGGGTTCTTTCTTCTTCTTTCTTTATGTGTCCTGTCAGGCAATTTGGTTTTAAGAACTGCTGTCTTAATGCCAAACAGAGCCTAACAGATTTTACTTTCACAAGTGGAGCATTACTGCTTTCGCCATAGTGCTCAGCTTGATTTAATACATAGCCCAATCTCTCACACATTGTACACTGCATTGGTCAAATTATATCATTGAGCACAATTGCCTAAGCTCAGCCTTTTTACACTTGGTAAAGACACCCAAGCAGACTAATTTCTGAGATGTTTGCTACTAAACAACCCTTTGGGGGAAAACTGGTTTCTAAAACCATTCAGTTTTTATTCAGTCTAAAAAGTAAAAGAAAAAGAAAAAAAAAGACCATAAAATCTGGTATGCCAAGGTAAGTAAGTCCAACAGATAGATGTTCATAATTTTGAAATGCATGAAGAACAACATCTGGCTTTCAAAACTTTAAACAAATACAGATCTGAAGAATGTGGGATACATATTTATCCAGCAATCCTTACCCTACAAAGTCCAGTTCAACCAACTGACTTCTAAAGTCACCTAATCAATAAACAGAATCTACCTGTGTCTAGTCAAATCACAGTATGAACACAGCTGTTCTGTTTCTGGTCTCAGAGCACTGTTGTTCACTGATTTTTGTTCAACTTGTACATAGACTTGGCAGAATTTTCACGCCAGATGCCCTTCCTGACAAAACCGCGATACAAACCCAGGTCCCCCTAATTAAAACTGTAGACTCAAACCACTACACCACGGAGGGATTACAGCCAGAACTACAATGGACCTAAAACTAGTTGCACATTTTTAATATTGTTGCTCATAGATGCACTTCATACTGTCAGGATTCTGCAGGCACATATACAATCTGACTGGGCTGAAAATTTTAGTCCAACTTGCAGCAGAAACTGCAGCCAGAGGTGGTTCTACTAAGAATCGACTCATGGGGGCTGAATACAAATACGCAACTCAACCAAAGTGTTTTATTTGCAAACACAAACAGGAAAATGATGCATTGTTTTCTGTCCACTTCACAAGTATGCTCTACTTTGTGCTAATGCTACTATTGTGGGTTAGGGAATGCAGAGTGCATCGTCTCCTTCGTCAACGCTGAACCAAGATCAGAAATAATCATGAAACCTGCTCTTGACATTCAGAATCATATCGCAGCACCAACAACAGCACAAATGAGCACAACAGCAATGCAGCATGCAGGACTGCAGTGTTTTCGTAATTTTCCGCCTCGCCCAAGTGTGCAACGGCGTAACGATCATCACACGTGTGTCTCTCTTACAAGTTATAGTTCGCTTGCAAAAAGTACGTGAAAGCAAACTGCACCAAATGAAAGAAAAAAAATCCGCTTTTGTTCCGGACCAAACAACCGGACCAGCAACGGTGGCTTGTTAAGTCCAAAAAGGCATGTTTTCTGTAGTTGGGTTGAATAGAGGCTGGTTTGTATTCAGACCAGAAACAAACTGCACCAGTCTGTTTAGAAACAGACTGGGACCATTTCAAAAAGTGGGTTTTGGTCCGGTTGTTTGATCCGGGCCATGGTTCGCTTGAGTGCAGGTTTGAATACACTACCAATCTACAAACAAATTCCTAAAAAAATACACAGAAGTTTGTTATTTTGTGACAAAATGTGAAAAAGTTATAATACTGGCACACATATTGCAGATAAGGTTTACAGGCCTTTACTTCGAAACCACAAAAATATATATTTCTTGTATTTTTTTAACTTGTGTAAGACATTTAAGATGATGGATTTTTAGCTGGGTCTCTCTGCCTGCAACAGACTATTGTATTGTGTGAAGAAAGGCATTCATCCTCTCAGCAAGTTATAAAACAGGTTTTTAAGATGTAGCATTGTTTGAGGGACACATTCACAGGAAGTATTGAGTGACGTTTTCCCAGCACAGAGAGTCTCACGTGGAGATTTACTTGTGTGGATTTACAAAGAACAAAACATTCGATTCAGGACCAAATTTTTTTTTTTACAACTGCAGTGAAAATACACATCTGTTATTGATCTGTGGAACATAAAGTCGGATTTTGCTCTAAATTGTGACGGGACCATTAAAAAGAGCCGGTAGTTGGAAGTAACTTCAGGATTTCCTTCTTTTAGGATTTTTGTCGGATTTCCACTTTGGTATTTTTACAATTAGCACCACAAACTGTGGATGAGGGAGATTTAAACCTGGTATTAGATGGTTTTGAGTTAAGGAACTGTGTAAACACTGCTGTGTAAAAGTTCAGGGCAGGTGTATAAAAAAACATGCTGCTAACTTAGAACGTCCAGAAAAATTAAATCACAATGATTTTTTTATTTATTTATCAACAAAACATAAATAACCATAATGAAGATGCTGAAGTCAAGACTCAATGCATGTCTTCAAGGACAAGATTTGACTTAATGACATCTGTTGTATTGTTGTGCAATCAGCCATGTAGGATAAATCAAACTGAGTTGAAATCCACATGAAACACGAGACTTTTACAGGCACCAGGGAATTGCGCCCTCACAGCAGGGAGGCACTGTATAAAGACTCGCCCCCAGGTTTATCTTTCTCCTTCGCAAGCTGTTCCTCAACAGCAGCATTGGAGGAACGGCCACCTGGATCAGAAGGGGGTACTTCGGACAACCACGAACATTTGCAGTGCCGGCCAGGCTAAGTGAAGTCTGTTGTCTGCTTGTAACCTTTCTCAGCTGTAGCTGGGAGGCTAAATCAAGACGGCGCAGAGCGGTCGGCTGCGGCTAGGCCAAGCTAGGAGAAAAGCTGATCTGAAAATCGCCTCTTCAAGCTGTGCAGGGAGCCTAAGGACAAAGCCACGCTAGGAAGGCCGTGCGGAGGTCCCCGTGTTTCACAGGCCGAATGCAAATCACAGGAGACCCGTGAGAGCTCATCCAGACAGGGTTTCACAGGGAGTGAGAGCCGCTTGCTTGCTGCACTGAACCAGCTACAACCTCGCCCAACTGGATGCCCAAAGTCGACCGAACAGACACAAAGGCAGAGATTTGGCAGAGAGAATGAACAGGGAAAGTTTAGGATGGTTTACTTTTAATGTGTTTTACTGCTTTGTTCCAAGGTTTGATCGGGTAAAAAGACCGAGCTAACAGGGTAGCTCCCGCTAGCATTCTTGACAACCATACATACTTTGAGTCTATTTTAATGGTTTTAACAAACTTTATTTCCATAAGGGTTTTATACACCGATGGAATATTAATGTTTGTGCTGTCCGGTCCGCTCATTACGACCAAATATTGCTTAAATTCTTTTTAAGGAGCGCTGAATGCTCCCACTAGCATTAGCAGTATATTAGCGCCCCAGATAACTTACGGCTACCAGATACTAAACGTAACTATGGAGGTTAAACCTAATGCTTGTTTCGTTTTGCTCCACCATCGTTTGATAGGGCCACATGCATTAGTACAGCAGTAATAGGGAACATTAATGTTGATTTAAAGGTATTTGTCTAACTTTAGGAATAACCGCTCAAGCTAATGACCGGCCGTCCGCTACAGCACCCTCTAGCTTCCTAGGTTACCGACTCGAGTCTTTATTGTTTCCTGGAGAAATTATTGCATTAATAGAAATCAAGTTTCCTAAAGGTAATTGATTTTTACTGAGCAAATAATTTGTTAAAACGTTATTTCCCCAAATAATGTTTCACCTAACTCAGATTTGCATTGTGAATGGGTTGAAACACATATGTTGTTCTAAATTAGTTAAGCTAATTTGATCTCATTTCACATTCTTTAAGATTAACTTTGGTTCTTTAACTTGGATCTGCAGTGAACCAGGATTCACTGAATTATTCTGATGATGGTTTTCAACAATTTTATTTGACCTTTTGTTCTTTTGTGTGTACATAGTTCCTTAGCTTCCAAATTTTGGTTAGTGGTTTCACTCGCCTAGTGGAGACGATTTGTTGATTGAAATACAGTGTTAATTCAGGTAAACAACATGTTATAGTAATGTTCTCTGGATGTTAATTTTATTTCTGTTAATAAATTATTGAACTTGAAGAGAAGCTGTCACTCATTTATTCTATATTTATATATATATTCTATAGTTTGCTGTTAAAAGAACGCCAGTGCTCAAATCATTCCCTTCAACTACTCTCCTAATATCAGCTGTTTGGGCTGATATTCACCAGACAATACCTAACAGACCAAGAGCTATTTATTAAACATTAAATAACTTAAAACATGCGTAATGGCACAACAGTATGTTACACCTCTCTTATGGTGTTGCACAATAACTATATTATATTTTATAAATAAAATTAAGTTTTACTTAGATAGCAACAACACACGACTATCTAGATCAATATTTCAAATTTTGAGATGTATGAATATTAATACCAACTTTAACAACAACTATCAACTAAAACAAAAGAAAAGGGCTTTTTAATTTGCAGTAAAATCCAATGAAAAGCCTTTTTAATGAATAAATATGGACACTCCAACATATATTCGCTCTAAAAAAACACTAAAATACACACAGATGAACCACATCTGGTGCTCGCATTCTAAGTTTTCCCACAACTGTCTAAAGTTTATGCAGAGAATTGAGTGGATGTTTGGTTATTTTGAGGTTACATCAGTAGAGGTGTCTTCAGAGAGTGATAAATCCACTTTCCTTAAATAAGTATTGAAAAGAAAGTCCTTCCTGCTAATGATACCTTGTCAGGCTGAGACCTTTATGCAAAAAGCAAACAGTGGTTCCTCGAAGCAGGAGTGAACTTGTGGGCAGCGAGGTGCATGTGAGGGGCGAGAGGAGATTGTGGAGAGGAGCCGTGCAGAAAATAATCTCCCAGCGGCACGCTGAGCGAGCCTCAGGGTGGTCAGGGGGCTTTGCGTCGGCTCCCTCATTAAGGCCCTCCGTATCTCTTCTTCTCTCTGCTTCAAATTGCCTTTCCAGCCCCATACTGCGCCGGGGCCAGGGGGTCAGCAGATTATCGTCTTAATCCCGTTAATCCCCCCCTCACATCGGCCCGGGATGATTCTCACCATAATTGTATTCACTCCCTCCTCAATTAGAAAGAGGCAGGGGCCAGCAGAAATGAGGAGGGAATGGGGCGTCATGACGGATCAGCGGATGTTTGAGCACTGCTTGCACGAGGAAGGAGGAAAACTGGATTTAAACCTCAGGGAAGCAGATGGTTTGAGTGAAAGCACAAGAGCGGGGTCCAGGATGATAGCGCAGCTCAAACACTGAACCACCGGATGCAGCAACACAAACAGCACCTAAAGATGTGTGTGTTTCTTTGAGCTTTTGGTATTATCCCTGTCAGTGTGAGGAGTCAGAGGTTAACCACTCCTAATGGGTGGACATTATGTTAATTAGACGATCTATTAACGTGCTGTCAGATTAGGCTCAAACGACACGATGCACGGTCAGAGGCCAAGAGGCTGAGGCAAATCAAGCTGGGCTTTTAGCCACATGAGAGCTTTATTCTTATTCCTATCAGCTCTGTGAAGTGAAAGGACCTCTCAACGAGTTGAAAATCACAGTAAGGGAGTGATCAAGAGTTAAAAACGTCTGAAGAATGAGGTGCAAGTTATGAAGAACCATGTCAAACCTCCAGTTTTTCCTACCTAGTTGTGTTTTTAAGGGAAAATATTTCCATTTCCATACAGGTTTAAAATCTTTTACTCACATTTTCTTCCAGAAATGTGAATAAATAGCTCAGATAAAAACTTCAGACTTCTTACAGCATATTCTGTTTTTAGAAGATGCTACTGAGCCTCTGCTTGCTGTGAAGCAGCAATGCAACAAGCTCTGAAATCTGGGATTTACCAAGAAAATTGTTTTTTTTTCTCATGAGCAATTTGAATACGGGGCCGTCTGAAAAATAATGAAATGTAAAAAAAAAAAAATCTCCATCAACACGACAAAGAAGGAGCTGTTCTCCTACAAAAGAAAACAGCAGTTAGATAATCGATGGGCAAATGATTTATTTTCTCAGGCTTTTAACGATTTTAACATTGGAAAATTCAATATTTTTAAAATTTTTTATGCACTTTATGTTCAATTATTACCAAGACACGAGTACAAATATATTTCTTTCATAAATAGAAAAAATAGGATTGGATGACATAAGAAACCCTTGTGATACTGATGGTGTTGGTAAATTTTTAGAAATGTGCATTTTCCTCCCTTCTCCTGTCTGCTACTTAAACTCATTGTGACATCTGGTATCTTTGGCACTATTATAATTGCTCCAACATGCTAAATATTACATTAGGAAACAAGATCAAAACTGTAATCCTTGGAATATATTAGCTGCACTAATAAGCTAAATAAATAAATAAGCTAAGAATTATGACATGAAAAACAAGAGCAGGTTTTGTAGAGGGATTCTCCACTTTGTTAAATAAATGTAAATTGTTCCAGAGGATCAAGGTGGATGGTTCCAGAGGATCAAGGTGGATGGTTTCAGATCCTTCTGAAGAGCGATCCAAGTTCATGGGGCAGAGTAAGAAAAGGAGATAAAGTCCAGAGAGGGAAGTCTGTGGCTGGACTGTCTAAGCGACATGGAGGAGAACAAATAAGACAGTAACAGTTCAAGGACGGCTTTATAGTTGAAAATGTACCGATGCATGAGTCTACGGATTGATAGTGATGGCCTTTTGACCTGAGACTATAAAGTATAAAGTGATGAATGACTGATCTATACCCTGTTATGAACCGTAATGCTCCATGATAGACAGCATCCAACAGAGAGGAAGCAGATGCATTCAAAAAAACAACATCACAGAAATCTAACAGAGACAGGAAGGTAAGATGAGATGCTTCCTTGCACTGCAAGAAAAAACTCAGTTTCATCCTCAATTCCTTTACATGTTCAACATGTGACTTAAATTAAAGCTTATTGTCAAATCCCTTGCAAAGGCACTTGTAACTCTCAACAAACTATTTGTGTTTTTATTTTCTTAGCAAACAGCACAACTTTTGTCTTGTCAGCATTTAGGACTAGACTTAGATCAAGGAAGTCAGATTGAAAAAAATCAAAAGCAGACTGCAGCCACTTAAGAACATCAGTAACAGTTTTTGATCGGAAGTAAACTACGGTGTCATCAGCATAAAAACGTTTACAAGCATCAGTAACATTTTCACAGACACCATTTACAGAAATTTAAAACAGAGTTTGGCACAAAATGGAACCCTGTGGCACACCTTATGTGATATTTGGGAATTTTTGGTGACAGACCAATTTGGTGCACACATTGCCAACATTTTGACAGATAATTAGAAAACCAAAGTATAGCCTTATCTGATAACCCAATATCTGACAGCTTTTGACAAAGTGCCTGTGCAAATTCTCAGTTATCTTGGCCATCGCAACAGCAAACAGGCTTAAATCGGAGGCAGCCGGACTTTCATTCAGTTCTATCTGAAAACATTTCGGCACCTATCCAGGAGTCTTTGCCAATTCTGGTGGCTCACATTTGAGCAACTGGCTGTTGGTGCACTGCTGTTTTTTAGGACCTGTCAATAGCTGGGTGGGTCACTGATTTGCATCTGACTGAGAATGCGCAGAAAGAACTGAACAAAAGTCCGGTTGCCTCCGATTTTAGCCTTTTGAGAAAGAATAGTGTGATCAATGGTGTAAAATGATCAGCACAGTAGTAATTAGTGTCCAAGGATTCAATTATGCCGTTTACAACTTTCAGGGTGATTTTAGTTGTATTTTGGTGTTCCCTGAAAACAAAATGTTTGCTCAACACAAATATTCTTTAAACTGATCAGTAAAAAAATAACCTCGGCTAAATTACAACGCTGTAAAATGGGGCGATAAATGGGGGTAATTCATGGAGGAAGTGAGGGTTGACCATCAAAGCCTGCAACAAATAGGGATCCAGAGGTAATTAAATGTCTGTTAAAACAATTGAGTTTATCTGATACAACATCTGAGCAATGATGGTTGCCTGAGAGCGTCTTAAGAGTTGGCTAAAATTTCTATGGGTTATTAAAACGTTTTGCAGACAGACAAATAATCCTGTTTTGCTGTCTTTATAGCAGCAGTACAGTACTTTCATAATTGACAGAACTGTAGCCAATCAACTTCAGTATCAAATTTCCTTGCAGCTGCCCAAAGCTGATTTCTCCTGTGCAAGAAACTTGCTAATTCAGTGGTGGACCAGGGACTGCCTGAACCCTTAACTCTGAGCTGACGAGACGGAGCATGTTTCTCAATAAAAACGGTTAAAAAAATCAAAAAAGTAGTCCCACACAAAATTATCAGCATCAAACAGACAAATGTGCTTCCAGTTATAATGAAATACATCATGGAGGAAGGCCTGCTCACTAAAATGCTTCATTGTTAGTTTTTCGGGGACAAGAACATGGATTTCAGTGTCTCTAACTGCATCAATTTAGATCATTCAACCATTTAGAAAAACTGCTGTAGTGGTTTTCATTATCTGCAATCTATAATAATCAAAATTAACAAATTATTAAAACTATATTGTTATTTTAGTCAGAATGCACTTGTATTTAATTTACTGTAGTTAATGACTAGATGCAAATTAATAATCCTAATTATCTGTATTTTTTTTTAAATGGAACATGTGAAGTTTGTCCAATATAATCTGTGGATGCTTTTACTAAATTTGGACAAACTGCACCACAGCACAAAACACCTGGAAAACGTCCTAAAGTGTAAGTTTTCTAAATGTGGTCATTCATTTAACCTGACAGACCCATGAAGCACAAAAACTGCACTTGAGGGAATAAATGCTCCATTCTATGGCTCCACAAACACAGCTAGAACTTTGGTGTGAGTGTGGGTGAAATGTCAGATCCTGGAGCAGATGAAGGATAATCTCAATTAAAAGAAAGTGGTAAAAAAAAAAAGCAAGCAGCTGTACTGTCCAGATTTTAACCGTTCGTGAAGCTCGTTATAGTTTTTCTCTAATCCAGCTCTTGCTAAATTATGTCTTTAGTCAGGCAAAGAGCTGCAGCTTTTACATACATTTCATAGCTCAATGTTTTATATTGTTGCTGAATATAATGTCTGTGATCATATTTAAAGCAGCACCCAGGGGGCCTGACTTATTCTGGGTGCTCCACTAGAGCTAATATGCTACTTGATCCTTGCAGGGTTCAACGCTCTGCCTCAGGACTCGCTGCCGCAGCGCGTCACGGTGTCCTGAGATGTACCAGATATGATTCTTTCTTCCCCACTGAGACAACGAATTTGGAGGTGTCACCAAGCACAAAAGAGGACAACAGATGGATTTCTGGCAGACTCTGTCAGACTGACCAGTGTGGTTCTCATTCTTGTGAAAGGATCACCCCCATCAATCTGTTTGACCTTCAGAGTCTCCATGTCCGCTGGTGTGAAGTCAAATTCCAGTGACCTTTGGATTCTTTGGCCCAACAAGGTAGCTCTTATCTTCCCTCTGGGGCTGATAATGCCCTTCCAACCCCCATTCATCTAGCTGTGAAAAAGTCAGCTTCCTCGTATCGGTTGATGCACCGACACAGATTATGGTTTGGTGTCTGTGTGTGTGTGTCAGTGATGTCACCGCCTTCTGAAAGAAAAATAATGTGATATGTCTTTAATTTGACTGCACCTCAAAAAGGTATTAACACCATTGGAATTGAGATCCATCTATCTTTCTGGCTTCCCTGTCCCTGCTAAAGTGAGACATTCCCATACCATGATGCTGCCACCATATCCCAACTATGTTTATGGAGATCTTTGAGCAATTGGCAGCAAAGACTGGCCGTAAATAAAAAGAAAGAAGTTTTGCCAATCTTCCTAATTAACTAGCTGTTAGCTCTTGGGACCAAAGCGGGTTTTTACCTTAAAAACGAAGATTTCAAAAATGTCAAAGCAGCTATTTTATTAACCTTGACATAGCTATGTTCTTTATATTTGGTGATTTAATTACAAATAACTCCATAGTTTAAATCCATTGCAGGTGTCAGAATGATTTTGTGCTGTCTTTTCATTTATGGGATGTACAGGTCCATTTTCAACTTTCAATTGGAAGTCTTTAAATTTTGTGTTAAATTTATTGTCCAGAAAGTAAAACAAAAGACACAACAAATGTTTTTGTTTTTAATAAAGAAGAAAAATAAAGGTCTTTGCGTATTTGAGTATTTTTAACTTTTGGACCGTGTTTAGACAAAGTTTAGACACCACTGCTACTTTCTCCTACTACTCTCCCATTATGCATTATCTGTAATTAATGCTGCCTTTAGCTTAATGTCGGCTCTGTTTTTTTCTTCACAAATGTTACATCTGGCCCGACGTTTCTATTTAGTTGTGATACATTCCTGGCGGTCGGCATCAGCTGAATCATTCATTTGAAAAAAAAAAAAATGAAAACAAGCCCATCTCTCTCTTAGACAAAGGCTATTGCTCCATCTAACTACCACTTATCTGTTTAGCTGCTCCTAGAAGAAGCAAAAAAAGGAGCTGATGCTGCCATTAACTCTTTACTTTTGCTTTAACATAGAAACTACTGGTGGATCGGTACTTTTATGGTTTTCTGTCTGTGTGCTCTGTCTTTTTCTATCCCCCAGTCGGTTGCGGCTAAAGACCATTCCCACCGAACAAGGAGATTTCTCCCCGACAAAGGGGAGTTTTACTTCACATTGTTGTCAAATCTTCATTCAGGAGTAGAGATTGCTGAAAATTCAGTCACTCAGATGCAATTGACTTTTTTTTTTTTAGAAAACCTTTTGCCTTTTGGAACCATAGACAGAAGCCGACCACATTGCTTTATAACCAGCATCTAACTGTGTCGTACTTCTTTCACTTATGCCATCCACGGTAACATTACGCCCGCTGAATTGTGACAGTAAACGTGCTTTCACTCTTTACAGCTGATTTTACAAAATGAAAGCCACAGGCACACAGCAGCAGCATCACTTCAGCAGCTTTAATACAGAATATATGGCCTTTTTGTTTGATGATAACAGCCTGCTCAATTTTCTTTTCTGTGTCAGCCACACAGAGACCTTCGGGAGAGAATGTAGCTGAAGTCAAACATTTCTCTGAATATTTTTGCAATGACTGGGACACAAGTAAAAAGAGCATTCTTATATCTGAGCCTTTCTCCCCGAGCTGCAAAGAGCCGATGGTGGGTGATGCAAGAAACTATGGCTCCTGAGGCATCCTGTACACTGTAACGTGCACATCAACGATCTGCAGAAATATGTTTTAGAGGAGCACCATTTGGTTTTCTCTCTTAACACTACCCTAACGAGGCTATTAAAACAAATCTTTAAAGAGCCGCAGAGTCGGCGATGTTACTCATATGGAGCTGAATTAGAGCTTTGGATCAAATCTTGAGAGCTTCTCAGCCTCAAAGCAAAGCAGAACAGCAAAACATAAACAACCTAACAAGAAAAGGGCGATCAATAAACCTGTGAGGGCTACAATAGAGGGGCATTCTGAGCATGCTTGCAATCACTCCATCTGCAGGTTATATTATAGGCTAGTTTCAAGCGGTCTTTGTTCTTTAATGGTAAATTTTAAGGAGTACATAACTGGATTGTGTCTTTTCTTCAAATAAAAAACTCCAATAAACGCTTTGCTCTTTTCACCTTCCTTCTTCATACTTTTTTGCCGGTTGTGACATGGCCTGAGAAATGTCTTAACTCTTTTGGTCAATATTGATATGATGGCATCGCACAGGTGCTGCAGATTTGTGGTGTGAACTTTCTGACAGATAAATATATAAATTTCGAGGAAAATAAAAGTAACAGTACATGTGTAAATGTATTTAAAGCCATTTTCTTTACATGAAGGGGAAAAAAACAAAGTGCAACATCATTATTTTGTTTCACAGCAGGCTAGCTGACTACTCAAGCTGTGAGGTGCTGGCTGTGCTCATCAGGGAGACAGCTGGGGAGAGACGAGACTGTTTCTGTGACGCCTGGTTTTTGCAGACAGCGCTCTGTAGCACCAGCCTGAAGGTAAAAGTCTGAACAGTTTTGTGTGCAGGATGTGTGGGGTTTGCAGACATGTTAGCTGACCTTTTCCTGACCCTAGACCTGTACAAGTCCTGGATTAACTCTTCCACACTTGCAAGGAAAATGCATTTGTGGGTTAAAGTGTAACTCACCCCCATGTAAAAGCAAGTTCCCGCCCCCAGACAAATTTGAAAAACTCCATCAAAGTGGGTGGGGACATGTGGGAAAGGGAGGAGGCTGTGTTCAGGATGCGGGGACAGCAGCATCAGCTAGCTTGATTTGCCATATGAATCATGGAGAGAGAGCATAGTTATGCTGGTAGTTATGCCACGGTTCGGTCTTTTGAGGTGGAGGATTTTCACCGCCTTGTCTCCGGACGTTTAGGGAGTCTTTATGTAGCCCAGCGGACCAGATCCTCATCAGTTTGAGCCACTGGCTCAAGACGCTGACTCAGCAATGCCCGAAGCCGGTGCTGCCGAAGCAGTAGAGGCGGGTTTCAGGACGAGACAGCAGCTGTCTGCCTGTGAAACAGCTCTATGGCAAGACGATTAACATTTAATCGCTAGACTGGATATTGATTACTGATATCTGCAACATAATTTTGCCTAGTCAAAACTCTCATTCAAAATATCTTTAATTAGATTTTGACTTGTCAAAACTCTAATTACAGATATCTGTAATTCCATTTTTACTAATAAGATTCAAACTATTTTGCCATTCATGTGTCGTTTGGCATCATAGATATCTGTAATTTAGTTTTGATTAGTCAGAATGACATTAGCTATATCTTAAATCAAAATTCATACTAGTCACAGTAACATTACGAATAGCCAAAATGACGTTATAGATATCTAATGGAAATTCCGGATAGTTAAACTTATTGATTAAATGTTAATACGGGTTGGCATATCCAACAGCACAAGCGCTACTGACATCAGTTTCTCCAAATTACCTTACAAAAATCGTTGAACCAATAGCAATATGGATTCTAAATTCAATGTTAAACCACCATTTAACCCAAGGAGGGCGCCACACTGACGGTTTTAGACACAAAAGCAGGATTTCAACAAATACATACAAATTTTTTCGAAATAATGACCAGGATATGTAGACAGTACTATAAGACTACCATGTTAACATTTTATTGCCAAATAAAAGGTTGATTTGGGGGTGAGTTACCCTTTAAGTAGCTGAGTTGCATATGAGGGATTGTGCCTTTTTTTGTTTTTGTGCCTATGGTGGAGACAGTGATGATGCCAATTCCCTCACAAGAAACAAGACTGCTCGTCGTTCGAGAGACATCAACAACAACGGTTGCTAAGTAAACAATGCATCTTGTTTCTTCCAATATGACTTATTTAACCCAATG
Source organism: Fundulus diaphanus (assembly GCA_037039145.1). Classification (NCBI taxonomy): domain Eukaryota; kingdom Metazoa; phylum Chordata; class Actinopteri; order Cyprinodontiformes; family Fundulidae; genus Fundulus; species Fundulus diaphanus. The sequence continues at coordinate 28,919,261 of CM073139.1, forward strand.
AAAACAACCAAAAAACACAAGTTAATAGCAAACTAAAGTGTCTTGCATCGGCATACATGATCTGGCAAGTTTTTCATGGATGCGACCCACATGCTTGGATCTGCTACTCAACCCAGAAATACACTTCTCTTACAAATATGGCTCTATTTAGAGAGGAACGAAGAGTTTTTGCCAAGAAGCATTGTTACAACAAAGCTAAAAATCAACCAAAAGTTGAGGTTCCTTGGGGTTTTGTGAAAAGTTAAGCTTGCATAGAAAGTGGCAGGTGGATGTGGATGAGACAAACAACAAAGAAGACTACTAAAAACGCAGGTTAATTACTATACCTAATAAGATAACTGCCTGCTTTCCTAATATTGTGCAGCCTGAATTATAACCCTGTTAGAGAGTGTACATTTTTAGATATGGTGACATCCAGTTTACTTTTATCCTGCAACGACGGCCCTGAATCTCTTCTCTTTAACCTTAACCCGACACAGCCAAAACACAAACCTTGTTGGGTGAAAGCACTTCAACTACCGACCGTAATTGCTCAGTTACAGACTTCGTTGTAGTGGCAGGTAGTCTGTAAAAAGCAGAAGGTGCGTCCGTCGGACTGTTTAAGCCTAAAAGAGCAGCAAACCGTGGAGCGCTTGGAGGAGTAGATGGAGGGATGGTGTCTAATGAATGGTTGTAGCTCCTATTTGGGGATCAAAGGTTGTTTTTCCCTCTCTCGGTTCATCTATTTGTCTCTTCAAAGACACAGCCCATCACATGTCTTCAAACGCAGCTTTACAAGTTATTCTGAGGGGGGGTTCCACTTTTTTTTTTTTTTTTTTTACAGTCAGTTGATTTATCTCTCTGTGAGAATGTGATAGCTTTTGATAAGCGCTCTTTTTTTATTTCTTTTTACTGTCTTGGCTTTAACAGATGGCTGAAACAAACAATTCAAAGCCTCCACTTGAGCTAGCTCTCCAGTGGTTTGTGATCACTTCAACAAAAACAAAAAAAAAAGGCTGCACATCTTAACAAGACCTTGCTATTGATCACTCAGTCAAGCTTTCAGAAGTGATTCACAATAAGGTTTTGTATTTCTGAGAACTTGCTTTCTGCCTCCTGTCGACGTTTATTGGCATCGATAACAGGATTAAAGGAGGAATGAAACAATTAGAATCTCAGCTCTATCTGCACCATTTTATCTGTAACGCCTCATAGAAGGAAGCGGCTCCTTTGTTCAGGAAAGTCGTGGCGCGAATACAAACTGACACAAGCGGTTAGACGAGCTACAGTGCTTTGGGTATCGATCGACAGCTGATTTCGCTCTTCTTTTTGAGTCAGGTGTGGGTCATGTTTGTGGCTTTAGATGAACTTGATGCACTGCTCATAGCAGAGACATAATTATGGGCCAAAAAACAAAAACACATTAGAGGAACCCTAGAAATTTATTAAGATGTGCAGAGCAATGCATTTCATTGGGATTTAATGTGAGCGACCAACACAAAGTGGAGCATAAATATGAAGTAGAAAGAAAATGATTCATGGCTTTAAAAGGTTTTTGCAAATAATAATCTGTAGAGGGTGGCAGGCTTTCCTATTCTGATGCCCCTCAATAAAACTCTGTGCAACCAGTCTCCTAATGTATAATTTAAACTGTGTTCTGAGACGATATGACAGGTCAAAGCGTGCTGATAGCTGCCCTATCGTGTTGACACACCTAGCGTGTTGACACTTTATTCTTTTAATTTCAATAAAATGCAAAGTCATGTAATTTAGACCTGAGTGCAGCTCATAATCTGAGGTGAATGAATCCCATGTTGGAGGCAGAAAAAAAGGTCAATGCATGTATCCAAGCTTTTACTATCTCTAATATTTATAAAATATTCAATACCTTTATTATTGTCTTTTTCATAACCAGCCAGGCTGGTATTGAGCTATTGCAATAGATTCAGAACGCAGCGGCTCGATTTTAACAAACAGAGCATCAATACTGTTTTTGCTTCTCTCTATGCTGGCTTCGAAATAATTGTATATGTTTTATAAGCGTTTTCATGCGTGTGCCTCATCTTACATGTCAGAACATGTTCGATTCAATTTTATTTATATAGCACCAATTTACAACACGTGTCATCTCAAGGCACTTTACAAAGTCAAATTAAATCAAATCCTCCAGACAGATTGGTCAGAAAGTTTCCTCTCTAAGGAAACCCAGCAGGTTGCATCAAGTCTCTCCAAGCAGCATTCACTCCTCCTGAAAGAGCGTAGAGCCACAGTGGACAGTCGTTTGCATTGTTGATGGCTTTGCAGCAATCCCTCATACTGAGCATGCATGAGGCGACAGTAGAGAGGAAAACTCCCCTTTGCGCTTCCTCCTGGCATAAAAAAACTCCAGCAGAACCAGAATCAGTCATCTGCCTCGACCCACTGGGGGTTAGAGAAGACAGAGCAGAAACACAAAAAAAGCACAGAAGCTCACATTGACCCAGGAATCCTTTCTATGTGAGAGAAAAGTGAACGGGTAATGGCAGTAGTAACTCAATAGGTGGCTGGATGTGGCTAAAGAGGAACAGACTGAGAGAACACGGTTAAAAGTTAGAATAACAACAAATAAAGCTAAATTGGAGAGTAGTAGGAGAATATAGCAGAGTGAAGGAAATAGGTCTTAATGTCCTCCATCAACTTTTCCAGTTGCAGATCCTAAACTTTGGAGCAACACATTGCCACTCTGGATCAGGCAGGTTCCTTCAATGGCCGACATTACCGTGTGGTTGAAAAACTCCTTGAGTGGGTTTTCTACTTTTAATTAACGTATTTTCCTTTGGTCAGCCTTAAAATACACTTGTAATAAATAAAAGTATTATGTGAAACAATCTCATGAAGACCAAGGGACACCTCAGGGTTAGGTTAGTAAAACAACACCCCAAGCTTTTTTTAAATCAGAAAAGCAACCCCTGGCAACTTTTGAGGAGCTGCAGGGATCGACAGCTCAGGTGGGAGAATGTGTAGACAGGACAACCACTAGTAATCTGTGGGAGAGTGGTATGTAGAAAAGAAAGTGAGACCCCACCATCCTTGCAGCCGTTACTGGAGTGAAAGGAGTGAAACTGGTGGAAAAATGATAATTTGTGGTAGTAAGGAGTTTACTTCTTGAATAAAAAGCATGAGATTGATTGAATAAAAGCCCTTAGAGGTCGAAGTGAATCTAGTTGAAGATTAGAGATGGAGGCTTGAGCTGCAAACGCCCCGCTACATCTCTTCCTGCAGGAATCAGGCCTCCTATCTACAGCACTCATCAATCCGCCTCTTCGTGACTTAAGAGAAAAATGAAATGAACATGAAATGAACATGAAATTATGTGTTCCTCCTGGTCTGAGCTCAGGGGACTTTGATTCAGCAGAGCTCTGCCGGCCCAACGCATGGAAGAGAAGCAGCAGGAGGACGAGAGCGAGACTCCTCAAGCCATCGATATCACTCCCGGGGCCCTCTGCACCGATCCATGGATCTTCCTGATTGAATCCATCTTGTTCTTAACAGATCTGCTGCTGGCTGGCCTGTTAGGAACCGGAAAGACATTATTCAAGAGGAGGATAATTGATGCGCTTCCTCCTGGCATGTTTTCCTCCGAATGAATATTCAACCCCTAAAACAACTATTGCTCTTTAGGTTGATGATCTAAAAACATTCTTTTTGTCTTAGTTTAAACTGATGGCCCACTTCTTCTCACTCTCCTCGCTGTTTGTGTGCGACAGGCGTCGCGTGATTTATCCCACAGTAAAACACTTGTTATGCAAAGCACTTATTAAAGCGTCAGCGGGGAGGATCGATACGGCCATTCTTTACGACAACAGCTTAGGAGAACCCGCTCACGCAGAGACAGCGTGCGCCGCCCGTTTGCCGTGGCGGGGTCAAAATTAATTTACTGATGTGAATGTGAGAAACGCGGTGCCAATAAAAACAGCAGGGAGAAACTATTATGATTCTGCCCGCCCGGCTGTCTGCAAACATAAATACTGAAAACATCATTAGAGGCTTAGAAGGGAAGCATCAATTATAACGATTATTAGCAATGGAGATCCTGAGGACCACGGAGGTACGTGGAGAAGGAGCTCATGGGAATCTAATGACCTCCTGCGGGGATGGCTTGTGAGGAGCTGAGACTATACACAGCCTTTCACTACGTAGCATCACAGCTACAAACTCCAGCGGGTTTTGCTGGGATTATGGGTGACAGACGAACACGTAACTAGCGAATATCTTTGAAGTAGGAAGAAAATGATTACTTTTTTTGTCTTATTTTCTTGTCTCTGCCAGCTGTGGATGAAATATTCTTCTATTCTTCAGCCAGATTTGACAGGCATTGTCTGTAAGTATAATTTTTCAGCGTTGACAGACTTCTTCTAATTGAATTTAGGTCTGGACTTTGACTAGGCCATTTTAAACATGAATATAATTGGACGTAGGAGAACCTCCACCTGAGTGGCAGACTCTGACAGGTTTTCTTTGAGGTGTTGCCCTGAATTCAGCTCCATCCATGTTCCGATCAACTCTAACCAACTTCCATTCCCCCTGCTGAGGAAATACCCTCCCACAGCATAATGCTGCCACTACCATGCTCCATGGTGGAGATGTTGGGTTCAGGGCTTTAGTTTTTTGCTACACACAGGGTTTTAAGGTCCAAAAGGTTCAATCTTAGTCTAAAGGGACTAAGATTGAACTAAGGGGTGTCCAAAGTGCGGCTCGGGGCCCATTTGTGGCCGTCAGAAGGATTTTGCGCGGCCCCTGACTGCATTTCCAGAATGGTACCGATTTTATCAGCTTTGTTGATCAGCTGCAGCGAGCATTTTTTTGTTTTGTTTTTCAATACCCTATGAAAGTTTACATGGCCTTTCTTTTAATGAGGCAAATGTTGGTATATTTCAGTCCTAACATGAATTACACACCCATTTTCTGCAGAATCCAGACCAGTTTGTTGCTCTCCTTAAAATATCTTAGAGCAAAATAAATACACGATTAAAGTAGTTTTTGCTTCCTTACACTTTACAATTTGGGCCCACGTGGCCAAAAGTTTGGACACCACTCCTCTTAGCTGAGCAGGTTTTTGGTTATTTTCTTCCTTTGCGGTAACTTTCGTTTTAGACAGATTTATGATGGTATGACAGTCAGCTATCCCACTGTCAGATCCACCCACCTGAGTTCTGGATCTCTGCACCTCCTCCAGAGTCACAAATGCCTCTTGGTTGCTTCTTTATTTTATCGCTGAGAGACATTCAAAGCGCAGTTTATTGTTTTATAAGCTAAACATGCTGTTTGTTCTGTAATGCTGGATGTTTCCTGCGATTACTTCACACACATCTGGACTCTATTTACTGATTAGTGACTTGTGGAAAATGGTTGGTTGCATTTTATTTTATTCAGGAGTATTGGCGTAAAAAGCACCCCACATTTCATTAAAAAATATTTCCGTTACAATTATGCTGTACTTTGTGTTGGCCAATCCTAATATAATCCTGATGTAAAGATTTCCAATTGGAGTATGAACACTCCTGCATGGCACTGTAGCTTTGCTCCCAAGCAAAAAGGTGCCAGAACAAACAAAAAGCAGAAAAGAAGCGTTTTTCCACAAATACACCAACATAGGGACGATGAAAAGGTTTTTCAGCTCAGCGTGGGAAAAAAGAAAAGACCGAGAGAGAGAAAAAAAATCTTCTGCGGTTGAACTTTTCAGGGTGGGCAGCTGTCGGAGATCTTTTTGCATGTTGCCGTTTCCCCCGGTGTTCGGGAAAAAAAGCTTCTGACAGGTGCAAAATGGATCCAAGGCAGAGCTCATTGGCGGAGGAATTGTGATATTTGACAGCATTATAGAGCATCGTACCGCAGCTAAAAAGAAACGCTCCACCTTTTATTCTACACATTGACTAACAGAGTCAAAATAAAGGTATAAAAAGGTAAATAAGTCATCGGTTCATTCTTTTTATGGGTGCATTTGAATATTTATTGCTAACATTACGTTTTTATGATCGCTCAGTTCATCAAAGAACACCGTATTTATTGATGCATTGACAGACCAACAAAAAGCAGGAGTTTTGACTCTTGATGCGCTTAATAAATGAGGAAAAAAGACCTGCCAATCACTGGACAGAAAACTTGGCTACATCTCCATCGTTACCCAACATGTTGCTGCACCACTTGTCATGATCCTGGGGTCTGAGTGTGGTTTTATGTCTGAGCCTTCTCCTCAACAGAGGATCCCTGCTACAGGTGGCACACCTGTCTGTATGTTGGTGATGATTCTCAGTCATCCAGGTCATGATCAATCCAAAAAAGCTTAAAAAATTAAAACAACTGCACTTCTGTTCTGAATCTGAAGACGTTTCTCTTCCCATCCAGGAAGCTTTCTCCGTTCAAAATGTCTGGAGTAGTGAGGAGTTCCCAGCTTTATAGACCTGCAGACGAGGCCTCGTTAGAGCTTAGATTCACCTGTAGATTCACCTGCAACTGGTCGCCCCAACAATGAAGAGTCGTTAGGCTCATCGTTAGCCTGGCTCCCAGGAGGAATGTTGTGGTCACATGCATGGAGGTTGGAATTGGGGTGAAACTTGGCAGGAATCCAACCTGCTGCTGTGTTGTAAGTTTCTTAAAGTTGAAACCTGAGTCTTCCTCCTCTGTTTAAAGTTGTTTTTTCTCGCTTTACGTTCCTTCACCCCTCTCTCAAACCATCTGTCTTCTCTGTCCAAAATGTGAACATGTTGGTCCTCAAAGAGTGTCCTTTGTCCTTAAGGTGCAGGTGGACGACTGAGTCTTGTCCTGAGGAGGTAGCTCTCCTGTGTTGAGCCATGCGTCTGTGGAGAGGTTGTTTGGTTTCTCCAATATAAAGATCAGAACATTCCTCACTGCACTGAACTGCATACACCACTCCGCTCATCTTAGGTTTGGGGGTTTTGTCCCTGGGATGGACCAGCCTCTTACCCCGTTTACACTACCCTTTTTTAACCGAGCCGAGACCAGTCCGAGCTCGGTAACCGAGGTAACTGTCGTGTGTAAATGGTCAGCAGACTGAACTGAATGCAGACCACTTCCTGGGGAGGTCTCGGACTGTTTTTTTTTTTTATCCCGGTTATCTGATAACGAAGAGCGCATGAGCAGACCGCGTCATCCCCTTACAGTCAGCTGACTGTCCGCGTTTTTTTTCGGCAGTCTGGCTGCACGTCCCGATTCACACTCCATTCAGACAAATTTCAGACATTCATAATAATACTAGCTTCCTTACTGTGCCACACGGTTTCCAGAGATGATTCTGCTTAGCAGTGTGATGAACCTCAGCGTCTGTCGTTGTTTCCTGCGTCTGTAAATCCTTATTAGACGTTCGTTTTTCTTATCCACGTCCCAAAAGCCGAGTCTGTCCAAGCTTAACTTCCTTTTTTTTTTTTTTTTTTTTACAGTGTCCTGTCTAGCAATGTGGCAATAGTAATTGATGTCTTAATGCCAAATAGAGCTCGACAGATTTTGCTTTCATAAGTGGAGCGAACAGCTTTCGCCATAGTGCTCCGCTTGATTTATGCATGTAAATAGCTTTATTGTGATTCCTGCAGGGAGAATTTCAAATTATATGGACACTACAATGGGAGAGTAAGGGAAGAACAAGAAGAGAAAAAAAAGGAGAAGAGGTGAAAGAAAGAAGAGATAAAAGGTAGAGAATGATAAAACGTCCTCTGTCTGCTCCATCACCTGGAAAGAGATGCAAAAAGGAACAGCACAACCAACAGACATAAAGCAACAGATACAATAGAGTAACACCTTGATACCATTGCTAAATCATATGTATTATTATTTAATCTGACATGTGTAAAGTGAAACTTGAAAAAAGAAAGTGAAAGAAAATAAATAAATAAATTATAGGCTTTCTGTATATAGGTGAACATTTAATACCTGGAACCCTGCACCTGTGGGAGTTTGTGAGAGTGCACTAGTTTAGGTGAAAGTTATCCAAAAAGAAATAGCTTGATAGTGGTTGTGGAGAACCAAAGGCCCGCCTTCCCCGAGCACAGAGGCAGGAGTCAGGGGACCCATAACCCCGGACTCCCAAAGGGGCCCCCAAAGCAGGGCGCCCAGGAGGGGCCGACACAGGATATCCCCCCCCCCCCCAAGGAAAGAGGAGAGATGACCCCCGTGGGCTCCGCCGGCAGCCAGCGCCGCTGAAGTGGTCCCGGCCATGGGCCCTGAGGGCCAGAGCTTTAAATGTTGTTCTGGGTAACTTTGTGACCTGCTGGATGAATCGTAGACGAGCTCTTGGATAGCTTTATCCCTGAACAACAAACAACTGCTTATTCATATTAATTCTGGTTGTCTTTGTCTTATATGCAAATGTGTTTGCTTGTCTAAAATATTAAAAGTTATGTAAACAAGAAATCTGTAAGGAGCCAAATGCTTTTTAGCCGTATTACCGCAGTACTTTGCAGTAACTCTCTTAAATTGTGTTGCATATTAGCGTGAGTGAAATGTTGACCCCCAAAACGTCCCACCCAGCTGTAGCAACAGACTGAGGCAGTGACGGACCTAGCGTCAACTTACCTTTAATATTACTGGACAAGTCCTTCAGAACAACTGATATGTTATAAAGCCAAGGGCTAGGAGCATTTATAAAGGATTATTGGAGAGAGATCCCATGATCATGCTAACTACACGAGTCCTTTATGTTGTTAAAACAAGATACAAATGTGCTTCATAGTTAAAAAGCCACAGGGCTTCAATCAGGGTTTTTCCAAAGCTCTCAGCTGCACCTTAGCTTACAGTCCTGTTTACTGACGGGGTTACTATAACTATAATCTGCATTGGTTTACGGCTAGGCCACTTTTGTTTTTTGTGCTTTTTGTTTTTTAAAAGAATGGTTGTATGGAAGATGAGGCATTCCCTGGTATTGTTGAGCCGCCCATACAGAGGGACACAATAAAGCAACTTTTTTCACACCATCCTCACAGATGACAGCATTTGGCTGCAGAATATTGCCATATTTCAAGCATTTTTACCACTGGATCATTAGAAAAGTGTTACAGTGCTACAAATGTGGAATTCAATAGCTCTTTCCTGCTTCTGCTCCTCGCGGCTTTTCTGAACGGACATGTCCAGCCATCACACGGTTCAGGCAGGAGGAGGTCCTGAGGCTCACATGTAAACGCGTTTCACTTTGAAATGTGGGAAACATTTCACAGTGTTTGCTGCATGAGGGACTGGTGTGCGTTATAAAGCAGATGGCCAACAGGAAGAGTTTGATCTGATTTAACTGTAGGGAGAGAGAAAAACCGGTCCAGTGTTTTGATGCAGTTTATGTAAAGAGATAATGCCCGATGAGGTGTCCTTTATTAGAAATGAATGAACGACGCCTTCATTTCTGATAATGGACACCTCAAAGGGCATTATCCCACGTATACCATGGTCACTTACAAAACAAAGAAACATTAAATCAATTGATATGTTTAAAGCGTATGTTTTTCACAAGGACTATATAATATCTATCGTTGACGCGTTGTCAGATAACCATCTCTAGTCACAGAAAATACAAAGTATCATGTCAACTCCATTGCCGTTTGAGCCGCCGCAACAAGTTCAATCAGGCTATTTTGACCAGAACTTATTTTATAGGTGTCCTATAACAGTTTTTAATGGACACCCTGCAGCCAATCAGAATCAAGTATTCACCCAGACCGTGGCATAAATATTGTTAAATTAATGCGTTGCTATTACTGCTTCCCATTAACTTTTGGTGCATCTAATTCATGAATCCCTTATTTCAAAGGAGCTGTGAGCTCACATCTTATGGATTTGACTGCTTTTGTAGTTATTCTATGAAATAAACTGCTATCCTCTTTATTTTCATTGTATGACAAAAAATGACATCACAAATGCATCTCCCACTACGCATCAATATACAATCAATAATTAAAGTAAAATAAATTAAAAGAGAGAGCAAAAACTATAGATAACAGTTTTGATAAAAATAATATTGTTAAAAATTAAAACATGCCCTCAAGCATGCTTAATTAAAGGTTTTGAATTTTAGGACAGCCTTATTAAGAATGTGTGCTACACTATGACAGCTGAGAAAGGAGCTTTATACACAAATTATATGTTAAGAGATTCAAAAGGGCACTTAGGCCAATAAAAGCCTCAGTTGCAGTCGCGCAGCTGCAAATGCAGATGCTTTTAGCTTCTCAGCAGGACACAAGCAGCAGGAAAATGTCACTGGACTTTGAGGACGGAAAGTTGCAACAGAGATTTTATTTTCCCTTTAAAGCTTGGAAATGTTTGAGAACAATGTTCAAAGACGTTGTAGATAAGAGGAATATATATTCTGTGTAGTGTGTCAGTGCAGCCAGCGGTAGTAGGCTGATACTAACAAGGATCCAAAGTGTCTGCCTTAAAAAGGGGGCCACCAAAGGTGCTGCAGGGAGGTTTACTCCAGCTGTCGCTGTTTCACACAGAGTTGCGTTGGATCCACAGGTGTGTTTTGCTTATAAGGGATTTGCATGAACAACCATGTTGCAAAAGGCTTCTGATCTTTGGAAAGAGATCAGCAGATGTCCGATCCTGACTCAAATTCCCATCTAAAACTAGATTGTTTTAATGCAACACTGCAGGTTAGGGTTGGCAAGGTGTCCAATTATCAGATAACATCTGATAAATTAAAAATGTATTACACTGAACAAACGTGTCTGCATTTACATCCTTTTAATCTCTCCTCCGCTACCAAAATTACCGCCAGCTTTTAGCAGGTGGTATTTTTTCTGCACAACCAGCAGAACTCTAACTCTCGTGTGGCCTCCTACTTTTCTCTGCATCTGCGGTACATAAATAGAAACAAATATGGCCGTCCCCCCCCCCTCCCCCCTTTAATGCAACCACAAGAAATTGTCAAAATGTGGGCAAACTGTCAGCACAGACAGAAGCTGTTTGCTCAGTTCTGCTTCCAGCTGCAGAATTAATTCAAATACAAATACTTCTGTGCATCGTCTGCATAATGTTTATTTTTTTAGCACTCGCTACAGTTCTCTTCCCAAACAGTGGGTGTCGCTGCAGAGAGAAACAATACTGCTCCATTTCAGGAAATAACAGAAGAAAAGTCCCACAAGAGCTCGTTAACAAATGTTACATGTCTAAAAAGATCCGATTTTACTACTCTAATCTACATTTTATACCAAAAAATGACGGCTCTATGGAAGCACTTGACCACGTCTTTCTATAAATGGTAAATGGCTTGTACTTGTTTAACGCTTTAACTAGTCCAGCAACCCCAAAGCGTTTTACACCACAGTCAGTCTTTCACCCATTCACACCCTGACGGTGGTGAGCTATGCTAGCAGCCACAGCGGTCCTGGGGGAGAATGACAGAGGCAAGGCTGCCATACATCGGCACCATCGGACCCTCTGACCACCACCAGTAGCCAATGCGGGTGAAGTGTCTTGCCCAAGGACACAACGACTGAGATTGTTGGACAGTTACAGGGAAAAACTTACATCCTTTTATTACCAAACTAAAAAAAACAAATTTTCTCTGACTCAGCACTGTTTCTGGGACCAAAAACCAAACTAATAAAATTATATTCTGTCTAATATCAAAGAAGGGACCAAATGTATCCATTTTTTTATTCAGACTCGATATCACACTAACCATGACGGGTTGTTTAGGAAAGATGTGCAAATCCAGTTTGGGTGGAAACCACAAGTGTGCCTTCATTATTCATGCCCCGAGTGTTTCTCCTACCTTCAGCATGTTTTCTCCTCCGTGTCAGCAGCTTGATCGCACAAACTCGCACCTGTTTTTGCAAAAGCAAGCATGTTCTGTGGCTAACAAATGTTTTTTCCAGTAGGAGGGTCATCCGTCTAACAATGAACATCAATGCCACCCATTTGCAGGACACGCACTTCCATTAGCTCATCCTGAACCCTCCGCTGGACTGCCTCCAGAAGTTTATTTATCTATTTACCAGCATGTGGCCCAAAAGGTTGATGAAACAGCAAGGAGCCTGCCATTTATGTGGGAATAATTATATGGAAATTGCATTCACGGACCACTGTGTTGCTCCGCAGCAGCCCGTATTGAATTGACAGAAGTTAAGTGACTTTCAGCAGCGGGAACAGATTGTCCTGAATGATTTGCTTTTTTTCCCCTCCCAAGTCAGGCGTGTCATCGGCCCGAGCTCGGCCTTATCTACGGGCCGGTTACCCTACTGTACGAGCCACTCGGAGCGTCCGCATTTCACACCCACGCCTCAACGGGAATCAGTCAATCTGAATAGGGAGATGTCATTTTCTGATCTGCTTGGCTTTATGGTGCCGCAGTTTCATCATGGGCCGGTTTTTAAAACGCTCCGCATTAGCCCAGACATTTTTCTTTTCGCTAACTGGCTGAGATTAAATTGCAGATGGACAAGCGGGTCTGCAGAAAAACAGTAATTGTGAGAAGAAATGTTGCCAAAGAGGAGCTGAAAAGATGTTTACATGCTTGCTTTTTAAAATCCCATCAGTGTTTAATTTCAAAGCACTGCAAAAGGAAGCAAAGCCGGCCATTTCAGGAAACATAAATACGCTCACAAACCAGAACATAAAAATGTTGAGAAGACTCTTTAAATTCCTGACTGACCAGTATTCATATATATTTTTAGCAAAAGTTACCAAAACAGTTTTATTTATAAGTTTAAATCCACTCTTTGCAGGCGTGAATCTATTGACTGTTTGATCCAGAGTGGACTGAATATACAAAAACCTTTAGTGATTTTTATTCTTTTTAAATAATGCACCATGGATCAAAATAGGAATACAGGCTCAAATATTTACATTAATGTTTGTAGGATCTATTTAATTTGGTTGACTTCCTGCTACGGGGCCAGCTTTCATGCATAGTACACAAATATTAATTTATGGGCTGAGATCAGGGTTCGAAAACAGAGTTCCAGGTGCCTAATGTTAGCGTAATGTTGACTGTACAACAGTTAAACTTTGATTTTTGTGTCCTGAGAGTTTCTCGCATTCAGAAACCAAACATCTCTGTCCGGTTTGGCCCAATTTTCAACCATCCAAGCCGTTGATTTGAGGTAAAGCAAAAGTCTGGAAGTAGTCTTTCCATATGTTCACAAAGCAACATTGCCTCTGGCAGCTAAACAGCTCCGCAGCATGATGCTGCCACCGCCATGCCTGACAGCTGATAGAGCCCCTTTAGGTTTGAATCCCTCAAGTGACGCCTTCAATATTATTCTCATCATTGTGGTGAAAAAACCCAACCTTTGTCTTGTCTGACCTTAAAATTTTTCTTCAGAAGTCATTTGGCTTCTTCATCTCCAACCTCAACTCTATGAAGAAGTTATGTTTAAAAGCAATTTAAATGAATTTGATCAAATCGGATAAGAACAAAGGTAAATTATGAAGCCAAAAAGTTGGCAGAAGCTTGGCAACAGCTAAATAAACTCTATATATTTGAGTCTGTATGTGCAATTGAACCCTATAATGTATTCAAACGTGTGAAGCCAATTCTTTACCCCCCAAGAAAAGAGCTTAAATTATTAATAGAAAAGTCCAAAATGAATCCCACCGCTGTACTTTCCTCTCACATTTAGGTGTTCCTGCTGTGCGTCCAACCCAAAACTGAGACAAACCCCCGTCTGCAGCTACTTTGCCAATGACTCAGTTTGCAGAATATAAATGAAACAAAACCCAATGGAAAACAGACGAGATAACAGGCGGAGTGGTGCAGGAATAGTTTGCATTCAGCTTCAGTGATTATCCAAACAGATCCTGTTGCTCAGGCTTTCATTGATCAGCCTCATAGTAGGATTGTTTAGGAATAATTAGTGAGCTGAAGGCAGCAGACTTCCTGCTGCAGCTACACAATTTAGCATATCGTTAAAAAACTAATTTATTTCTGATATTTCGGTTAATATATATGATTATGTACCAAGCAGATGTGACATGGAGGTGATCAGCTGAAGGTTGTTTTGCACTGTTGACGCTGGTGTATCTCTTATTTCTCTTCAACTTCCAGAGACTCTCTGTGAGATATGGGTAGAGTAGCCAAAGATTTTACTCAAGTAAGAGCAGCACTACTTCAACATATTATACTTTTAAAGACAAGATACACTAAAGACAAAAGAAACCCTTTTCTAGAAAAAAAATCAGCAGCAATTAATGTATTATGAACAGTGTAAAGTACTTCCAATAACAATATCTACTGTTTACTGTATGTTCATTTAACCTCCAAATGGCTCAATGAGCTCAAAAAGATAGAAAATAACAAAGATTGTGTACAAACAAGAAGTCTCGTTTTAACATAAATCTGATTTATTTTTGGTTAAAATTCCTTTTGGTTCTTTATTCGTGAAGTTACTCACAGCAGGTAGAGTCGAAATTTTACTCAAGTAAGAGCAGCAATACTTGAGTAATAATATGACTCAAGTAGAAGTAAAAAGTACAGTGCAGAAAAACTACTCCTAAAAGTACATTTTGTTCAAAAAGTTACTCAAGTAAATGTAACTGAGTAAATGTAACTGGTTACTACCCACCTCTGGATACCATGGTCCTACTTAAACATTGTGAATGGGTCCTAAATACTTCTAGAAAATGGAATCTGTGCTTATGCACTCTTTTTGTGCTACAGTTTTTCCTTCCACTCAACTTTCCACTAATTTGCTTTGACACGGTCCCCAGTGAGGAACAAGCTTCTTTAGCAACTAGCTTTTTTGTCCATAATCGTGAAAAATTAACTAATAACACTTGAAGAATATTCACATTATATGACTTTTACTTTTTGATTAATTTTGATGCCATTTTTATTCAATAAGACGCATCGATATCTGACGCCAACCTTCAGTCTACGCTAGAGACGTAATACTACTTTTAAGGTGACGCTATCTATTGCATTATAAATGTATTTAAAGTGTTAGTGAGTGTTGGTTAAATTTAATGAAAAATGTGTAAAACAGTGATGTTTCAAGCTAATTGCATTTTTTTGGTTAACCAACAACAGATAAATCAAACACTCCATAGCCTTCTTCTAAAGCTGAAAACTGGCACGCTGAAAGTTGGATGAAGTCTTTTCAGGACGCTGAAGTACTTTTTCTCCCCTAAGATGCTGCAAACTAAAAGACCCATCAGGGGGGCTTTTGTTGCCGCTGCTTTTTGATATGGCTTTGATGTGTGACTTTTCGGTATTCATATCAGCGGCTCTCACAGTCTGCCAAACTTGTCTAAGATTCCTTTTAACATTCATTTTGGAAATAAATTACATGCTGGGAAATAACTGCAGCCGAGAAGGTGCTGACTATGGAAACAATGGTTCACGAGGGTTTAGTGAAGCTTTAAAATGTTCTTTTCTTTGAAAACCCAACAAGCTCTTTCTATAATAATAAATACCAAAATATATATATATATATGGACTCAATCAAGACTTCAATTCATTTCCTAATATCTCCTTATATTTTTATTAAAGACTTTCTCTGCAGACTTTGGACTTTTAGTCAATTAGAGAAAGGCGGCCTGATAAAAGGCTGAAACACACAGAGGTACTTGCAGTTAATTGATCAGTGGTCCAACAATGCTAATGCACAATGAAGTGCAAGCTCTCATTTAATTACACGGGTTGTGGGAGTAAAGTTGGCCATGAAAGGTTCAAGAATAATTGTTTTTAAGCACATAACATCTTAAAGGTTGCATTATTCTTCCTTCAGCATCCGTAAACATCTGGATAAACCTGCCGTGAAAACAAACAACAAAAAGATAAAGATTGTAAAGATGTCTACGTTTCATGAATACAGCTTTTATTAATGTGTATGGAGCTAAATTTTAGCTGAGATTCAATTTGTTTTACATGCACAGCAAGTAGTTTTTTTGTTATTAGCATGTTTAGATAATTTTATTGCAAATCCTCAGACTAACCGTGAATCAAACAAACAAGGAACACCGTGAAAGGAGCTAGTTGCAAATTCGAAAGACATTGAATGCAGAGAGCAATTGAATTGCACGATGCGGAGATGCATTGTTGCCTAAATGTAAAGCATGGGGGTGGAGGGGTAATGATGTGGGCTCCCATCAAGGAATACTGAAACGTGAGGCCATGCATTCGACCTCAGAAGCTTGGTCCTGACAGGTGTTGCAATGGCCTAGTCAAAGTCTGGGGTGGTACCTGCAAACCTCTATGAGTTAAAGAAAAGTTGTGGAGAGGAGGAGAGATATTGCTGCTTAACGTGGTCCTGGAAGCGGCCAAAGAATGAGGCGTACTTGGCTTTTCTACAGCTTTTTTAAATGCTTTCTTCACCCTTTTTCTTAATAAATAGTCTGGCAATGGACGTGTGTTTTTGTGCACTTTGGGTTAGATTTAAATGATCTTAAAGTTCATTTTTTAGTGTGCCCTTGCATGAAAAAAAGCAAAGAGGGTGTACTTTCCTTTCAGCATAATTGCATGTAAACTAAGATGCAAGGGGCAGTAGCTGGGAATACAACATAACACACGGTTTGCTGTTACGAAAAGCCGACATGAGTGTCGACGCGGACTAAAAAAAACAAAAACCTTCCAACTAACCCTCACATGACCCCGGAGGGATAAGGAACGAGCTCGTCTGAGAGACGTCCTCGACTCCGCGTGGACAAAGCATGGCACTCGTGGAGACAACTTTAATACGGCCGCTCTTATCTGTGACTGCAGCGGTAGAGGTCGACTCGTTTCGTTGAAATTAGAGGTCGGGACAGTAGCTTAGGAGTAATAGCATTCTATTGACATGTTGCCTCCACCAATCTGGGCTTTCTAAATCCACTTACCTCCTCCCAGACGGGCCGCCTGCACACCCAGACTCTGGCCGGTCTCCGGCTGCAGTGCGCTGGCTTGCATCAGCGAATTAATGTGGATTTTGAGTTAATCATGATAATACAACAGCTAATAGCTTTCTAATGGGAGCGCTTCTCCACAAGCGGCAAACAGAACATGACCTTCCGGGAGGAATTGGATTTTTCTTCAAACAGTCGGAGCATTCTGCAATCTTACGTATTGCTGCTAATACATTTCAGCTCCCCTGAATGCTCTGTAATCTGGTTTTCAAGGCATGCAGCGAGGGTTAGGAGTCAATCTCGGAGATTTTATGGCGACTATGAAACTCGGCAAAGAGCATAAAATGTTTGCGGCGGTGATGAGATTCCTTGTCTCCTCGTGTGTGACATTGGGAGTCTATCAGGAAGGGCAAGAATGTATTCTTTTGTCTTCTGCCTCTGTGCCTTTCTGTAACCTTCAACGTGAAAATCGCTTTCGTGCGCGACACCGGGAAAGCCGTGATTTGTTTCCTATCAGATATAAATAAAAAAAAAGATGATAATGGAATAAAAACAGCGCCTCTGCTTGGAAATATGCATAAGCCGGGGAGAGGAGATGTTTATGAATCGTTGCATTTTGTTCTTTTAGGTACTTTTCTCGTATTTTGTTGCTGACAGCAGTGCCCGGCCTCCTTTGAGGGATCAGCCTCGTCGATAATATCTCTGAAATTAGCAAAGATAACGTCCCATTGGCTGCATGCTTGTCGGATCAGTTAACTCAGCAGCAACTGGGTTGTTTTGGTTTTATTATGTCACAAAGTTAGAAGCTTTAACCCTATAATTACAAATGTATCATTTTTGATACAAAGATTTCTGAGACCTCAACCTCTTCAACAAAGCCAAATATAGTTTTACACACCCTATATGCAATATAAAATGTCATAAAATATGAGTTAAATGTATTTTTTTTGGTCTATCAATTACAACACAAATAACATTTGAAAGCCTGACATTTTTTTGTTTTTTTTAAAGCATCCAACAAAGATTTTCTTTTATAAAAACGAGGAAGTCTCCTCGCAATGACCTGTATCAGGCTTTAAAAGGCAACAGATTTAAAAAGGATTTTTACACATTTATCTGCTTGGGAAATATTTCATGGCATCTTCCAAGGCTTTGGGAGTCCAGTGAACAGGAAGAGCTGCGAACCGTCCCAGGAGGGGGCCGGCATACCAGGGTTACTCCAAGAGTGCCTCCACGACTCCTCAAGGAGGTGAAAGCAGAACCCCGAACATCTGCAGCTCTGATCAGCTCAGAACAGAAAAATCAGAACCTAAACTCCAGTTTAAAGTCAGCCGTAACGCTGGCCGCTCATGGTTAAAAACCACCAAATGGAGGCCATACGTCCTCCAAGGGTGGCACCACCAGTTAAACACATTAAACCATCTGAAAAAATGTAATTTGTTTATCTATTTATTTCTTTTTTTGGTCTGACATATAAATTTGACGATGTGAGACATTTAAGTTGGACAAAAGGGAAAAATCTGTAAGGAGTGGGGGGTACTTTTTGCCTTTGTGCTCCTGTCAACACCGAATAAGCGCTCTTACAGCATGAGAGATGCTCATAATTACATATTAATAGAAAAAGTGTCAAGAAAAATATAACCATCTGACTTAGAACCGCATTCTAATTTGCAATTTCCTTTCTGAAGCCGAGCAGAGACGCCTGTCCACAGGGAGTGGCTCCAACCCGTGCGTGCAGATCTTTCTATCTCCTCCGCAGATCTGCGATCCCTGCTTGGACCTGATTCATCCATTAAGCTGAGCAAAATCCAGCAATTTCCTATCAGATGGCAAATGGATAGTTGTTGCCAGAAAATGAGAAGAATTCAGCTTTTCGCTCACCTGTGAAATGAAACACTGCCGTAATATTCACAAGTTTAGTTAAAATTTCCGTGACTGTGAATGTCCCGGGGAGTAAAAAGACTTTATTCCCAAAAGGCAGAAAATTAAATATGATACAGTTCTGTGATATTCTGTAATATAAAACGGAGTTATTTCTTTTCCCCCCCACCAGCCGCATGTCTTAGACTTTCTTGCTTGGGGGATTTTGCCTAATCTTCCTCCAAATGGCTTCTAGTTCTGTGCCTTTGAAGACGGGGCTCTTTTTTTTTTTTTAAACCCGCCCTCAGATTTTCACTTGAGGTAAGGGCCCGACCGGAAGCGGCAGGGAAAACTTTCTCCATCTTTAAATTAAAAGCTGGTTTTGATATGCGAGGCGAGGGCCGGTGTGCAGCGCTTCAAACTCAGGCCTCATCAACCCGCTGCTGGCCTGAAAGCTCGTTTTATCTCGGCTATGGCAAAACGTTTGTGAACATATTTCATTTAGTGCCGTGCAAAAGGGTTCACGTCGCTTCGGATTTTCCAGTTTCATCCCCTTGTCATGGGTTTGACTGGGATTTTATGCGACAGACCGACACAAAGTAGTGCATAGCTGCGAAGAGGAGGATGAGTTTGATGGGTAAACCTCCAATTATTACAGCTCCAGCTCGTTTGGAATTTGGTCTTTCTTTCCCAAGCAGCTGAAGCTCAGTGAGAGTGGATGGAAATCATCGGCAAACATATATTTTCTATTCTAGCCACAGATTCTCCATTTAATCCAAGTCTGGACTTTGACTAGGCCATTCTATCAATCTAAACGTTTTAATTCTATCTCTGTCTCTCTGTTGACGGTCGTCCCGCTGGAAGGTGAACCTCCGTCCTGATGTCAAGCCTTCTGCAGCCGTTCTTCCAGCATTTAGCTTCATGATGATGATGGAGATGGTGCGTTTAGAGTGAAAGCCAGATTAGTTGTGTTCACAGTCAACAGCTGTCTTGTTGACAGATTCCTCCACCCGAGCTGTGGATCTCTGCAGCTCCTCCAAAGTTACATTTTAGCTGCTTCTCTCTCTGACTTCAGATGATGGATCTGTGATGTTCCAACCATGAGATCTTATTTAATAGCCGAGCCGTTCTTTTAGCTTCCTTTCTTCCATTCTCGTGATGTTAAACTGATAAAACCTTTGAATCCATGTTTCGTTTCACTTCCACTTCCTTCACTTTGCTCTACTTTATGTTGGTCTAACAATTCCAAAGTGGGGGCGGCAAGATGAGATGTTAGAGAATATAGTTTTGATATGACAAATGCATGCCTTTAACTGCGGAAGATTACATGTTTCTTTTCTCTAATATTTATAACTTTTCAACGTCAGACAAGTTTTTCTCGCAAATGTGTGAAATTGATCTCCAAATTGTTGACTTTGTGGAAATTCACTCCTCTGTGACCAATAGTTTATTTTATTTAACCTACAATGGCTCTATTGTGATTTTTCTTGTGGAAATTATGAGAATTAAGTCATAATATTAGGTGTATAAGAATGAAAGACAATGCAAAAATAAAGTCGGAATAATAGGAAAATAAAGTCACACAATCGTTTGCACATAAAATTCCAATAAAACACCTTAAAGTTTCTGGTTTTAATGTAACAATAAGTGGACAAGCCCAAAGCTGGGCTTTTAATACCACAGTTTTTTACTGACATAGTTATAAACTTCTTTGCTTCTACTACTTGAACTAAACTGCCACTAGTTGGCAAAAACGACAATAACATCATGGATGTGTAATATATACACTAACAGCTTGCCATATATACTGCTCTGAGCTTCACAAACAAATCTAAGATTAAGGGAAGGAGGTGAAGCTTTGTCATGTGGGCAGGAAATTTCTTTTTTTTTTACTCGGTTACTGTTTTTAGAGGTGTCTGCATGAACAGAATAAACTGAAACGGAGTAGATGGAGCCAAATAAAGGCTTAATGATAAAGCTAACAGGGGGTGGAAGTGCTCTAGACTCTTCTTCTTTTCAGGGTTGTGTTTTTTACATATTCTTCTAAGGTTTAAAAGAAGAAGTAGGATGCGTGTGAGACATCTTTAACACCAATACTCTCCACATGAAACCAGTTTCAATGTTAAACAGCGAGGGCCGGCTCTAGCACCAACAACCTGGTCTAGCTCAGCACCACCTGGTTGCTGGACCAGATGAAAGAACCACTTTAGTCAGGCTTTTGCAGCTGGAGGGTTGATTTTAATGTCACTGCCACAGATCGTCCTCAAATAACATTTATGTCTTTGTTTTATTACCATCTGGTAGAATTTCTGGTTGAAATGCTGGGTTTACCTCCAGGTAAATCAGAAATTAGTCGGTAGGAGGTTCGTGATATTCGGTTTGAATTGATGGACCATGTAAAGTTTGTGAATATAAGGGAGAGTATAAAACACTTTCTGGAGCTTGAGTGACATAGTGTTGTTATTCTGAGTGAAGAATCTTGGGGATTAAAGCCATTTCATTTAAATCTTTTGTTAGATATCACACGAAGCTACAGGTTGTTGGGGCTGTTCAAAGCAGTTATTGGGAAAAGGACAGATGATTCACAAGCATTGTGGACATCATAGATGTGGCATATATAGATATGGACAAAAGGACTGATAAAGGAAACGTTCAGTTCTCTAGGGGCAGTATGTACTCTTGGATAGTCCATGCTATTCCAGAGTCTGGCAGATAATACCCAAGTGGTGACCAGTTTCTACTGACAACAATGAGAGACGTGCACACGCTTGCAGGCAGTACTTACTTGGCATCTACTCATGTGACCAGATTTCTGGGCTCGCTCTTCCTCATCCCTCGTTCCTGCGTCGATACCAGTTAACAGAGCCTCAGTACTGATCTGTACCATTTCTCTGGCTTGTTTAGATAAAAAGCATTAAAGTATAGTTTCTGTTTTGAAAGTCATTTCCCACAAAATAAGTTATTCAATGTGCGATTGCTTCTCCGAGGTTAAAGGACCGGACAGGGCGCAGAGCCAAAAGAGGGCGGTAGCTTTTACACTTTAAATCTATAAATCTTCCCATTCATTTAACATTTAAAATTAAAACAACCAGTACAATGCCAAAAATACTTCATCCCAGCTTATATAACAGTCTCTAAAAGTAGAATGGGAGGCAGATCCTTTAGTTATCAGGCTCCTCTCCTGTGGAACCAACTCCCAGTTTTGGTCCGTGAGGCAGACACCCTGTCTACTTTTAAGACTAATCTTAAAACTTTCCTTTTTGACAAAGCTTCTAGTTAGAGTGGCTCATGTTACCCTGAGTTACAGGGGTTGGACAATGAAACTGAGACACCTCTCATTTTAGTGTGGGAGGTTTCATGGCTAAATTGGACCAGCCTGGTGGCCAATCTCCATTAATTGCACATTGAACCAATAAGAGCAGAGTGTGAAGGTCCAATTAGCAGGGTAAGAGCACAGTTTTGCTCAAAATATTGCAATGCACACAACATTTTGGGTGACATACCAGAGTTCAAAGGACAAATTGTTGGTGCACGTCTTGCTGGCGCATCTGTGATCAAGACAGCAAGTCTTTGTGATGTATCAAGAGCCACGGTATCCAGGGTAATGTCAGCATACCACCAAGAAGGACGAACCACATCCAACAGGATTAACTGTGGACGCAAGAGGAAGCTGTCTGAAAGGGATGTTCGGGTGCTAACCCGGATTGTATCCAAAAAACATAAAACCACGGCTCCTCAAATCACGGCAGAATTAAATGTGCTCCTCAACTCTCCTGTTTCCACCAAAACTGTCCGTCGGGAGCTCCACAGGGTCAATATCCACGGCCGGGCTGCTATAGCCAAACCTTTGGTCACTCGTGCCAATGCCAAACGTCGGTTTCAATGGTGCAAGGAGCGCAAATCTTGGGCTGTGGACAATTTGAAACATGTATTGTTCTGTGATGAGTCCACCTTTACTGTTTTCCCCACATCCGGGAGAGTTACGGTGTGGAGAAGCCCCAAAGAATCGTACCACCCAGACTGTTGCATGCCCAGAGTGAAGCATGGGGGTGGATCAGTGATGGTTTGGGCTGCCATATCATGGCATTCCCTTGGCCCCATACTTGTGCTAGATGGGCGCGTCACTGCCAAGGACTACCGAACCATTCTGGAGGACCATGTGCATCCAATGGTTCAAACATTGTATCCTGAAGGAGGTGCCGTGTATCAGGATGACAATGCACCAATACACACAGCAAGACTGGTGAAAGATTGGTTTGATGAACATGACAGTGAAGTTGAACATCTCCCATGGCCTGCACAGTCACCAGATCTAAATATTATTGAGCCACTTTGGGGTGTTTTGGAGGAGCGAGTCAGGAAACATTTTCCTCCACCAGCATCACGTCGTGACCTGGCCACTATCCTGCAAGAAAAATGGCTTAAAATCCCTCTGACCACTGTGCAGGACTTGTATATGTCATTCCCAAGACGAATTGACGCTGTATTGGCCGCAAAAGGAGGCCCTACACCATACTAATAAATTATTGTGGTCTAAAACCAGATGTTTCAGTTTCATTGTCCAACCCCTGTACCTCTATAGTTATGCTGCTATAGACTTAGGCTGCTGGAAGACAACAGGACCTAATTTTTTCACTCTGCTGAGTTCTACTGTACTCTAGTTTGCACTGTTTGTTGTTATTCCAACTTTTGACTTTATGTTTTCTCTTTTTTCTTCATAGAAGATACACCTGGTCTGGCGTTCTGATAGCTGTGACATCATCCAGGGAGACAGATCACCTGCTATTATCATATAATATAGAAAGTACTCCTGGGTCAGTGTGTGCTTCTGTGCTTTCTGTGTCTCTTCTCATTAAATTTAATTGAATTAAATATAATGAGAACGGTCCAGCACCAACACCGCTGCTTTCTCTCAACTACATCGCTGCAGAGGACTTGTGTTCAGACGGCACTGTTGCTATTTCAACACTTGACAATGTTTTATACAAGTGGCTTCATGAAGAAACCTGCTCTGTGCATGGGACATGACAGAGGCGGTAATGCACATCTAGATGTAAGTAATATGTAGGCCCCTTCAGCACCTCCCCCTTCAAGGAGAGGTTTCCCTTTCCAAAAACTCTTCGCATGCCGCCCAACGTATGTGCTTTGTAAATGAGCGGCGGTTCATTTTTAATCACACACACCCAAAAGGTCAGGCGCTGACAAGCATCTAGTGAGGGCATATTTGCACCTGAATGATTCAGTAGGGGGCTATTCCTGCTGAACAAGACGTTGCTTCTGGAGGATCGGTGTTACAGGTGGGCTCAGGATAGATGGCCCCATTCATTCGGTGGCTCATGGGCAGAAATTAGTCTCACCCCCACCGCGCCTTCTCTCCTGCCGGGAGCGAGCTTGGGTCGCAAATGACTGGTTGCCAGACGCTCATATTTTACCTTCTCATTAGCAGTAAGGGGAGCGAGGTAATTACCATGCTAGAGTGGCACCTAGGCTCCGAGTCGGAGGGAGGAAGCTCCAAATGATCAGACGTGTTTTTTAGCCAAGCTGACAGAGAATAATCTTAATGGTAAAAAAAAAGATAGATAAAATGGGTGCTTGTGTGCATACACGTGAATATAAATATTACAGAAGCTCCTTTATGTAAACAGCCTACAGGTGGGACCTGGCCGATTATTTATACAGTGTCAACAGGAAGCTTTGGAAGCTCCTAAGCGTCCAAACTCCCAGCACATGCGACCTGTCGGTCTGCAGATATTTCATCTCTCACACATCCACACGTCTAATTGGGATTCTTGTCGCAGGATTTGTTCCCCCTCCTCATGAACTCATCTGACTCGAGTCCAATGACTGCAAAACAGGAGAGAAATGGCTTCTGGGTCACGGTGAACTGACATCGGGGGGGATGTCACCGCAACAAATAACAGCCCTCTTCAATTGTTTCAAAATGTGTTTTTCTTCACATCTTCTAGTTGTCTCATCTTGACGCTATTCTCTGTACTCTCTGGCTCTCAATGCTGAGGCGGTCCTGCATGAACATATTACCTTTTTAACCTTTTTACCAGTTTTGCGCAATACATGTCAAAACGTCTTAGTTATTATGGAGAGTTGCACGTAAATGAGCAGGTTTTACATCTGTCAGACACTTTTTCGCCCAATAATATCAAATTCATCATGTATAGTTCAACTGTAAAGCAAATATTTGTTGAGGAACCAGTTAAGAAACTAAAGAAGGTTGCATTACATTGATCTCGCTGCTCTTTTTGTGGCCTTCTCCTGACTGATACCTTTGTAAGATTATTCCTTTTGATCACCCTCCGCAAACTACGGCTTCACCCAAAGGTTGCAAAAGTGGAAATGTCAAAGAAAATCCTCATAGGACAGATAATCAGATAAAATGTAACTTTTGAACTCAGGAACACGGAGTCCCTAAATCAAAACAGGAGCTGCTTCAGCCAAGTATTGTCAGGGTGTGCACACCTGTGTAACCACATGAGTGCCCTTTCTTAATTATTTAGAGCTTTGTTATAGATTTATTTGTTCTTTTGAATTCAACTGTTCATTGTTTAGATCACATTAAAAATGTGAAAAGTTTAGAACTAATATATTATATGCTCATTTTTGCATTAATAAAATTTTATTATTCCTCAAAAATGTAATTTATACATTAAAAGGAAAAAGGCCGATATTCTGCCTTTCTCTTCTTTGCAGCTCCATTTTCACAATTTTCTTCCACCGCTTTGTCTTCGTCTGTCGCCCAGAAACACAATCCAACATGTTGCAGTTTATGGCTGTGACGTGATAAAATATCCGTGGGGTGTGAATAGTTTTGCAGCGTCTGCGTGCCTTGAATGCTGGAGATGTTCTCGTCCTTTTATCTCCCTGGCTGAATACGACACGGTTACGGATTAAACAAGGTGTAGACGTGTGAAGATGTTAACGCCTCGCCTCGGGCGGTCAACACGTAGCAGGCAGCTCTCTGTGGGCGTCCGGGTGAAGGAGGAGGAACTCACCGGTTACCACCGAAGACCACTGTACGCCGGCCTCATTACAGGCTACATCTTAATGACTCCACGGCTGCTATCTTTTCTGTGCAAAGCTATAGGTCAGATCAGCATCTTAATGCGCCACCCTCCCGCATTCTGACCCAAACACAAACTTTGGTCAATTGGATCAGGCCCGTGTGGCATGTTCAGTAGCCTGTAGAATATAAAGATCAATTTTAAATTAACTAAAGTTCATTTAATTAAACCTTGACATTTGTTCAAGGACCCGTTGCGGGGATCTCTTGCAGATGATTTTGTTGCTACGGGCTTCGGGCTTTATCATAACGCTGTAATAACTGTTTGCTCCAGCAGTTTTAAAACAGATGCACTAGATTATACAGATGAACTGAACGAGCAGCGGTAAAAGATACAACATTATGGCCGCAAGCGTTGCACTCGGATGATTAGAAGCCACTAATAATCTGGTGTCTTCTCTAAGTTAGACCTGCTCTATATTTTGGAAACTGGTTGCATCAGAAATTGTATTATTAGGTTTGTAGTTAGGACAAGAAACTTAATGTTTAATTGATTCATTAAAGGGAGCAAAAGAGCTTTTTTTTGTTCAGGGAGCGTGCAAAGCCAGAAGAAAAACATGCACAAACCAATCGATACAGTTAAAAGATGGAGCGTTAATAGTGGGTGAATAGGACAATGGCAACTCTGAACCAAAAATTTAAAAAGTCACAAAAGAGGCACAAAAAAATCTAACTCCACAACTCTTAATTGTGCTTTCAAAAGCCTCTTCTGTCCATAAAATGAAAAAATTAGGACACCCCATTACATAAACGTGATTTAACAGATTCACACAAATGTCTGTGTTATTCATCTCTTTAATTGAATTCAAACAACAAAAACAGCAGAAAACATGAAAAGGTTAGGGCAGCCTACTCCCTAATAGCTAGGGCTAGCCTCTCTGGGTGAAATAACTTCTCGTAACCGTCTACAGGTCTCTGACATCAGCCTTGGGAGTGTTTGTCTGTCTGCTCTGAGAAGCTTGAGCGGTTTCTCCCACATTCGTCCCATTTAAAGTTACCCCAATAAGATCACGATCTGGGCTTTGACTAGGCCCAGGACTTAACATTTCCTTATCCTCAATCAGTTATTGGTGGATTTACTAGTGCGTTTTGGGTCATTGCCATGTTTGCTGGGTCCAGTTCTACTTTCGCTTTCATCCGTGATGGTTTTAGCATCCCCGCGCCATAACACTTCTACCCCCATTATTCACAGTTGTCATTATGTTCTTTTCTCACTCCTCTGTTGTGATGTCCACACCTCTAACGACCGGCGAACCGCAGCCTCCCATTCAGAACAGCTGTCTTGTTTTTCTAATACACTCCACCTCTTGAGTAAAGAACAATGCAATATTGAATCCGCTGCATAATTTACATATAATCAGGAGTGATTTACTGCCAGACTCGCCACCCCACACAGAGCCATCGACCACGGAGCCTCCGACTGAACGCCACCAGATGAATTTCAGCACCGCGGACAGCGGCACCTTTTCAATCAGGCTCCAGATGATATTGGTAAAGCTGATCTATTTGAAACAAATTACAGTTGGGGAGGAGATTTAATTCAGAGCAGCGCGCCCACAGATGAAATTGGATTTCCCCGCTCGTGTGAGAAGTCCCCTGCACCACGTTTGCATTGTTATATCGTAGCACTCTCAATATTTGACTTCCTGACACACCAACTAAGAAACTGCCGGCATTACATCACTAGGAAACCATTATTCCAGGTCGCGGAGTCTTATGTGTGGCAGTGGCTCGTGTCATGTATCATTAATAATCGTAATGATAGCATTAGGGGGGCTCGGTGGGATGTAATTTAAAGATATGCCGAGTGGGAGTGACAAGGTCGTTCTAAATGACAATAAGCAGGTCTGACAGTTTGTCAGGAGGAGAAATGTGCTCTTTGCTTTTCGGATCTCTCAGAAGCACTGAAGCCGACACTGAAACAAGCCTCAATCTTTTATCCAGAAGCATCCGCCGCTAATTTTCTCTAACACGTCCTCATCTGGCTAAAATAGCTGTACTACCAATGTTTTAATATCCAGAGTTTCAGGTATTCCCCACCTCCTCCAGCAGCAGCAGGTGTTTAACGCCGGCAGGAAACATTAGCAGTGACGGACACCGGCTGCAGAGGCTGAGAAATAACCACAGCACGTTTAAACTATAACTAAATCCAAACAGCTAATGTCTTCCCCTCCAAAAATCGCCCATTTCCCCCGCACAAACACAACATTAGGACTGGCATAGCAGGTCTCCAGCTGAGAAAAGGAATAAAAAAAAGAAATCTCTCGTGGAGAAACTCATTATTGCTGAAAGAGACTACATTAACTGGATATATGGTCTCTAGCGGCTCATAAGCATAATAAACATATGTATTTATATATAGCTAAAAATGCTCCGTCATATTTATAGACAACATTTACATTTTTATACGTGACATCTGTTAAAGGAGACAGATGTGTGCTCACCATCTAATCAGACTCATTTACAGCAGAAGTTTCTTTGAAATTAAAGTGACTTTTTCTCAACAGAGGAGAGTTGCAGCTTTGTGAAAACGTATTTAGTATTTCTTTTATTTTTGCTTTATATCAAGCTTAAATACAGATATCAAACACATTTTGATGGAAAAAGATAACGTGAGGTGAGTAAATTCTAAATTTTATTTAAAAAGGAATAATAAATAGCAAGACATCCAGGTTCAGAAGCAGCAAAGCTGACCCCAGACCAGGGACGGCCGGCCCGTAGTGGGCGATAGTGCAGCCTAAACAACATGATCAAAAAGTCTTTATAATGTTGTCCAATCAGCAGCCTGAATATCGCTGTGACGTTCAGCAGCCACTTCCGTTATTTATTTTCTTTTCTGTGTTTCCTGTCTGGCAATGGTAGCATTATTAATTTTTGTGTTAATGCCAAAACAGACTTTACTTTCACCAGTGTAGCCTTACTGCTGTCGCCATAGTCCTCCATTTGATTTATATATGCAAGAAGCTTTATTAGATTTTATGCTGGGACTATTTAATGTTCAATGGACACTGAAATGGGAAGGTAGAAGAGAAAAAATGGGGATAAACAGATAAGACAAAATGCTAAAAGGGAGAAAAGGTGAAAGAGAAAGAGTAGAGGAAAGGGAGAGAGCAATATAACATCATCAGTCTGCTTCTACAACTGCAAAGAGAGATGTAAAAAGAACAGCAAAACAAATCGATAAAGTATTACAGGTACAAACGACCAACGCCTTGATAACATCACTGAAGAATATATAGTATTAATTAATCCAGCCATGGGCCCAGAGACCTGAGTTAAGTTAGAAATTGCCCCAGGCACAATCATAGCAAGAGTCTTTTTTTATTTTTATTTTTTTATTTTGGACACATGGGCTCTGGGAGGGCTTGCGCCAACGAAATCACGTTGGCACAATTTACAGGACGCACGCCCTCCAGTAAGCTAAAGGTTTGTCTCTTTAGCTCACACAATATTTCCTCAAAAGTCTTGGATTAATCTAATTTTTTTTCTTTAATTTTGTTGGTAAATGTAGGACTGTACACAGTCTTTAAAAGACAGTCAATAGTAATTTGTGACTGGGTAAATGTTTTCTTTTATTCAAACTTTAAAACAGCATTTTTATTCTCTCAGGTCTTTGATATTGAAATGTGTTTGATGATTTAGAAGGTTTGTTTAAGGGGGAGAATATCCTTGGATTAGGCCTTTAATTACATTCCCCTTGGTTCAATAAGTCATGAAGATTTAATTAATAAACAAACCTTTAACGTGAAGCCGTTTTAGACAGTAGGAAACGTATCTACAAGAGCTCTTAGGATGAATTAAGATGTATAAATATGAGGTGGTTGAATATTAACTGCAAGGTACTCTGCAACAGACAAAAAAATATATATTTATTGTAAGTTTATATCTGCTCAACATCAGTATGAAACGACTTCAATTTAGGGCTTTTGTCGTTTTATTTGAACCATTTTTTTCAAGGTTGGAGTGATTAAAAAACAAAGTGTCAGTATTTTCCGAGAATCATGGGCAAAAACTGAACTTCAGGAAAGATTACACACACGAACCGAATCACAGCGCCCATCTAGCATTTGAGGCAAAAGAATACACGACATTGGGTTCACGAGAATGATAAAAGCTCTTAGCAATATTTTTTGGAGAAAGCTAAGAAGCTTATTTCAAAAGAAATAAGTGTTAGAAATCTCAATTTAGTTTTAAAGAATGTGACATTAGTGTAAAATTTTCCAGTGGAGTTCATGCTGACAAAGACAGCTACCCAGGAGCTGTTGGTGCGCTGCTGTTTTTAAGGACATGGACGACATGGAGGCCCATCCTCCACGGCGCAGTCTAGGTGTCGAAACGTTTTCACAAAGAACCGAACGAAAGTCCGGTCGCTTCAGGTTTAAGCCTGTTTGCTGTTGCGATGACCCGGCTAACTAATGGAGAATTTGCACAGACGTATGTAGAGCTAGTTTGCAGCTTTTTTTTACCTCGCGGTTGTTTTTGCTACTTGCAACATTTTGCCTTTGCCTGTGTTTTGTGTGTTTCTGCGTCAGCAATCGTTTCTCTCTCTCTTTTTTTTTATTAATCCAATTTTTTTTTATTAAATCAAATTTTTTTGTTTTTAAACTATTTTACATGTTTTTATCTATGCTATCAGGAATTTCCCCTATCGGGGATCAATAAAGTAATTATCTATCTATCTATCTTTCGCTGCATTTTTCCAGTGCATGTGTTTTGTGTGTTAGCCTCTTTTTTGTATTTGCAGCGCGTTTGTGCTTCTCAGCCAAAGTATAAATACCTTGTTTTTATATCCGGATCTTAGGCTATATTACATACGTACATACACATACATATATATATATATATATATATATATATATATATATATATATATATATATATATATATATATATATATATATATATATATGTATGTATTTACAATAAGTCTGTGTAGACGTCTGACTGCAACTATTGATGTTACTGCTGAGTTTCTTGCTTCCACAATGCTACTAACTGTTTTAACGGTTAGTAGCCAAAGTATCACGGATATTTTTCTACAGAACTGGTGTGACAGAAATGAAAAAATAAATAAAAACAAATTTATTTGACTTCCCTTGAACACGGTTTTTTCATACAGATTTCACAGCTCTGTGTCTAATTAAACCCTCCACATCACATTTTAGTCATTCCTCAGAGCCGCTCCCAAAACCGACGGAAGGAAACGAACGCGCAATTAATCACAACCATTGCCTTTCTCTGCACATCGGTTTGTTTTCCCACTCGCGTTTAAAGCGTGTGCTTTCAGCCGACGTCGCTCAGCTCTGAATTAAGTTCTAATTTCTGCAGCCCAACAAAAACACAACATGCCAGCAACACGCAAAGCCTCAATAAGTCATCAGATGGTGATGGAATGGGATCATAAAAACCGTGCAGCTGTTGGGCTTTTTCACTTGGATATGTGTTGCAGAAGCATTATTAGTCATCTCAACGGAGTACTTTAAAGACACTTGATCACGGTAATTAAAATGAAATATGCTTTGTTTGTTTTCCCACAAGTGCCACAGAATAACAATGCTATTTTTAGAAACAGGAGAAACAGATCACTGTGCTTTAAGGGTGTTTTTTTTTTTTTTTGGATATATTAGCAAGAACCGACATTTTCAATTTAAAAAAAAATACTGAACACAATTAAACTGGCACCACTGCGTTGCTTAAACAAACTTTCATTAGATAATGGATTCTGCAGCCTAAAAACCCTTTTCTCAGAACCACTGCTCTGAAATCAAACCCCTTTCTACTAGACGTGTTATGACAGAAAACTATTCACAGAGGCTGCCTGTTCAGTGGAACTCAGCTTTACTTTTCATTAGAGATGGAAAAAAAACTCTCCCCCGGCACATTAACGTACAGGCAGTAGAGACAGACCGCAATTACAACTGTAAACACGACAAAAAGCTTCGAAGGGTGAAAACTTTCACCGCTTCCGTCATGAAAAGCAGAGTGAGACGCAGAAGTGGTTCGGCCCATCCTCCAGGAAAACGAGCGGATGCTGCCCCTCAGGCTGCTACGTTTTTATGCTGTCTAATAAAACACGACTGGCCCCAGATCTACAGACACATGGACAGATTCACCTGCTGGCGTCCTGTTGGGTGGCCTAAGGGATGAAGGCACCACGGACTGAGCTGGACTCTGGGAGGAATCCCTCCCTCTTGACTGGAGGACTCTACAGGTGGGAAGGTAATGACCCTTTCCTCTTTTGGTCCGTTTAAGTTAAGGCTGCCAGGATATTGGTGGCTCTGGGGGAGATCTCTCCTGCTTGGTGCTTGGCTGCCAGGGGGATCGGGTTCTGGACTTGGACTGCACCCCTGGAGGTGGTGGCGGTGTTGAATCGGGGGGGTTCGGTACCCTTCGTCCATACGCCCCTTTGCGTCTTTGGCCTTCTATGAGTTGAACCTGCGCTTTGGTGCCAAATGTTGCAAGCTTCCTACTGTTTTCACCGCTCCAACAACCACAAACCTCCATGTGACAAAGTAAATCCAGCAATTAAGGTTGTGGAAAATCTGTCCTGGAACAGGAAGGCAACCAGCGTCTTTGCATGGTATGCCTAAAATGCCGCAACAGGACACGGGTTGCAGCTGAACTTTATGGCCTTTTCGCATCATTGTTTTGGCACTGTCAACGTAGCAGAACTTTTATAATCGATTTAAATTTCAAAGTACACAACTGAACGATTACTGCATCTTTGCACCATTATTATTTTGCACTGCCAACGTCGAACTTTTCATAATTAATTCCTTTTTTGCACCATTATCATTGCACTACGAACATGGTTGAACATTCTTCTGCACACTTTTTTTTTTTTAAAAACAGTTTTTCTCCTGCACTGTTACATTATTATCACTGATGCACTCTATATTGTAATGTTATTTTTATTTCAATTGCAATCTCATTACATTGTCGTAAGCTGTATGCAACAAAATTTGAATTTTTCAATTTTCAATGAAGTTTGTCTAAGTCTAAGGGTTAGGCTTTCATTTTACAGTTTTCCATATTTGGACTAAAAATTAGTCTTAAGCACATCCTAAAAGTCAACTTAAGAATACTGGCGGTAAATATTAAGAAGGGTTTACACAAAGTCCTGTGTTGGTGTAACATTTTTGGAAGGCGAAAGCGAATCAAGACCCATTATTACATTTGGTGCAAATCTGTGAGTGGGAAAAATACGTTGCAATAATTTGGTAGTTGTCGTAGACTAGTCCTTTATTAAAGCACCATTTGATGCAGTTTCAGCATTCGTCCCACATATTTGCCCACTCTGCCCTGCAAATGTTCTCCAAATCTCTCTTCCTTCACTTGTCTTCAGATGAAACCGTTCTTCTGTATATTCGGCAGTGTGACTTGGACTCTCAGTGATTCATCTTTGTAGCAGAAATCCGAAGGCTGCAGGTCAAAAGCGACTGGGATTGGGACTGTTCATCATGTCATCCATCTTAAAACGAAGCCACGCAGAAGAACGGGGCTCTAAATTTGGAGGTGGAGATTTTGCAAGCCATTCAACGCTTTCAGCCGGTAGGTATACTCTAATGAAATACAGTGTATATTAGCATAATGTTATGCTGTCCAGAAATCAATTGAAGGAAATCATGTTTCACTAGATAACTCTAAAGATAATGAATAAGCATTGAAACTCGACACAGTGGTGATCAGCCTCCATCCTACAAGTTCCAGCACTATAACTGCTTTAAAACACAGAAGCAGGCAGACAGGCAAACAGCTGACAGCTAAAATAATCCACTCCTTCAGTCAAATATTGCTAGAACCTGAAGGATGGTCAGGGAGGTGAAGGATAGGGTGATGCTTAGCTTAGAGCAAGGTCTACATTTCAATTATTGGACCCACAACTAAAAAAAAAAGTGAAAACTTTGTCTTCTAATCTTATAAAACGTTTTAATCCCAATTATTAAATGCCTACAGCTAATCATATATCTTATTTTGAACTTTGCCCATGCAATTTATTGTATCACCAACTAGTTGTATCTGAAACCAAAGTTAGAAAAAAGGAGAAAAAGCCTGAAATGACTGCTCCAGCATAGCAATTTGGAACATTTACATTTCAGTTTAGTGAGCATACACATATGTGGCGATGGATGTCCAACATGCATCCATAATTTGGACACATTTCATCTCCAATCTGTTTTCTGGGGGACGCTTCACATGATTTTTTTTAGATCATTACTGATGAGTTGAAAGAAATTGCTAGACAGTTGGTTCACCGTTTCTGCCGTCACATGGTGCTAAGCGGTGAGCAGTTTTGCTAGTTTTCAGAGCCCTGTTGGAGCGTAATGCCAGGGCAGAAAGGCAACAGCAATAATTTAAAAGAAGCGGTTGTTGTGGGGTTAAAACGCTTCGTACACCTCCATTCAGATGTGAGAAGAGCTATTAACAAGGCAGCTGCCAATGGAGTCAGTAGTGGCTGTCCCATACGGTGGTGCAATAATAGCGGTATATTTGGATTGCTGTCTGGCGTAGGCTTTACGTCGAATTACAAGACTTTTGGATAAACGTTCTTTGTGCAATAAAAGCAGAGATGTTTGGAGAAGTCTAAACTCACACTAGATCTAGCACAGTGGTGCAAGGGTGATGATGATCTGTTAGTGGCACGTTCCTCTGAGATATTGGTCCATACTGACCAGGGGACCGTCTCACAGTTGCTGCAGACTTGTCGCTACAAGATGGAGATCAGGTGATGTCGCCGGAGCGCAGTGAACTCATTGGTAATAAAAAAAAAAAAAAAAAAAATCTGAGTTGATTTGAGATTTGTGACAGGGTGGATTATCCTGATGGAGGAACTTTGTGGTCATAAAGGCATGGACATGGTCAGGAACAATACTCAGGGAGGCCGATGTTTGCCGATTTCGTCCACAGTCCTTACTCTTTTGCTGCGTAACGCAATTTGGGACTGTTCAGTGTCGAATTATCTGCAGAGTTTATACTGTAGATGCTGTCATGACGGCTCAGAAAAGGCAGGAAGCCCAGCAGAGAACACCACGCTCGCTGGGACAATTTCATATACCGTCGCACACAAACGCCCACTTTTTATCTGTACCACATTTTTTAAGTTTTAACAAAACAAAGCAGTACAGCGTGTATCTATTTAGTTGGCAGGGAGTCCGCTAAAACCTGGTTGCCACAGCAACATACGAACGACACAGAGACGGCCGTGGGAGGCGGCATTTAACATCGTCTCCAAAGGGTCAAGATGACTTCCCCTCGGTGCTTCCCGGCACACGTGCTCCTATTTGTGATGTTTTCTGCTACAAATACCCCATAATTAAAGGGATGTTATAGGAAAGGTCGTAAAGAAAGAGCCAGAGAGGGTTCAGTTTAAGAGAGTTAGTGGAGGTGAAAACAATCAAGGGGGTCAAATTAACTCCTGGGTGCTTCTAGCCTTGAATCCTCTGACCTCAGCTTAGTAGCCTTCGCAACGTCTGGATGCCTGAAAGCTTGTTTTGACTCACTGAAGGGAATTTTTTGCACATCTTGAAGATCATAAAAAACAACAACTCATCAGATGTTTTCTCCTATAGACGACCTTTGCGGTATTTCTCTTTCACGATTCGCACTCTCTGCTTTAAAGTAAAGGCTTCGCTGCAGGGAAGGCATCCACCTGTAATTACGGCGCTTCAGCTCTGAACGTCTTACACTCGTGCTTCCTACCGGGAGAGCAATCCCATTTCACTCCGAGTGCCGTTACAGGTAGGGTGTCGCTACAAGAGTTGCTCCGGCTGCAGCTGATTGAGTGAGAGTGCCGTTGACCTTCAGCCATTTTACTGAGACTGTATTAAAAAGGCCCAGCCAGAGCCCTGATTTTATGGCCCAGCCTTTCCAAGGTCCCACTGACCCGGTGGATATTACGAGGATAAATCAAGCTTTCGTGCCATCACGCTCATCCGATCCGGGGGTCGGAGCCTGACTGTGTGCTGAACGACGGCGCAACTTTGGGGCACAGAGGCGCGCACGCGCAAAACTGTGCTCTTCACAGCTGGTTGCAATAAAAGATGTTCTCCTAATGCAAAGAGCCCTGCAGAAACATGCATGGCGCCGTCTCCGCTCTGCTTCTGTGGGCTGTTGCCGTACGGCCCCGCCAAGACGCGTCAAAGACGAAAGCAAAAGATGTCAGCGCATAAAAGCCTCTGCAGTATGTATAATTTGTGGACTTTGTCGACCACTTCCTGGAGAAGCGCGGCGCTGTTTGATGTGAACACGTCGACTTAACATTAACAATGCAGACGGAGAGGGTGACTCAGGGGGCAGCTTCTTCTTCTTCTTCTTCTTCTTCTTTTCACTGACCAGAGTCTCTTCTTCAGAGAATCCAGGGTTTGTTATTATGAGACTCAGTGTATGCTGACAGCTTGATAACACCACTCTGATTCACACTCCAAGCTGTGCTCGTCTGGATTTACACTGTCTTAATGACACGTGTGTACTCTCTGGCTTCACATTTTGAACTGTGAAAGCCTCTTATTTCCACTGATTATCGCCTCGCTGAATCTTAATATGGCAGCAGGGTCTAAACTGAGAGAGCTACAGTGTAGGGATGTTTCTGCTGGACATACGGTTTTAGATCGGCCGTATAAAAGACAATTTTGTTCTCAATGTTTGACATTAAATGACACAACTCTCTTATGGATTCAAAAGGTCCCAAGCTCCGGCTGCAGTCTTGCTGTTACTAATGCAAACCTTTCTAATTATATCCGTCTGTTGCATGATGCTGGGAAGTTGCACCCTCAGCCAGTCAGATATGATGAGAGACTTTAACAGAATAACTTATTACCTTCGTAAAATAAAAAATAAAATGGAAAAGTTCTCAGTGTTTAGTAAAAAATACCATTTAAAGCTGTCTGAATCGTCATATCCAAGTGGCCTGGATAAAAAGAAATCCGATCTGTGTTGTTCAGACTGTCATGAAAAGATAAGATACAGGCAGGGGCGGCCCGAGGCTTAAGCAAACTAAGCGGCCGCTTGGGGCCCCCAGACCATATGGGGGGCCCCCTGATGGTCTGGGGGCCCCCCATTGAATTTCTTATTGATCAGCAATCAGTTAACTTAAACAAGTATTACAAACAACTCTCGCAGTTTGGTACAAGTCTGTGGATCAATGATATTTGTTCATTGCTGAAACATTTCTCTGCAGCGGAGAATTGTTTATAACTGCTACACAGTAAGGACTCAGTCATGATTTCCTCAAACTGTAAAAGAATTCCTGATTTTAGTGATGTAATGGTTTAAAATATTGAATCAAATATTTTTCTGCATGACTGGCTTTATTTTCACTCTTATATTTAACTTTATGGTGCAAATTTCCAAGTGGATTGTTGAAAATTTCCAAAGTGCATTTTGGTTAAAACTCATCATCACCAAACGTCCACCAACGGGATCTTCTGTCACTTGGCAACTGTTTATAAAATACGTGGAGCATTTTAACTACTAAGTTAACATGAGCGCTTCATATAAGCATAAAAGTGGAGCGGCAAAGTGAAAAGAAAAGGAAAAAAGAGAGCAAGGAAAAACCATGTTACAAAAACTGTCCAGGAGATGAAGTTGACTTAATTGTTGTCAGCGATTCAGCCCCGCCTGAACACAGGAGGTGAGTTAATCACACATAGCCAACTAATTATCACTATAATAATTGTAGTAGCCCAGGCTTAGCTTATATCTCCTTTTCTCTCTCTCGGCGGTGACCAGCAGCCCCCCCCCCCCCCCCTCCCTCACATGCGCTGTACACTGAAAATGAAGCAGCTCCAGGTCTCATCTAGCAACAGGTGTCAGGCAGGCGCAGAATGATGAAAATCCTCATCTGGAATATTTTCCGACTGATCAAGCCTCGGAGTGAAGCAGTTCTATGACAGTAGAGAGCCTGAACAACTTTTTAGGTCACAGTATAAACCGATGGCCGCTCCCCGGTGAGTTAATCACGGCAGAGAGTTGAACTTTCACATTAAAACACCTCTGTCCCACTCGCTGGTCATCTGCACATGATGCGCTTTCAGCGTTTTTGGCACAGATATGGTGAGATTATAAAAGCTCTTATCCAAATATCCCTGACCAGTGACAAAAAAGAGGAGCGCAGTGAAGCGGCTCAGGAAAGCCAAAAGTAAATGTTCTTTCATTTTTTTGGTCAACATGCAAACCGAGATTCTTGAGTGCATAAACGTGCTTTTCAGCTCCTGCAAGCTGCAGACGCGGATATTCGGAAAGCATCGATTCTTCTGCACAACGCCATCAGTGTTTTAATAGAGTTAAACGCAGTTTGAAGCAACCAGGGCCAGAAAAGTTAAACGTCACTTTGATGAACTTTCTGAAGACATCACCCCCAGATGGGACCATCTTGTTGCAGAGAAACAAGCTCAGGGCTCCCATTGATTTAGCGTTATGGTGAGTTAAAATTCATGCACTTTTTATTCTTTTGTGGAGTATCTGTATCTTTCTTTGACTGCGTGTTTAAACGTTACCATAGTGACCAGAGTCAGAGCGTTAGGGTTGTGGTGGCCGACAGAGGGGGTGAGGGAGAGGAGGGGACAACTTTATTTCAACTGTTTAAAAACAACATTCATGTAGTGTTTTGTAATTATAGTAAAAAAAAATTTCATGTATATTAAGATAATGATGAAAGAAATGTGAATTTGCAGGTTCCCCTTGTTTATTTATTTTTCCACGTGCATTTTTAGTTAGGGGCAGAGATGATGTTAAACTTTGATGCTAAACAAACGCTGGGACAATTTTCCGAGGAAGCTGCTAATACACTATATATATATATATATACATAACCCCCCCGGTCAGTGGTAATATTGGCAAGCGATGGCCGGTCCGCAGTGACCACTGATATAAATGAATATATAATATATAATAAATGAGTGAAGATGAAATCTAATATGTTTTGTGACAGTTTGTATTCAGAAGATTTAATAAAAGAGTGAAATTTATTCGTTTATTTATTTATTTTGTATTAATACATAACCTCACTGTATTCGTTTCTAATATTCGCTATTACATTATAGTGTGACGTTTGTGTCAATCATCTTCTAGCATAGGTGATTCTGCGTGGTGGGGGGGGGGCCCCCAAATCAAATTCTGCTTAGGGCCCCCAAGAGTCTCGGGCCGGCACTGGATACAGGTCGCATATGGGCAAAAAAATCGGAATTGGGTCACTTCAGGCTGCAGTGTGAACGTAGCCAAAGTCACTGACATGGATCCGTCTGAAAAAAAAAAAACATTTCTAAGGCTTCCTGACTCCAGTCAATGACAAAATTACTCCAAGAACTTCATCCAAGTCCTGTTGCACAACAGTTTTAAAGTATAAGTCACACATAGTGGTATTTGGAAAGCTTTGCATACTTTGTTACTTAAGGATGATGAAGTAAAAACACTAAAAAGGTATTGCTGGAGAAACCTCGAAGACTCTACCAATCCAGCTTTAGAGGGAAGCTAATATCTGTCAAACGCAATAAAAGCTAGTCCTAAATGAAGAATCAGAATACCTATTATCTCTAAAGTTTTATTATTAATGCAAATATTAATCAGGTGTCTGTAAGAGGTGAGAGAGAGGCTGGCATTGCTAATGAGCCGATGGAGAGTTATGCGCCGTCTCTGCAGAGCTTCTCTGATTGTTTTAGCTTAATTTAACTTTCATTGAGCTGCTGTAAATGACAAAGCTGTAACTGTGCTACATGGCAGCCTGTGGACAGGTTGAAGCTTTCAGCAGGTTTAGCTGCAGTTCTAAGGTTATTTACACACAAAAACAAAATGATCAGTAATAAACATGAACTGTTTTCCACAGCCCACATTCTGGGTATTAATAATGATAGCATTGATTAAAACAGAAACATTATTAATACTGAATCTAAGATTTTAGCTTGACTGAAATGAGCTGTTTAGGTTTGTAATAGGAAAATAGTTGTAAACCTCTACAAATGATGAAGAACATTCTGGTTGTGTTTCTGACCTCCCAGTTTCCCAAAGCAAAGCCGTTTATGTCTCTTTTATCATAAATCCATTTCAGTAGTTATTGGGTCAGACTTGCTCTCCAACAGGACTACATGTAAGTTTAAAAACCAATAACAGGAGAGCCTCTGGCAAGTTCACACATGATTTATTACAAATGCTAAATGTAAGCAGGCAACTCTGTTTACAAATCCAAAGACCGGTTTTATACACTCACTGGTCACTTTATTGCAGCCACCTTGCTAGTAGCAGGACCCTGTTTTGCTTCTGAATTGTCTTCATGCTCCACGGGACGGAGTCAACAAGGAGTCAGACACATTCCTTGGAGACAAATCTGCAGATGGATATATTGTGTCTACATGTTCTCTTTTTGCATTTTTAATGCTGTTTTAGGTAGTTTGTGAACAAATTGTTACTCTCCTGATTATGCAAAAAGCCAAATTAGGGAACACGTTATAATTAGCTATAGCTGTAAACCTCCTGTACGGCACATCAACTGGTTTTTATGTTTTGAAACTAGGGTTGTTAAATTAATCAGTCATGATGTAATCAATGCTAAAACAAAACAACATTTATTCAAAGATACTCATTTGCATCACAACCGATTTAAATTGATCCATTCACATTTGCCCTCCTGGCAGCTTCTCACCTCAACACAGATCTGCTGTTGGAAGTTTAAACTCTGCTAACATGTTCAGTTCAGCTAGAAAATCGTCTGAGAGCCTCGTTATCAACAAGACAAACACAGAAACGTTGATCCTATTTGCCTTCCATATAAGGCAGACTGAAAGGAAAAAACATGTTGAATGATGCCACATGCTAGCCCCAAGCTAACACTACAACCTAGCACTTCAAGCTAACACTACAACCCAGCACTTCAAGCTAACACTACAAGCTAACACTTCAAGCTGACACTACAAGCTAACACTACAAGCTAACACGTCAAGCTAACACTACAAGCTAACACCACAAGCTAATACTTCAAGCTAACACTTCA
Source organism: Fundulus diaphanus (assembly GCA_037039145.1). Lineage (NCBI taxonomy): Eukaryota > Metazoa > Chordata > Actinopteri > Cyprinodontiformes > Fundulidae > Fundulus > Fundulus diaphanus. The sequence continues at coordinate 28,959,955 of CM073139.1, forward strand.
AGCTACTACAAGCTAACACTTCAAGCTAACACTACAAGCTAACACTACGGCTGTGTCTCATTCTGAATACTTCCGTCAGTGCACTGCTAATGTGCACTGACCACTTACTGCCGTAGTGCCCACTTTCGACCGTTAGTAGTGTTCCAAAAGGAACACTTATGTTAAAACACTTACCGGAAATGACGAGATGACGTGACGAACGCAACACACGTGACCGCAAATTTTTCAGACGGCCAAAAAATATATGCCATCGTTTTTTTTTTATAAAAACAACAATCGTTTACATTCACAGCATGTTGAAATTACATCGCCTCCGACGTCAACGCAGGAGCCTCCAAATATTGGCTGAACATGAGGTATGTTCGTGTATTTTACAAACACCTATCGAGTACAATGCCTCGTATTACCACCATTACTTACATTTATATGATTGCGGTGTCGCAGCTCCGGCTGTCTCAGCTGAATTGTCCGCCATTATTTTCAAAATGGGAACATCTTCCCGACGTCCTTAGCCCCTCCCTTTCCGCTTTGTAGTCAAGATGGCGCCCGTTTAGTGCGAGTAGGGTCCATCGTTACACACTGCATTTTGTGCCCGTTTTTAGGGGGTCATCCGGGTACTTTCAGTGCACTGACTTTTTGTGTTATCTACACTACCTACTTAAAACTAAGTGTTCAAAGTGTAGAAGTAGGTGGAATGAGACACAGCCTACTACTTAACACTACAAGCTAACACTTCAAGCTAACTGGGCATTTCTTTTATTTCTGTGCGACCCGGAACCTTATGACCGACGCACCGGCACTGGTCCATGGCCTGGAGGTTGGGGACCACTCTTTGTATTTCCCGGTGTGTGAAGGATGCTGTATAAATAAACTTGTCTTGTCTTACAGGAAGCTAGCAAAAACAGTCAAAACATTTTTCTTTGATTTTGTGAAGTTAAAGACCCCAGGAGGGACAAGTTTTTACTGTAAAAGCCAGGAAAAAAATAATAAAAATAATCAAACTGCAGAGAGTGAGAAATGTTCTGCTGTGCATGTTTTCTTTTTTAACAAAATAAAAAGGAAAAACTACCTAATAGGCTTTCCTGTAATGGTCATGTAAAGCTCCCTCTGCCTTCATCGCTGCTAAAGATGTGGAAAAAGCAACACTTTTTTTTTTTTACCAATAATCCAACCTCTTATTTTAATTATTTTTTTAGATAAAAAAATCATTAGAAATTGTGTGCCACAATTAAAGGCACACCTAGACATGTTTTTTATTAGTAAAATATTAGATTTGCGATTTCCCTAAGGCGACATGATCAATATATCAAAGTCACCCTTCAAAATCGGAAATACATGAGTACGTGACATTCAAAAAAGAAATATGTGTTCATGAGTCATGACTGCAACAAGAGAACAGCCGGTCTAAATTTCTCCATATCTGTGGTCAGAGCAACAGCCAAATTGTTTGAAACCACTGGAACTGTGACAAACGGGGCTCATCTGGGCGAGGAGGATGAAGTGTAAGGTAAAAATATCTCCAAAGCCCAATTCTTCATTGTCAGATTGCATCCATCTACTCTCAATAGCTGTTAATCTTTGCAGGGTCACACATTGCCGATTTGGGGCAAGAAGCAAGGTACAGCCTCATCACACGACTACGGCGTGAAACACATGGGCCATTGTTATGCATTGAGTCAGGGCCACTGTAGCGTCAGAAGTACACAAAACTAGCTCTTTTTAAAGGCCAATAAACTTTTACAAGTAGGATGACGTGCTTTGACAGTTTGACTTGAATGTAATTGAAATCTAATTGACATGAAATAGAATCCGCGAGAAATTCTAGGAATAATAGGCAATGTACCCAGGTATGCCGTGAAAGGTATTACAGTGTTTAAAATAGTAAAACAAAACATTTTAGCTGGTTAAATAAAGGTTAAATAAAACAATATAACACAAGGATGTCAATATTAATTTATAGTATTTTATTAGTGGCGTTTATGAAGGGTAGACAATCTGAATTTATGGACATTTTAGCAATAAACATATGTTTTAAGCTAGCTATAGCGTTTTAACGTGATGACACGCCTTTCCCCTTTGTCTGCCTTTGCCTCTGTGCTGTTGTGACAGCCAGGGGGCAAGGGTGGAGGGGGGGGGGGCTATCCTCAGTCTGGGAGCTTCAGCGAGGCTACAAGACTTGACTGAGCTGAATGGACAGTGTAGATTGTTTATATTTAAAATATCAAGCTGGACCTGAACTGAGCCTTGGGTTTTGCCACTCGCCGATAGCTCAGCTCATCAGGAACGACAGCCAGACTGAAGCATCACAAAATGTCCAGATGGCAAGTCCGCCCCTGAAACCCTCCTTTTAGCCTAAATATCTGTTAAGAAATGTCACCTTTAAGGCCAGAAACCAGTAAACTGCGATCCAATAATGCATCTTACGGTATTAAAAAATAGATTGGAAGCATGGCGATCTTTTTAACACTAGGTATAACTGTCAACACTATAATTGCATAGTTCCCACAATGCTTATGGTTTTATCTTAAGGTGAAAGTGCATATTTCATCTGCAGTTTCCTCATCTTTAATTTCAGCCATATTTTATAATAAAAATCAGATAAGATTTACTACGGCTACGGCTGTTTTTTTGACAGATTTGTGCTCATTCCGCTTTAGAACAGCATGGTTTTGTTGACCTGTCAATGAATAACAATGGCGCCTGTGTGTGCACGTCACTAGCTATAGCAGCTAATAGAAGTTATCCTATCCAGTAATATATATCAATGCTCTTACCTGCAGCAGGTAGGCAAAGCATTTAGGCTAACATGCACATCTTTGGACGATAGGCGGGAGTCCAAGTAGCCAGACATGCACAGGGAGATCTGCAGAAAGGCCTTTCTGAACCAATAATTTCATGACATTTCATATGTTTGACTACATGCAGCTCGAAAAGATATTAGGTCACTCTAGTTAATGCCTCTTGTACACAAACACAAGCTATCTGACACGAGAGCTCTGGAAGCAAAGTATTACAAGAAACACCCGATCGTCGTCAAACCAGGTTTGGAGTCAAATTGTGGCGCGATTACATAAATCCTCACTGCCAAGGAACGAAACACGACAGGAACAGCAATGCAGGGAAATTATAATAAAGAGTGTGGCCAACTCCATCATGTTTAATTAAAGTTTCACAGGCAGGACTTGGATTTGTTTTGACTTTCCCTGCCAAGAAAGTCTCTAATTAAGCAGGATGGTAACTTACAAAATCCTGGCCATTGAACGCAGAGTGGGGCCACGTGTATGTGGGTTATTAACACCGCTTTCTTTTTAATAAAGTGGTCCAAACCCCCGCCAAAAAGAGACAAAAATCAGAAAATAAGCATTTATTTCAAGTCTAGTCTTTGATTCCACCATGAAATAACCTGAATTCAGCTGCCAAGGCGCGGGCGTACTCTTGTATTGGTATCTAGGATGAAACAAAGCTGAACCAGCGTATGCATGACTGACAGGATGCTGGGTAATATAGCCTCTGTGAAGGCCCATCTCATTGGCTAAATGATCCTCAGCGAGAGTTATAAGGACAATCTCAGAAGCAAAGCCCAACCGCGTGTTGACATTGCTTGACGACGTGCTGCCAGTTTTTTTTATTTGCTGAAAAAAAGTAAGTTGAGATCCTTGGCTTGTACAAATGGATCAAATACATGAATGTATCTGCTCCGGTGATTTTATCGGCCCTGTTATCCCACACAATGATCCAAAATATTGAACGAGGAATGTCAGCAAGACTAACGACTCCATTTCCAGTAAAGTGTGAACGTTTTCTGCTCATGACGGATGTGTTTACAGTGCATCAAACGACCTTGATGACAGATGGCGGTTGTTCTGCCACTCTTTTCCTGTTTTCTCTGCATATCTCTGTGGCTAATAAGAAGACAATTAACAGAAACACGGGGAGAATCAGAAACATGCTGCCATTTATAATGAGACCGGGGCGTCCGATACTTTAAGAACGGCAGAAAGAATATGCCTTCCGCTTTTTTTAAACCTTCAAACGAGCTCACTGGAAAAATCTTACCGTGGAAAGTAAAAGTAGCAGCTTGAGCTGGCAGTATTTAGAAGAAAAGTTAGGATTTAGCTAATTCTGCTCCATGTTTTGCCACTTAATCAGGAGGTAGATAATTTGAAGGATTTAGAAAGAAACATGGGTACAAAAATGTTCAGTTGCCAAATAATCCTCAATTTATGTCATTAATGGCTCCATAAATCCGAGGAATAAAATCTAGCAACGTCCCAATAAAGAGATGGTCTCAAAATCATTTGAAAGCAATAAGTGTGAAGTAGATTCAAACGTTTGTCTCCACTGGAGAAAGTCTGAGATGTAACAACTAAATTAAAACTAGACCAAAAACACAATTATTTCTGTGGGTTTCAGCTTGAAATCGTACACCACCTCTGCCGTTCCATAAAACAAAAGACATTTAAAGGTTTGAGCAGCGGATTTTGGTTGTGGGTTGCAATCCTCCACAGTTTATTCTGCTATGGACCCCTGTTTATTGGATTGGATCAACACAGGGGAACCAATTCCTTATTGACTTATTGAATACCGACAGCCTTCCCCCTTCCAGCAGCTACTGTCGCCCTGGGCAACTGCCCATTTAGCCTATATAAGAAAAAACAGCAGTGGGTGGAGTCTAAAAAGGACACAGTTGTCTCTATATGAATGATCCCACAGGAACACACTGCAAAAAGGGAACTAAAAGTAAGTAAGATTTTCTCTAAAGGAGTGTATTTGTCCTTGATTTCAGTTAAATAAGATTGTCTGCCAATGGAATGAGTATTATGACCCCTAAAATAAGATAATTAGATGGCAAACATTATAGGCATTTTAAAATCTTACCATAGAAAATATTAAGTCTTTCTCTTTTAATAACCAAGCTTTTTGCATTTATTCAGTAAACTTCTCTAAATACAGCAAGTATTTTAAAAGCCATTGGAAACGTTTTGTTTTTGTTGGGATTATTTTCCCTCAATTGTTTTCAATCAAGTACAAAAGAAGGTGAAAACTGGATGCCTTTTACATATTAAGATAAATGAGATAAGTTAGGTTTTGAATTTACAATGATTTGCAAATCCTTTTCCTACATAAATGTCTGATTATTTTATTTGTTTAACAAAAACATATTGCATGTTTAATTTACTGTTGAGCAGGTAGAAGAAATTCTAAATAAAATCTGTAATTTAAGTTGTTTTATGACTATTTTTTTGGAAATCTGGATTTAAAAACCATTGGATACCACAGGCTAAATGTCTCCTTTTGTAAATACTGTCCCTAATTCCTTGTTTTTCATTGTCTCTAATTAACTAACCACCCCTTCTGTGTACCTATTTAGCCGTCTTACCTTGATCCGGTCCTGTTGCTGCTTAGCTTCGGGTTTTGTTAGGAAAAGCTTCACCCTGAACCAGCATTCAGTGCACCTGCGTTTGGGTCCGTTCATCACTTCCTATAACAGAAGAGAACTTTATTTATTCTTCTACTTCTTGGACCAGATCACTTCAGGCAATTTTATTTGACCAAGGTTTCGTGGAATTCGCTGAAAAGCGGCTCCTTTATGAAATTAGTTTTCTATACATGCTACGGCACACAAAAGACGGGTTTTATCAAAGAGCGGCATTGAATACATTATGGTTCATGAGCCGCTGAAGGCACGCTGCAGACAGACGCTTTTGTTCTTCAAACAATGGCAAATAAAAAGTGTTTCTCACACGCTTTCCCCACAGCAGGGAGAAACTTTTCAAGGGTGCTTCCGGTAGCTTTCCCTGACAGTAACGCAGAGCAGAATAACCTCCTGTTGGGTTGCTACATGAACTTACACAGAACAGCTGCTCAGGTAATGGTAAAGCTACTTCAATCTAAGCCTAATTGTAGTTCAACCACTTGTTCTGGTATATAGATCCTTCTGAAAGAAACCGTAACAAAGGTTTCACACAGACTTGTCTGGTGAGCGAGCTGTTTGAATCGTCCGTGGTTATGCAACATCCTCTGCTAAGTGAAAGAATCGCCTTTTAGTTCCCCACTTTTCTGCTACGTCCATAAACCGCAGCGGTCGATGCTTTTCAACTTGAGGTTGCGCCAAACTGTTGCCAAGACGACATCCGAGAGGAGAGCATGGCTGCGGCGTGCAAATATCGTTTAGCAACATGCAAACAGCACAAAGTGTCTTTATCTTTCTGCATTACAGGCCTCGTTAACTCATTAATAGCTTATAACAAATTAGCCTCTCTGATTGCTTCAGCGGCTTTAAACGCAGGCGTTAACCCCTGCACATCAGCCGACATTATTTCTGATCACCGCCGGCTCTTTCAGATGTCAATTTTCGTTTCGGGTCTGTCTCACTGTGAATATTGGGTTTAATCATCTGTTCGTTCACCTGAAGGCCTTGGAGACGTTCACCCAGGAGAGCCGGGATGTTTTAATAGATGCTGATTAATTGGACTGGCCTGTTTTCCCCCACTGTGTCTCCATATTAAAGTTTTGAAATGGCTTCGGGTCTAGAAACCGTCCTGTCCGTCCATTTCTGGAGCGAAAGGCGACACGGAGGGAGCTGACGTGAGAGAAGGAGAAGAAGAGACCGCTGTGGGAGCCTTGATCAATCACGAGATGTTTGGCATTAACAGTAAAACAGGGCTTTGATTCAGCAACCACGCCCAACTCGTTCCCTGCGCCATGAGCTCAGCTCAGTGGTTTTAATGGACGACATGCATCACGCAGCGAGCCGACTTCTTAACAGGGCAACGGGGAACAAGGCGCTCCGCTCGCCGAAGCCAGGTAAACAAAATAATAAAAAAGACACACAAAACAAATAAATTAGCCCTTTTTTTTTTAGATTGGAGGAGGATTAATTGTTTCTGTTGCCAAGCAACTCGTTTGAAAAAAGGGGGGAAATTTGGGAGAAATCAAATTGAATCTAATAAGCCTCAGAATAACAGAGCATTAATTTTAATTCGCAATGTTCTCAGATAAATGTGTTTTTCTTTGAGGACATTTCTAAATGGAATAAAACCAAATTTAAACATATCTTTTAAAAAACAAAAAGAAGCTGTGGTGCTGTTTGTTGCAGAGGTTTTCATTAGGAAAAGGGGAATGAGGACTCGGTCGTTGTGTCACTCCTCAGCATGGCCTGGCGGAGAGTGGCTTTTCTAAATGAGTGTGTAGCTTCCTTTTTAAATATCAGTGTGGAGAAAATGAAAGGAACGTGCTTAGACTTCCTACCATCTCTTCTGCAACAATCAATAATCAAACTGTTGAGCTGGTACAAATGCCTCGGGGGAGCCGGTGGCCAAAAAGTCACACCGGCGTTTGCACCTTTACCAAAAGCGTCCCTCTTTTAATGTCTGTTCTGTTTTTATGAGGATATTTTATTCCTGTTTTTATTGACTGCGTTCCCACCTTTGCTTTTATCTGCTTGCACGGGTCACTTTCTGTTCAAAACAAGAAACGTCTGCAGTGTAAACATATGCAGTGAAATTGCCGGCATGCCCCTGAATGAGCCGTGTGACCTCTACATCTCTATGAAAGGCTAAAAGCACCCTGGCTGGGTGTCCAATGTGTGGCGCGGGGGCCAATATGCGGCCCTCAGAAGGATTTTTTGTGGCCTCGTGGAACACAGTTCAATATTGGCCCAACTTTGGTACATCGGTGCTCTTAAAAACTAAATATGGGGTGAAACTCTTACTGAGGCCAGGTCCTTAAAAATGTAAATCTACCTAAAACAGAACGCACAAACTATTCATCTTTTATTAGACCGCAAACATCCAGGCCTTTTATTTAAAAGCCGACTTGGCTGAAGAGGTTTTGAAGGAAAGTCTGCAGTGATTTACAGATCCCTTTTCTACAGAAATGAGATGACTATTTGTTTCGTTAAAATGCATTTATTTTATGGACTAGAAGGTAAAAATTAAATAATGTGTTTTCACTTTTTATATAAATAATTTAAAAGAAATGTAGTTACAGTTTGAGACCCCAGAGGCTAAACGTCTGGGCGGCTCTGCTTTAAAGGAAGAGTTTTTCACAAGGAGACTGAAAACATGTTTTATCACTGCTGCTGTCAGCCTGGTGAACTCTTTTTCTTATAATATTGCTGTTTTGTGCTTGTTTTTAGGTGACAACAAATTGCCCCTCTAGGGCATAATAAAGTTTACCTTTGACCCTCTGATGAGCCTCATTAATCTGAAGCACCAAACGGTGAGAGAAAGCAGAGCGTCTAACCGCCCACCAGTCTCTGCACTTCACATCAACAACAGAAAGACCTCAAATACAAAGCAGGAGCACCAAAATTAGCTGCCACAGAGGGGGTAGGTTACATTATGGTCACCATATTTACCAAATTAAAAGGCAGTTTCAGTCTTAAATGCTTCTTCTCACTAGCAGAAACTAATTGAAATAATGATTTTGCCATGGAAACATTAAATACATACAGCCGGTTTTGTTAGACTTGTTGACCTTGTCTGTCGACGCTCTACAAGCCCACGATCAAATTACCAGGCTTCGTAATGTTCATCTTGATACTTGAAACTAATAGTGAGGGATTTCCATGACAATTAGATAACTTTTTCCAGGTGTAGCAGCCTCTTCAGGCTAATCAGCATCAGTCCACTGCAGGCACATTTATAATAAATCCACAGCTGGTAGAGGTCTAGATGTTGCAACACCAAACAAGTCAGGGACAAAGTTGTTGAGAAGTACAAGTCAGGGTTGGGGTTATAAAAGAAAATATCCAAATCTTTAATGTTTCTCCGGAGCGCCATTAGACCCCTCATGACTATATGGAAAGCAGATGGTGCCACAACAGATCTGCCAAATGATGGTCGCCCACCAGAACACCCAGACTGGACCAGTAGGGCATTACTTTGTGTTAAAGATGACAAGCCATGTTTGAATTTGCCAAAAGGAACGTGGGTGTCTCTCCACATTGGTGGCAGCATCATGCTGTGGACATGTTTTTCAGCAGCAGGGACTGGAAAACTGGTCCAGGTCGAGGGAAAGATGGGATATTCTGGACCAGAACCTCAGTCTGCCTGTGATCGGAGACAGCAGTACAACGACCCAAAGCAAACACTGGGTTTGTTTGGTCTTTCCATTAATCAAATGTTATTTTTTCTGTTGACTGACAAAGATTCTTGATTGATCGAATGATTCTTGAATTGTGAAGGATAAAAGTTGAAAGGATGTGCCATTTTTACAGTGGTGTGCACATTTCTGAGCGTTAAACAATTTCAAATTAGTCTTAAAAATAATATTTGGCAGAACAACTGCATGCATATTATAGTTTAAATCTGAGTTTTGATTAGTAGTGTGTGCCATATCGGTATTTTAAACATTATCATGTATTAGGGCTGTAATTTCTCCTTTATGAGTTGTGTAAAATACATTTTATTGCTTTACTTCAGATAGAAATGAGCTACAATTTTAGTCCTTTCAACAAAACAATCTAATTTTCCATTTTTCCTGCCGAGCTGCACCACTTAGCTTTCATAGCAGAGGAACCTGCGGAAGTGACTTTTATTTTACGCGACAGTGAGCCTAAAAGTGTATGGTCAGGGGGAAAAAATGCCAACTAATCATCACAACTGAGTCAAGAACACAGGCAAAGAGACAGAAAAAGTGATTTGGCATTAATAATAGAGAACCGAGAGCCGACTGAAGGACAGGAGCGAATGAACGGGAGTGATGTAAGATACTGAGGCTCAGGAGAGAGAGCTGGGAAGCGTTTTAGATGAAGGTCTCCTCATTCATCTCTTTTCATTTGGCCCACTGTGACAGAGGAAGAATCGTGCAGCTCAGAGCCGCTGCGGGTCGGGTGCAACCTCCGAGTCCATCTTCTGAATGCTCTCAAAGCATCCACACAGACAGATTGTCTTAAAGAAACCATCAATGCTCATAAAAAAAGACTGACAGATAAATAAGGGGTTCTTTTTTTTTCTTTTTTGGTGTCTTTGAATGGAGGGACCTCGACTTTGCCTCCAGTTTGCCTGAGGGCACCGGGGGACTTCTGATAAATGGCCACTTTTCTACAGGACCGTCTTTTTGTTGCTGGGATTTTTAGTGCATTTGGTAACTCTGCAGGCTGTCAGAGAGTGGAGCAGCAGCGCTCGGGTCACTGAAGCCTCCAGCTGGAATATGTCTGTATCCGGATCCCCGCTTATAAAAGGATGTCTGAACTTTCCAGGTGGAGACGAAACCCTCAGTTCTCAGGTTGTATGTGTGGGTTTAAAGAAAACACCGGAAGCTGATTTGCATTCATGACGCGTTAACCCCCAAGCTTGACCGTAGCTGGTGGCTGCATTTAATTACCAGACGTGTTCGTTAAATTAATAATAATCTCCTGCTGCGACTTTCAGCCTCTCAAATAAGCGCAACGAGACTGAGGGAAAATGGTAGCAAGCCGTCCAGCTAACTTGGAGCTCGCCTAAAGCTGAAATGATCACAGCGGCTGCCAATAAAATGATGGAGGAAACCAAGTTCCTCCCAGGATTAATCAGCTGGTAGCTTTTAGTGGCCGAGACTCTCACTCTCACATCGTTGTGCAGGTATTTTACAACTTGGCTTCAGTTCGTTTATGTGTGGACTGGGTCATTTACGCAGCTTGATCAACAACTTTCACCTGTTCTGTCGCAGAATTGCTTCGCTGTTTGGGATCATTAAACTGCTGGTGGCCCAGTTCGAGTCAAAACCTGAACATTGTTGAAATTAGTATGTGCCCATCTTACCCCGGTTTAAGATTTGGCAGTAAAGGAGAAACAATTTATGAGAGGCAAACATTTAAAATATGCATATTTATTTCATTTGGAATTCCAAGAGACAAAGAACTTACAAGCTTAGTTTGTTACCCACGTCTTTCTCCCAGGCATTGCAGTTTTTTGTCTAACCTCTTCTTCGCAAACCCATCTTTTTATCAGAATCCTAGCCCCTCCCGATTAGTTTGGAGTTTTTGGGCCCAGACACTGTGTCTCCAGGTTCTATCTGCTCCAAAAACATTGAGGGTGTTTTCTCAAGGTCTTCATTCAGTAAAGCTGATTTAGTACCCAACTTGTCCTATCAGGGGTCAACCCAAATGACCTCAAGAACCATAAAATAGCTCTCAGACCTTAAAACAAACACCCTGAGAGCTGTGTGTTTTCTGTCTCAGAGGGGAGACACAGTTTAGAGGCCAGAAGCACCTCTAAATATCTAGAATAAAAATGCCTGATTAATATAACAACTAATGATATTTTCCACAACAACATATTTGACTCATTGAAAGTTGCAGCTGCAAAAACAAGCCCGTATCATTACGCCTCCACCACCATGCTCGGCGTTTTGTATGAGATATTGGAGCTGAATAGCCGTGTCTCTCGGTAGAATGAGGGCCTGCTAATTGGAAATTACCCTACAGCCCTTCCCAGATTGTCAGGCAATAACGGCTCACTGCTGATGTCTTTCCCCTTCTGCATTGTCCAGACGAATGAAACTGTTAGAAAAATGTGAATGTAATCATTTTATTTCTATCAAGTTACAGGTATTTGGTTTGTTTTAAGAGTTTGCTTTCAGGAAGGTTCTGTTGTATTTAACCTTAGACAGGGAGAACAAATGGTTCTGCAACAAAGCTTGCTCCCATGTTTGTTTTCCACCCCCATGTTGTAACCTCCTGACCCATTCCTCCTGACCCAACCCTCCTGACCCCCTCTTTGATGTGTGATAATAAAGGCAGAAGGACAGAGATGACTCGGCGCAGACGAACCTAAACTTTCAGGGAGTGCAGTTCTCCGTTTGGGTTCATCTGTCCTTTTCTATAGAAAATGTCTAAAACTTGTGTTGTGTGGTTTTCATTCTAGGATAAAAGGGGTTATCTTTAATAACCCTATCAGAAACTTTATTTTTATACAAGGTCAGCCTTGTTGATGATCAATTCATCTGTTGATTAGCTGCACCTGTCTGCTAATCTCCATCGTAAACCAAGTGGAGGTGGAAACAGTGTCCTCACAGGGCTGGAAACAAGTGTTTGCCCTCTTACAGCCTTGTTTTTGCTTTTTTTTTGGTCAAAGTTAAATCATTTAGATCATCGACAACATTTTTAATCACAAAAAGTAATTTTCAAACTACAATTTCATTTACAATGGGGAAACCACCATCCAATCCAACATGAGCCTTTGTAAACAAGTAGTCGCCCTTTTTGTTAAACTATGAATTTACTGGGAATAACCAGATTTTGACTGGGAAGTTGAGTTTCATTTCAAAAGCCACACCAAGCCCTGATTACCAGCAGACGTGTAGAATCAAGAAATAAATTATATTAAACCTGTGTGGCAACAGAAAGTAGCTAAAAATACAAGCACACGCGTTTCTGCTCTTTGACATCAAGCCCTGAAGGACAATGTCCAGCCATCAGTTTGTGGCCTTAGGCTCAAGTCCACTCGGGTTATGCAGCAGCAAAACCACCCAAATAACAGAAAAATCTACCTCTGGACATAATAATGAAACAAAACATGGGTTTTCAAGTGTCCTAAATTAGAGTCTGGACTTTAATTTAATTTATATGTGAATGAGAGCAACACAGTTGCTAGTCGGCGATGTGAAAAGACTCACTGCCTGTTATCGCTTGATGAATCTTGCTGCCGCCAAAGGGGGGGTTATTACTTTCCCCCCCATAGAACCTAGGGCTGGACGATATGGCCAAAACTTATATCACGGTATGTTACTTAATTTCGGTCGATACGATATCGATATAAATGAAATAAAAGCCTCAGAAAGACAGCAAAGAATGCCCACAACAGATGCCTGTACAAACTTATGACAATTAGTTTGCCATGTTTATAAAACTCCTCGAATATAAGATTTAAAAAAATATAAAACACATTAAATTAGACAAAACCCGGAACGTCAGTCAGTGACATATGCTGTAATCACAGACTGTAATGTATATTAAAATATTGGAAATGTCATATCACCTTTATTGAATAAAGTTTTATCGCGATATATACTAATATTGAATTATTGCCTTCCCATAATAGAACCAGGTTGGTTTTTCCCCTCAGTAAATTAAGTCATCATTCAAACTGAAGAAACCAGTAAGAGAGCAAATACTTTGTTACAACACTAAAGTTTTCCTAAGGCTGTGAGTATAATTATAGGAGTAAAAAAACAAGCGAAAAATGAAACTAGTTTGTTAATCCAGAATGAAATAAAAAAAAAAACTGCAGCATTACTGTTAGCGCTACAGTGTAAGCAGATAACGCAGATTATTAGGTAAGAGATGACAAGCTGTGCTGCTGGAAAAAGCCACTGCACTGCAAAAGGGAACTAAAAGTAAAATTTTCTTGAAATGAATGTGTTTTTCCTTGATTTGAGCAAAAATAAGACTATTTGCCAATGGAATGATTATTTTTCCCCCTAAAATAAGATTATTAGCTATCCTGCACTTAAAATATGATGGAGATGAATTGTTCTTATTTTAAGTGCAAAAATCTTATTCCATTGGCAAAAATTTTTATTTACAAGCTCAAATCAAGGGAAAATACACTGATTTCAAGAAAATTTCACTTACTTTTAGTTCACTTTATGCAGTGTGAACCAGTTGGAGAGTAAACCTAGAGGACACGAGCTGCAGGGAGGAACAAACAACACGACAGCCCCTGTAATCAGCTCCGATCGCCTTTCCTTCACTGAAGACAAGCCAGACACCGGGCCTTTCATCACCGTTTAGCTGAAATCATTTAGACAATCCTTTTCAGGCAGAAGAACAGCTTCGTTAGAGAGCGACTCACGCGACAAGTTTTAATTCAGCGAGCCGCTTCTTCCTGACTCCGTCGCCGAGCCCACCATGTATAATTAGATGCCAGTCATGGCGATGGGGATCTCCGTAGAGCTGTTTGAATTAGATTTCAATCTCCAAACAGGCTGGGGTAGGCGAGCGTCGTCGTTAAGGCCGGCTTATGAAGCCCTCAGCCGCTCCATTAAGTTGTTTTGTAATTAATTTAGAAGTCTGTGTTTGGCGTCTGAATATCAGAGCGAGTTTGAAAAGTCGGGCAGCTCTGTTGCAGCTAATGTATTCTCCCTGAACCTGCCTCCACACACACCAGAAAGACATCGCACAAAGAAATCCATCTTGCTCTTTTCTTCAGCTGCTGGAGGACACGAGAGAATAACACATACATCTTTATTAGACCTGAGGCAGAGAAGGAAAAAAAAAAAAAAAGCTCTGTTATTTATGTGCAGAGTTTCTGCGTTTTCTGATGTGGCTGCACGGCATACGCCACCGTGGCCGACCTCCTCCCTCCTGCTCGGGAGCTCTGGTGATGATCAACCGTGATTTGCATGTTTCTGCAGTGGAGGAAAAGATCTGCGTCGTCCAAGCGGCAGCCGGTGCCATCCATCAGAGTGAAGACACCTGCAGAACTTCAAGGATGCTTGTTTGAGTCCGGCAAAGATAAATGATACATTAACAAACATCTTATCTGGAAGAAGCATTACACCCAAACTACGTTTTAGTCAGAAAGTCACAGCTTGAGCTTTTGTTCCGTCTCCAGACGTAAGAAGGTAACGTGGGCTTCTTTACAGTTCAATTTCAGGCTCATCAACAGCAGCGAACGAGCACGGCTCGACATAAAACCACTAATGGCGACATTACCAACACTTAAGGCAACCGCGGTATTGTAGGGGCCAATTCAGCTATAACTGCTATCGTTTATCTCTTTAATAAACAGAAGTTCAGGCCCGTTTGGTCCAAACAGAAGGCTTCACTGCTAATGGAGACTCTAAAACCAGAGCGCCCAGTTTGAGGGTTCAAAATAACAGCACTCCAACAGAATTAAACAAAATTAACCACCACATGTGGTAGAAAGCATATTTCCACAAGCCATAACAGTCAAAGAGAAAACATTAGCACAGCCTGTGAGGACCTGTGGACATATGAAGCAACAATACTGAACAAAACAACTGCCAACATGTCCAGGTCCGACCGTCCAGGCAAGTTCACCCTGAAAGTAGACTGAAAGGTGCTCGAAGAAGTCCCCAAAAACCCCAAAGTATTGGTACCGGGCCCATAGAAGGCTGTTTGCACAATCAGGAACAGGCGGTAAAAGGTTTAACTTAATGGGAACAGCATACAGGCCTAAATCAGACTTTCGCTCAGTTCTTTCTGAAAATGTTTCGACACCAATCCAGGAGTCTTTTTTAGCTTATACGCTTATAAACATGCTAGCATTCACACCAAGAAATAGCTTCTAACGACCCAGGACAGTGGCGGGTGGGTCATTGATTGAGGACGATGGGCCTCCATGTCCTTAAAGACAGCAGTGCACCACCTGCAGGTTGCTCAAGTGCGAGCCGCCAGAACTGATAAAAATAGACTCCTGGATAGATGTCGAAACGTTTCCAGAAAGAACTGTGCAAAAGTCCGGTCACCTCCGATTTAAGCTGTTGCGATGACCTGAATAACCGAGGATTTGCACAGGCAACTTATGGGAAAATAACCTGGCAACAGTGGAAAAGCATGGAGGTGGAGGTGTCATGGTTGGGGGAGTGGAGGGGTGGAAGGAGTTTTTTTTCTTCCTTTTTTGCTAAAGAGCCTCAAACTTCTGCCTTTCCTTGACCTTTTCGGACGGAAACACACGATTCCAGTCAAATCCGGGCCTACAGCCTTCTGAAAGTGAACTAAAAAGTGCCCGATCTCTACTTTCCAGACATTTTTGTTGATTTCATGTCATGCAAAGGATTGTGGGATTCTTTAAAGCTCCTTAGCTCCAGCGAGAGACATCGTGAACTCCCTATGCTAAAGGAGCTACGAGAGGAAGCATACTGCCTCCTTTCCTACCTCCTTCCTTACTGACTGCACTATTCGGACAGCACTTATCATGGCGACCGCTAAAGCGCCCTCACCCAATAGAGGTATTGGGATGCAGCCATTTACTTCAACAGACAAATTATTTCCTGGATAAGGCTTTACGAGACATTTTTAATTTTAACAGGAAATATTTTGCATACACCCGGGATGTTTAAGTATTAGATCTCTTTACAGAACGAGTTCATAACGACCAAATAGAGCTACTGCCTGCAGGGTTGATACTCTGAAACTATTTAACTGTTTTTAAAGGTTGCCAATGGGAACATAGTTAATTCACCACGGTTCAAATATTCAACTCAGGTCAGACAAGTGAGAAGTAAAGATAGTTTAAGAAGGGATTTGGGGTGTTAACTCCTGTTTCAATTGCCGTCCAGTAGGTATTCAGAGTTTCTGCAGGAATAATTATTAATATGTGAAATATTGCAATGTAAAATGTCTGAAACAAATGATTAAATATTTTGTCCATATGCGCATTAGTGGAGACAAAAAAAGGTGAGGTGTGAAATATGGACTAAAATCCTCACTGAGTACTAAAGTCATAAAAACTAAAGCTGAACATCAACATGATGGATAAACGTGTGCAGGAATAAGTGGTTCTCAGAAGAAAATCCATTAATGCTTCCTTTACCATATTCAAGACTCGTATTTGTAAGTATGAGACACTGAATTTAAATAAAATATTGTATTAGTGGAGCAGCACTAAAAGCTGTGCTCTCAGGTAGGCTGACGGTCTTCTAATAACGGCTAAGGAGATCAGTATGAGGAGGACATTCACGTTTTACCGGCCGTGCTGTTCTTATTCTCCGGTTTTATTCAAATGTCATGTTAGTTGACTCAGAATAGCTCTTAGCATTTATTCATCCTTTCACACATTGTAGGCCAGGAAGAAAAAACACAGAGTTGGCGACTGACAGCTGAGGTTTACAGCAATCCTAAAGATCCCACTTCAGTTTTCCACCTTTACACCGGGGTTCCTGATCGTTCTTCCATAGTTCACAACACTTTTTGGCAAATATTTTTTTACAGTGGGCAGGTTTAAAATATGTTACCTGGAAAGGAGGAAGGAAGGAGGGAGACAAGGAAAATATAAGGTAGGAAACAAGAGAAAAAGTAGGAAGGACACAGACGCAAGGCAAGACGTGCACAACAAAGGAAAGAAAGACAAGGAAGGAAGGAAGGAAGGAAGGAAGGAAGGAAGGAAGGAAGGAAGGAAGGAAGGAAGGAAGGAAGGAAGGAAGGAAAGAAAGACACTCGGAAGGAAGGAAGGAAGGAAGGAAGGAAGGAAAGAAAGACACTCGGAAGGAAGGAAGGAAGGAAGGAAGGAAGGAAGGAAGGAAGGAAGGAAGGAAGGAAGGAAGGAAGGAAGGAAGGAAGGAAGGAAGGAAGGAAGGAAGGAAGGAACAGACTACAATGGAAGGAAGGATAACACTAGGATGGAAGGACAAGACTAAGAAGGAAGGAAGGAAGGAAGGAAGGAAGGAAGGAAGGAAGGAAGGAAGGAAGGAAGGAAGGAAGGAAGGAAGGAAGGAAGGAAGGAAGGAAGGAAGGAAGGAAGGAAGGAAGGAAGGAAGGAATATTAAGATATAAAGGAAGTACAAGGGAGGGAGGTAAGATAGGGAAGAAGGAATACCCTAGGAAGGAAGGGACACACTAGGAAGGAAGGAAGAAAGAAAGAAAGGAAGGAAGGAAGGAAGGAAGGAAGGAAGGAAGGAAGGGAGGAAGGGAGGAAGGAACACACTAGAAAGGAAGGAAGGATAACACTAGGATGGAAGGACAAGACTAGCAAAGAAGGAAGACACTATGAAGGAAGGAAGGAATATGAAGATATAAAGGAAGGACAAGGGCGGGAAGTAACAAAGGAGGCAAGGAAGGAAGGAAGGAATACACTAGGAAGGAAGGAAAGACAAGTGAAGATATAAAAGAAGGACAAGGGAGGGAGGTAAGACACAAGGGGAAAAGCAAGAATATAAAGGAAAAGGAAGGAGAGAAGCGAGGATATAAATGCAGGACAACTTTCTGACTAAGGCAGAGAGAAAATCCTGAAAAACAACTGTTTTCCAGACTTTTCCAGACTGCGTAGGAACCTAAACGCCGTCTGCAAGTTAAAGGTCACAGCAAGATCACTTTTCTGTTTCTGTTCCACAAGTAAAAGCGATCAGAAAGTCACAAATTGCAGCCCGTTTAAAAACAAAGCAATTAATCTCCGACATTAAACATTTACAGGTTCCTTCACACCAAATTGTGACAAATTATACCAACCAACACATCCACACTTCTGCACTTCATCATAAAAACACCCACAGAGGGAGCAGGGACGTGTGTGGCGGAGCGGTATTATTACACCTAATCTAAAGAGCACATTTCTACGGGACCTACCCCGACCCGTTATTCAGAGGCGTTCGTTTTTGATAAGCTGCAGTATTTCTTTTAGTCTGTTTCAAACGGAAACTGAAAAGCAGTGAAGCCAGTGTGTTCAAAAAGTCACTTTTAAATCATGTACAGCTTTAAAATATGATAAATTTCAGTTGTACAAGGGAACCCAAAAAAAAATATTCAAACTTGGTCATTCGCCATGCTTCAATCAACCGAGGAAACGGTTTAACAACCCCTGCAGCAGCAGCAGAAGCGGTGGAAGCAAACCACTGCTGGTTCTACGGTAAAAATCCTTGTTCTACGGCAACTACATTCAAAACACAAGTAGATTATGTGGAAATTTGGTAGTTGATTAGATTCTTTGTTCAAGGTTTCTAGACTTGATTTCCCCCCCCATGTTAAAAAACAGAACATTTCCAGCCTTTACCCCCATGAGTTTTCAGTTATTAAATAAAAAAAAACTTCAGTAATAGTGAATTTCTGAACCTCTTTATACTTTGTTCTCATCTGTCCAAAGGACATTTGGACAGATGCTTGAAATGTGAAACATACTAAACAAAACTGTCATTATTAAAGCAATGAAATTATAGGCACCAGCGGTGAAAATACAGTGAAAACAGGAGAGGACCTAAAACAGAACCCTGAGGCACTCTGGAGGTAAGAGGGGGACGGGACAAGAGCAACCTACTGCAGTCGCAGTGCGCCGCCATTTTTACAAACAATGCCAGAAATACAGACTGGAAGGCTAATGAAATTAGGGCTGGACGAAACTGATAAAATAAAAAATCATATTGAGCTATATCAATAATTGTATAACATATTTTAAGTTCAGCCATGGGTGTTTTATGGTGTTGTTTAGTGGCCTATTTTTAGATAAAGAACACACAAACCCAAACTCCACCCTTTATTCAACCAACTTTTTACCAAAACTGCAAGTTTTTCCAAAAGAAAAAAAAACGCGTGCTCTCTGAACTCTTTAAAGGGGGCAAAGCTTGGGGGCGGAGCTTGAAGGTGGAGCTTGGGGACGGAGCGTTCCTGGATCTGGGTTTGTGATTGGTAGGGTGGATGTAACGACTGTAGTATTAACCTACATGATAGGCTAGAATGCAAAATTAAAGAAAACCCATTGACCCCTTTTTTTCCTATTGCGCCACACGTCTATCGATCAATATATATTGTTATTGAATTATCGTCTGGCCCTAACCGAAATTGCCGCAAGTCGCTGTTTATTGTTTATTGTTTTGATATGCCTGATCGACTGACTGTAATTCATGTTGTTCATGACTTCAATAAAAAATGTATTAGTTTAAAAAATAGTAAAGTCACTACCAAAGTCATCGGACGTCAGTTCCAACTGGACGTTGATCCTAACAGGAAGTTAATGAAGCCTTAGGTTTAGGTTTCCTTTCCTTTCTCTCAGTCTCCGCATGTTTTAAAGCCATAGATTTCTGGTGTGAACTTCCAGCGTTGATTGTAAAAAGGGTGGTGCCCTGGCACCGCAGTAGGGTGCCTCTCGGACAGCAAGGAAGAGTACTGTCCGAGCTGAATAGA
The DNA here is from genome assembly GCA_037039145.1 of Fundulus diaphanus. Taxonomy (NCBI): domain Eukaryota; kingdom Metazoa; phylum Chordata; class Actinopteri; order Cyprinodontiformes; family Fundulidae; genus Fundulus; species Fundulus diaphanus. The sequence goes on from CM073139.1 coordinate 28,979,738, forward strand.
GAAGAGTTGTTCTAATCTTCCTGATTTACTGGTGAAATTGTCAAAAAGTAAAAGAAAAAAAGTGCAGGCTTGATCAGTTATAAAGAAGCTCCAGGCGGAATCAGAAATACGATCAAACAGGTGTGAGTGAGTTAAAGCCTACGATCTGTGTAGATTTGTTCCAAGATAACCGCATGTAGAGATGTAAAGTAAGGCAAAAATAAATTGTGCCCGTTTAGAAAAGAAATCTGGGCAATTTTATCCCTTTCAGATCCAGAGAAACCACCTCATTAGCATGACTGCAAATATTCAGAGATCTGAGATACAGCCGGGTTGCCAAGTAAAGGCTGTGTTATTTCAAAGGGGTCAAGAAAAAAAAAAAGGCAGGCTACCTCAGCTTTAATCTGTAAAAACCACTCGTATCCAACAAGCCAATCGTGTATTTTTATAATAACTGAGTTGTAATGATTCTGTGTGGAGCTGATGAGCAAAGCGATAAAGCAGCAGACATATATTAGCTGCATTTCTGCCCGTCCTTCAGGTACTTGGCTGTTATCTAATAAAGAGATGTCAGAGTACGAGGGTATTGTGTCTGGAGACGGGTTTCCTTGGGGCCATGGCTGCCTTAAGGCCTGGTTCAAAGTCTGAGCAAAGATAAAAGCCCGGAGGATGGAAGAGTAAGAGGGGGGAGAGGGAAAGGAGAATATGTTATTTGTCACTGCTTGTTAAAAACAAACTGCTGAAGATCCCCGAAGATCCAGTGCTTTGAAAACCCAAGACCTCTGGCCTCCAACATAACGAGTGAGAGAATGAGGCACTCCTAATCGTAATGAGAGTCCTCTCGGCCCCCCCACCTCGCATGGTGACGGATGCATGGATATCACGCAATCCATTACTGGCAATCCTCGGGGCATTTTGCCAGCATGTTAAGGGTCGAACCAGCTCTCAAAACACCATCTTCATAAATTTGCAGCATCATTGCGATGTCCTAGATGCTTGGAAATGTTTCTTCATCTCGAGGCGTGCCGTCCTCGGGGTTAAAAGAGAAGTGGAGATGTCCAATCGCAGCAGGAAGGGGCATTACTGAACGTTAAAAACCACAGCAGCAACTCGCAGACGTATAGCTAAGGACAAGAGAGGCAAAATGATGTAAATTATAGATAAGCACTATTCAAAAGCAGCATCCAAAAATCAATGAAAATGACTTTAAGGGACATTATCTTGGGTCGACTTTTTATGTCGGTTAAAAGGCAATTTTCATTAGCGTGTGGTCAGAGCGGAGAAACCCCGTCCTGTCAGTCCACATCAGCATGACGTTCATCGGGTATTCAAGCCATGAAAATGCAAATGGGAGAGCTTCCTTTTCATTAAAAGGTTGTAATTAATTTCTTAAACAACACAGGACCTTTTTTTCCCCCCTTCAGACACTAATTTTCACTAGTCTGCAGAGGCGTATCGTAGCCTTCCCAGAATTAGTGCAATTAACCACTGCTGAACGCAGGGCCGTCTAGAGATGGCTCCTGGCTCCCTCCTCTCGGTTTCAGCAGCGTTACATCCAACGGCGAAAGTGAGCCTATATTTGTTCAATATATGAACGCATGAATTATTGATACCAGCTGCCAGATCTGCTGACACTTCCTCTGGGGACTGTCCCTTCTTCACAATGCAAGATAATGAAAAGAGGGAAGAGACAGATTTGCCATTTTTTTTCCAATTTAGCCCTCTTCAGCCGGCTAAAAGTCTTTGATTGTAATGTGTCTGCTTCGGCGTCATTTCCACTAATGAAGCAGCGGCAAGTTGCCCATGAACAATTAATTACAAGCTGCCGAGGTTCACATAATGATATGCAAATAATAAAAATTGATTGAGGTAGGATATTCGCAGGCATCAATAAGTATTTACTCCCTCACAGATTTCAGTTTTGCCTTCAGAGCATCAAAAACATTTTACATTAAACAGAAAATTGTTTCATTTGTGAAGGCATTCAGGTTATCCAAACCAAACGGGTTCCGTGTGAAAAAGTAACCCCTAAACATTATATAATATTTGTCATAACTATTTACCAGTCTTTGACATCAGTGAGGAGGATTTTTTGACCCTAGACTTTGACTAGGCCATTCCAAAACCTTCATTGTCTTTTTTTTTTACCCATTCAAAGGTGGGGCTGCTGCTGTGCTTCGGATCATTGTCCTGCTGCAGAACCCAGGTATGCCACAAACCTCACAAACTGTCCTTCAAGGGTTCTGTTAACGGTTCAGGTCCGGAAGTTGCAAAGCAGTCTCAGACCATCACACCACCATGTTTGGATGTTAGAAAGAAGTTCTTTGTTCTTAAATGTTGTTGGTTTTATATCAGTTATTTTGTTTCTCATCTGTTCTTTCAATTTCTTTCAATCGATGAGCTGTTTTTTTGAGACATTTTGTCCTACTTCGTGTTGTCCAGCAGATACTATTAAAGGCTACGTTCACACTGTAGGTCTTGAGGCTCACTTCCAATTCTTCCTGAAATCAGATTTTTTTTGCATGATCGGTCATACAACTAACTAAATGCGACCGCCATAAATGCAGGATTGTCTACCTTCCCTGAATGAAGATTAGGAAAATATTATGTATATTTTTCACTAGAAATGTCATCAAAATTCATATAAATGCAGTTTTTTTAAATGATGAGTTTCCACATAAAGTATGGGTAAAAGCACCGATTTCCTTTGTTTTTGTTTTTTTTGCTGAGGAAACAATTTTCAGAGGAAGGTTATTTTTTCACATAGTTGTTTGGATACAACTATTTCCAAACTGCTTTTCTATTCACTTAGGTTATATTTGGGTGATATTAAAATATAATTGACATAAAACATTTAAGCTTACCAAAAAAAAAAGCAAAAACCTTATCACAACACTGTATTTGATGATGTTGTTTTATAAAATCTCAACTGCAGACTAGTGAAACTTCAAAGATGCAGGATTTTGACAACGAGGGAGAATGTGTGAATCTCAGTGGTGCACGGAGAAGCCGGGTATAAAATAAGAGAATTTGAAACAGCTCAGGTGTTTCAAGCTGCAGATAATCCCTCTGTCTGTGTGATGCAATTTAACAATAACTGAATCCTCTCTGGTCACAGTAACGTATAAGAAGAGCCAAGAGGGAAGAACTGTCATATGTGACGAGATAAGTCAGAAAACCATACAGAGACTGGTTGTGGTCTTAATGTACTAACAGGTTAAAGAGTCTTAAAGAGATACCCACATTTCCACTGTTTGCCATGTTTTAAAGTCTAGTTTCAATGTTGTTAGAAACAGAATAGTTTGTAATGTTGAAACGGTTTTAACATGTTTTGTAAATGAAAATGTTAAATGTGTGACGTGCGTTTTCGTTCAGTTATTACCTGAACTGATCTGTCAGGTAATTTGAGTTTTTTTGGCCCACGTAAAATCACTGGAGGAAAACTAGGGCTGCACATTCCCCCTAAACACAGACTTAGACATGATTCGGTGGGGAAACTTTCATGGCTGCAACTTTTTTATCAAAACGATTAATAAAAAAAAATCATCTACAGAACCTGGTGCCGAATAAAAGTATTAATTTTAATGAAAAATAAATATGTAGTATATAAGTAATTGCTTTATAAATGTAGACAGGTCCAAAATATAGAAAATCTTACTTCTGGTTACGATGTCAAGTTAAATGATAGCTAATGCTAACCATTACGCTAATGCTAACAAAAGTACATGGCAAGCTACTGGCAATCAGGAAAACTGAAGTGGCCCGCAGTGAGAGCTCCACCTACTGGACTGGAGGTGTTAAACTTGTAGCAATCTCCTTTAACAGTTACAGGGAAGATGGATGGAGCTAAACAAAAGGCAATTCTGGAAGAAACCCTGGTAGAAGGTGCAGAAGGGTTGTGACTGGGGCGGAAGCTCACCAGCCAGGAGGACAATGACCAATACACAACAAATACTACCATATAAATGGTTTAGATCAAATGTTGTGTGCTAGAATGGCCTAGTCAAAGTCCAGAACGAAATCCAATGACAGTATTTAGACTTTAGAAATCCATGTTCACTTATCTCCTTAATTCAGTTTGAGTTTGATATCATTTTGCAAAGAGAAATGGACAAAATGTTAGTCTTTAAATGTGAAAAAAATGACACATTCTTTTCACGAAACACAAAAAACGTAAGTGCATTGATGACTTGGATCGACAAAGTTTTGACTTGGTGGGATTGACAGCAAATCCATGCTATACTTTTGAAACCAACTCTCAATTTATTTCCACTTCCTATTAATGTAACACTTGATCTACGCCCAACAAACTACATTTGTTTCTAATTATAATGTGACAAAAAGTAAAAAGAAAAAAAAAACCTACAGCCTGAACATTTTTCCAAGGCCCTATAATGACTCACCTCACAGAAATATCATTTTTTTCATTAGTTTCTGTTTTCGCTTGATAATTAATGTTTCCTGCATTAAAACAGCAACAGGGTGGGGATAGGTTGTTATGCAGTAGGTTGGGAAGTCAATTACTCCCTGAAAATAGAGGTCCTGATTCAGAAAGCAATAATGTTAGATCCGTTTTGGTTTTTTTGTTGTTTTTTTTGTCCTTGCCATCTGCTCCTCCTGAGATATTTTCACTCTATGCATCAGGTTGCAGCTCTTCTCTCTTTACAATTCAGATATGACCCAACAGAACAAACACAGCTGCAAAAGTGACAGAAACAAAGACTGCAAGAAGAAAATCTCAAACTGTCTTTCTAACTAGGTAAGTGATGTGATGTTTTAATGCAAAGCCATCGATTTTGAACCCACAGCTTGTTGCCTAAATCCATAAATAGTTATTTAAATGCATCCGTTTAGAGAGACATTGTTTTCTGAGCTGCACAACTAGAGGGAGAAACCTTATCTTGCATGGGATCAAGTTTAATAGATATGTGCATGTTTGTTTTTATGCAGGAGTTTTAAAAGTAGATTGCAGTAACAATGCATCACTGTTAACACCACAAGACTGCTATTCTTTAAAAATCATTTAAAAATGTCATGTAAGAGTAAATCAAAGAGTTTTTTCAGCAGAACGACCTTGTTATTGTAGACAGGGACTCGTACAAAGAGAAAATGTTCACCTGCTAAAAGGTTATACGCTAAGGGCTAAGTGGAGGAATCTATTAGCCTGGGATTGAACTTTGATTTTTATTATTTTTTTACTTTTTAACATAAAACTCACCTTGACTGAAGAAACGGTCCATCCAGATTAAGACAACAACCATTGAGAGGAGTTAAACTGCTTCCTATAGTTGTTTGGTCCATGATCGAGTTGGATTTAACCCCGTTATTCAGAGCCGGCGCGAACCATTTTGGTGCCCTAGGCGAGATGATTCAGGGTTGGGGCAGCTTGCAGGCATTGCAGGTTCAATTAAGCGGGCGTGCACTTCCAGCTCTAATATGTGGAAAACTTTAGCGCAACATTAGAAGGTTGTAATATAATTGTTTTTATAGTTTTCCAGAATTAAGTCCTTGAAAGAAGTGCAAATATGTGGTAAAACTATAATAAAAAGAGAATTTGAGTCATGTTTGAAGTTTGAGTTGACATTGTTTTCAGTCTCTGTGGAGGATTGGAAAGGTTAGAAGTTGAGCCATTTTATTGGCACATGAAATATTGACTTTTAGAGCGATTATGTGTGGACGGACGTGGCAATAACTTGCTCAGAACGTCTTTCCAAGACAGTTATAAAGCCGAGTTATTTGTTGCTGAACAGTACAAGCAGAATATGCAGCTGCAACAGACAGACTACTTGATGTGTTCAGCGTAAATTATTAAATTGAGATCCTGGATTCATAAAATATAGTAGGTTGCAACACACTGATACAGCAGCTGCAGCATCTACAGTAGCATTAATGGGGCGACTTTGCTTTATTTCCGCTTTGCTTGCCAGAAATCAGACCCTCAACATAAAACAAAAGCAGATCTGCAAATAAGCACAAGTACCCTGATATAGAGAGAGAAGTTCCCATCACGATGTGAAAATACAAGGTTTATCTAGAAATGACAGGATGTTATGATTATTTTGTGAAATACGTTTAATTTCCAATCATTTAACTAACAGGAATACAGTGTTCCTATTTTCTTTTCACAAGGCACAATTATTTTTATTTTTAAAAAAGGAGAAAAAAATGATGGAAATTAATGGAAAGATTTGCACAGACTCACTGTTTGTTCACACTTAAGAAGTCCATATGAATTAAAAGGTAAAATAATAAAGAAATATTTGGCTTTTATAAATTAATAATGAGCCTGGATTGAAATAAAAATACATTTTTGGTTTGACCTTTTCTTGTCCTTTTCACCAATTAGTCTAAAAACCATAAACTAATAAGTTTTTACGCTGGACCGGCTGATTGTGGCGCATCGGTAGGTAGGAAGGTCCAATCTTCTATTTTGGTGCAATTAAATTACATTAGTGATTGGTCAGGGGGCTGGGGTTAAAATTTGCAAAAGGTGCACATTTATCTGTTCAAGGAAGAAGAAGCCAATCCTCCAAAAAGGGAAAGGTCAGATTACAGTTTTCAAATGCACTCAGGGAGAAAGAGCTTAATTTAAGGAGACGTGTCCCATGTGTCCGTCTAGATTTGGAAGAAAAAAGTAAACCCTCGCAAACCTGAGCAAATGCTCACAACTGTGATGTACGGCGATGGCAGAATCATGTTGTGGAGATGTTTGACTACAGGAGTGACTGGTGCACTTCATGAAATTAATGGCATCGTGAGGAAATAACATTACGTGGAAACACTGGAGCAACATCTCAAGACATCTGACAGGAAGTCAAGGCTTGGACATGTGTGGGTGTTCAGAACCGACAATCACTGCCTCATTAGTAACAAGAAATCAGGTATAAGTCAAAAAAGTCCGGATCTCTGAGAAAATACTAAAGAACTGCATGTGAGCCCCTGAAATTAAACAATGTAAAAATAATTCAATTTGCTCTTATAATTCTGTCACGTAGCAAATGGAAATCTTGGTAATCCTAATTGATGTAAAACAAAAAACAATTGTCTGATTTAATCTTTAAAGAAGTTATAAGTAATTTACTGTAAAATCAACCTAAATCATTCTTATTTGATACCTGGGACAGAAGTAACATTCCCCATAAACAACCAGTTCTCTCCATCAACAATGTCTTCGTCACATTTTTCTCCTTTTAAACCTAGAGGTACGGTCCAGGAGTACTTCGGTTTAGAGTGTAAACGCGTTTACTTCGTGGTTCCTGAGCCAATCACATGAGAGTTCCCAAAAAAAAGAGCGCATCATTTGGTATTTTATGTTGGCATAAGAGCGGCAGCCTGCAAACATGGAAGCCAGTAAGAGAAGCGGACCAGAAATAGAACAGAATGTAAGTAAAAATTTACCACAGCAAGACACCGCTTGAAAACGGCATATTAGATTGTTGTGATTGGTAAGCTGTTGTACCGATTTGAGCCACAAGGTGTCAGTATTACTTATAGCTCCTTTAAAGAAATAAAAATGGTTGAGCCTCTTTTCATAGTTTATTTAAACATCTGAGTTTAACTGTATATTTATTTCAAAGTATTTTAGGTAACATTCTGAGCTAGCTATAGAAAAAACCCGTACTGTAACATTTTATTTTATGTTTACTACCAAAACAATACCCGGCAGTAATAACAAACACAATAGTTTTATTTTGTACACATCTAATGACTTCCAATGTTTTTAGTTTCTCAGTTCCCCCCATCTATGTTATAAACTCTGACGTACGCTGCACTGAAGTCAGGACCGTCACTTTTGAGCAGTGCACCACAGCCCTGATGCCTTCTGACAGCACCTCCATTCATATTTGATGCTGTCTTGTTCTCCGATACGAACGCAGACGCCACTGAACTGTTGCTTGCTGTCCTAAAGCTGCAGGGCATTTGAGCTGAACAGTATGACAGACCATAAGAGCATTTACTTAGATTTAAAATGCCCAGTAAGGATGGGAGAACAGGTACATGTAGCCTTTAAACCGGTATTTATGTTCACTTCAGACACACATGTTGTGAAATGTATCTCAATCTCGATGAAAAAATGTAACCAAGCTTTTAACAACAGTTTAATGTCTGGCACCGGTGGAAACAGAAAAGTAAACACAGCAAATTAACATAACAAAAAATAAAATCCCATGTAGAAAATGCGGCTGTAGAGACACACAGAGGTCAATGAGACGCAGGTGAGATCATTAAACAATGATAACGAGGAGGAAGACCACAGAACTGTCTTGTTTACCACTATGAAGGGCTCCATCCAAACACCCTTATTGCATAAGGACTCTTTAGCCAAAATGGGAAAGTGTGTCATTGTTCACCATGATGTCTGAATACTGCAGTCAGTAAAGATTTAGGTAGGAAAAGGACCCTGTATGCTTCTTCTCGAGGCTAGTTTAGCAGAGGAACCTTGCGATGTCACTTACCGGCGCTAAGAAGCTATAAGGAATCCAACAATCCTTTGCGTGACATGACGTATCAGCACAGCCCACCTCACAGAAATTAATGAAAATGTCTGGAGACACTTTGTATTTCGGGCTGTAGGCCCGGATTTGACCCGCAATGGCCATTCCCGTCACGCAATGACGTCGGAGTTAAAGGCGGTCCAAAGGTCCTTTCCTCCCCACGATAGAGTTTTTGCTGTTGACCCCATGAAAGGTCAAGGAACAGGAGCTAGGAGCTATTATTAAGGGTATGCGGATGGCTACACAATTTCAGCGGATGAAAGGAACCTTATAGCTAGTCTAGTAAAAATTGTAACTTTTGTGTCCAAAAGCTTTTTTTAATTGAATATAAATCAAGATATTGCCATAGGGGTTACAAATATCCTTTTTAAAGAGGTCTTGGTCAAAACCGCCGCACCTATCATCCAAGGACCTCTGGCTGAAGACCAGGAGGTGGATTTTACTCAAGATGACTGAATTTACAGATATTCTAATTTACATGGATCCAGCTTAGCCATACTGGGTAAATATCACATCCAATATGCCAAACAGATGACAAGCAAGCTTTCTTGAGTTGTTTTTCCCCCAAACCAGAGAAAATACCATAATTGTCAGAATGATAAAACAGAGATTCCTAGACTTTCTTTTTGACAGTATTTTCCCCTTTTTTTTTTACCCATATGGACAATAGTTAGTCATTGGAAAGAAGCTTTGAAAGGTAAATAATGAATAGGTGGCATTAAAATGGACAGAATACGTTCATCCATAAAGCTGTGAATGATTTAATGGCTGGGAAGCATATTGCAGATAGTAATCCCAGTCAGCTCCTCCGCCTGCACTCCACACTCGCCGTTTTTGACTGCAGCATGTTGTCTTGTTTTGTTTCTGTATTTACATCCACATGATCTAAGTGATCATCTGTCAGCTGTTTCCTGTTCAGCTCTGCCAGACGGGCCCCTTATCCCGCTCCCCAGACCTGATGGGCTGCGGTGAAGATGAGTCAATCTGTGACTCACAGCGAGAATTAGTCATCCAAGGTTTTCAGACGGTCTAATTATGAACCCGAGACTACGTTTTTATTTCAACCATGTCAAAGGCAAGTCAAAAATGTACAGAGCTGTGAGGAAATATTTGTCCCCCAACTGATTTCTTCTGCTTTTTCTGCCACACTGAAATGACAGCGATGAATCTAATTTTGCTATCAGACAACAATAATCAGATTGAATACCTAAAGTACTTCATACCAATAACAATTGTCATCTAGGCACTGACAATGACTCTTTTACGTTGGAGTGGAGAAATATTGGCCCGCTCCTCTCTGAATAATTAGTTGAATTCATCCCCGTTTGAGGATTGTAACGCATAGATTCCCAGTTTAGGTCACCTCAAACTGCATCTATGTCGAATTTAGCTCCATACTTTGACTAGGCCACTCCGAAACCTTCATTTTGCTTTTATTTAGTGCCTTTCAGGGATGGTGGTGGTGTCCACCAGATCACTGTCGTACTGTCTGATGTCCTTCATAGACGTCAGTCTGGACAAGAGTCCTGAAGGTAATCAAGATGTTGTTGGTAAATGTGACACAAGCTTTTGCGTTCTTATGGAGGCCATTGTTGCCCAATCGCTTCTTAAAGCAATAATAATAACAATAATGTAATAAGGCAAGTAGGGCCAGTAGAGCTTTAGATTATTTTCTGGGTTCCTATGTGACCTCCTGGATGAGGGTTTGATGCTCTCTAGGAGTAATTTTGGTAGGCCGGCCTCTCCTGGGAACGTTCTCCACAGTTTAGTGTTTGTAGACAATGGTTCACTGTGGTTCTGCCGAGCCCCAAAACCATAGAAATGTGTTTGTTTCTCATTGATTGTTGAATTTCTTTACACAACTGTTTTCTTTTTGAGATCTTTTTGCCTACTTCATGCTGTCTGACTGGTACGTTTCTTGATTTTGCAGCTCTGGCAGGAATCAAGGCTGGGTATAGCTTCTGAAATTGAAACCAGCCTTCCAAAAATGTGTTAAATAAGCGAAAATGAATGGTTTATATCGAGGGGTAAATGACCTTTTCACTGTTTTTTTACCCTTCATAGAAGAAATCATCATTTGTAAACTGATTTAGGTATTCCCTCAGGTTATATATTAATCTCAGGTTACGCCACAAACGTTTTGTCTGATAATCTGAAACATTTAAGAGAGGAAAATCTGAGCGCAATCTGTGAGGAGGCGAACTCTTGCACAGCCCTGTCGATGTTCAAAGCCGCTGCTTATCAGCTGGCGAGACGTCTGCTCCTCTAGATGTGGACAGCATCCCATTTCAGGCACTTATAAGTAAAGCTTCATCCATCTCACTCATGATGGAGAGATAGGAGGCTTTGACATCAGGTCATTGAAACAGAAGAGGAGAGGCACCAATATTCATGCACTGACAGATTAATCTTGGTTGTATCCAATCGTTTTCAGAGCGCTGCCTGAGTACACCATAATGCCGCTCCGCTACAACATAATCTCGCCGATCTGTCATGCATTGAGAAGGAAATCTGGACCTCTCTGACAGCTTTTGCTGTAATTCTGGAGAGAGTAGTTGAACCTCAGCGCTGCTTCTATGCTTTTATTGAATATGGAATATTCTTACTGCCGCCCTCGCCTTCTTGCACGACGAATTATGTGGCGCTCTTTCGAGGTTGGGGAAGGTGAAGGGAAAGCAGACAAAGATCAGCTGGGGTTACACAGACGCCGACTGTATTATGTTCGATAGAGACAAACAAAAGGCGAGCAGAAGGAGGAGGTCTGAGCAGCCTTTGAGCTCTCAAAGTAGCAGGCACTTAAAAGGCTTTCATTGTGCCTGAGGTCGCCGCTATTAGCCTGTGGCCAACGAAGCAAGGAACCAAAGGCCAAATAACTTTGCCGTGGAGTGGATTTTGTGGCTGTGGAGTGGGATGAAGAGGTCAAACACATGAAAAATATGTGCGCATAAGGACAGATAGGTTGTTTGGCACGTTCTCTGCTTCTATTTGCAGCGGACATTCAGGAGATTGGGGATGAAGATCAAACCTGATGAAAAAAAAGCCGTGCCCGCACGTTCCCGCAGCGTCCTAATTTATTATAATCAAGACTAAAATCTCCTCAATGACTCCCTCCACTTATCTCCAAATGCTTGAGAATTTTCGGCGCTTATGTCATTATGCTGTAACAAAGTGGAACGTCAGTTCAAAATGTCTCGACACAAAAAGGAAAAGAGCTCTCAATCTCATTTTACCCCGCTTCTGTAGATCCACTCCTGCAATCCCTTTCATTTTCCCCAGAGAACCTGGATCTTGATAGACTCAGACAGCCGTATCAAGGCGAGGAGTGACACTGTCTTTATTACATGCATGGCGACTCGTGGCGTCCGTGGAGGGGCTATGATGAGCTAAAGGCAAGGAGCGGTGTTTGATACAGCATGGCAGTTGTTGTTTAGTGCAGCTCCACCATACTGTGAACGTGGCAGCTACTGTTTGATCAGCTGCCTCGACGGACAGGAGAGACCTGACAACCGGGGAGGGATTGCGCTGCAGTCGCTACACGCGGACCGCTTTTCACGGAGAAAAAGCCGGACGGCGAAACCCCAAAGGGGCGCCAGCTTGATGCGACTGAGCAGAAAGACACAATGCAAGCCAATTAACGGAAAGGTAACAACAGAAAACCATTAAAATGGATGAAAAGGAGAACAGCTGTGGTACAGTATCTAAAGACTAACAAAGGCTTACGGCACCGTCAATTTAATGAGAGTTATCAGTGGAAATGGGTTTTTATTTATGTGCTTCAGGGGCATTATTATGCAACAGGCACAGAAGTGAAAAAAGATATAAAAGAACGGCACACATACAAAACTAAATTGATTTCCTCTGAATTAAAGTCTGGAAAGAACACAAGTAGAATTACTACACTTACACTGAGACACATGAAAGCAGCATTAATACAGCTGCTATAATAATGCCAAATCATTCTATGTTATTATGATTATTATTGTAGCTATAAATATGTGTAGTTTCTCCCAGCTATTTTTGCCCCTACAACATAGATATAAATGAAAAGAAGGGGGAAAAATCAACACATTTATTAAACTTTTACAACTTCTAACAGCCTTTTCCATTAAAATGACGATGCGCAGATAATCAAACCTACTTTGATAGCGCAGCGCGATGAGTGGAAGGGTCGGGATTTTTCATTAGCATCAGACAGAACCATGTTTGCTCGTACGTTTTTTGTTTTCTTTACACAGAAATATATCGAAATATGGGAGAAATACAGTGGGGGGGGGGGAGCCGGAGCACCCTGAGAGAGCCAGGCACGCGTGTGACAGAATAGGGGTGTAACAATACATTGACCCACAGTAATATTAGGGCTGGGTATCATCTGGGATGAGCCGATTCGATACGATTCTCGATATAGCTCAGCTTGGTTTGATTTGACTCCAATATCGATATTTATCACTTTCAATTAATGCTCAAAGTCATTCTATCAACAAAATCAGACAAATTTTAGATTTATGTTCAATTTATTAAACACTGATATATTAACAGGAAAATAAAGTGCATTTAGTTCAATGGATTTAACGTATCATAGAAACCAAAAATGTGCCCAAATGTCTGATTTTAGGGACGAAGGCGCTTCTAAAATCCTGTTGGCCGTTCCGCAAATTCATCTCACTTCCTCGCTGTGAACAGTAATGGCTGTAATAACGCCCCCTAGGGGTTGGGAGGTATATCGATATTGAAAGCCAGAATATCGATATTAAATTGTTTTTAAAAACATTGATATTAATCTTTGTATCAATTTTTATGCACAGCCCTAAGTAATATATTGATTAAAAGAGCAAAAAAATATCAATCCACAGTCATTTTTAAGATGAGACTATAGTGAACAGGTGATCTATTATTATCATTATTGTTATTTTAAAATTATAAGACTGCTGTTTTGTAACATGTTACAGCTTAGAAATAAAATAATCATATTTTTTTTTTGTGAGATGATATCGATGTAAATAACAGTAGCAGGCCAGGTGACATGGCATCATATGCCACGAACTGGGTGAATACTCGATGCTGATTGGCTGCTGGGTGTCCGTTAAAAAGCGTTATAGGACATCTATAATAAAGATCCGGTCATATAGCCTAATTGTTTTAAATTACTGCGCTAGCTCAAATGTTAGCTGGTAACGGCAAGACAGTTGACACTGGTTACCTTGGCAATGTGTAACAACGAGAGATATTAAATAGTTCTTTCAGCCGCGTCTTATGAAAAATGTACAATTTTAACGGTGAGAAAAAAACATAAAAGTATTAATAATTGATTTAATATTTATTTATTTCATAAATGACCATGGTATAAGCGGGATAATGTTCTTCAAGCTGTCCATTATTAGAAATTAATGGACGACGCTTTGCAGAGGACGGTTGCTTCCGCGAAGTCAATTAACCACTGGATGTCAATATAACGTCGTATCGTGATAAAGCTGGTGATTTACGCCCCTAGTGGAGAACAGGCAATCGCCACATGGAGAGACCCAAGACCAGGATTTGAACCCCAGACCTTCTCGGTCCGAGGTAACAGAGCTGACAACTCCTTCACCACGCAGCCACCTGAGGTTTAACCCGTTCATCGTGTAAAATCCTGTTAAACACATTCAGAAGACCTCCAGAACAATCTTTAGGTGCAGAATTAGATATAAGCAATTGACTTTCTTAATTTTTTAATGCTTGTTTGCTTATATTTGATTTGGACCTTTTTAGAAGCAATTAAAACGCACACACACACAAATTAAGATAAAAGTGCTTAAATCAATTTTAAAATGTAATACTTACCGGTTTTGTTTGTTTTAAAGGCTTGCAGCTAAGGCATTATTCTAAAAAAAAAATGCTGTTAAAAGAATTTACCATTTTATGATGGAATAAATCAGAATAATTCAGCAAAATAAAACGGATTTTGGCTTCAAAGCAAATATTGTGCGTTCAATATTTACACCTTCATTTGGATATATGTCGACGTCAAGATTTGTTCCTTTGCAGCAAACAGACCTTTTAACCCTAAGTGTGTTATTCTTTAATTTAATTTTTAAGCCTTTTCACTTAGTCTCCCTTAAGCTATACAAGCTTATTAAGACACATAAAACATCACTAAAAGATATGTTGACAACCAAATAAATGCTTTCCCAAGTAATTACGACATGTTTAAAGCAAACCCTGATTACTTTTAATTAATTTGTATTCAAGCTGTCTAGTTCTAGATTCGTCTGTGTTCAAGCATTCACCCATTAGAAAAGTTTGAAAGCAATTACAGGCAGTTAGGAGGGTATTTTATATGTTTATCTCCTTGAAAAACAAACAGAGTTTCTTGTTTTCTGCAGAATGTGAAGAAAAAACAGCCATGGTTGTGTTTTGGAGCTAGTGAAGGCTGTTAGAAAATTCATTTTTTTTTTCCTCCACAAAGCGTTAGCAGAGTTGCTTTCCATGCTTTGTTCTGGCGTTTGGGTAATAATGAATGGAGGAAGAGCTTTATTCAAACGAACAGCTGCAGAAACCTTGGGAACATCTTGCACATAAGAGAACAGTGGATTGTCTCAAGGCTGAAACTGAATAATTCATTGTTTTAATAACTGGTCAAAAACATATGTTGTGACAATAAGGAAGCCATGCTGGGCCCCCATGAGTAATGCGCAGAGTCTGTGTGAAGGCTAGCTTCCACAATGTTTGCTGTGCTCTGAACTAAAAGCCAATATCTCTACTCTCGTGTCCAGCAGGATGTTCAGTCTCAGTCTAGCTTTCAACATTTATTGCACTTCTGTCCCTCACTCAGGATTTCCTGTCTACATCAAATAAAGCCAAAGAATATCCCCAAAATCTTGAGGGAAAAAGCAGCGCTAAGTCTTAACCATCCTCCCACAACACCACATGTCACTTCAGTCCAGAACAGACTGAGGCTTTCTGCCAAGGTGTCCCAAAAGTGACCCACATCAGACGTTCTTTTTTTTATTTTTTGTAGTTATAGATTTCTTCTGTTGTTTGTTTTTTAGTTATTTTTTCTTTTTTTTTCTTTTAAAGATCATCAAAACTGTTTTAATATCAAACCAGGATAACTTGAATAAATACAAAATAAGTTTTTTTTTTTTTTTCAAGGGAAAACATAAGTTCTTAAAGACAATATGTAAATATGCCAGAGTTAGCCATAGAGGCTAATTTTCATCTCTATTCCCAGAGCGGGTCGATGTTGACAAACAGGACTGGCCATACACATCTCTATGGAGGAATTTCAGACCACTCTTTGCTAAATTATTTTAAGTCAGTGAGGTTCAAGTTTTATCCAGCAATCAATAATCAGATTTAACTTCAAACTTGAAGTAAGATAATCCAAAACAATAACCCCAAAAGCCCAGAGGGGTTTAGGGGTTATTGCCAATTTGAATCTTAATTACTTCTGGAGAAATGTTTATATTAATGACAATCAAGTGTCCTTAAGATTATTAACTTTTATTTAGCAAATCATTCATGAATGGTGCGTTGCGCAAGTTCCAGGATCTCTGCCCCCTCTGGCGACAAGTTGAAATGACACCAGTGTCGTGGAAGTGCATGAAATGCATGAAGAGAAGAAAAAGCTAACCATTTTATATTATATAGAAATAATATTTTACGTTAAATGGAAATGTTTCATATTGAGTCAAGAGTAAAAAAATTTAGGGGGAAAAACATAGCTACCCTTTTAGCTGGTCAACAACGGAAGGGGCGGACTGGGAGAACTTTTTCGGGTGCTCCTGAAGGTGGCCTGGCCCGCTGGCCCGGTCCAGTCCGCTCAGCGATCTCAAAAGTTCGGGTCACTCTTGATAACAACCAATCCATGCCTTCATGCGCTGGCTCGCTCAGGTCTCTGCCAGACAGATTGCAGTTGCAATGGTCATTCTCTGAGGAGGCTGACGCTGTTGCCAGCGACTTTTCAGACCTCTGCTCCACCGATGTATTCATTTTAAAAAAAGCAACTTGGCGACTTCACCTTGAAAGCACCATTTGTTCTCACGGACAGCGACCTCGCCCTGGCTGTAAACCCGGCTATGACTGCAGGCAGGTCTAAGCTTCATAGCGGGGTTTGCAGCCAGAACGAGGCAGGTGTCTGTGAGACTGAAATGAAAAGGGAGTCATGGTTCCCTCAAGTCGCCAATAACACAGAAAAAAGACTAGCGAGCCAGCAAATGAACGCCACGGATTGTCACCAAGCGTTATAAAGTTGTTTGTTGGCAATGAGGCAGTTGACTGGATTCGCTATTTCTGCTCCTGACGCAGCAGATATGAATTTTGTCAGAAGTAAAATATCTTTGTCACAGCATCTTATCTTTTTAGCAAAAAGAGGGCCAACTGCTGGTCCCTTTTCATTCCCAGAACAGAGATCTCTCCATTGCTTGAAAACCGCCCTGTTATTTACTCTGGTTTTGTTCCTTCGCCAATTAGACTCTAGTTTTCCCCTTTTAGTCACACCAGAGATGTTTTTTGTTTCTTTAACTCTTGTGTGGAGCCTGTGATGGGGTCTGAGATGAGCTTGTTGCTGGTATGTTGTGGTCCATCTCTAAAACAGTCAGTGTTCTCCAACGCCACAGTAGCAGCGGAGACTCTCAACAAAGTAACAGCTGAACAACAGTTTGAACCGTCTGAACGAGACACGCACGGACTTACCCGGAGTCAGCCCGAATCCCTCCATAAACTGACTAATGAGGCCTGTAGAGGCAACTGTGGTAAATAAAAGATAACTCATTTTACACGTTGAGCAATTGTATGGGAAATACAATAAATAATATTTAACTTCAAAACTTGTGCAACTTGGCCAATGCACCTTCAAGATTTTATTTCCTCAAATAATGTTTTATTATGTAGCATTGTGAATGGGTTGAAACACATACCAGATGTTGATCTAAATTAGTTAAGCTAATTTAACCTCATTCTAAATTATTTAAGATGAACTTTTGTTCTTTAACCTATATCTGCAGTGAACCACGATTCACTGAATCATTCTGATAATGGGTTTCAACTATCTTTATTTGTCCTTTTTTTCTTTTGTGTGTACATAGTTCCTTAGTTTCTTTAATCTTAATTTTGTGTAGTAGTTTAGTTATGTTTCACTAGCCTAGTAGAGAGGATTTGGTGATTGAAATATATGGTTAATTCAGATAAACAGCCTTAAGTAGTGATGTTCTCTGGATGTTTATTTCTATTTCTGTTAATAAATTCTTGAACTTGTAGAGCAGTTATCACTGATTTATTCTCTATGGGTGCAGAGAATAAATTTAGCCTTAACTGTGCCAAAATGTGTTTTTCACTTTATAAAAGGGAATCTGGTAAAAAAAAAAAAAAGGCTGATTTCCACTGTAAGACTCCTTCTGCACACAACAAAGCCTTTGGTTGTAAGATCTACCCTGTGCTTCTTACAAAGCCTTTAGACCAGTCAATTTACTCTCCTGTGTCACTATAATGATAGAAGAAAATAGCACTGAAGAAAGTTACATTTTTAATGGGGCACAGCTCTGGGAAATTCCCAGAGGGGCTTTCCTGTGACTGGCATTTTTTAAAGCTCCGTTAAGCAGGGATGTTATTTCACCAAGACACTGTAAAACCAAAATTATTTGTGAAACAAAAGAATTTGAGACTTGTTTTAGAAACATTAAAGTAACCTCCTTGGAGGTATTTTAAAAAAATTTGACTGTTTCTGACCTTTCATAGTGTGACAAAACAGCCCCTGATCTGCACACTGCCACCACCATGTTTCACTCTCAGTATGAAGCAAACCCTATCATTACTTTGAGTTTTGTCTTGCTAGCTCATATATTTTCATATTTAGGAACCTTCTGGATGAGAAGTTTATCCTCTCTTGGAGTGATTTTGGTAAGTTAGCGAGCCCTGGGAAGGTTTCCCATTATTCCATGTTTTCTCCATGTGTGGACAATGGTTCTCACTGTGATTACCGGAGTCCCAAAGCCTTGAGTCTGGTTTATGTTTGACGCATCCTCGAGGTCCACACAGCCATATTACGCCATTATGGCAACCATGACCCGCGGTGCTGTCAAAGTTTCTGCTCCACACATCTGGGAACATGCCTAACGACACAGACTGTCCCGTATGGAAAAACATGGCGGACGAGCAAGTGCTCCTTCTGGCGGAGGTTCGTAAATTAAGACATGTTTATGATTCGGCCCCTAAAGATCACCGTGCTCAACGGTGGACAGAAATCGCCATCACTCTGGAAAGAAAGTAAGAGGCTTTGAAACGCTGGGAACAGCTGTGTTTTCTACTTCTACGTGTAATGGTGTGTACTACGCTTGGCGTAAGAGCACAACGTTGCCCTCTAGAGTCTACTTCTACTACTTCGGAGGAAAAACTGCATGTGCAGGTGTGTCCACACGTCTCATTTTTGAGCAGAACGTACGTGCGTCAAGCATAAACCAGCCTTAAGAAGTAGCTTTGTAACCCTTTCCAGAGTGATGGATGTTTACATGCACAAAATTTCACGATCAAATTAAAACGTATTCAGATTAAATAATTGGATTGTACCGTTTATACGGGCACACAATCAATTAATCCGATCATAATATGCGTTTATATGAGCCTGGCTTTATTCAGAATAGAACCGCTCTGACAGACACAGTTATCAATCCCAGTATGGACTTGAAACTTACTAAGTAAGCAACAATTTTAAGATCTTTTTTTTTTCGAATAGAAAGGTTGTTTCGGTAGCCCCCACAGTTTTGCTGCACATGCACACTCGGGTCAGTTTGTCACATTGGGAATAACCTAATCCTGACAAGCGGTTATACGCACGTTGATCGGATTATTAAATCGGCATAAATCACCTCTCTCATTTGGAGAGAGGTGATTCCATTCCTACCTTAATCCGATCGTCATATTCCAATTGGATTGTTTACATAATGCATTATTATTCCGATCGGCCGTTTATTCCGATTACTTTTGTCCATGTAAACCAAGCTACTTTTATTTTTGGTCAGGGCATAATGTGTTGCTTTTAGAGATCTTTTACCCTACTTCATGCTGCCAGACAGGTTCTATTTAACAGATTTTTTGAGTGCTGAGTGCCAGGTGTGGCCAGAGAAATGTAACCTTCACCTTACATTGAAATTAAATTTATCATATGAAATATTAAGTCTGACAAAAAAGCAAAAATTCTGAAAATTCTTCACGGGGCAAATACTAAACAGCACTGCAAGTCTTCATCAACACACCTCATTAATAATGACCACATTTCATAATACATGATTTCAGTGGGACAACACAACATTTCACAAAGATCACATCACTTAATGAATTCTTTTAACATGACCCCCGAGGCAAACCCTGATCTGGTGTGCCTCAAGTTGGGATTGTAATGCTCTTGAGAGCAATCCAATGGGTCAGCCAGTCAAACTGGACAATTAAAGATCCCAGCAGCACCTTCCATAAAAGGGGTATACGATAATATCCCCTTGGATTAAGCTGATTGCTAAGAGACTGAGGAAAATTGTGTTTTTTTTCAGTGGCTGCAACAAAGAATGAATTATTTATTTGTTAGGCTTTGAAAGAAAAGGGTGGCATATTTAGCAATAAGGTGAAAGGAAGAGGGTTATAAATTTTAAATAGCTGTAAATAAAAAATCTTAATGCTTCAGAGCCAGAGTAAGAACAGCTTTTGCGGTGATATGTGAAGAACAGATTTGAGAAAACTCACATCTGCTGCAATCGAGACCTGTTTAAATATCTCGGAAGTCATCGAGACCTAACTACCACTTTTAACCATTTACACTTAATTTCCTTCTCTTCGTGTTTTTAAGGATCTCTGTAAAACTTAACAGAAAGAAACACGCAATTCTTCTAGTTTGGTTTATTTCAAGGTGATACCTTTTGATGCATTTTAGTTGATAAAACCCAAGTATTCAACATTTGTTTTAACATCCTGAATTGTTTTTTTATGTCTTTTATAAAACACTTTTCCTGATTTGAGTTTTTGAACTTGTTTTAGATTAGATTTATGCCGCCATCTAGAATGGGCCTCACTGGAAGAGAGTGCTGCATCTCAACGGGGGCGATTCTAGCTAAATAAAGGCTTCATGTTTCAAAATGAATATATTACCCTTGAATACGAAGTAAACTGAAGATTTAAAGAATGCATACAGTCTCTTTATACCAGTATGGATTTATTTCAGCAGTAAACAACCATGTTGTTCTGATGAGCTAACGATGGGTCAACATTGTTGAGATGGTTTAGAGATGGATCAATCTCAGGTGTTTTTTGTGATTTGTACCAATGTAATAATTATACAAAAGGAATTAGATTGATCAAGAGGAGACCCCCTTAATTAACTGGAATTAACCTTAATAGATTATGCTAACACAGGCACAGTATAAAGAAACCATAAAGATCGGTTGATGTTGTAGGAAAGTAAGATAATTATGTGGGATAGATTTCCATTATTTTTCAAGTTCAGTTCAACAAGTCTTAAAGTTTTCACCTTTATTGGCACTTTAGGTTTTTGGATTAATCTTTCAGTTGTCCAACAGGTTTAAAACCTGGGAACAGCACAAACACGTCAAAACATAAATTCAGAAGTTGCAAAGAGAACAAATAATGGAGCACAAATGATTTAATTTGATAAAGGAGAAAGAAGATACTACTTTGGTACTTTTATAGGTACAGACCGAATCCCGTCGCTACTACCGGGTATTGATTCATGTAAAATCAAACGGTTCCACGTTTGATTTTAAACGCATCACTGTGATACTGAGGGAGTGGATGAGTGGTGATTTTCCATGCCGAACATGAACACAGCCTTGCACAAGAGCGCGACGACGTCAGCAGCCGCTGGTCCAGTGAACCGAGCACGGCTGATGGAAAGCGGCTGTCTCCGCTTTTCAAACTGCGCTGCAGATTACGATCGCTGCAATATTTGTGAGGTGAGGCGCAATACCAGCGCTGGGAATACTTCTAATCTGAGGAAGCATCTGGTCAGTGCTGCCACTTTTGTGAATTTCTCGCTATATTAAGCGACTTTTCAGATGCATCCAGTGACTTTCTTTTTCTAAAAAGCGACGATCGAAAAATCTATCGACTTTCTTATGTTATTGGTGACTTTCTATGAAAGTAAATGCCTGATTTACAAACCGGAATAAAATATGTCTTTAATATAGTTTTTTTCTTCTCCGAAACTGTTGCACTAAAACAATTCCCTGAATTTTATTCACCTTGTTCACTTTGTGCCTCTGATAACTGTTGTTTTGTTAAAACTTTGTTCTATTATAACATTGCCTTAATCATTTTCAGGCAATGTATTAAAATGAATAAATTATTTAACAAGGTTAATTTGTAGATCAAACAAGTTTATATATTGAGAAATAAATATCTTAACAAAGCTAAAACAGGTAAGATTTAGTCTGATTTATTGTCAGACGGTGAGAAATGCAGGTTAAAAAGGCAAATCCATTACACCTGCAAACTTTAAAAACATGTTATCCTGTAAGCCAGCAACTCAATGAAAATAAGTTATATTCGTTCACATTTAATTTCTACTTTTGCTGCCAGATACAAACAAAACATGAGCAAACAGGTCCCAGGGTCACAACACTGAACAATGTTGTTCATCTGATTTCCAATTAGGTCAATTAGTTGCTGTTTTTAAGAAGGAAATGTGACTGAAGCTTTTAACAAAAGAGAAATATGTGCAGCATAATGGCACTGTTGTCCTTGCACCTTGTTCATCAGTTTGATATGAATCTCATTTCCTGGCTTATGCATGCAAGTTCATTCCATAAAAGTATTCACATCTAAAAAGAAATAGTTATATACTAAACTACATTCAGTTTTTTTTTTACTTCTGTAGAGGCATAAATCTCATTAGAGACCCAAGATTTGGTAATATTTAGAGTTTCTAGCAGAAGTTTGCCAAAGATTTATCTGTTTTTGCAGGCGAGCGAGCTCTTCAGGGCTGTATTTAACTGGGAAACTGAGCGCAGGACCCTTTGGCAACATTAATCAACACTCAGAGAAGGAACCGCTGCTGTAAACTGAAAGACTTTTAGGACAAACAGTAGTTGCTGGATGCAGAAAAGCGTTGCAATATTTCCCCCTGTAGGTCACGGTCCGTTTCGCTGCTGTATAAAAGCAGCCAAGTCAGGCTTGTTGCAGTACTGCGTCCGGCCATGGCATGGGAAGACGGACTGCCATAGGAAAATAAATTGCCAGCTTTGCCTGCCTTATGATGCATTTAACACAGTGCTGCTAAGGTCTGTTTCTGATGACATGCAGCAAGAGTGTCATGCAGTCTCTCTTGCACAAAGCTTCCTAGCTAGAATCCCACAGAGGAACCATTTCTGAGCTTAGATTTATATCTCACAGGGTAAGAAAATGTGTTAAACATTTTACCTTTATATCCAACTCTGCTTTCCCATTTTGTAACGTACTCAGGTGACACTGACAATGTCACATGTAAGTACAGCTTTCAAAAAAGTAGAGAAGACTAACATTTGCATGACAATGTGTTGAGAAAGAGTGGACTTAATTATCCGGGTGCATAAACAAATATGTTTTTATAGACTTTAATAACCAAAACCTGGCCATTTTCAATTCAAGGTTAATTTCTTTGTTTTTCTGCCAAAAAACCAGTGGAGAAACATTTACAAAGACAATTCATGAACCTGAATTCATGAACATAAAGGATAGGAGCTGGTTAAGTCATATTATACCATGACTTAACCAGAGAAAACTATCTGCAGTGTAACTCTCAGTCAGAGTTTGAGTGCAGCTGAACCCTAGCAACAAAAACACAGACTGATTATGTGGATAAAAGTGAGACTTGCACGGCTCCCTATTTTAAAGTATTTCATTGACACGACTATTTGGGAAAATGGAAGTGCTAGGGCTTTGCGATATGGACAATAATAATATCTCGATATTTTTAGGCTGAATGCCGATATAAAATATTTATCTCAATATGTTTTTCTTTTCATAAAGTAATTACAAAAAGGCATCTCTGAATCAGGCACATTTTTTAATTAACAGTTCTAGATAAATATGAGAAACAACTGAAAAAAAACCTACTGGAATACAGAAAAGTATAATTATAACTCAACATAGACCATCTCGATATAAACTATACAGTCTAATCTTATATCTCAATATTATTTAAATCTCGCTGATGCCTGAGGGGGTGACAGTAAAAATGCTGGTCAGAACTAGAGCAGAAATCTCCAGGTTTACCTGAATGCTGCCAACATTTTATGGTTTTCATTCGTTTCTGGCAGACATTCACCACCGTGGTAAATCAAATTACTGCGTTTAGATAGCTTTTCTCCCATATTCTTCCCACTCAATGGACAAACAACCATATAAAGCTTCATTTTGTGGCTATGCTATCACTTCTTTTGTCTTGAGTAACCATTGTGATCTGCATCGATGCTTAAGTTTGGCATTAAAAACATCATGTCAGATCTCTGCCTTGTGCTCCCCCTTTTTCTTCTGCGCTGTTTGCCATATATTTCAATTTCTGACAGGAAAATTAAATTAGCTGTTATCAGCAAAAAGCCTGAACACAGTTGAAAAATAATAACATATTCCTGTTATTACTTAATAACTGATTAGTGTCAGCCAGTCAATAGATAAATATTCAAGCTGATAAAAAAAAAGAGCTGCAGCAAACCGGCATTGTTTCCTTCAACCTAATAAATGTGTTCCCTTTCTGATCTGCAGCAACATTTGCATTTTCCCCTGAAAACAGACGCCACGTTCAATTTGCAATAAAAACAAATTGTTTAACCACTTTAACTGTTTTTATTGTTTTTAGACGACAAAACCCTCAGGTTTTTGGAAACTTGGAGATGCCTGGTCTCAGAATGCTTTTTTAAAGTTTTCCTTTAGGATCAAATGGGATAAAGAAGCAGCATAGGCATTTTTAAGTTTACCTTTGGACAACAAAGGTAACACCTGGAATCGAATTGTTTCCCTTGTGGGCAAGCAGGCACCTTCCTGCTTGTGTTTGAGAACTGAAAAGGGCAAAAAGTTTTCTTTTTGTTGTGGCCTGAGGATGTGTCTTCTATGAAATGCACATAGAGAGAGAGCAGAAAGTTTTTTTTAACACCTGCTGGGAGAACGATGAGCCAAGGATGATGGGCTCTACAGCCGCAGCCAGAGCCCCAATGAATCCAATAGGACTGCATCTGCTGACAGGTAATACCCATCCTTAACCACCATGCTAAGAAATTAGGTTGATCTGCAATTATAGCATAACAGTACCAAGGTAACTGAATAAATTATATAGCAAGCAACTAAGATTCATAGAGCAGAAGTCCTCCAGGGTTATGATGGACATATTGGCTGCTCCTCCGATGGATGCTAGAGTTGTTAGGTAGGTTTCCAGGTGTCCTGTATGAGACATTTAAAGTTTGGGTTGTTGTTTTCTACCCTACACCTGCGTTAAACTCCTCCAGAACCTTCTCTTTGCTTCGTTCCTTTCGTCTGGGTGATGTTGCTTCATTAATCTTCCAAACAATCTTAGAAGCAACTTCTCGATGCGTTCATATGATGATGTTCAGGCCGTCTTGAGGTTAGAAAGCTAATTCATCTACAGTTGAACTCAGGGTGAAGCCCAACATGCTGGCAGGGCTCCAGCCTGCAGAAAGAAGCCCTTTTAGCTGTCTGTGTGTTTTTCTGCAGCTGACCCTCTACTCTGACCTTCCAGCAGAGAGCGATGGGCTCAAAAAACACAAAATTTCTCAGCAGGGATCACTAAACCATGTAATTCATTCATTACTCCCTCTCTCCCCTGATTAACGATTTGTGCATTTGACTGATAAGTGGGTTAAATATGCATGTATCACCAATTTTATGAAAATGGCCTGGCCTTTGTAATTGCAAAGCTGCACTGCGAGCAAGTGGAATTTGTAAAGATGCAATGATTTTGTGTTTTTATTTTAGGCATTTGTGGATGAAAATCTATCACAGAATTGGTTATGTAGTATGCATAATTTAATTTAACTTTAATCGAATAAAGCACTGAGAAGAGCACCACTGATCTACTCTGAATAACTCCAACAAGTGTCTGAATCACTTTTATATCTTAATGATTCAAGATATAAAAGTGTTAGATGATGAAACTGTTATTTTAGCTGCATTATTCTTAGCCATAGTTTCCTAACAAACGAGGCTGTTTTGATGTAAGGTGATGATGGCTGCATGCTTTTCTTGGGAGAAGGCCACTGCTGATCATTTAGAGTACACCTGCCCCTCTTTCATAGCAATCACTCTGCTAACTAGATGGAAATCAAGGAGCTTAACATGAGGTGATGATATCACTGTACTTAACTGAAGTAGGCTGGGTATTTTTATGAAAAAAAAAAAAAAAACAGGTTTTTGGCAGAGACTTAAAATTTTAAGCAAATTAAGCTATTTAGAAAAACATTGTCCATCTACAGGGGATAAAGGAAGTCTTCACATTCCTGTTAAATGCCAAACTTCTGTTATGTATAAAAATTATAGACCATTTTAGGACCTTTTTCCACCTTTAATATGTTCTCTAACCTGCACAACTCAACTGAAGGCATTAGAAAATCTAGAGTGAAAAAAATTTACATGTAAAATAATTTGGCGGCAATAAGAAACCAGCACTTAGTGGAAGTTGCCCCATTTTGGAAGTAGTTTGGACCTAAGATTTCTACACCCTTCTCTTCAAAAATGTTGCAATATTGCAATAATGGAGCTCAAAGAACAGCTTTCTGAATCATCAAGAGCTTCAAGCTGAGGCATTTAGCCGTAGTGAAGAAGGCGGCAGAATGGCCTGAGGAGGGGGCAACAAAGTGGTAAGGAACAGCTTAAGAAAAAGTCTTTATTCAATTGATTTTTAAGTAAGCCCACAGCTTCTGCTCCAGACTGCGAGAGCGTCTCTTGTTGACAACTGTCTTAATGTCACCCCACAGATCTTCAACTAGATGAAGGTCTGAACTTTAGCTCGGTTGCTCCTAAGCCATCTTGGTCTGGTGAAGCCCCTTTTTCCGTTGTTTGGATGAGTCGTCATCGAGCCAATTGTTTGGCCAATGAAGTTCCCTTTTCAGCTTTCTTGCAGAAGTCTGAAGGTTTTGGGCCAACATTGAATGGTACATGGAACTGTTCCTTTTGCTATTTTTACTGGACTTGGATGTTTGCTCCTTTCCAAGAAAAGGCTCCCGTCTTGCCTACCAACCCCAGACAACCAGTACTTGCCACAGATTACATGACTTCAGCTAGTTTTTAACTGATTTGCTCAGGTTACACATAACACTAAAGAGGGGGGGTGCTCTTCAATTACTTCAACTTGGGCTGATTGTTATTCGATTTTATCACAAAAACTTCAGGGGTGAAACCTGGAGAGGTCACAAGGATTACACAGAGACAGGGACGTGTCTGATAGCCCCATAATTTGCTTATTAAAAAAGACCATGATAAAATAAAGCTATACACACCAAGCCTTCATCGTCGTGATGATGTGTTGATGGTCCTTTTTGTGGGTAAAAATAGCCCCAGCACCAGCAGCGATGACCAGATATAAACAGACTTGATGCCATTACTAATTAAATAAACCCATTTACAGCAGCATTAAGAGCATCAGAACATTTACTCGCATCAATCAACTCTGCGGTCACATCTGAGCCTCGGCAGGTTTAGCGTCCGCTTCAGTGAACACCAACGTTCAGACTGTATTCCCAGCGTTTCCCTCTTGGAATCATAATTTTTTGTACTTTTTTTTTTCCTCTGGAACTTGGATCTTTCTTCATTGTTTCACTGGGAGATGCTAATAGCCGTTAGCCGCTTCCTTGTTTTAACCCCTGCTGTGCATCTGCAGTGTTGTACTTCCTCTGTAATTAAAAATAAACACGAAAGGCTTTATTTTCTAACAAATTAAGCACAAACAAAGCTTAAAATGCCAAAATAACAACTAATACGGCAGCAGGACGTGATAATCTTTCATAAAAACGTTGTATGCAACCATAGTGAGCTACTGATGTATAAATAAAAAAAAGTCAAATAACGTGGCTATGCACCTTTAAGTTAACATGCATGTTTTTGGACCATAGGTAAAAAAAAAATGCAGTACCAGGAAAAAAAAAACTAAGGGATGTAGAGGAATAACATGCAAACGCCACTTAGAAAGGCCCAAGCTGAGATTTGAACCAGGAACGTTCTTGCTGTGTTGTGTGATGAATTCCTGTCACTGCCAAAACGTAACCATGACTGCCAAATAATTTCTGAAAAAGCATGAGATTGGAAATCATCTGGTGGCAGCGAACAGAAGAACTGTGGGTGCTAGCATATCTTAAGACTGTATAATTCGACAAGGACATGGGGTCAGAACAAACAGATGCTCCAGACTGGAACGAGCTCTGGCTTCAAGTCTGCCGCCCACCTTCATCTCACTAATGTTAAACCAAGTCAGCATCTCCAGGAAGCAGCTTTTTCTTCACCGTCAGTCACTGTGCTCAACTAAATCCTACAAAAAAATGGGCCGACACCAGTAACCTCCACCCTCCATAACTGTAACGACTTTGCAACCAAGCGACACGTCACTGGCTTTAATCTAATTAACTTCCATCTTTGTTGGCTTAATTGTTTGTGACAAGACGTTCGGCGAGACACGGACCAGCAGGGTGATGGGGGTAAATGACATGCTGATGAGTAATTAATGTGTTTCTTGATGGAACTGGAAGCTGCTGTATTATAGGTGGATCAGCAGCAGTAACACAAAGTTGTCGCCGTCTGAAAGGAAAGAGAGATTCCTGTGCGTCTCCTGGGCGTTTCCCTCAATAAGCCTCTGTACACTTTGTGTTAGAGGACAGGTTTGAATTTAGCATTTGTTTAGGTCTTAATAGCTTTTCAGATGTTCCCAGTGAGCAGACCTGAGTCTCTCTGATGTGCTGTAAGCAATAAAGCAGTCAGCTGAGCTCCACCAACTGGCTTGTTTGTGATAACCCAAGAGGACTGTGAGCTCTACGGAGATATAGAGGCTTAAGTCTGGGGTATTTGCCCTTAGTTTAATTAAAGCCTGTTTTCACACCGAGGGAGATTTGAAAAACTTTAATGGTGCATTTGCCTTTAATCAATGTGACTAGCACTCAATCAATTGAACACACCTCCCTGAGCAGCGAATCCATTTTACTATGAAAAGTAAAGGAGGGTGTTTATCACACATGTAGTCCACCTGAGAGCTGTTCAAATGATTGGTTTAGTGTTTGGTTTGGAGAAAGTGATTCAGATTCAAATTGTCTGTCGCCTTCTCACAGACAACGCTGCCCTCAGCAGAGACTGCGCCTTTAAAGGAAAAGTCCACCTGATGGTAGATTAGCACTCTGCCACAAGGGTGTTGGATGTTTTCTAGGGATGCAAGACATATTAACATTAACATCGGTATTGGTCCGATAGGTAAAACTGGGCTGATGTTAACAACCGATGTGTATTTCCATCAAGTTGCCCTTTGTGTCTGTGTTTGTGGAAGGGTAGGGGGTTGGTCATGCAGTTTTTGTTCGATCATAAGACAATGACAGTGATTCATCGCTGTATATGAGGCAGAGATGCGATGTCAGCAGTGTGGTCATTTTTCATGGTGTCGAAAGAAGACATTTGAAAAGCTGTGTGTAAAAGACTATAACCCGCACCATTGTTTTCAGATGGTTCAAAATTTTACCGTCACATAAACACACACACAACGGTAAATGTCGGTTATGGGACATAATTTTCATATTAGTGATAGTGATTCATATTCCCTGGGATACAAAATCAAAAAGTTGTTTTTAATGTGGAGTAAGCGACACTTATCATTGATCATTCAAATTTCGACATTCAACCTGGTTAGCGAAAACAATGGGACCTTTTTCCACATTTGTTATTGTGTCAAATGACATATAAAATAAGACATTAACAACATCCATTTTGTTAATGTTCGAGTTTTTGCATGCTTCCAATTCTGAAAATAGTGTCACCGAGCAAGCAGTGGCTCTCTGAACTATAATTATTCAACTATATTTACTTTATGTTTAAATTTAGGGGAAAGTCTACGCATATTTATTGATCGGTATGAAAATTATAACTAGAGCAGCTAAATGCAACTTGGCATCCTGGATATTCAGAGCTGTTTGTTTTATGCAATTCGAGGGGAAAATACCATGTGCTTAAAGTCGGTGGTAATTTCGGAGCAGGAGAAAAACATAGAATAAAAATTTAAAATGAAACATTTAAAAAATTTTAACGTTTCTCCTTTGTTATATAGAGGTCTGCCTGATATTTTTGTACACGAAATGTATTTTCTCATTTGTGTTTACAATCAGAATCCGCTAATTGGGGGAGCATTGCAATGTAAAGCCAGCAGGATGTAACAGAGCAAAGGTGTTTCTGTTTGAGGCTCATATAATTAGAAGTTAGCAGAAGTACAGGTTCAAAAAGTAGAATATCCTGAAAAAGTTACATTTATCTCCCCCTTCATTTCAGAAAATGAAACACATTAAATCAATTAATTACAAATAGAGTGACATACTATGAGCCTTTAGAATAGAATAGAATAATCATCTATTGTTTGACAGTAGTGAAATTCAGTTGTATTAGCAGCAAATAAGGAAACAAAGTTATTTTGTTGAAAATGGCATACACCAAGTTAAGAAAACTTCCTGCTACACTTTTTCCTTCCACTTAACTTTCTATGAATACAGAATTTCAATTTGTTAACATATTCAAACTTTCTGAGACACGTGATTTTAGGTTTTCATTACTTTTAAGTCATAATCTTCATAATTGCAAGAAATAAAGTTGCAGCACTCCAGGAGCACTTAACAGAACTGGGCTGCTGCTCAGTGGTCCAAAGCCACCTGGGTTTCCTGAACACCTTAGCTGAACCACAGGCCATGCCACACTGTTTTGATAATGTGCAAAAAAAGCCCACACAAAGGATTGAGTCAATAGAAGTAAAATCATCCTTTTCAAAAATCTGTCAATACTTTTTAAAATTATTTTTTTTATTGGTTTTATGTAATACTCTAGAGCAGGGATTCCCAAAGTGTGGGAGTGCACCCCTGGGGGGGCGCGAGCTGAAAACTGTAATGGCGGTCCGACGGTGTTTTTCCCCCCACACCATAAAGACGTGTGAATAAACATTTTCTTTGTAAAGATTAAAATCAAAAACTATAAATTTAACCAATAAACAAAATGTATTGTAATGATCCGTTTTAGACTTTATTGCTAAGTGCTGTTGCACACTTACTGTTTCTTTAAGTTAGGTTGTTTTGGGGTCATACCGGAAGAAATGTGTGGCTTTCGGGGGGATGAGTGGTGGTTCGGGGGACTGGCGGGGTGAAAGCTGTCCCGTTCTGTTCGTCCTAAAATAAAGTGTTAGCAACAAAAACCTCAGTCTGGTGCTTGGGTGTCATAACGGAACAATACAGTATTCACACAAAATGTATTTATTTAAAAGAAATCTTCTATGCTTCATTTTATGATGAAATCCACATTGTGCTGTATATGCGCACATGGCTTGTGGTCTCTGCTTCAATCATTTTTGCAAATATGCTCAATTGGTTAAAATCAGGGAAACTGTCATGCAGGTGAGACATCTAAGGTGAAAGTTAGTCATTAAAGGAGAAGTCCGGTCAACTAGGAAAAATCAGGGGATCATTAGCTATACCTAAAACTAATACGTTCGTGGTTATTTAATGAATCTAGCGTTAATCAATAAGAAAAAAAAAGCATAAATTGTCGTCTGGATCACTGTGTATGGGGGCGGCCATTACTGCCCAAATATGGACAGTAATGGCCGCCTGACATCACATCCTGGGACGTAACATCGCGGAGAGCTGACGGCAGTTCGCCGTGCTTTACAAGCAAACTCAATAGGAGCTGTTGTACACAGCTGCGAACAGAAACAATTATTTCGGATTTCCAGAGGACTTCACCGTTGAAATTTGCGGGAGCTATTGTTGAAGCAACAATGCTCACATGCATGGCAGTTGGCTGTAACAATACATCGGGTAAAAGTGGAAAGTTTTTCACCTTTCCGATTCATCATCCACCATGGGCTGTTTTGTTGGATTACCTATATGAAGAGGGAGGATTTACCATCTAATTTCTGGCCAGACAGAAAACACGTCGTCTGTAGCCAACATTTGGAAGAAGAATGTCTTCAAGATGACATGAGAGCGAGGATTTTCGGTAGGTTTTTCTTTTTTATAATGTAGAATTTGCCGGGACCTTTGTTTACCCGGCCAGAGCGGCGGAGGGATACGACACACTTAGAAAGCATGCTCACTGTTGTGTGAAGCCCACTTATTTTATGCAACTTTGGTCTTATTTTTTCTAAAGTCACTTGTAACTTTCATGAGTTGTGGGGTTGCAGTTTTTTTTGGGCTTGTTTCTGAAAGTGAAGTCAATTGTTTGGGCTCTAAACTAAGTGACGCTGAAATATCCCTCCGCCTCATAACGCACTGCAGCTCCTCCTCACAGCAGCAGAGAGTAAACTCAGAAGGAGCCGCTCTGCCTGTGTTTTCTGCAGTTTACGGTGCAATAACTGATGATAACTGCTGGAAGTAGATTAGGCGGTGCAGATCACCATTTTGAGCAGAGAATGGTTCTAAAGATGAGTTTTATACTCATAACATTGCAGAACCCAACCCATAAACCGTACTTTAATGCTTATTTGTTGTCTTTTTAAAATGTAAAATTAGCATTAATTTAAATGTAAATCCTTAATACCATGTCTATCTTTGTTTAAGGAGTTAAAAATATATTTCGGCATGAAAACAGGTATTTATTTACAAGGGGACAGATAGGGCATTGGGACTTGCTCTACAGTCGATCCCGCGACAAAATGTCACAAACTGGGAGGTGGCAGTACTGTTCTTCACCAAGATGGCGGCCCCCATAAAAGGACCTTCAAATGAAAATTACTCTTAATTAAAAAAGCTTATCATTTATTTAACAGTATGTAATAATTTTATATTTAAAGTACTTTCAGCAGTTGGAATTCTGATTTTGACCAGACTTCTCCTTTAAGAAGGAGAGGAAGAGAGGATTTGGAGGCAACAGAGGAGATAATTGCAACGGATCTGGGAGAAGAAAACGAGCCAGAATCAGAAAATGTCTCTTTCTGTCTCCTCGCTTCACGTCGTTTATGTCAGCAGAGGAAAATTTTAATTCGGCCCGAAAGGTTTGTTTCCGAGATTAAATTGAGTGACACAGTCTCTCTATGGATCGCGCAGCACCTACAAACAGCGCTGCTCATGGGGCCATGATTGAACCGGTGACAAGCTCTGACGCTCATGTCACGCACACACCGCTGCCGTTACCGCTGGTGGAGGGGTGATAGACGCGGTTTCTTGACAATGGTCACGCACAGAGCTGTAATACTTTTCATTGTGATTCAGATGGGCGCAGTTCACTTTACAGACAGAAACAGGAAAACCAGAGATGGGTCTGCGTAGAGCTGAGGTGTGTTGCTATGGGCGTGTTTACTTGCTGGATGTAACCGCTGTGAAACAATCAGAAAATAACTTTTTATTTCTCTGATTAATAACATCTTTATGGAGCGCTCTGTTATTGTTACTCTGTGCTGCTCTACCAGTGTAGCTTGCTCGTCATCGGACACAAATCAAATCAGACTTCTTTGTGTTTGTATTTTGCGGCGTAAATTGTGAGTCAGACTCAGAAGCTGGTACATGAAATAAATAAAGTGAGAACACGCGCAGGTAGATCATCAGAGTTTAGTCTGAGAATCCACCTGGTCTCTACTTCAAGGACACTTTCTGTGACAGAAACTAACAGTTGGGTGTGTAAATGGGTGTCTGTGAGTAAATGGGTGTCTGTGATTGGGTCCTACAACTCAACAAAACATTAAACTAATCTTTTAACTTTTTCCTTGATCAACAGATTCTAATCCAAGCAAATTCCAAGTTAATAAATACCTTGTTTTCCTATCATATGTTTTTTCATATATCTTTGAAGATTGATCGCCTAGAAGGAGAGATTAGGTTAAGTATTTTATCCTAAAGTAGGTAAAAAGCCTTTACATTATGCTTCAGGTAGCTGAAAAGTAAGTAGAGGAAATATACAGTACTAGAGAGGCAGAGAATTTCTGAGCATTATAAATAATAAAACTGTATTTTGCTCTAACATACCCCGATTTGTTTGCTATAGAATAATACCCTGAGGCAGCCAACAGTTGTTCATATTTGATAACTAAATGTTTGCTTTTTCTTCATGATACAGAGCAGAAGATAGTTGGAGACAGATCTAGCTCAAGCCAAACAACTCAAGAAGAATTAGACAAGTGAAACATAATATTTTTGTAGAGCTAAAAATGTTTCTTTAAATGTAAACTGGTATAAACATAACACCTTAATACAGGATTCTGCCTTCCAGACAATGAATGTGATGCTTGGCTTGAGAAAGTTGGAGATACTTATAGGTTCAGGTTGTGACATTTAAAACTATAGTTGGTAATCCTGTTCAAAAAAACTTTTATTATACTGGGTAAAACAGTCCTTCCATCCTGAAAGTAGTAAATACATTATGTATTCAACAAAACAAGGTTAAAAAAATAGTTTTCTGCGGGAGCTGCAGGCCTGTAAAAACGATGTAACCAGATGTATCAGTTATCTGGTTAGCTTAGCGGCTAGGTTAGAGGTTAGCTTAGCGGCTAGGTTAGCGGTTATTCGTTCATTGTAGCTCCGCCGATCTCACCGTTGACTTTGAACATGGCTGAGAGTCGCATGAAGCGACCCGCGTACATGTTTATGAGAAGAAGAGGAAGGCCTCGATAGAAAAAAATAAGACCAAAGTGGATTTGGGAGATTTTTAAGATGTGATCCCCTTGAAGAGCGGAGGAGCGAGCTAAGCAGGTCTTGCGCATGCGCAGTTATTCAAGACTTCCACTTTGTACTTTAAGCCTAACTTTTAATTTAATAAGCAAAAACTTTTTTAAGACAAGCCAACAGTGCATTAAATCCAGTGGGATGATTAGAAACGTCTTGATCCAATAAACTGAACTGGACTGATAATGACTGGTTTAGAAGTTTATTTGCATCTGCACAGTGATATTCTGCAAGTGGATCCTGGTCCATGCTTTGCTGCAATACAACAGCTGATTTAAGCTAATACTCAAAGGTGAGGCACTGTTCTGAAATGTTGTCCAGGCTTCTATGAATAGATACTGTCCAGTCTTTAAAAATGACACTGGTTCTTTCCCCTTTGAGATAATAAGACAATAGACAGGACTTAAGGATAACAAGGCCGGCCAGAAGTAGAAAGCAGAGATAACGAGGTTCCTGACAGACAGCCAAGGTAAGAAATGGCACGAAACCAGGAGCTCCCCTCTCATTACTAGTCTCTCGCCCTTCGATTCCTAAGCAAACTGTGTATGTTCAGTGTCGACAATATGTCTGCGTGCAAGCTGTGACACCTCCTCAGCAACGAGCTGAGGACGCCCGCAGCTCGTTTCTGCATTTTGATGACAGGAAGGGATCGGCTGGAGCTGATAGCACAGCTTTTTCGGATAGAATATTTCAGATTTGACCGTAAATAGTTGTGTAGAAAGAAACAGCTCATTTAGATTCTTTACAGAATAAATAAGAAGTGTAAACGATGAACAAAAAAACGATTTGAATGATCTGAAATCCTGTGCTCAAATGAGGTTGTTTTTTGCGTGGGTGAAGACCAGTCAAGAGCATTTAAGCAGCAAACCTCCATCTTTTTGCATTTCCATAGCAATAGATGTGTTTTACAGCTGTGTCCTAACAAATGCATTCATTATATATAGTTAACAAAAAATATGGTGTACAACAACATTTTGTGTATAGTTGTTAGACAGAAATTGTGTTGGAAAACAGATAAGGACCCACTTTCATAACTAACTCAGGCCACTAAAATGTTTTATATACAGTACCTCTTTAAACAGCCCCTCTGGTCACAGAAATGCACAAGGATTAAATTATGTTTTTGTATGAATGAAAAGTTTACAGTGCTGTGAAAAAAGTATTTGCTTTCTCTACTCTTGTTTAATTGTCAGACTTAAATGTTTTTCAGCCCTCGTTAAGAATAATATATAATGTAAGTGTCATTTTCCTGTTTAGCAAAAACAATAGACAAGGTAACATCAATAGTTTAAGTGTTAATATCCTTTATGGAAGTATGTCACTGCATGAAACGTTAATGGCACATACAATTCCCATGGAAGTTGAGGTTAACAGGTGTTAACAGGAACTGCCAGGAATTGACGCAGACATTGTTTGTTTGTGCCCCCTCCTCATTCCCCAGGTCTAGGAGAGGCTTTCACATGTAAAACAAATTGCTGAGAGCCATAGAAATGCCAGTCAAGTAAGTCAACTCTTTGCTTGATTTGTTGATCCAAGTGACTACAAGTGACAAAACAAATAATATTTTTGATTTAAAAGAATTTTAGATTGACATTCTTTGTAATCCTTTAAGCATTTCTCAACCAAAAGCTGTAACTACACATGAAATTTAATACGGAAGAATCATTCAACCAAGATTCAATTTACAAGAAATAATTCAGATTTGCATCACATCATGACATTTTGATGCAGGCTACTGCAACATTCAGGCAATGATGAAAGTCTAATGACACAATGTCTTGGACGTCACCAAGCTCATAACTATCCAAAATAGGTTAAAATCAGGGGCCTTCAAGGTTCCTTGCAGAATGACATATTACAACTGAGTTACAATGAGATATTTGCAGCTAGGTATGAGTCAGTGTGGTTTATTAAAGCAAATCCTGGACTCATGTCTAGGCACACTGCCCTATAAGATATCTAAATCCCTTAGATCTCAATGACTGTGCAGAGTGGCATAATAACAGTCACCTTTTCTACTGTCCTCGTCTATGAAGAGAGTTATTAACCAGCTAGCATTAGCTTATGTCTTCAAGGAGGTTTACTACTTCACTGTTGCAGATACAGGAGCTTTACTGACCTTATTATCTTGCTCTCAAACATTAGTGTTGTATAGGGTGACCACATCTCAAATGACCAAATGTGGGACAATAGAATGTTCATGTGGGGTAAAGTGGGACACATAACCAACAGTATGATGACGTCATACATTTAAATTTACCACAGATCGCACATTACAATAATCAGTCTCTGCATTGCATGTTATTGCAAAACGATGAATTATCACAACTCACAAGTTCATAAAAAGGCATTATTTAACTTTTTTGAAGGTAAATAAAATGTGACTGGTGAGCTGTCCAGGATGTACCCCATGACCCCGTCTCTTGCCTATTAACCACTGGAGATAGTCAGCAGCCCCCCGCCCCCCCCCACAACCCTGTGTTAAGTTGAGCCACGTGTACGGAAAAGCAGGTATAGAAAATCGATGGATGGATGCGATGCTAAACTTTAAAATAGTTTAAAAAAATGTTTTTTATCAGAACAAAACTTAACTAGCTGCTAAAGATGAACACTTTTTAATTAGAAAAATGTTATTAAACGTAAAGTTAAATAGGCCTATTGCTTAAGACTTGGCTGCTGTACCTTATCTGCCTGGCTGGTGGTTTTGGATTGGAATAAAGATGAGTCCATAGATCAACAGGAGGCTTTTTCACCTGTGTTTTTTCGTGCTCCACTCCCTGTAAAATAAATATGGCAAACTTCCCAAAAAGCTCTCTGAGAATCACCTTTCTCTTTGTTTCAGAAAAGCACACGTGGAATATATTTTTGTTTTACTTTTCCGAATATGATCCAGCCAACTGCGGGACAATGTTCCAGTTAGCGGGACAGCGGGACAACATTGAAAATTGCGGGACTGTACCACACAAACGGGACATCTGGTCATCCTAGTGTTGGAGTGTTAGCTTATAGCGTTAGCACAGCTAGCATGTGGTGTCGTACAGTATAAAAAAAAAATTCCTGCCCATCTGTCTCCAAGGGAAAGTACCTCAGAACGATGTCTTTGTGTTTTTCTGGTTGGCTAAACAGGGTGACATATGCTTTTGTTTTTTTTATTTGTTTTTTTTATTTTTTTTCTGGATGTATTTGTCATGTTAGCAGAGTTTAAAACTCCTTGCAGCAGATCCCTGTTTTGGTCAGATGAGGCTGCGGGGATTGGCCAGAGCCTCTGGGGGAAGTGCCACAAATTAGGCAAATCTAAATAAATTAGTTTACATAGACTTTTCTGTATTGTTCTTTAATATGAATATATCAGAATATTGATAATATGCAAATATTTTTACATTGCAATGTTTAGTATATATACTCTATATCAATTAGTAATGCAGATTCAGAACTAATGATACTGCTCCCTCGTCAACAATCAGATAGTTTTAAGGATTCTGTCTTAAGTCTCTTCTGAAATTAAAACTGCTCAAATTTAACATGCATAGGCATAAGGAGACTATGTCAATGTGCCATTGAAAGCCTCCAACTGGTTAGAACCAAACCCATTGGTATCTTGCTGTGAGGTGGCAGTTTTAACATTTCCGCACCATATGGCTCCTCACCTTGGGAATTATCTGTTTTATATTCAAGACAAGAGTCAATTATCTGTATTTTATGTCAACACCAAACCTTTTTAGAGCTGTTTAGAGGGGACAGACCACCATCAGTGGCTGTGTTTGTGAATATTCAGCAGAGAGGCAGAGAGCAGAGAGACGGAAAGCTGGCTATGTGTTGATGTGACTTTCCAAAAGCCCTCTGCTCCATTGGCACTCAAATGAACCAATTCGTCTCTGCACAAACATTGAGGGGTTAATTGGATATTCACCTTGGGGATGCCAAACGGAGGGAAAAAACCCTGTGGGAAGAGTCATGAGCGCCACAAACCCTGCAATGATTCTCAACGCTGGATGTCTGACTCATGAGGACAGCAGACATCAACTCGGGTTCTTCATTTTTCCCCAATAAATCCTATATTTGCAGCACTTTTGAAACATTGTATCATGAAGTGAAAGTAAGAATAATTGATATGTATCGAAATCTCTTACTGTTAACTAGTGTAGGGTGCTACATTTACTACATGTACTAGATTTGAACACTTTTGCCATAAAATCATTTCTGAATACAATTTTGTAGAAATCGTGCATATGAGCAAACATTGGAGCTTTCCTTCACACTGATGACCAACATAAGCTTGCCATGGCAGAGTTCTCACCAGTGCATTTCAGTATAACAGGTCAGTTGTCAAAATTAAGCTGAAATTAGGCTCAGATGCTGACATCTAGGCTCCCTTTCACAGGGTTTCCCCCACGGACTCATTCACATTGTTGGACTTCTTCCGGCAACAATGCACAGACACTCCCGTCTCCTATCTTCAGCCGCACACCTGACCCACATAATGAGCCGCTGCTGGAATTATTAAGGTTTGCTAACATGGAGAACAGCCAGAAGAACACATGCAACCCTCTTTGTTTGGAGGAACTTTCCCAGGTAGGCAGACAAGTAAAACTAAATGCTAAATGGTGCTACATGCTAAGCTAACAGTACGACGTGGATGTTTGAGGGCAATATAAAGAGTCAGTAAAGCTCCTGTATATGCATCAGTGGCTGAGTTTCCATCCAATTCACATCCAAAATTTTAACTTTTAAAATATAGCCAAAAAAAAAAAAGTGCTTCAGACTTGTTTCCATTTCTTTGTTTGTAGCGAATTAACCAGGGAACACAAACTGTAATGACATACGTTGATGTTGGCTGTAACAGACAGAAAGTAGAGATTGCTAACTAGCACCGACCCCAGATCAGTAATGGAGCGAGACTTTAATGAATGTGCCGATGTTATTTAATTTTTTTCATGGATGAGACTAAGAATGGATGAGACTCGAGTCTCTTCGTCAGTCTACACCACATACCTGTGGTTGCTTCCAGCCCTGTTTTCGAGCGTTATGGGAATCTCTGGGAAGACGTCAGCAGCAGAAACAGCTAATCAGTCATGTGAGGTA
The DNA here is from genome assembly GCA_037039145.1 of Fundulus diaphanus. Lineage (NCBI taxonomy): Eukaryota > Metazoa > Chordata > Actinopteri > Cyprinodontiformes > Fundulidae > Fundulus > Fundulus diaphanus. The sequence continues at coordinate 29,019,138 of CM073139.1, forward strand.
AATGTTCGCTACATCACAACTGATTCGACAACTGTGTCTCTAACTCTTCTTTAGCGCATTTACTGTTTTTTTTGAAAAAGTCAAAAGCCACCTCAAGCGAAATTTAGTGAATTAATTAGAATCTTGCAGTGTCATTCAACCTTTTCTAATGCGATACTTCAAAACGCGCTTTAAAAAACATTGATGGAACGGCGACTAGTGAAGCTGTTAACCTCCCGGACAGCATAAGCTAACGCTAGCTGTTATTAGCTTGATGGACAGCCCAGTGGCGGTTCTGTCAGTCTACGCTCCCCCTTCGAGCTGTACCATGAAATGCTCCGCTGTGTGAATACCTCCTGAAGCAGTAAAATAACAACCCCCCCCCTCTCAATATTAATTACCCATTGAGCTAACAAAAAATCCTCGTGAGGACCCTGCATGGGTATTCTTATTATATGAATATGAATATAGCTATCATCACCTAAAAGCCCAAAACCTAACTGTAAAGGAAATGCATATCAATCCTAGAATATTTCAGGCAAAAATGCAAACATATAGCCTTAAAACTGCTATTTCAGTCAGGAAGCATCACAGGAAACACAAAAATACTGTTTATGTCAACTATGTGTGAGTGGACACCAGATCAGCACCCAGAAGAGGTTCTGTCAAGTGTTATTCTAAACGCACTCATTTGAAGCAACAAAAAAAGATTAAAATATGTTTATTATACAGATCTGGATGCCAAATCTATGTGCACTGAAAGTTTCTAATTCTACTACTAAGAATCATTGAGAGACAATAGAAACACTGGTAAAGATGTGTCCTTTTTGGAGACAGTAGCTACTCTAGATGTGAGGTGTTTGTTTTTAGAGGTTCAGCCCTGAGAAGAAGCAATTTCCTGTCAGAGCTGAGCTTTGCACCAAATAACGTGAGACAGGTTTCATCTTAAATTCACCAGATAGTCTGATATCCCCGCACTGAGCAATCATGTTTCTGCTGTATTTTTGAATACAATTAAAAAGGCAAACAGGCCACACAAAGAAAAACATGACACAATGCCAAAGCTGGTGTAGCTAATCAGATTTCTTTAGCATGTAAGGTTGCAGCATTGATCTCAGAGAGACATATCAGTGACATTTGTCCATGTAATACACAACAGCACACGCACAATTATTTCTGTCTCCCCTGCAAAGTTCAAATGAGAAGCACAACGTTCATGGTTGACATGAATTTCTTCTGGTTTGGCTATTTTTGTAACTCCTGGACAATATAAAAGCAGTCAGTATAGCTAATTAACAGTTTAACCACATTTTCCTTGTTATCACCTTTCTGTTACAACAGAGGTACATCTGGAGTGTGCTGACTAACCCTTTGACTCTATATAATGGCTCTGATTAGCTCTTGCATTAGTCAGGGGACTGAATTGGTAGTTGCTAAAGGAGTGGGGCCTGTTTTTTGTTTTTTTTTTTTTTGGTCTATAAAAACTAGCGTGCCCATCTCTGCATCGACCTCTGGGAGATATAAAAATGTGAAAAGAGCCAGACAGAACGTGTGAAAGAGACAGCGAGAGATTGATGGCCTTATCCCCATGAGGAGAGCACATTCGGGTGACAATAGTGCAACTAAATGAAAAGAATACAAACTGACCACTCCGAGTGTACTTCTGTCAGTATATACCCAAACTTCTGAGCACAATAAACTTAGTTCAGGGTCACACTTAGTTGCATAACACCAATAATACACATAACTTAATAATTATTAAAGATTTGCTCTAAAGATTAATTACGTTATCGATTTTTTTTCCATTTAATCACAACTAATGCCTTACTTTAGACAGGGCAATAGACATGGATTATTTTACAAAACATGAAGCAACCCAAATTAACCAGTAAGCCGCAGGTCCAATTGCTATTTATGTGGCGGTACAGTGCTGTGAACAGGTTTTTCCCACTTACAGAATTTATTTTCTGTCTTGTTGAACGTTTCAGATCATCAAACAAATATTTTTGACAGAAGAAATAGGATTTGATAATTAAGAGAACAGAATAAGACACATTTGTCTCATCAGACCACCAAATATTTCCCTAAACGTCTTGAGAATCATCAGGATGTTTTCTGGTAAATGTGAGACGGGCCTTTGGGCTGCTTTTGGTCAGCAGAAGTTTTAGCCTTGGCTCTGTGACCCAAAAAGAGGCCTGCAGAGCTATAGATGTTGCTCTGAAAATAAGAAATTATGTTGGCAGCAACCTTCTTTGGAAAACATGTCAATTTGATCAATATTTATATTTTAACACATGTTTTAATCTAATGTCCCTCTTATCTATTGCTGTTGATAATTAGTACTTTTGCTAATGTACCTGTTAACCTTCGTCTGGATTCTGGTTAACGTACCTTTTTATTGGTAATTAATAATTTATTTAAAAATAAGGAATTGTTTTCTCTTATAAACAGGTGCAACCAAAAATCTTCACTTTCAAATTCTCTACCAAATACTGCAAATCATCCTGAAACATGGTGATGGCGGTATTATGCTGTGTTGATGGGTGTTTGTCTTTTTCACCATATTTTTCAGCGTCATTGTTAATATTTATTTCTGGTAGCATATTTTGAAACCTGCTTTAGGTATTGGGGTTAATAAGTATTATGTCTGCTGCCTGTTAACCTTGTGTTGAATTCTGGTTAGTGACGTTTTTAATGGATTGTATATTTAGTATGTATATTTTAACAAAGAATTACTACAATATTATGAAATATTAGAGAGAATTGGTTCATTTATTGCAACTTATTTTGTTAATTATAATATTGTGGAGATTTCTTTCCCAGCAAATACAGTACATTTCCAATATTGATTTTGAATTTTATTTTATATTTTCTGACTCCAACCATTCTTTTGTGTTTAATAGTTATTACTTTTGCCAATATATCTACTAAACACTGGTTGAATTCTGGTTATAATGTTTGAACAAAAATAAAACTATACTATGGATCTTTTATACAAATATTTTTAATATTTTTATTTTTTGTCCAGGTAGCATCAGTTAAACCCTGGTTTTTATTTTCAACCTTATAGGGACGTGAAACGTGGAGATGCCACCACCATGTTGGAGGAATATCTTTTTTTATTGTTTTTTTTTGTTAACATAGTTATTCATATTTATTTTAAAACATATTTTGTTATTAATAATTAGTCCTATTGGTACACTGGAGTTATTTTACATTTTCTGGCCAAAAGAAAGCGAGAAATCAGACCAGGGCTCAGTAACATTTACAACCCAGAGAGCCCTCTTTGACATTGGTTCGACTGTCTAATTGGCAAATTCTTACAGTATCTACATAGGAAAATACTGTTGCTTTTTACAGTTTAGTTTTATTTTTAGGTTTTGAAATAAGGAAGATTAATAAAACTTTTAATGAATTAATAAATTTTCTTCAATGGAACAATAAAGTTTTATAGAAAACTGTGAAAAAGCATGTGTTTGTTAACCAAAAGACAAAAAAAAAGACTTCATAAAAAGAAAATTTCTCCCAGTATCATTCGTAGTCATTCTTAGAGGAAGTTTTATGCATATATAGACTTAAAAATGCCCAGGAATAACCGCTAAAGTTATCGCCTGATTTTATCACCAGAACTATGTCCATATAAATAGACGATACTGCTTATAGGCCTTACATCCATTTGATTTGATCAACCATTTCTGCTATGAACCAGCAACACATGACCTTATTTATGTGCCTTTTATGGCCATAAGGCACATAAATAAGATTAAATTGCATCTTAAGCATAAAAAACAACAACTTAACCCATAAATGCAGCTCTTGCCATTCGTATTACTGAAATCAGAGAAACACCCTGCAGAGACACTTTATTAATATGTAAACAAAGCGTAAAATACTGAGTGGAGGCAACAGGGACCGCTCTCGCCTAAGCAGTCGTCCATCGTTCAGCTTATTAATGCAAAACTCGTTTTCTATTTGCTTCCATAACTTGTCCGTGTCTTTACATGCAGATATACTGCTGTCTTGGCTGGCTCTGGATTCACGGGTTTCTTAGGCTAGTCTGTAATTTACATTTAAATGAAACTCTCCGGCCATATAATGCACCGGCAAAATGCATCTCTCTTTAATCCTACAATTTTGTTTTCAAATGAGTCTGTGCTTCTCACTTTATTCAGCCAGATCATCCATTAAACAAGACATCAAAGTCTCAGGTTTTGTGTCCTTGAGCCTTACATGTTTTAATGGGATTACAGGGGAAACATTACAAAAGAGTTAAATGTTTTATCAAAATAATTGTCTACTAAAAACTCTGGAGGCAGAAATAGGAAGGTGGATCCATCAGGCAGTATCTAACCTCAGCTCATAATGTAGCTACAGTAAGAAGTGTGCCTGCCCACTACCATGAAAGCGTGATAATACGGGTCATCCTTCACTGTTTTGATCACTCGGCCTCTGATGCTTTATGGGATGCTGCAGAGCGTGACCTGTGTGAAGGTATGTGAGATTTACTTGGGAGAGAACCAGAGGATGCTTGTGTTCAAGTGGTGAAAAATAACCAACCTGAATAACAATGGGATCCCCTGCTATTAGGGATAAAACTCAGATAACAGTTGCTGTGGGGGAGAAAACAGGTGGGATTCAGAGGATGAATCATCTGGCTCCCACTTTTTACTTTTTTGCACATACATCATGGTCACTGGCTCGAACCCTTGAATCTGTTGCCCTGCGACTACACTGAGAATACATTAAAAAGCCTATGAGACGCATCCCTCACACTTCATTTTCATATCCCAAAAACTACACAGGGCTTTTCTTTGATGGGCTTCATGTAAACTTCAATTTGAAAAACTCAGCTTCCTCCTGGTAACCAGCAAATCTGGAACCACATGCAATTCGGAGGTGTGTGCGCCCCTCTCCTCAGCTGAGATACCTACTCTTGGTGGGGGCCCAGCACATACAGATTCTTATCATGCCCCCAGGAGTCTGAGCTTTGCTGCTCCCAGAGCAGTGGGTGGACTAGCAGCAACGGTGCCAACAGCTTACTTGGAGTACTGCCGGTTCGGTGCAGGCCTGGCAGCTTTACGTTATACGATAAACAAAGCCATGCCAGTGTGCTTGGGCTATGTGTCAAGTCAAATTTTTTTGTATAGCACATTATAGCAGCAGGGCGGTTCAAAGTGCTTTACATCATGAAAACATAAAAACATCATAAACACATAGAAACGGTCACCGGTTGTGAGATGAGGTGTATCAGGTGAGAAACATCGATAAACATTAAATATGTTGGTCATTGTTCCTGTTATTATGGGTCAAAAGCAACTCTAAACAGGTGGGTTTCCAGTCTTGATTTAAAGGAATTCACTGTTTCCACCGATTTTACATGAATGCTGCTTCTCCATGTTTGGTTCTGGTTCTGGGATAAGTTGCCAAAACAAGCCTTCCCCAATCCTATCACAGACGTGTTGCTGATACTAAGGTTGTCAAAATGACCCATATTTTGATACTATCAAGGCAAAAAAAACTCAAACTTGATATAAAAAGAGCTTTTTTCATTTCCTCTAAAGTTGGCACACAATGTTGCACATCAGGGCTGCAGACATCCGACGCTCAGCCCCTCCCCTCCTATGTAGCCACTTACCTGAACAATGATGGCTGATCATGAAAACAATAAGCAGAAAGCTTAAAACTTGTGCAACATGGAGTGTAGCAGAGCCTTTATGACTTTCTTTAGTTGTGAAGCCAAAAGAAAAAGTGTCTGTTAGAGTTTTACCTATGAGACGGAACAGCAGGATGTTGATGAGCCCTACCTGAAGCACTAAAAAGGAGTGGTGGCTACAAAGCTGAGCAGTACTACTTTAAACATTAAGGTGTGGACACATTTACATGTGGGAAAAATATATGTATAGTCAATTTTTATCAATTCTATATCATATAGATATTATTAAGACACAAACATGAAGATACATTACAACCTCAAGAAGCAAAACGGCAACAGAATTTCACCTCTAAGACTTTGAAAAAGTCCACCGAGCTCCGTTTTGTATCAATTAACTCGCTTCTAGGTGATTGAATGTAAAACAATGAAAAATAAAGGCTTGCAAATTACCGCTGGTCTGAAGGGGAAAGTTGAGTAAATTAGCTGCACTCAGCACATGATTTACAATTAAACTTGGTCCAAACACTTGAAGATTGCCTTTTCTTTGTTATCTAATGAGTTTTAATTTGAAAACTCTGAGTGGTTTTTGTTGTACATTTATTGCTGCATGTCTTGCCTTTTCCACTTTTAACTTCACTCCTTTTTTTTCTGCTCCAGTTACCTTTAGGGGGCATTCAAAACATAAACCTAAATCTTTTTCTGCTGTTGTTATTGCTGTTCAATCTTGACAAGGATATCTATTTTTTTGGTAGATTTTATGATTTTGATCTAGGCCTCTGTGATTTTGTTCATTGCACTAGAACTGGTGAAAAAGACCTGTTTGGGAAAGTTTGTTCTTTTGTTCAGTTGAATAGTTTACTGAACAGCAGTTTATAATTTGTTTGCTTTGCTTTGCAGCATTGAATTAAACCAAATCAAACCATGTTTATCCTGAATGAAGTTAATCTAATGGCATTGGTGATCGAGGTGTGAAATGTGTCAAGTAATTTTTCCCCAACTACAGCATGTATCAAAAACTTATCGGATCGTGGCCAATATATCGAGATCTGCATCGTATCGTGACATATTTTACTTTAACTTTAAACAGCGTACGTCTGTTTCTCTGAACATAAATATTACAATGAAATTAATACATAATTAAAACCCACATTTCTCCCCTTGTTTTGTCCAAATCCTACGTTAAAGAATAATTAAACATTTTTCCATCTTTATTCTACATACTAGGCTAAATATGCTAATTTAGCTTACTTAGCGGGTGCGAAACATATTTCAGGCAGCGATGACTTGATGCACGTCGGGACAAAAATGTCAATTTGTTGGTGAGTATATTCCAGACCTGAAAAGCTGAGACTAAATTTGCATGTGTACGAAATATTAAAGGGGCAAAATGACCAGAGGCTGCTGAATGTTTCATTTAGTTGTATTTTAATGATTGTTTGTTTAAAGGTGACAGCTTCACTGCAAAAAAGGAATTAAAAGTAAGTAAAATTTTCTTGAAATGAGTGGATTTATTCTTGAGCAGGCAAGTTTAAATAATCTGCCAATGGAATAATATTTTCAAAATAGGAACAACTCATCCCCATCATCTTTTTTTCAAGTGCAGTATATCTACTTATCTTTTTTTAGGGGTAAAAATACTCATTCCATTGGCAGATAATCTTATTTACCTGCTCAAACCAAGGACAAATACACTAATTTCAAGAAAATTTAACTTATTTTTAGTTCCCTTTTTGCAGTATTGAAAGTCTTTTTTTGCTACTCAATTTTATACATCTTAGGTTTTTTACTCAACTTTTAAAGGTACATGAAATCATCTCAGTTTTTTGGTTCTTTTGTGAACAAAAATGTCGGCTAATTAGCATTTTCTACATTTGTACATTTTCTACTCATGTAGTGTGAACCTTGCTCGGAGAAATATACTGAGAACCTTAAGAGCTCTTTTCGTTTGATTAAGGGTCATAATCTCATTTTTAAAAAACATCAAATTGCTTAAATGAGAAAAAAAACACAGACAGTGAAATAGGGTGAAAAATGAAACTTACAGAGAACCGACGATCATTTAAACAAACCATTAGTGAAATTTAAAAATTAAATCTCTTGAGTAGTAAAAGAAAATAAAGGGTACACAATGCTTAATTACATGTACACAAAATAGTTTGTTCAGAGGCACCAAATGGAAAGTAGATTGGGACAAAATAAGACTAAGAGTTGTCTAAAAGTGAAATGAGCGCTTTCCTTTTTGTTTACTTTGAATATTTGCTATTCTGGTAACGTTTGTTTCTGCTTTTTTAATTTTTTGGATGAAATGTTTTTGGTTCTGCTGTGTTTGTTAAATTATCTTGGGCAATATTAGATTCCTTGGCGTGGGAGCCTGATGCAGATTACACATTATTTCCGCTGCTTATGGCGCAGTTATTTCACATTAGCGAAGCCGCTCTGAAGTGCGAGGCAGAGCTGCTCTTTTTTTAAATGCGTTTCTCGAAGTTCATTATTTCCATGGACCCAAATACACTCTCGTCCCTGCAAACGTCTGGCTGGCTGCTTGTAATGACCTGCATATCTGTGCCACTGGCCTCCACTGTCATGCCAAGGGAGGAGATCTTTTCTTTATCTTCTATATTCCTAAAACGAATTAATGAGTGGAAGCAAAAGACAAGCGATTCTGCAGCGATTCCTGGTGTTTGTCCAGAACGTGCTGTTTGTGATGCCGTTCTTTGGCAGCAATCTCTCTGACTTCCCTGGGAAAACTTAAAGCCCCTTCCCCGCTCCAAAGTTTAACATGCGTGGTGTTTGTTTTTATAATTCATGGTGTGTTTGTCATGACAAACGTGTACACACAGATAAACAAATAGAGCCCAACTCGGGCCAAGCTCATTTAGCTTAAGCCAGTTTTATTCATTTTTCATCGTCTGTGAGTGAAATTCAAAGCAGTGATGTCAGATAAAACCAGAGAATCTACAAAGAGTCTGTTTTATTAATTAAAAATGGATTCTTCCTATTTAGTGTCAATCAAGCTTTCTTTTTAAAAGAAGGATGGGTGCAAAAACTGACACTGAGCGCTGGTGACTGTGACACTATCGCTAACTGATATATAAGCAAAAGATTCACATCTGAAAACGATTTTTGATCTCTGTGACAGTCTCTGACTTCACACAGAAGTAAAAGACGGTTATTTGTTTATTTCTGGTAAACAGACAGTCGTTTCAGGAAATGATTGGCATTATAGTCCATACAGGCAAACATAAAGCTCCCAAAATTTATTGTGAAGATACTTTAAGATTAGAGTGAATCTATCTCACTGTTTTTACTTGTTTTAGTTCTGCCATAATGGTGCTTCTGACTGTCACCTGTATGGACTTTTAAAAAGGTGCATTTTGCAAGCTCCAGGATTTTTGCTGACGTTGAAATAACACCAGTGTCGTGTACGCACATGGGAGAAGAGAAAAAAAAAGTGTTTTTTGGGGGGTTTTCTTTAGCAGCGTAATGTCTTCTGAGGTAAGAACGTTAGAAATATTATTTTGTTATATAAAATTATACAGAAATAATATTTTATTTTGAACGGAAAAGTTTCATATTGAGTCATAGTAATTTTTTTAGGGGAAAAACTTAGCTACCCTTTTTGCCTTTACACTTTTGCAGTCAGTCTGTAAACCCTACTATCGCTGTAGGCAGGTCTAAGCTTCATAGTGGGGTTTGCAGCCAGAACGAGGAAGCAGCAGCTGTCTGTGAGACTGAAGTGGAAAGGGAATCACGGCTCCCTCAAGTCACCAATAACACAGAAAAAAGACGAGTGAGCCAGCAAATGAACGTCTTAGTAGAAAGAAATAAGACCAGAGTGTGTTTGGGAGACTTTTTTCATGTAATCACCCTGAGGAGTGGAAGAGCCGGCAACACAGTCTTACACATGCGCAGTTATTCAAAAGAGACTTAGGCGCTTCTTACCTAGGGCTGGATGATAATTCAATAACAATATATATCGATCGATAGACGTGTGGCGCAATAGGAAAATAACGGGTCGATAAAACTTCGATATAGAGACAGTTTTCCTTCCTTCCTTTCAGCCTATCATATTAGTTGATGCTACAGTCACTGCTTCCTCTCGACCAATCGTAATCGCGGACCCAGGCACGCCGTCACAAAGCGCCGCCCTCTCAAACCACAACACAGAGTACGTGAATATGTTGCAGCAAGGAGCGGCGGAGGAAACGGTCGCAAAACGGGGTTTTACTAGTTCGCCAGTCTGACAGAAAAAAAACACAGTGATTTGTAAAATTTGCAAGAAACCGGTAAAAACAAAGTCTGGTAACGCAACCAACTTGTTTCATCACGTTAGCCACTCACACCCGCAGCAGCGCGAGCTGTGCAGCCCTGGCGCTCCGCGTCCTCGGAGGAATCTTATGAAACTTCTTCCAAAACAAAGCAGGTATAGCAGCTAAACTGGGCTCCCTTCTTTGTGATAAAATGACAAAGCGTTCAAGCAGCATAAGGACATCACGCATGCAGTAAAATGCTTCATAGTGATGGATACAATACTGTTGTCTGCAGTTGAAAAACCTGGCTTCAAACAACTACTTGCCACCCTTGATCCGCGATATAAAGCTCCGGGCCGCAAGTTTTTCTCTAACAGTGCTCCCTAAATTGTGCAACGAGTGCAGGGAATCAGTGCAAAATGAGCTGCAATCTGTGTCTTCCCACGCCACAACCTCGGACCTCAGCCCTGCATCAGCCTCTCAATTGACTATATAGACAGAGAATGGAACCTAACTAGTGTACTATTCCCACCTAAATAGGCTATTCCATTTATTTATTTATTTGTTATATTTATTTTGGTCTTTTTACTGGTCACTTTAGTTTATTCTTTGTCAGTATTTATTAACATCACCCAGGTCTCTTGAGTTATTTTTCTTTAAAAAATCAGTTATGGGTAAAAATGTTGGTTAAATAAGGATTTAATTGAGATTTAGTGTTTGTGTGTTCTTTATTAAAAGTAAGTCATTTAGCAATATCACAAGAGCCAGGTTTTAAATCTTTTTGATAATTATCGATATCGATCAATATGCATTTTTTTTTATCGATATGCTTTTTTTCTATATCGTCCAGCCCTATTCTTACCTAAATTTCCGTAAAAATCGTCCACTCTACCTTTAATGTTACACCACTAAAAGTAACTTATTGTTAGCATGGAAACCATGTTGCCACACTATTATTGCCGTTTGCTTAGCTTAGAAACAACACCCGTTTGAAGTGCTAGTCAAGAAATGTTCCACAATTAAACAACCCACACCAGCAGCATCTGCTCTGTGGCCCACATTCCAATTTTCTGTACCTTTATGAACCTACCGTATTTTTCAGACCATAAGGTGCACCGGGAATAAACTTGTGTGTCTTTGTTCACATATAAAGCGCATTAAATATTCTTCCCAAGTGTGTAATATTACTCCTTCACGTCCACAGCTCTTTATCCGTCTATGTCAGGAGGACAGAGTAGATTGAATACATTTCCCTGTTTCTAACATAAGGCCAAAATAAACATAACTTTTATATTGAATTAACTTACTAGGTTTATTGTTGCTAGTGTGTACTCCAGGCATGGGCTGCCTTACATGAATGCACTTCTAGTTTAGACATTACAGTCAGGCAGTCTGGTAGACAGCTCAGGGGTCCTATCAGGTAGTGACACAGTGTGCCGTAATGCTCCTAATATCCATTGAGTGGCGCAGCTTCTTGCTAACCAAAGTCGTACTTACACATTTTAACAGCTTTTTGAGCACATTGTACCACATAAAATCGGTCAGTAATCATATCTAAGGTCCACCGGATTATAAGGCGCACCATCAACTTTTGAGAAAAATTTAGGATTTTAAGTGCGCCTTATAGTCCAAACAATATGGTACACTATTCAGCATAAGTGATGCTACTGATAAATCTGCAGCTGAAGCCCAGTAGCCAGTAGCTCTGTTGCTACAGGTAGATATTGACGTGCATTCTCATTTAGAAAGCAGGATATTTAAGCCAGTTTGTACTACTTTGCTGTGCCAACTCTGTACCCTATGTTAGCTGTATTTTGTGGGATTATTGTTTAGTAAATGAATTAAAAACAACACTACAAAAGATTTGACACAGTAAACAATGAATTAGCTTATGTAATGAACAACTGCACATGTTTTGGCTTAAGTATCAGAGAGACAAAAAAGAAAAACTAAACATAATGTGAGAAAAAATTGACATAAAAGATTCCTAACTTTTGACACACCCAGGGTTTTAAAAGTGACGCCACAAGGACAAAAGGAAAAAGAAATCGTCACAAATTTAATAATCTGACCCTGGGCTTCTTTACAATAAATGTATGTATAAACGTACAAAAACACTGGGTTGATATGAAAGCTACAGATAATAATGGTTTTCTTTTCTAAACCTAAAAGTGGAAATGACATTAACTCTAACTCCAATATTGAGGCTAGATCCAACAAACTTAAAGCTACCTTGTAGCCACAGCTTGACAAGCGTGTGGGGGTGATGCGAGTTAAATGTCTCGATAAGTTTGTGAGTCTGTGATGGAGGAGAAAAAAATTTGTTTCAAAAGTTATCTGTCAATCCTGTGAGCCAGTCGTGCTGAGCTCCATGTTTGCTGGAGGGAAAATAAAACTGACACAGGTGTCAGCTTCACTCATCTTCTTCGGCATTTTATTTTAGACGGCAAATGAAATTCCTCATTTACTGCTATTTTTAGATAGCACATATATGCACTGTATTTACTCATTTCTGTATGCAAATAAGTCCATTAAAACAGTTATGAGAGGGGAAAAACCACTATGCACCAGTCACAATGGCATGGAAGCATGGTGTTGTTATTCAGGTCAAAGTTTTTGGTGGGGCTATTACCTCTGCTGAGCAACAGGATGGTGGAGAAGCAAGGCGGTCCTGCACTTTCATCACTCCCTCATTTGCCAACTTATAACATTGGCGATTACGCCGTTCATTTCCATTTAAATAAAGCTCAACCATTTAAACTGGGGGGTGAATTTAATCACAAAGCAGGGTTATCTGCAGTATTTCCACATTATTTATTTGGGGAGGGAAATGTAAATGCAGTGCTGCAGCTGCCGGCTTATTAGGTCATTATATTTTATTTACAATTCACTTTTTTTTTCCATGGGGATGCTGGAAATGAGGCCCAAGTCTGAGATCTTGAAGCTGAGACGTTGTTTTAAGGGTGAAATTGCTCTGAGCATCAGAATATGACCAAAATAAACAACTCATGGAGCTCGACTGGTACAACAGAAACCTACTGAGACATCGTTATCAACTTAAACCCACAGGCAGGTCAAGTACAGCCAAGGGGGTGATGGTAACTCAGGAGGAGCTACAGAGACCCACAGCTCAGGTGGGAGAATCTCCTGACAGCAATCTGTAGTTTTAAAAGAGAGGCAAGAAACCCTATGAACATTTAAGTAAGTAAAACTTAATTAGCATTAGAGTCCTGGTTGGTAAAAGACTTTAAAAGGCACCTGAAATTGCCTGAAAGTGAAACTGGTGTTTGGGCAGAAGGACCAAGAGTTGCAATTTAATATCCTAGATCAAAGACATGGGTTAGAACCGCGGTTCTCAAAGTGTGTGGCGCGACCCACTGGTGGGGAATTGAGACGTGACAGGTGGGGCGCGCTAAGTTCCGGCGTGTGTGTGTTGTGTGACTATAAATGTAGAACGTGTGAGAGCAAACTGTTCTTATAGCTTTCTGTAGCCGCTTATTAGACCTATCAAACCCACAAAGTAATCATTACTAGCCTACATGCAGTCTAATTAAAAGAACATTAGATATGAGAAAAATTTGACCTGGAACTGAAGTGCCAAAATAATGATTGACGTGACGTCGGCATATTATTTGTAACGGGATAACCTTTCGCGCCCCAGTGTTGCCAACTCAGCGACTTTGTCGCTATATTTCAGACCCCTCCAGCGACTCTTTTTCAAAAAAGCGACTAGCGACAAATCTAGCGAATTTTGGACACTCTTACGTGAAAGCACGTATCGTTCCTACTCTTGTCCTCCAGCGGCAGGTGCTGCCGTGGGGCGCCTCCCCCCTCCCAACCCCGTTCTCCCCCTACCGCAGGAGTCCCTCTCAGCGCTGCAGTCAGAGCCACAGCATGTTTACCCTCAGCGTCCAGACTGCAAATGAAGCGCACATGCGCCGGGATTGACGGCGCATGTTGATCATAAATAACTGAATTTTAAATATTTTATCTTAAATAAATAACGGCGTTTGATTCACACAGCCACATGTTCATGTTTTACCGTGATTTGTAGGCTCCTTAGTGGACCACAAGAGAAAAAAGAAAACGTTAAAAATCTTTTTTTTAAAATTGTAACTCCGCCATAGTGTCTCTTTATGGTTCATTTTGCCGGTCTCAAACCCGGGTAAAGGAGGAGGGTTAGTATTGAAATAAATTAAACATTAATTAAAAAATAATAATAATAATAATTATAATAATAGTAATAATAATAAATAAACATTAATGGACAGAAAAAAAAGTAGCTCTATATATTCTGAGTGTCTTTATTCACTTTTTGTCTGTCTCTAACAACGTTATTTCTCGCCAATAACTTACACATCACATCATGTGGCAGATTATGCAAATTAGGCGATGATGTCATTCAGTGACTTCTAGTGACTTTTAGCACAGCCAATAGCTACTTTCCTTACTGAGGAGTGGGTGAAATGATGTTTACCCACTCTACAAGTGGGTAAACATCATCTGCACTTCATATAAAAGTGCACTCAGAAAATTAACAAAGGCGCATGTTTGTTTGGCTGAACAGAAATAAGCTTGCATAAATTAACTGAATCGAGTTCAACCACTGGGAATTCAGAAAATTAACCCAAGCTTGTAATTAGTTGAAAATAAAGGAACAACCTCACAAATCAGGTAAATAAACTTTGTGTTTAACAGTAAAACCTGTATAACATAAAAAAACTGAGCTGAATCAGACCAAACTTAATAATTACGGTTTAGATGGAAATGATGATGCTCTAGTGTGACCCCCAATGGTTTTCTAAGGTATTGCACCTTTAAATTCCTGCTAAGGCTGCTCCATCTCAACTGTACGCTACCTTTAAATTGTAAACTTTCACAATAAGGGAGACAGGGTTTCCCCAATCCCGTTTGTTATTTAGATCAAGCGCTGAGGTGAAACAGTATCTAGCCCTCGTTAATTCATTGTCTAACACAAATAGCGAATCAGCCAATTAAATGGCATTAACTCTAAGCATATAGGTCTCTGGACTAGATGAAGATTGACTGCTAAAGTTCAAGCCAAAGATTAAAAGTGGGAAGAAAGTGGATTAAAGTGCCTTTAAGTGCCACTCTTGTCAGGTAAGAACAGGAAAAAAGGTCACAACAAGCACAGGCAGAGCAGGTCCATCCTCTTTTGACCACAGAGGATCCATCTTCTGATGCCTACTTCTAGCAAGACGATGATAATGTTCCAGAGCCCAAATAATTAGGTTGAAACTTCAGAGTGCAAAAAGAAAGACCTGGCCTTACAAGGATCCCCCTGGAGGTGTTTTTCCCCGCACCACAGTAAAGGAGACTCCATCATGATCTGGTAGTCTCCTTTACTCTGCTAATCATTGGGTCTTTCAACAGGACAATGCTGCACTTCCCTACTGTCATCTGAGAGTTAAAGACATCATTGTTTGATCTTTAATGTCTTTACAGGCTAGCTATGCAGTGGAGTACTTTGGTGGATATGATGGAGAATTGTTATGCTTAAACGCCATGGTTTTCTTGAAAGGTGCTGACTTTTCCTGAACTATTGCTTAACAAAAAAAGTTTTCTAATACCCGTCACCGACTTTGGGAGTTTGAGGGTCCAGTTTTAGTTCATCCTTAGAGGCTGACTCTCCCCAAATCAACAATTTTTTACAATAAACTGTTAAAATGGTTGTCTTATTTTACTGTCTATATATCTTGGTCATCATTTTGACAAATTAGTGCATATTTGTTGAAATCCTGCTTTTGTGTCTAAAACCGTCAGGGTGGTGCCCTCCGAGGGTTAAATGGTGGTTTTGCATTGAATTTAGAATCCATATTGCTATTGGTTCAAAAGATTTTGTGACATAATCTGGAGAAACTGACATAATTGGTCTTGCAGCTCTGGTCAGAACTACCTGTATGGCAATACTTTTTACATTTAATCAGTAAGTTTAACTATCCAGAATTACCATTATAGATATTTATGACATCATTTTAACTAGTTTTAATCTCATTGTGACTAGTATGAATTTTGATTTAAGATATAGCTAATGTCATTCTGACTAGTCAAAGCTTAATTACAGATATCTTTGATGACAAACAACACATGAATGGCAAACTAGTTTGAATCTTACCAGGCAATACTGAATTACAGATATCTGTAATTAGAGTTTTGACTAGTCAAAATCTAATTACAGATATTTTGAATAAGAGCTTTAACTAGGCAAAATTACATTGCAGATATCAGTTACTAATATCCAGTCTAGCAATTAAATATTAATCGTTTTGCCATAGACTGTCTCACAGGCAGACAGCTGCTGCCTCGGCAGCACCTGATTCGGGCATTGCTGAGTCAGCGTCTTGAGCCAGTGGCTCAAACTGATGAGGATCTGGTCCGCTGGGCTACATACAGACTCCCTAAACATCCGGAGACGAGGCGGTGAAAATCCTCCACCTTAAAAGGCCGAACCGTTGCGTAACTACCAGCGTCACTATGCTCTCTCTCCATGATTCATATGGCAAATCAAGCTAGCTGCTGATGCTTTCCCCCATCCTGAACACAGCCTCCTCCCCTTCCTTTCCTGCGTATCCCCTCCCACTTTGATGGAGTTTTTCAAATTTGTCTGGGGGTGGAGGTGAGTTACACTTTCATTAAACTAGCCCATAGGAGTACCCTGCCTCCACCTTACAGTTGTCTGGGTCAAAGTGGAGCTCTGTGCCTGTTACCGATCCAACCATTTGGTTCCTCAAGAGTCACTCTTATCTCCTCAGTCCATAAGATATTTAAAAGATCTGTCTTCAGATATTTCTTGGTCAGTGGTTGTCAGGTTTCAGCCTTCCTTACCTTGGCCCATATCTCTGAGGGCTGAACACCGGGTACTTCTACAGTTCTGCAATACCACAACACAGGAGGGGAACAGGTTCACACACTTGATCTTCTTCAAATTTTTGGCAGTTCATTTGCGTAATTTTTCTTTTGGACCCTGTTCACTATTTGCAACAAAACGTTTTCTCATTCTGTGCTCAAGACCCAATATCTTTGCCATTTTAACAATGCTGTATCTCTCTATTTTCCATTGTTTGACTTTTCAGAGTCAGGATATTCTCTTTTTTGCCCGAAGAACAGCAGCTGCTTAATAAGTAGATAATCCCTTATATAGGTATTGATCTCTTAGGCCACACCTTCACCCGTTATACAACTTCACATCACCTGAGCTGCTTAAATCCAAAAAGCATTCAAGATTACACAAGTCGAAGTTGGAGGAAAATTTAGATCTATCTTGGAAAACATGTACAGACCAAATATTATTGATATGGTTTGGTTAAAACGAGAGAAACAAATGCTGTCAGGATTGTAAGTGTTCAAAAACAGGTCCAATTATTTGATGTAACGTAAGAGGTCAAGTAGAGTCAAGTAGAGTAAGGTTTATTCTTTTTGCCTCATCACATACCCCTTCAAGAGGAAGAGGGGATTTAATGGAGTCGAAGAAACTTGAAAGCACAGCCTGAGTCAACACTAGATGAGACAATAGATACAAAAACATTATTTACAGTGAAGAACAAAAAAACAATCTGTATCTGCAGAGGAATTACTGACCCTTGGGCATTTGAAATCCCCGTGTGAAGGAACTACAAGTTCCAAAGTATTTTCTTGAACTCACACCGGGTTCTGAATCTTGGTTGTTGAAGCATTGAATAAATAAAAGAACACAGGGTAGCACTGCGTTTAATATTTAATGGGCCACAAAACCGCGTGAAGCAAAAGATCTTTTTTTCTCAGCATGCTGTCGGCACAGGATGCATATGCAGCGCCCGTCAGCAGCTCTGACTCGTTCAGATGCCAAAGGAAGAAAGTCTGCTGCACGGATAGTTCAATCCAAGGCCCCGTTCATGTCCACCGCTAACACACAGTAGTGAGAAAATGAGTTTGCATTTTTGTCATATAAATGTTTCAGATCATCAAACAAATTTAAATATTTGACAAAGAAAACTCAAGTAAACACATAAGTATCTGTGGGGGGGTCACATCTCAGGAAAGCTGAGTTCACACCCAGGCCTGACTACTGCCACACCTGTTCTCAATCTAGAAAGCACGGAAATAGGACCTGCCCGATTGGGTGGAGTGGACCAAACGATCATCAAAAGCCAGACATCATGCGTCAGTATACGAAATCCAGGAAAGTACGGGAAATAAAGGAACTAAGATCAGACTGGAAAAGGTTAAAAACACATTTTTCTAAGCTCTGGGACTGCAGCGAACCTCAGTGAGAGCCATTATCCACATGTGGAGACAACATGGAACAGCGGCGAACCTTCCCAGGAGTGGCAGGTCAACCAAAAGGTTCCCCAAGAGCGCAGCGGCAAGTCATGCCAGGACCTGGAGGACTTGCTGTGGTAAAGAGATGAATTCTGCTCTCTGCCGAAACATCCTAAAGGAGAATGTCCGACAGTCTGTCCGTGAACCTAAACTGAAGCTCACTTGGTTTCTGCAGCAGAGCAATGACCCAAAACACACCAGCTAGTCCACCTCTTGGAGGCTTAAGAATAACCAAAAGAAAACTTTGGAGGGGCCTTGTCAAACTCCTGACCTGGATCCGATTATGATTCTGTGGCAGGACCTTAAAAGAGGTGGTTCATGGTTTAAAAAACCCTCAAGTGTGGCTGAATTACAACAATTCTGCAAAGCAGAGTTGGGCAAAACTCATCCACAGCGCTGTTGAGGACTTATCATATATCAGGAAAACATTTGATTAAATTTTTTGCTGCTGAGGGGGACCCAACAACTTATTAGGGAGAGGGTCAGTTACTTTTTAACACTGCTTTTTGGTTTGTGTTATTTCTGTCTAGATTTGATAAATTATTTGAATGTCAGGTTTAGTGGGTTTGTTGCAGGACTAAAGTGCAGACAAGAGCTGGTAAATACAATGGATAACAGGAACCAGGAACACGGTACGGATGAAACCAGATCAGGGTAGTATCACGGATGAAGACAGAGGACCTAACTAAACTAAGGAATGGCAAGCAGAACATAAAGGTCTAACAGAACTACTAAAATAATAAAGGACAGAAGCTAACTAAACAGGAACTGAATCTAACAGATACCAGAATACACTAATAAAATACATACTGAACAGAAAACTAAACTAATAACAAAAAATTGGGATCTAGTAATCAAAACCCTGGGGATCCTGCCATTGAAACATTCGCATACAATAATCATGTAAAAGAAATAAGAAATCACAAAAGTGGTAACCCCTTTTTCCCACTACTGTATATCCTGGGAGACGTGAGATCACCCAAACGAAGCTAAATACGACAAACACGTCGCTTAGAGCAGCGTCAGAGGTCGTCTTGAGTAAATCTCAGGGTTTTAATGGGCACAAACCTTCCATGTCTTTGCACTGACACTGAGCTATTGTTTTATTCTTTATTACTTCCCACGCAGGGCTTGATGGGCACACCGGTAAGCCCATCAAGGGTTTTATGGTAAGAACTGCAGCCCCGGTGAACCTTAAATGTAGTTTTGTCAACTCTGACTGAATGTGTTAAAACTTTTATAAATCAGATTTTTTTTTTGCTGTTCGCCATTTTCTTTTTCTTAGCATACGTATACTTTTAGTATGGATTCCACGCAAAGTTTCGTAAATGAGACCCCTGGACTTTGATTAAAACCACTTGATCGTGGCTCTGGTTGTATGTTTAGGGTTGATGTCCTGCTGGGAGGTGAACTTCTGACCCAGTCTCAAGTCTTTAGACTACAGTACAAGCAAGGAAGGAAGGACACAGGAAAGGAGAAAGGAAAGAAATACAAGACGGAAAACAAAATAGGAAGGACAGGAAAGGAAGAAACTGAGAAAACAGGAAAGAGACATTTCTCTAAATAAAAAAAGTTTTCCAGATTTTTATTGCCCTTTATTCAGGCCTATCTTAGCAAGAGGCCTGATTGATTGGTTGGTTTGTAGTAGAAGCAATGCAGATAAGTGTTTGTTGTTCTTGATCTTAAAGCTTCAGACACACAGCCTTCTTGCACGATCACATGGTCAACCCTCCACAGAGCCTCTGTTGTTAATAGCTGAAACAACACTATTAGGCGAAGGCCAGACCAGCACCGCATCCTCGTTGCAATTCTGCCAACACACTTCTCCGCCTGTCTCTCTAATGAACCTGCCGCTTATTAATCCCTATCACTAATGAGGCTATTCACAATGATAAGCTTCCCCGGCATCCGCTAATGAACACATGCTAAAGCTGCCTGGGCCTTGGCTAAGTACACGTCAGGCTGAGCTAATTCACAGCAGCAGCACCTGCCTGTTGCTGCAGACATCTACAGCAGCCTTCTGTTGTGACCGTCCCCCCAGCAGCCACCAGAAATTACTGCTCAACATGCACAACATCAAAATGTTTGCTAGAACACGGTGAGTCCAGGGCAACACGTTACATTAGTTTAGGACACAGAGAACAAGGAGTTTCCTCTTCACATTTGCTGCTATAGTAGAGATTAAGGCATAAATACTCCATTTTGTTTTCGTAACGTAGGGTTCCTGACAGGTTTGGATTTTCCACATTTATAGACACCTTCTCCACATGAAGTAAAAATACACTTGAACTTTTCAAGATAAAAGGAAATTAGTTAATTGGAGAATTGAACTGAACTGCGATCCTGAATGAATGTTTCCATCTTCCCTTGAGAAAAAGGCAAGAAAGACAATATGATGGGAAGGAAGTCAGGATCACACCAAGCAAGCAGATGATTTACATTTAGTTATGAATGACCTGTGACCGCTTGATAGTGGCAGTTTGAGGAGCGCTAGGAGTTCAGGGTGAGGGTCGAAAAACAAGTAAATAATTCACTGATCATGATTTGGATGGATGGATGGATGGATGGATGGATGGATGGATGGATGGATGGATGGATGGATGGATGGATGGATGGATGGCTGATGAACGAACAGACAATTTATTTTTGGATGGATGAGGGAGGGAGGGAGGGATGGATGGATAAAAGTGGATGGATGGATGGATGGATGGATGGATGGATGGATGGATGGATGGATGGATGTTGAACGAACAGACAATTTATTTTTGGATGGATGGGTGAGAGATGGACAGACAACTGACGGATGGATGGATGGATGGATGGATGGATGGATGGATGGATGGATGGATGGATGGATGGATGGATGGACAGACAGATGGATAGATGGATCGATGGATAAAAGTGGATATATGGATGAATGGATGGAAGAAAAGATAAATAAAGTATAGACAAATAACTGATGGATGAATGGATGGATGGATGGATGGATAAAAGTGGATATAAGGATGAATGGATGGAAGAAAAGATAGATAAAGTATAGACAAATAACTGATGGATGAATGGATAGATACATAAAAGAATGGATGGATGGATGGATGGATGGATGGATGGATGGATGGATGGATGGATGGATGGACAGACAGATGGATAGATGGAATAGAAAAATAAAACCCAAAGGACACCCGACATGATGTCAATGTAGAAACCCCATAAAACATTGTTTTTTTTTTCATCAGTGACATTCACAGCACACTGCTTTTCTTCTCCTATCAAAGAATATGTCAACTTGTTTGTGACAGCCTGACAACAGTCACCGACTAGCTATTAATACCTCCGAGCAGATATCGTTTCAGCCTGTGTGTTCGGGATTGACAGATCCCGCAGGGTGTCATGATATAGTCTGCGCAATAGCGAGGATGAAGTTGTGCGTCTGCAGCCCATCTGTTCCCACACAGCTCTCTGCTGCCGGCCAGGCCGTCCGCCGCCAACAGCATCCCCCACACCAGGACCTATGCCACGGCCCGACAGCCCAGACGACCCCTGATGAGATGGGACAATTTCAGAGCGGGGCGATTCCCTCTAAACTGGATGGTGCCAGGGTGAATTATGGGTAAGCCCAACGATTTCACGCAGAGACCGCACCACCAACGGCGCTGTGCTGACAGGACGGTGAGCTGAGGGTCTCATTATGTCCCACTGGCTAATTTTTCAACAGGTAACCAAGCACTGAGGAAATCCAGATCCTATACTCCAATTCACCCTAATAAGATGCGTTTGACTTGTCAAACCGTGAAGCTCACAAAGAACTTGGCATTAAAGCGAAGGAAATATGCATTTTGTGGATCATTTCCTTTATGTAAAATCGCTACTGTTGTGAAGCCTATTTATCTTCCCTTAAAGCTATAGTTGGTAATCCTGTTCAGAAGCACTTTTTTTGTTATACTGGGTGAAATGGTCCTTCCATCCTTACAGTAGTGAAGACATTATGTGTTCAGAAAAAGGAGGGTAAAAATTAGATATCTCTGAGAGCTGCAGGACTATAAAAAACTCTGACCAACATCTGCCGTTCGGTCCGAATGGCAGGGATTGGTCAAAGTTTTGGTCCTGCTCTCACCCCCCTGTGTCCCTGGAGTTCTGGGGGTATCACCTTATCTATTGGTTGTCCAGCATGCCAATCATTCTGACGCGCTCACGTAATGCCAGTGTGCGTGCTTGTTCAGTGTTAGTTTTCGCTTGCTGGCTGCACATGCACACTTCTAGTGTTTATGTATCCAGTTAGCTTAGCAGTTAGCTTAGCAGCTAGGTTAGCGGTTAGCTTCGGAGTTTGCTGTTCATTTTAGAGCCACTGCTCTCACCGTAGACTTTGACCATGGCTGAGAGTCGCAAGAAGCAAACTTTGTTCATGTTTATGAGAAGAAGAGGAAGGTCCCAGTAAAAAGAGAGAGTGGATTTGGAGATTTTTTTCACACAATACCCCTGAGGAGTGGAAGAGCAGCTATGGTTATTCAAAAAGGGACTTAAATTTCCGGAAAAATCACCGACTCTACCTTTAAAAAAACAGCCTTGCCTTTTTTTATGCCCAGAAAATACAGGCCTTGTAATCCATTGTAAATTTGAGAACAGCACCCCCTGCAGTTTGGTCTGCACCTGCGTACAGTTTATTATTTTTAGCAGTTTATATATATATATATATATATATATATATATATATATATATATATATATATATATATGTTAAAAAGGATTCTGGATAATGTTCAGAAAAACATCTTTAATGCATTAAAACAGAAAATTGTTCCTTTTTCAAAAGGAGGGCGCAACAGAAAACATTCCAGAACCAGATAGGGCCTCGTTTGTAAAGAAAGTGCCTTTGTGGGTAAAGGAGCAGACTATGCACCCATTAAAGACATGCCAAATCCTCTCTGACAACGGCAAACAGGTTCTGGCATGAGAAAATGATTTTAGATGCAGTGAGACATCAAGAGCAGATTCTGCAACCGCTGGGCAATCCCTTAACTATCATACAAGATGACGATAACTCAGCCCCACAGTGTTTATCAGAGACTGCAGTCCTGACCTTAAACCCATTTAACACTGTTTTGATCCACTTTGGAGAGACGTACCGAGTGACAAACACAACCACAATGGCTGACCTGATACAAACGCTGGTTAAGGAAATGGGATGGTGTCCCACAGCAGTGTGTGACCTCCCAATAATGAACAATAACAGGACAATCTAGGAACATCAAACCTCTGCACCTTTCCACTACTCGTGTCGACGGTAAAGCATCTCCTCAACCAGAGCCAGAAGATTTTGGAAGTTTTAAGAAAAGGGATGGTTCAACCGATGGGAAACGCAATAAAAATAAACAATTGAGGGATATTTAAAGACCTAACATATCCTCATAAAACACAAAAAGCAATCTGCATCTTTACCGAGTGCTTCCTTCTGAAACATCAGGCCAGCATTTTGCAAATCGAGGTCACATAATAAACAATTTTACTGCTGTAATAAATCTCGGATAATTAAGATTAACAATAGCCCGATTTAACAAAGACAAGCTGTTTGTTTTACGCGTTGCCTGGAGGCAGGAGACTATGGCGAAATAGTAAATCATGTTCCCAGCAGGAGGTGAGCCGTTATCCTTCATATTTAATCACAGACAGTGATTTCACAGGCAGAGCACTTAATTTACATCTGTATCAAAAAGAAATGTTTCAGCACATGCATCTCCTGCAAGTAGAAATTCACTGCTGTCAATTTTCTTTTGTGAAAGGCAAATAAAATCAAGCAGGAATGGGAAGTCATTTTTTTTTTGGATGAATACATGTGGGTGGCGGTGGACTCTGCTGCCTAAAGCGCACCAAGGCAGGGAGCTGCTGCCAAATCAAAGCAACGAGGCAAGTAAGGAATAAGCAAAACCAGGAGGAGGGCTCAACCTTTGATAGGCAGTGGAAACCAACAGGCTGGAAAAATATTGAAGGTATTGAGGAGTTGTTGCTCCCTGTAGAGCGAATGAATCACACAGGGGATGGTGGCTCTGCCCAGAGGGAAGATGTATGTTTAATAGAGCTGCTGCACACTCTTCTAGTCATCCTGACACTTGAAGGCATAAGTGCAGCTCAGGAAGTGCGGCTGCCGACCTCCTCTATCACACCTCCACGTAGGACCCTTACATGTTTATACCCCGATCTCATTATTTCCTGAGCGAGGCGATTACGGAGCTGAAACAGAGGCTGCTCTAAAGGAAAGGACATCTAACAAGAGCCATCAAAGGGGCACTTTCCATCAGTCGGCAAAGAAGTTCATGGACACACTGAGTCGCTTCAAGGTCTGGGAAATTGGATCTATTTACAGCAGCAGAAGCGGGGATTAAAGAAAGGAAAGAAAAACAGGGGAACAAGCTCTGGGAAGCAGGCTGCAGAGAGCTGGAAACTATATTTCAAACTATTCTAATGTCCTTCTGCATGTTTGCTAATAGCTAGATGAGTAACATAATTGTGTGGAGGGGACCATCCCCACAGTGTAGCATGGCGGTGGCAGCATCATGATGCGGTGGCTTAGGAGGGCTAGGTTAGAGTTGATGGGAAGATGGATGTAGTTAAATACAGGGGGATCAAAGCATTATCATTTTAAGCCTAAAGACCTAAATCCAGCCGAGAATGCGTGGTAACGCTTGAACTCAACGTCCACGGACACTCTTGATCTATTGCGCTAAAAAGAATGGGAGAAATTTTTAGTCTCCCAGCCAGAACCGGCAAAAGACTTGGAGGTGTGGTAAATGAATGCCTTTTCAGACCACTACAAGCTAATACGGACCTTCCCCATCTCCCGCACTAACGATAAGATTTTCTCCAGATAAAGATCTGAATCTGAAAGGTCTGAATCTGATTGGGGCAACAGAACGGGACTTATTTAAATCTAAGGCAGCTGATGTTTTTAATCAAATTATAACAAATGTTTCTGGACAAAAAGTTTCCTCTGCTGCAAAGTCTCTGTCTGCAGGTCTTGAGTGATTCGTGGGTTCTTACAACGGAGACATCCCTTGCAATCATAAGGCTCCTCTCATCTCGATCAATAGGCACCGGTGTTCCTCGCTGTGATGTTTTAGGACCTGTTCTCGCGAGCAATCTGCAAAGCTATTTTGTCTGAACAACCCAATTGTAAATCCGATATTGTAAGGTCAGATGTGAAATGAGCAAATCAAAAGTAATTTGTCAGCTGCCGGTGTTGGTGGAAGGGAGAGGGGCTCCCAGAATGTTGAGGGGGATCGACCACTGGTGCTGCCGTGAGGAAAGTGAGCGGTCCGTCTTTGTTTCAAAATACAGTTTTCTTGCTTAAATCCTAAACATTGTTGTTGTTGTTGTTTTAAAAAAAGGGAAAATCAAACAAGAAATTTTACAGTATCCACTAAAATTAGGTTTAAATTAACTGAACCGTTTCAAATGTCCCTCACAAAACCAGTGAATCCATCAGATTGGATTTGCTTCAAATTGAGCCACAAAGCTGAATTAAGTTCTGCCTCTAAAGCTAAACTTATAGATTTTCCATATTCCAGACATTATTCTGAAGATTTCCCATATTTTTCTTATTATTCAGGCTCTTTACACTGTATTTGTAAGCATTTCAAGACATTTCAAACTCAACTTACCAGAGTTTTCAGTTCTTTGTGTTCATTTTAAATTTAAAACACTGAAGGTAATCAGGTTATTTCAAATATAAAGTAAAGGAAGGAGAGCAGAGAGGGAAATAAGTAAAAAGGCCACAAGGAACAAAGTGACTAAGGGAGGTAGGGCACAAGGAATAAAAGGAAGAAAACAAGGAAACAAAACAGATAGGAAAGCAGAGAAGGAAGACAGGGAGGTAGAAAAGACAAAAGAGAGGACATGGAGATAGAAGAAAGGGAGGTAGGACACCAGAAAAAGACTTAAGAAAGTAAGATCCCTACATTACTTTCTTCAGTCTTTTCCTCTAAGGAAGGGAGGAAGGATGGGACAGAGAAATGAAGGGAAGGAGTGAGGACAAAAGGAAGTAAATAAAGGTAGGAACACAAGGAATGAAAACAGATGGTGAAAGGAGACAAGGAAGAAACATAGGAAGGAAGGAAGGAAGGAAGGAAGGAAGGAAGGAAGGAAGGAAGGAAGGAAAGAAGGAAGGAAGGAAGGAAGGAAGGAAGGAAGGAAGGAAGGAAGGAAGGAAGGAAGGAAGGAAGGAAGGAAGAAAAAAGGAAGAAGGGAGGACACAAGGAAGGAAAGAAAAAAGAAAGAGGACACGGGCAAAAAGAAGGGAGTTAGAACAAGAGGGTAGAAGAACACAAGAAAGGTCAACAGAAGGAGGGAAAGGAGGCACACAAGGAAGAAAAGACAAAACAAAGGAAGAAAACAAGGAAGAAGCACAAAAAAAGGGAAAGAAAGAGGACAGACAATACAGCTTGGATATAACAGCCCCTTTTCCTTTAAAAGCCCCAGGAATAAACCAAAGTCTGGGGCTTTAGGTTAGTCATGTTTCCATTTGCTAGGGCCACAACCAAATGACGTATGGGACGTTCTGAGGGAAAACTGCAGTACCACTCCAGTCCAGCGGGTGGCAGTAAGAAGACAGCGGTCAAACAGACAAATGCAGAGAAGTTGTATCCATATCCTGCTACTTATGCTGTCACTCAAACTACCTCCCACTCATCCGGACTCTGGAGAAACAGGAGGACAACGGCCAACCCATTAGTGCTTTATGAGTATCATTTTTCCTCAGCCATGGCAAGAACGACGAGGACGGTTGTTAAGTACAGTATGGCGGACTATTGATCACAGCAAAATTATTTATATAGGTTACAGTCTATATGCGCTGAGTAGGTCTCCTCCTCCTCTCCTCTGGCACGAAAGGCGACCCTGCTCCACACACACACTGTGGCAAAACAGTTTCTGAAACTCAAAATGCCAAAAACATCCAGACAAGATTTTCACATTTGATATCTGTTATGCGTAGATATTCACACTAACTTTGTAAACGCTTTATATGGTGATTTTTCAGTTGTGATGGAGAGATCCAGTGTGTGGGAAATCACAGACGGTCTGGCCGACAACACGCAGCAGCAGCGGAGGTTAAAACCACTTTTTGTGACAAATTAAGGTTATAAAATCGATAGGTTTGCAAATTTCTCATCTCCCTACTGCCTTTTACCCCCTTGTGGCGGACAGTTTTTCTTATTGCATACAACCCGCCCCCTCAACAAGCCCAGAGAAAGCAGAGCAAAGCACTGGGTTGGCCAGGAGACCAAAGCCCCAAGAAAGTAAAGCCCCAGGAAAGTGAAATCAGTCCAGTAAATGTATACTGAAATGCTACCTGGGA
Source organism: Fundulus diaphanus (assembly GCA_037039145.1). Taxonomy (NCBI): domain Eukaryota; kingdom Metazoa; phylum Chordata; class Actinopteri; order Cyprinodontiformes; family Fundulidae; genus Fundulus; species Fundulus diaphanus. The sequence goes on from CM073139.1 coordinate 29,046,685, forward strand.
TTTGAAAGCCCCAGGCTTTTGAATGGCAATGGGAAAGGAGCTTATTTCCTAACTCTCTCCTATTTCCAAACTTTTCCATACCTGAAAAATACAAAATTATAGACATTTCCATAGTTTCCAGAGCATGTAGAAACCCAGTTTTCTAAATAAATTCTCAGGTTTAGCTGTACTCTTAAAACCAGCGCTTCCCTATCCTCTTCCCTGTGTCCTTCCTTGTATCCTCATGATGAACACGTTAGTATTGGAATATCAGTTCAGCAGACATTAACCAGGGAAGCACGGCATGGACAAGAATATTTTGTGACAATCCAAATTGCAAAAGTTGGTATTAAAAAAACAACAACCAAACTGCCTGGTAGTCGAAGCCAGATGTCCGAGACAAATGAAATGCAAAGAAACAAATGCCAACCCCCCCATGGTGAATGTTGTTGCCTATTCATGAAGCAGAGTTTTCTACCAGCATCAGCATCTGCTAGTGAGCAGCCAGTGCACGGTGCTGTCTGTAACAGATGCAGCTCATGCTGATTCAAATTTTAATAGCAAAAGTATTCACTGTTTGACAGTTTGACACGTAACCACCACAAACTTCAATGTGTTTTATTGGGATTTTAACCAAAAGCCCGACATAAAGTAGGGCATAGCTGTGAAGTGCAACATCCATACAGATTTCTCGCTGTATTAAATTAAAGCATTAGATCAGGAAGTGCAAAATTAATTGCAAAATCAGTGAGGTGCCATTAAATAGGGAATCACAGGAAACAAGGAAGAGCAGCAAAACAGGAGAGGCTAACAGAAGTGATAGAGGCATGAAAAAGGAAGGAAAGACACCAGGAGGAAGAGCATGGAAGGACACGGAGAGCATCTGTGAACATCAATTTTCAAGTCTTGCTAAAGATTCTCAATTAAACTTAGGCCTGGACTTTAACTAGGCCATTCTAGGCAGCGTGTAACAGGTTTAGTTCAAGGGTTGTCCTGCGTTTAGCTCCTGTCTTCATGTCCCTGTGGACCACCTTCCCTCTTTCTGCAGGTCCTGAAGAGCTTCAATGGCTGTAGACTTATATAAAATTATCAAAATTATCCCTTAATTTCCTTATTTGCTCCAAATTATTACAAAGACAACGTAATTATCCCAAAAACTATTTTTTAACAATGCTAGAGTTGATTGAATTTAAATAAATGTCTAGGGGCTTCTAAAAGCTTAAACAGATAATACACTTTAATAATATAGCATTCTTTTAAAACAAAGTTACCAAGTGTGTGTGTGGGAGGGGGTGGGGGTTAAAATTTGTTTTTGCCATTTTCTCAGAGAATTTTATTAATGTGTTTGCATTTTAACGAGAACCAATTAAAAGGACCACAGGTCCAGTTACACTGGAAGTTAGATTAGCGTATTTTTTGAACCATAATGTGCACCGGATTATAAGGCGCACTAAATATTCTTCCAAGTGTGTCATATCACTCCTACCCTCTATGTCAACAGCTCTCTACCCGTCCCTGACGGGAGAACAGAGTAGCTGGACTACACTGTCCCGTTTCTAACAAGGCCAAAATAAATGTAACTTTTATATTGAATTAACTTACTAGGTTTATTGTTGCTAGCATGTACTCCGGCTGCCTTACATGAATGCACTTCTAGTTTAGACATTACAGTCAGGCAGTCTTGTAGACATCAGGTAGTGACATAGTCTACCGTAATGCTCCAAATATTCATTGAGCGGAGCGGCTTCATTGCTAACCAAAGTCGTAATTAGACATTAACAGATTTTTGAGCGCATTGTACCACATAAAAATCGGTCAGTAACCACAATGGTAATCATATTATATCATACATTTTTTAGAAAATTTAAGGATTTTAAGTGCGCCTTATAGTGCAAAAAATACGGTAATGTACAGGCAAAACATGCAATGAGTGTGTCTTCAAGTAAGCAATTCATTTGTTTCAGATTTATTCAAATGGGTAAATCTCTTTAAGACGTAGGGATTTGTGAGTTAAATCAAATGACGAGGAGAAAAAGTTTTCCATGCTGAATTTTCTTTTTTCCAAACTTTTCCGAACCTGGAAAAGTTTCCCACACAGTGTAGGAACTCTGTCGACAGTTTGAAAAAAAGAGATGCAGGGTTTAGAGACTTACTCTAAAAATCCTGACATTTAAAAATCGACCTTTCCAAAAATTTAAAGATTTGTAAAAGGAAAACAATTTTCCGGTCTCACTGCAACAGCGAACATCTTTCATAGCAACGAGAGGAGAAATTTGGAGAAAACAGCTGGATATTCAAAAATACAGATAAATGAAAACAAAAAAAAAAAAAAATCAGTTTGTATGTAAATTTCTGCATGAAGTACAAAGAGACGACGGGGATTTCTAGCGTTGGCTTTCATTACCATAAATAGAGCAATAAGGCAGGCAGATGGCTGAGCTGCCCCAGCCTGAAGCTGCAGCTTCACCGCCTCTCAATGACTGACACCGACGCTCACTGAGGTTACACCGTCAGTCCGATTAGCCTTCCATAACTGAGTAATGAGGCTACTGTGTGGCTCTAACACAGACTGATGTGTTTTTCAATCTGGCTAGACAATAAAATTAAGTGAACGCACATTAAAATTCAAGGAGCAAGAAGGAAAAGTTTGACTCCACCTCGCACTCGTCTCGCATCTTTCTTCCCATCTTTCAATGCGGAGCAAACGCAGGATGATAAAGACAGCAATTGATTAGAGACGGAGCCACAATTAGTCTTCATTACGTCCAGTTTTATAAAGAAATCAGGCAGTATTTGATGAATACGTTGTTTAACGTGAGGTTTGCAGCATCTTGGCATCTGTCCACGTCGCAGGGCTGGCTAATTTATGTTTGAATGTTGTTTACACTTTTTATTGGTCCTATTTCACTGAGACGCAGATCATTTGTGTACAGCGGCTGACGCTCCTTTCCACTTTACCTCAGAGGTCCGAACCTAGAGTTGGGATCCAGCCTCTCTGATCTACACCTTGCCAGAAACATAAGCTGCCTTAACTGGTATGAAATGCTAAAAGTCAGCCATCAATCATGATGCAAGGTGAGCTAAAGTTACCTCATGTGAAATGTAGAGAGAATAATTTTTCTTTCACTAAATGCAAACCCACCTTGCGTGAAAGTTTAACAATCAGCTGATGCTAATTCAGTCTTTTTGAGTTCAAGTCGTTCACCAATTTTAGTGAAATGTGTCTGAAACTTTAGCAAAAAACGCCATCACACCTGTGGAAACGGCTCCAAACACCCAAAGCAATCAAGTGTCTGTGGGAAAGCTGAAGATGAAGTCCGATTAAATCTTTCAGCTTCACAGTGAGGCCGAGAAGAAACTAACAAAAATAATTTTGTTAGGAGAAAAACTAAAGAGTCCAGAGCTACATCTGACAGAAAACCTGCAGGGTGACCTGCCCTTTGGTCTGGACCAGAAAACAAAATAACTACTATGAATAAATCTAGACCATTGTTAATTTCAAGAGGTCACTTTAACACTGCAAAAAGGGAACTAAAAGTAAACCTTTCTTCAAATTAGAGAATTTCCCCTTGATTTGAGCAGGTAAATATAATTATCTGCCAATGGTATAAGATTTTTTTCACTTAAAATAGGAGGAACTCATCTCCATCATCTTTTTTACAGTACAGTATATCTAATAATCTCATTCCATTGGTAGATAATCTTATTCACCTGTTTAAATCAAGGACAAATACACTAACTTCGAGAAAATTTGACTTTAGCTCCTTTTCTTTGCAGTGAACCATACATCACCAATTTTTCCAATGAAAATAATTAGTAGAAAGAGATCAGTTCCGATAATAAAACACGTGATTGCGTGTATTTGCAGTAAGCGACTTTATTGCCTGGTTTGTACTTTTTTCATTAAGCTCGATCAAAAGCTGCCACAACGGGAGAAGAGCTTGAAACCGTCCTAAGATCTCTTAGTGCAACGTTTGGTCTCCAAGCTGCAAGGGTCACTGCTTCAGAAGCGGCCAATGACTGCCTCGGTTTACATCCTCGCCATATTTACTGCGGCTTGGGGTTTCTCCTAGCTGGAGCTTGTAGTAATGAAAGCCTTTAGAAACGCCTTCCACTAATGGCGAACATAATGGCACGTGCAGCCAGTGCATCAAAGGGCAATATGGCTGTGCAGATTAGATCATAATGTTGATGAGCGCTGGAAACAGAAGCATTGCTAAGAAGGATGTGAGAGGACCTTCTGCTCCTTTGCTTTGCCTCATTTAACTCATATTTTCTTTGTTTTGCTGACAACAGAATCTCCTCAGGAGCATTTTCTGATGAGAGGCAATCTGAGAAACTGTTTACATGCGCTCCTGCTCATTTCTAATTACGTGTGCCTCCGTGTTTGTGTGTGTGTGTGTGTGTGTGTGTGTGTGTGTGGTTTGCATGATGCAGATGTGCAGGAAATGCCACCTGGAATCAGAGCCTGTGGAACCCGGCGGGTTCCTGATCAGACCTATCCTCCGCCACTGGGGAGACATTTGCTGTTATTTGGTTTGAGTCTTTTCATCTGGCATGTCATTTCAAAGCTCATCTTTCTCCACAAAGACTGAACTCATTGAATTTATCACACAAGCACAAACTGTTACAGATGTGAGCAGCGGCCCCCGATTCCAATTGTCTGGCTGGAATACAGCAATTAAAACTTTAAAACAAAGTTAATTTATTAAGGAGAAATGCTGCGCATTCAGAGCTGGAGCATCTAAGAGCCTAACAATGAATGCTGGGAGTGTTTATTGGTTGTAATTATTAAAGCCTCCAGATGCTTGGTTTTATTTTAGACGAGGTTTGGGATTTCTTGGACACTCAGGCAATAAATCTGTGTGGTACACTTATGATGATGAAAGTGGCTTTAATAACAAATATTATTATATTCAAAACACATTAGAGGCTGGAATGATAAAAAAAATAGCATATAGAGCGTGATGTTTTGGAGATTACAGAATTTCAGATGACGTTAAACAGACTTTCCTAACCCAAGACAGGAATATTGTAACTCTAAAGTCATTGACACATTTAATAGATTTAAACGGCAAAATAAATTCAGTGATTCAAACAACACGTCTATTCAACTCTGAGAAATACCAGAGAGGTCGATGGTTAAAAGTGAAAAAACAACTTTGAGCTTTGAGCTTTTGCCTGGAGATGATTATAGATGCTCGAGCTGCAGCTGTTGTTTCTATTGCAATCTGTCCATATACTCTCAATTAGTCAATTATTCAATAAATATTTGTTCTTTTTCTGGTTGGATGGTGCACTACTGGAAACTGGACACCACAGTGTTACATTAATTCAACCAGTGTCACTCTAACTAGCAGAAAGCAATGTTTACTTATCTGTAGAGAAACTAGTTAGGAAAAGTCATACATTGTGCAACTTAGACATTTTTCCTGCCAAATCTGACCAGTAATGACATATTTAGTTCCTCTTTTGTTTGCTCTCCAAACCAACGTTTCTCAATTCTCGTCTTCAAGGTCTACAACGGCTCATTATCAAGATCCGAAGGTGTGAGATAAGTACTCAGCAGTGGTGTCTTGGGTTGGCAAAAGCTGCCTGGTTAGTTTAGGACAGACTGCATCTATCTCACTTTCACAGGAAGTTAAGAACATAACGATCCATGGTTGAAACCAGACAGCAGAGGTAAAGATCAACACATTTTAAAAAAGTAGTAAAATTTGAGTGGATATTATATACCGATATTTAACATAAATCTATATATTTCACTACCCTTCAGCACGGCGACAACATGAACCTAAATACTGGTTCATTGCAGCTTAGCTTTAATTCTAAAGGTGCGTTCACCTTGCTGCGACAATATCGCCACTTTTGCTTGCTGTCGCCCGCCTGACATCATCACCGTTCACAAGGAAGACAACAGCAATAGTACAACGGGCGAAAAGCCAGAAATACAGCAGTACGATGGCGCTTTCACTTAGCTGCCACTCACTTTTTTGCTCCTTTCTGGACTAGTCTCTGTAATAATAATTGGTTGACTCACACAATTCAGGCCGGCCGCAGACCGGTATCAGCTTTCTTTCCACGTTGAATGAAAACAGCTTTGTCTCCGACGCTGTCCTTTAACACCACGCCACATCTAGTTCCTGATTGGTTGTCGCAGCATGACAAGACACAAAACTTAAGCTATTTCATCTCCAACAACTGTTGCTTCCCATCCATCGCAGGTTTCGTGTCGCTCTGGCTTCGCTTTAATCGCCAAAATCGTGCGTTTTGCATCACTAGAATTGCCTCCGTGGCCTCGCTTAGTGCCGCTTTGCGTCATGCCTCTCCTGTGTGCCACTTGTGCCTAGGGGCATCATGTAAATGTCATGATTTGGGTTTTGTGTAAGTTCAGTTTTGCACTTTTCTTTAGTTTACTTGGTTGTCAGTCAGGGTTCTGCAAGCTTTTAGTTCAGTTTTGTTTACCTGCCAGCTCACTTATCTGTCTTCATCCAATCAGTTTGTGTCACCCCTGTCAGTAGTCACCAGCCAGTCAGAGCTATTCATATGTCAGTCACTTCCCTTTATTTTGATTAGTTTCACCCGTTTTCTGTAATTAGTTTCTACTCCGTTCACCTGCTCACTCCCCTATTTATTCCTGCTTCACTCCTTTGTTCATTGCCAGATTATGTCGAGCCTTTTGGTGAGTCTAGTCCTGCTTTGTCTGCTTGTTTGTGTACCCTTCTGGACTGTATCTGACCACCGAATATGCCTGTCCTCTTCTAGTCAGTCTGCTTATTTGTGTATCGACCCTAGATTGTTATTCTGACCACCGAGCCTGCCTGTTCCTGTCTTGCCAGTCTAATTTTCACAGACCGTCTTAAAAGCATAAATCATTTATCTGGTTGAATACTGGGTCTTTCTGTCCCCGTTCATGACAGTAAATCTGTCGCTCGGCCTGCCACAATGTGAACGCACCTTTAGACTGACACAGAGACGTTTATAAAATGACTAACATCGGCCAATACCGAAGTTAATGTGGATTTATAGTGCATTGTGCCAAAGAACTGTAGAAAGAGGAATCTATTCAAGTTTATTTGTCTTTTAATACCACAACTTAACATCCAATGTCACTGTGATAGCCGGGTACTCCGGTCCTTGCTGGTCTATCCCTATAGCTGTGAGTGAGATGGTTAAAGACCTAGTTGCACCTGAGAATTGGGAGTGACGGTAAAATAAAGAGGCTGGGAGGCTGCATGTCATAATGGGTAATGGTTTTGTTGCAGACATCTCCTAATCCAATGATACCATAGTTTATACAAGCCAAACTTCACTATTGACTTAATCTCTGCTTTTTCAGTAAATATTCTCAGCTAAAAAAAAAAAAAACTAGAAAAAGTTCATCCTTGTCTGTGGAGTCTCCTTTTTTGTTACCATCTAGGAGCCGAGTTGGTAACGCCTCATTGCATTTTACAGGACAAACAGGTTTAGTTCATACATAAATACAGAATTGAATGTGGACCAAACATATTCAAATCATTCCAGTTTTAATCAGTTGTATGGATGCAAATTCGATCCATTTAAAGTTAAATACAGCCACATTTAGCTGATCATAATAATGTAATAATTATAAAGTTGTACATCTAGCAGATTGCGTTGAATCTTGGCTCTGAATTGCCTCTCCAGCTCTTACAAATAGCGAAGCCCATCAGCCGGACTTGTAATTCCTGTAACTTGTATTTCTTTTACTCGTGAAGCATCCCAGCCCCCGGTGCCTCAGCATGCTGCTCTCCCGACTCATTTATTTCACACCCACTCTCTCCACTCACAGGATGCTGTGTCAACCCCACCTCACCTGAAATTACACAGCTAACCCGGCCCTATTTCACATCCCCGCAGTCAATCGCCGGCTCGCTACCGGCCACGGCACCTTTGAAGTTCATAAACTGTGAAGCAAAGGATGGCTGATCTGATGGTCACTTCAGCTGAGGCAGAAAGGACCCGGTCAATAAACCCACAGAGTGAGTTGCCTTTTTACAGAATCGCACACAGACATTAAAGCCGAGCCTGTAAAATCATGCATCCACACTCATTCTACCTTCAGCTGTCTGTCGTTTTATCCCTGAGTGTTTGGGTGCGCCGGTGAAGGGGAGGTGTTGAGGGCTCTTCAGGGACAGCTCTGAACGCTTGTGGAAATAAGCTCCGACCACTTAGGAGATGAGCAATTATTGGCTTTTTGACTTCTTTTTCAGACAGCTGATATGTTTCTGCAGCTCCGCCGAGGTTTTTAGAAATTACCGTTAAACACATTTGAGTCATTGCCGACTAGTCCAGGAAAACCGACCCAGATCAAATAGTTCTGTGTTTTACTTTGTCGGTTCCCTGAACTAAAACTAACCAGTTGCTTTGAAATGCAAGGCATCTGCAATGCAAACGTTATCTTAAATGTTTCAGACCAACCTAAATCTAAAATGCACCCGAGAAAACCGACGGAAATACCAAAAAAAAAAAAAGTTGTCAATGAGGATTTCATTTATTAAAGGAAACAAACTTATCCAAACCAACCTGGTCCTGTTTGAGTAGCTGCCTGCCTTTTTAAATTAGTGATGCACTGATGGGAAAATTAAAATTTTTTATCAATGTCCGACATTAATATTGCTGCTAAAGCCAAAAATCTATATTATATATACTTACTCAGCCTTTCAAGGCAGTAAAAAAATAAATTACCCCCATCACTGATATTGCTTCTCTGCTTCAGTTAAACATCCCACAATCCTGTGCTGCGTCACTATCACCGTCACATGATTAAACAGATGGCAAAACCCCTCCCCACTCCTGAATCACATACACAAACTGCAAAAACTGTACCATTTATATGGGCACACGATCAATTAATGTACATATGTGTCATATGCACCTGGCTGTTTTTTAGAATATAACTTCTATGACAGGCGCAGTTATCAAACTCCCCTAAAAAAACACAGAAGAAGAAGTCTTCTGTCTTTGCTAAACTACAAAAATAGCAAACAAACCAGTATTATACAAGTTTGTTTGTCTTCTGAGCGCCCAGGATGGACTTAAAATGTTGTAATTACGGATGAAATATTAGTGATTAAGCAACAACTTTGAGCTCTTTTACTTTTATGAATAGAACGGTTTTATCGGGAGCCCCGACAGATTTGCTTCCCGACGTATTTCCACCGCTCACCAACGCGGAAATACGTCACATTTTGCACTCGGGTAAGTTTGCCACATTCAAAATAACTTGAGCCTGACAAGCGTTTATACGCACGTTGATCGGATTATCAATCGGCATAAACCACCTGTCTCATTCGGATTACAATCTCATTCCCACTGAGTTTAATCTGATCGTCATATTGCGATTGCCGTGTTAACATGACGCATTTTTATTCCGATTGTCCATGTAAACGTAGCTAAGGACATCTATTCGTCTGCAAAAGACTCATCCTTTTATCATATCTTTATGTTTTTTAACCTTATATGTATTTGCTTGCTTCCGTTTTCACTTTTGCTGCTGGTACACCTGAGTTTACCCACTGTGAGACAATAAATTATATTTGTATTATTTCATTCTATCCAATTATATGTGCTACTATAACAATATAACTATACATCATACCAGTTGTCAAAACTGGTGGTGGTGGTGTGATGTTCTTGGGTTGCTTTAAGGATTTAGAACCTGGACGACCTGCTGAAATAGATGAAGCCGTAAAACCGAGGTTTTGTTGGCCTAGTCAAAGCCCGGGCTTAATTTAAGATGCTGCAACGAAGAACGGGCCAAGGTTTTTCCAGACCGGTGTTAAAGAGGGCCACAACTGGTTTGGATAGCTTTCTTATTTTGATGAAATCAACTTGAGAACTGCATTTTAAGTTTTGTGTCTTTGATAAAATTAGCTTGATGGTTAGAAAGATTTAGATGTGACACACCGATTAAGTCTATAAGAGGGTAAATGCCTTTTCATAACTTACAACACAGCAGTTGAACATGAATATTTAGGAATCTTAAGAAATCTGTATTTAGGACTAACCCACAAGCTGTCTGGGGACTACAATTCAGACAAATTCGGGTCCGGACTTCATTTAAAGAGAATATCGAAAAAATGAAGCCCACTTGACCTTAATATTTTCCCCCTGGCTCCAGCAAATTGCTTTTACTTCGGTTCTTCGACTTGGTATCTTTTTTTGCCAATCTCAACGAGTCACGAAAGATCCACAGAGTGTCTCCTGCTCGTGTGCACCGTCAGCGCTGCTGTCACAGCTACACCAGTGCTTAGGAGCATGAAGCACAGGTGCCCACTCAGCAGCTGTCACCTAAAAGTGACGAAGGCCAGAATATTAAAGGAAATCTGCTCTTGCTTGACACATTTCAAGCTGCAAGAATGGCAAAACAGTGACTGAAGTCCGGTGGGTAAACAGAGCCAGACACAAGTCGCTCTCTGGAAAGTGTCCACCTTGCAAAACAGTCCTTGGGAAAGACGCTGAGTCCCCAGCTGCTGCAGGCAGGCATGAAAACAAGCTGCAACGCCAAATGTAGCCAAAGAGTGCTGCCAGGAAGGACGTTTTTATTTTTTAATATGGCAAATATATGCAATTAAATATCCAAACCTGATGTGTAACTGTGAAAGACATTTAATTTTGTCTAAGAGGTGTTTTATTCTATTTTATATAACGCTAACTTCCTCTTTGTTTTCATTCCTATGCATGTCATCTGCAGACTGCAGTAGGTTTGGCATATCGCTCAATTACTGAGCTTGAAATTGTTTCTAATTAAGATTTTTCATTTGTTTGCAATAATGGAGTCAGAAAACATAAAAATCCTATATAGTAAATGAAAAACTTTGTTTTAAAGTACTTTAATCATTTTAAAATACCATTGGTCTTGGCTGCACATGCCAAAGTTTGGGGTTTAAAATCCGACATCGTCCTGCAGCATGTTTTAATGTCACTGCGATGTTCTTCTGATCCCTGCAGATATGACGGGACGTACGGCTCCATTTCTAAAGGTGACGGACAATACAATAATTCTATCTTCTAGAGTTGTCCACTTTTGTTTTATGACCGCAAAGAATATTTTGTTTTTGGCAAATAAGAGACGGGTACCTGTGTTCTTTTGGGCAAGCGGTGGTTTTGGCCTTGCAACGCTCTCATAGAGGTCATATTTGATATTTCATATATCATGAACTTTTGAACCTTCTTTTGTGACCTCCACCATTGGAAGTCTTTGTAATCTTTTTCAGCCTGAAAAGTCTCACTGGCTTTTTTTCCCCCTCATCTGTTCTTAAAGTTATTGAATTTCTGATGTCGGAATGTGTTGTGTTGCTTTTTGAGATCTTTCCGCCTACTTCGTGTTGACAGACAGGTTCTATTGAAGTCATTTACCGATTCTACAGGTCAATCAGGAAAAATAAAAATCTGATTTGGGGGTGAATCATATGTTATACAGGATTTAACAAGGAAATTTACATTTTGTTCCCTAAATAAATAAAATCCTCAACCGTCCATCTTCACTGAGTCCAGACACTAATGATTACTGTAGAAACTAACATAGCAATGTAGTCCAAATTCTTCAGTATTAATTTGATGAGTCAGTAAACACTTCATTTTCAGTGTCAGAAGTACTGCTTTGTGCAGAAATATTTAAAATCTAAAAGGGAGCACACCATTTTTCATAGGAACTACAGATGTTTCATCAAAGGACAAGGGGGAAAAAAAGTTCACAACAGCGTTTCAAACCAAACAAAACTTCATAAATAATACAGTTAGATCTTACATGCATTGGTCCTGAGTATTGAGAAGTGTTGAATTTATGCATTCACAATATTAGGGTCCAGCCTTGTGAAGAGTCGGGATAAGCTGATAGTGAATATGGAGAGTGGGCTTTATACTGGAGGAGACCAGGAAGCAGCATGGGGGAATGCTAAAAAGCGACAGGGAATGTTAGCAGCTTATGATTTGTCTGGGATGAGACCAGGACCTGCTTTTTACCAGGCAGCTTTAAATATATTTTATTCAGCAGTTGTGACTTTTAATGCCTAGTTATTTTCACATTTGTATGCCTGCAAACTTTATGCCGCCTATAAAACTGCTTCCTTCCTCCTCATGAATCACACTGAAATGAGATTTTTAATGCATCAAAGTAGCTCCATAAATAACAAAACCCACACTGGCACCAAGCAGAGAAAAGTAGACGTTCACTTGGAGATAGACCCATCTGCTTTTTCTTAATTTTTTTTTTTTTTTTTTTTTTTACACATCAATTCAAAGCAGATGGTGGCTTATATGATCTCACAATTCAACTCCACTTGCTTTCAGCTTGTTCGAGTGGAGCCCGGGGCGAATAAGGTGGATGGCCATTGTTGCACGGACAGGTATAGTAATTACATTCTCTTCCATTCAGTCCCTATCTGCATACACCACCAGCAAACCTCACTCAAACTCCATTATACGCTCACCAAATGGAACAAAAGCCCAACATTCACTAGTTTTGGCACTCCAAAAGAGACAGAAACCTCTTTTCAGGTGATACATCAAATTGTGTTACAGTCAGAAGCTGCAGACTATAACTTTTAATTCGTTGCCTTAGAACAGGGTTTGATCAGCTACTATCCTCCTCAAGGCTAAAGTGCATTCAAAAAGCAACCAAATCTACTCACTCTTTTGCTTTTGTGCAGGAAAAATCATCAGTGCTGTGCAATAACATTAACTGTATATGATTATGTACATATAGTTTAAAGTTACTCTGCATAGCTGTCGATTTCCAAAGAGAAGCACTGTTAAGGGTAATAAAAGTAATAAATGCAACTTTTTTTGTTCTGTGTGGTTGGATGATAAAACAGGTCTTTTTGGTTTTGATGACATACTGCAGACGTCCAATTTACTGATTAAAATAAAACAAAGAATGTGGGAAAATAGGCCTTTTAAATTGTTTGTTTTGGTAAAAGCTAATAAATTAAGAGCCGTTTCTGGTATCCAGCTTTGAAACAGTTCATATATTCATTTGGAAAAGTTAGGATCTCCCTCCACAAAAGTGATGCTCTAACATATTAATAAATATATTTACTGCAAAATAAATGAACAAAAACTGAAAAAATAGAGCTGTTAAATCTTTCTGTGAATTAAAAACAGGATATTAATCACTTAAAATGGGTAAAATTACAGAGGTGTATCACTGCAGGTGTGCATGATGAGAGCATCATTAATCTGGATTTTGAAGGAGGTTTTCTTGCAGTTTAAACATTCAGTTTGGTGTTCCTGACCACTGAAGTGAGAGTTTAACCAAGGTGATGGAGGACCAACCAGCTGTCTGAGGGCTTCAGAGAGAAGATTATAGCAGCTTTTGAAGCTGGTGATGGATTCAAAGAGGCCCTAGAAGGATTTGAAATCAACAATTTAGCTGTAGAAAGTGGAGGAAATCGAAAACAGCTGCCAGCATTCCCAGTTCTGGCCATCAAATCAGGTTCACCCTGAAAGCAGACCGCAAGATGCTTAAAGAAGTCTCCATAAACCCAGAAGTGCTTTCATACGGACCACAGCAGCCTCTGGCTTCAGTTGAAATGAAAGTTCAAGTTGGTGCAATCAGAAAGAGTCTGATTTGCTCTCTAGGAAAAAATATGACGACCAAATTGAAGCGTGCAAGAAAGACTGCAAACAAAAGCCAGGACTTCTGGGATAGTGTTCTTTGGTCAGATGAGTCTAAAACCAATTTATCTGGACACCAGAATGGAGGACAAGTTTGACTTAAACCAAATAAATAACCTCCTACCTGCTGCAAAGCATGTCCAGCTCACCATCATAGGAACCTTTCTACCAAGTATAAGAGGGAACTTGAGTAAGATATGACAATATCTGTAACAAGATGTAAGCTGATGCAGAACCGGATTGTGCGATGTGACAATAACCCAAAACTTACCAGTAAATCCAGCCAGGTCTGGCTGACAATTAGAAAATAGAAAGTCCTGTTCCAATCAAAGTCCAGATCCTGATCTCACTAAGATATAACGAGGAACCTCCTAAACATCTCAGGGCAAAAAGTAAAGAGTGGGACAAACTTTCTTCAGACCAATGCCAGACATTGGTGCATTACAGAGTTAGCTATCAGGGGGTAAGGTATACAAACTTTTCCTAAGTTAGAAAACACTTTTGTTTAGACAGTGTCGCAAAACTATTTAAATGTTTTGGTTTGAAGGCAATTAAATCACATTATTTCAAAGAAATAACAAAATATTAGACATTCACATGTGAACATTTCTTCATAATAACTGAATGTCCTAATATTAAGTTTAAATACCCTAATATCTAAGAAAATACTCCCCATTTTGTAGTGTATCTAACTCAGATATGCTGTAAATGTTGCTAAATTGAACCCTTAGGTCTCAGCAGACTATTGCTAATGAGTACAAGGGGTGCCACACATCTCACGCAGGGTTGGTTGAGAGCGCACAGATGTTACATTGGTGCCTGAAGTAGCACGCAAAGCAGGGCCCTTGTCTTGTCTGATGAGAGGGCTCATTTGGAGCTGCCATTAGTAGACATATGATTTATGGATGTGTCTTGCCGCTCCTGCAGAAACCAACACCGCTTTCACTTGAGCAACGCCAGGAGATGGTTTCGCTCTGCTGCTGTCTTGGATCTTTAATGCTGCTAAGTGGTTTGGATCGAAGCTGCAGAAAAACAACAAAAACTTTCCTTTGTGTTTGTGAGAGTCAAAAAGTTACCTGGGGGTGTTCTTACCAGCTTAGTTTAGTATATTTTCTTTCCCTAACCGTACAGAAGTTGAAATGCGGCTTTTCAAATGGCAAAAAAAATCAGCTCATCGCTCCTTAAAATGCTACGATATCAAGAAAAAAAATGTCAGAAAAGACTCAATGTTCTTTCCTCATGTGTGCTTTTACTAAATTACTTTCTGTTTGGATTAAAAACCTTTTTTAAAATAAATGGCAGTAATAATGTGATATTTTTCATCAGTTTTATCTGCTTTTTGTTGCTTTGAGCTGTTTGTCAGCTGTATATCTTCACTCTTGAGAGACGAATGTCCCTCACTTTTCCCCAGTTGTCAGAAATACATACGAGAAATACATACGTGGCCACCATTATTGAGCTAATCTGAAGACCACATGACATTTGGAGATAACTGTAACTGTTGCTGACCTCTGACCTTACCAATAGCTTCCACTTAGTTATAAAAACACAAGCAGCTGAGTGTGGAACCGGAGGTATTGTACAGGTGACAATAATCGTACCACACTGGTATTCACTTTTACTTTTGGTAGTAAAGGAGATAGTATAGAAGAATAGATGGATCTTTTACTGTCCCATGGTGGGGAAATTCAGGTGTACCAGGAGCAGAGAGTAAATTTACAACATATATCAATACCATACCAATTTCATTAATAAAACACTTTAAACACCCACATGACCAAAGACCTACACACAATCATAAGATACAAAATGATCATAAAGCAATAACCAAAAAGGTGTATAAAAGTAGTAGTAAAATTAAAGAAAGTAAAACACAGTAAAACAAAGTCAACATCTCAGATTGTGTCAAAAAACAAGGAAAGCGACGGGTCTTAAGAAGGGAAGGTCATCCCACAGCTTGGCAGCTGCTACAGAGAAACCACGGTCCCCTCTTTGCGTGCGCTTCGTCTTCGGCACCCTGAGTAACAACTGGTCGGCTGATCTAAGGGGATGAGAGGGTGTGTAGGGATGTAGCAGCTCTGACAGGTAGGGCGGGCGGGCGGGGCAGGGCCATTAAGAGCTTTAAAAGCAAATAGAAGGATTTTAAAATTAATCCTAAAATGTACTGGCAGCCAATGTAGAGGCTAAAACTGGAATTATGCCCACATTTTATTTTACCTGTTAAGCATTTTGTACCCTCTGAAGCTGGGAAATGCACAAATCACTGGCTCCCTTATAGAGTGCATTACAGTAATCTAGCCGAGTGGTTACAAAGGCATGGATTACTGTTTCAAGATGCTGATTAGAAAGGATAGGGTTCACTTTCGCAAGCTGCCTCAAGTGGAAAAAGATGGATTTTACAACAGCTCTAAAGTGGATTTCCATTTTAAGTCCAGCATCTATTTTTCCCCCTAAATTTGTAATAATAAGCCTGACGAACTGGGCCAAGGACCCAACATCAATCAGGGGGTCTTCACTAGAGCTACCAAAAATCTGTCTTTTCTTCATCTAGTTTTAAGGAATTCTAAGTCTTCCAAACATAAAAACAGAGACTAAAGAGATTTGGAGTCAGTTTTCGTTAGCGGGACATAAATCTGTATGTCATCCGCATAACAATGAAAAGAAATCATATATTTCTTTAAAAAGTTTACAACACATGCAAAGGAAAAACATATTGCACAGCTTATACTGCAACTATAAATTAATTAAACAATTAGAACAACAATAAAGACTATTTTAATTGCTACAATTAAATGTATTTATATACTGCAGTGTACATATATTTACTTTGCTTCTGTGTAGTTGTTCCAATCTCAGTATTACAAAGATTCTAATTATTCGGTTAGATTAAATCATATTTAGAATTTCATGAAGCCAAAATCTTATTACTATGTTTTACTACTATAGTACCGTAAAACTGTGATATTTCTGGTCAGGTTTGTGCTATCTACAGAATTTTACATGTGAGCAGGACATTATTCTGTCCATCTGCCTGAAACCTCTTTTGTCAACTAGTTAAGGTAAAGCAAACGTGGACTGATATATTTTAGAAAGCGGTTCTGGTTTCTACATGATGTTCCCTGTCGCTGAGATACAATTTGTCTTAAAAGATCTGATTTGTGAGAGTTAAAGAAAGCATTTTGAGTTGTCTAAGTGGTCTCAGAAAATCTGTGTTTCATGTAAATCCTTGAGTGAACGCTCAGTGGATGCTTAATATACCTTAAGGCTGTCTGCCTTGAGGTATATTAAGTTTTAGGTTGACTTCATATTATTTCCTCATCACTCATGTGGCTTCTGGATCAGTTTTCTAGAGGGAAACAGTGATCAATCTTAATAAAAACTGCATGTTGCTCATTTGTAGCCGACACTGTAGCCGACCGAGTTGTCATAACGAAACAAGGCGAACCCTTTTCTGTTAAAGGTTGTCTATTAAAGGCTGTGTTGTGCTGGTTGGGGAAAAAAAGGACATTTTTTAAGGTCACAGCTGAGAGTCTACCTCTGAGGATACATAAATGTGGTCACTCCTAAAGTGTGTTTTATATTTTGTCTTTGGTATTTTAACTAGATGTCATCTTTTCAAGTTTTACCCAAAAGTTCAGCTATCTTTACACGATAAAAAACCATATTGAGCGTCTGGTTTCTTTCTCGTCTCTTTAAATTGGATCTCTGAACTGAGGTTTCGCTTCCTCGCACGGCACTCTGCCACACCACATCTGTCCATCTGTCAGAACCACAGGCCCATCAATCAAGCAGGTGAAAGCATGAGTGTCCTGCCATGAACGGCCATTAATCACTCTGAGACATGGACACTGGTGAGGTTGGACGGGGTGTTTAAGTGCTGTCATTCGACGATGTCGGAGAGAGAGATGGAAAGTTATGGACATGATGGGACGCCATTTGATGTGAGGTTGGAGCTCTGGTTGCCTATAATTTCAAGGATTTCAGATTTAATCAAGATTGTTGATCCTGAAATTCCTCTTTTGACATCTCACATTTTGTCTGAGGTGATCATCAACATACTAAACAAACTACTAGATTTTAGGAAACAGAGGTACTGTTCTAACCTTTTCTACTATTGGACTTGAAAACTGCATGAAACGTCATTCTCTTCTCACCTTCCTCATTTTCTTTAATATTTGTTGGGTATGCTATTTTTATTAAACTAATAAATGTGCAGCATGTTTCTTATGCTGTAAATATCCTCTTTGCTTTCTTGTACAACTGAATTTTTTATATATGGTTTATAATCCTGTTCAGAAAAACCTTTTGTTATACTTGGTAAAATTGTCTTTCTATCCTGAAAGTAGTTAATACGGTGTTCATAAAAAGGAGGTTAAAAAAAATAAAATCCATCTCTGTGGGACTACAGGTCTGTAAAAACCCTAACTCATCCCCACCGTTCAGTCCAAATGGCAGGGATTTGTCAGGGTTTTGGTCCTACTTTCATTCCCCTCTGTCCCTGAAGTACCGGGGAAATTACCTTATCCCACATGCCAATCATTCTGACGCGCTTACATAACGCCAGTGTCTGTGCTCTTTCCTTGTTAGTTTCCGCTTGCTGGCTGCGCAATTCTAGTGTTTACCGTATTTTTCGGACTATAAGGTGCACTTTAAATCCTTAAATCTTCTCATAAATTGATGGTGCGCCTTATATATGATTACCGTTGTGCTTACTTACCTTCAAAAAGCTGTTAAAATGTGTAAGTACGACTTTGGTAAGCAATTAAGCCGCTCTGCTCAATGGATATTCTGAGCATTACGGTACACTGTCACTACCTGATAGGACCCCTGAGCTGTTTACAAGACTGCCTGACTGTAATGTATAAACTAGAAGGGCATTCATGTAAGGCAGCCCACGCCTGTAGTACTCGCTAGCAACAATAAACCTAGTAAGTTAATTCAATATAAACGTTACGTTTATTTTGGCCTTATGTTAGAAACAGGGCAGTGTAGTCCAGCTACTCTGTCCTCCAGACAGAGACAGATAGCTCTACTTCTCAGGAGAGAGCTGTTTACATGAAGGGGCGGAGTGATATTACAAACTTGGGAAGAATATTTAGTGCGCCTTATAATCCAGTGCGCCTTATGGTCCGAACAATACTGTATCAGGTTAGCTTAGTTGTTAGCTTAGCAATTAGCTTCGGTGTTAGCCGTTCATTGCCCTCCCCGTACACTTTGAACATGGCTGAAAGTCGCAAGAAGCAAACTGCGTAAAAGTTTATGAGAAGAAGAGGAACACCTCTGTAGAAAGAAATAAGACCAGAGTGAATTTGGGAGATTTTTTTTCATACGATCATCCTGAGGAGTGGAACAGCAGGTAAGACGATTTTGCACATGTGCAGTTATTCAAAAGGAAACTTGGGGAAACTTCCGCAAAAGTCACTGACCCTAGCTTTAAATTTGTTTTTTTAACTGTAAGAAGTGACAAACAACTTAATCGATGCTGGTTTAATTTTCAAATGCTTCGAATTTGAAAACGTTCACTTTTCTTCAGCCTTTAAACAACAAATTGTCAGTTCCTTGATCACCTTTGTTGTTATTTTTTTAACTTCATGCCTCCTGAACGTTCTGCATATTTTCAAGGAAATATTGATTAGAAACTGTGGCGTGCATCTACAATCAACAGAAGATGACGCATTAATGACCAACGTCAGAGACCCCAGGCCAATGAGAATGGTTTGATCAACATCTAAAGCAGCTGACAGACCCAGCAACACTAGGAAGGTGAATAAAAGGGTTTGCACAGTCTAGTATTGATGAAATAAAATTTTCATGGTACGTCATGGAGGATGTTTCAGGACAACTCCAGCAGCAAAGCAAACAATCACAAACATCTAACAACAAACAAGAGCTGTTGGTGTTACACCAATTAAAAGCAATGTTTAAAATGCCACAAGTGTCACTTTAGGATGTCCTATTATTTTATAATTACCTTCACAAGCTTTGCTAAAATTTAATAAATGCTAATTGACTAAAGCATATCTAAAGCAACCATATGGCCAACACAGTAATATTAATGTCGAGCAATAATGCTTTCTCCAGACCTGGATTAGACCTCAGCAAAACCTTCTACTGAAGAAAAATAATTATTAACTTCTCTCCATGAAAATGTTTTCCTTATTACTTAAAATGGCTGAGATGTAGCTTTTCAACATTTAGATCTATGAATATGGAAATAATCCCACTTCCAACCATCTCCCACATTGCGCAGCTTGCCTTAATATTTTTCCCATACCCTTATTTCCATATTTATCCAGGGAAACCCAGAGCACACAGGACAAAATGTTGCACATTAAAAACTTCTCAACTGTGTGTTTAAAGCTCTTTCTTTGTATATCAGGAGGCCTAAAAGGCTCGACTGAGGTCAAAATAATCAGGAGAAGTTATGAGAACGTTATAATACAGCACCTTCCTCTTTATGACTCAAAAGGCAGGGGATAATCCAAACTTAGCAATATAAAAGCAAGTTTCCTCCACAATTTGATCCCCAGCTCTCCAAGATCATACTTTGAGGTGACATTTCATGACTACATCTAATCCCATTTTACCTCCGCTGTGAGTAACTCAGGCAAATCTCCTTGGATGAAGCGCCTGCTAAATAAGCAAGCATGTCATCATTTTTAGAGTTCAAACTGTTCAGTAATCATTACCTCGTTTAAGGTGGGTGTGCATTTTTTGAGCAAAACCTGAACACGGGTTGTTTTAAGAGAAAAGCTATTGTCTGAAACGAATACATCACAAGCACAGTTGTTGTTGGAGTCGGCTCCAGGGGTTGCTCAGCGAACCAGCAGGAAATCCACAGGAACATGTTAACTGACACTCAGGGAGCATTATTATAATGCACCTGTGGGAATTAATGTAGATATTACAGCCCTCTGGGGTGCACTTCAGCTGAGCATAGCAGGCACAGAGGGAGAGAGAGTGCAAGGCTTTTTGTCGGTGGATGCAGCGACACACAGACTTGAAGAAGAATATACTTAGACTTAGACTTAGACTTAGACTTTCTTTATTGTCATTTTGTATACACAGAGTGCATACAGAACGAAATTTCGTTTTCACACAGCTCAGAAAGATTGCAGTAACTCTACAGGATACCTTGCGGTGAATTACAGTACAGGATAAAGTGCAGTGATAAATCGCAGTCACTTACAGGATAAGTTTCAATTGACTTCCGGATAAAGTGCAGCAGTGAACATATAAAGTGTGTATGGAGGTATGACTGGAGAGAACTGGCCCAACCAGCCCCCCAGCTTCTTTTTTCCTTTTCTTATCCCCGACTCTCACTAGGTTGTCTAAGCTCGGTCACTTTGTTTAATTTCAAGCATTTAGAAAATATATCTGCCGTCTAGATGAAAGCCAACAAGAAAAAGGGTAGAAGATAAAAAAAAATACAAGATATCTAATAACCCAACCAGGGGTGTAAATCACCAGCTTTATCACGATACGATGTTATATCGATATGTTTGGATGACGATACGATATTTGCCGATATCAAAAAGTCGGTTACGATACGATTTCCATTCAATTCAATTCACAAGTCTACAATCGATATGATGTGATATCGTCTGCTCATCTATTGACATCAACTCACAAAAAAATTAAACAATTATGATTTATAATTTCTAGGCTCTTACTAGGCTCTAATAATAATAATAATAATAATAATAATAATAATAATAATAATATTTTCACTAAAGTCATGTCTTGTGAATTTCAAAATAAAGGCAGATCTTAAGAATTACAATATGGATCGATATTTTCTTACTTTCTGAGGGTAAAAATCCCCAAATGTACCAAAAAACACTCTAAATGTTGAGAATCCTTTTGGAAATACTGGACTCCAAAACCGGAAACCTAATGTGCTTTGAGCTTTAACAATGTAAGTTTGGTAGCTTACTGACTTTCAGAGCTAAATGTTTCACAGCATGAAATACGGTATACTATCAGACGCAGATAACTTGAGTAAATACAAAGATGCTGTTTTAAACGAGGATTTCATTCATTAGGGGGGAAAAAAGCTGTCCAAACCAACCTGGTCCTATATGAAATTATAATTTAACTTCTCTGTTAAACTTTCTTAAATGCGATTACACCTTTTTTTTTGTTTTTTAAAAGCACATTTAAATTCCCTTACATCCAGTAACATTTACTGCCAGACCTGTAGAATCAATAAATCTCCTCAGCAGTACCTTCAGGACATCACCAAGTAGAGAAAAAGATCTAAAGAAGCAATGGATCATGCCTAACTTTATAAAGAAAAAACGAAACAGATAAGAAACAAAATAATTAAAATCCATCAGTCAGGAAAGACTGATAGATCTTATGTGATATCATCCACACATGGGAAACAACAACACATCTTAATGAACACCAAGACTTATGGGAAACTAATATGCTGATGGACACCTACTGTACAGGCAAACATGGCGGCGTTAGTGTGATGGTCTGTAGCTTCGCTGCTGTTTCAGGAGCGAGTCGACCTGCAATAATTGATTGAACCAGGAATCCTGCTCTCGCTGCAGAAGAGTATCCAGCCATTATCCCCTGACGTTAAGCTAAGTCATGCTGAGTTATGCTGCATGGCAATGATCCAAAGGAGGACCAGCAAGTCCATTTCTGAAAGGTTTAAAAACCCCAAAATGAGGCTTACTCTAAGTTGAGATTCAAATCTCAACTTTAAAATCTGCTTTAAACCCCTCCAATGTGGCAAGTTTCTCCATAGTTATTTAAAAGATTCGTCAATAGTTATAACAAACGCTTGATGGCAGCTGTCGTCGCCAACAGTGGCACAGCAAGTTGTCAGGTTTAGGAGGGGGGATACTTTCTCCCATAAGGTTCAGCTGGGTCAGATTGTTCTGGTTCCTCGATAAATATGATAATTTTCTATCAAGTACCCGGGCAGATAAAACAGAAGTAGCTAGTTTAGCCTCTGGTGCCGTGTCTACATATAGCAGACAACTAAACAATTTGGCAACTAGGTTAAAATTCTTTAAACCAGACATTTAGACACTTGGCTACAAGCAGCCTGTCAAAATACATTTCCTTTTCCCCCTTTTTTCAGCTGATTCTATGGAAAATCTTTAAACTATTGCAGTTTCACAAACATAAAATTACATTTTAGCATCAAGGAGGTGATTTCCAAAAAGGTTATTGGGTGGAAACGTGGCACACATTATGCATCTCTCACATCAAGGTTAATTTTTGTATGAAGACATGACTTTCAAACACTTCATCTACTACTGACGGATTTTCATACTCACAATTCTTTGTCCACCACTTCTTGAATTTCCTGAAACTGTCCTGTTGACATGACCGACTACAAGGAATGGACAGAAAAACGATCCCAAAAATAGCTTTCAGAAAGCCTGGCCAATTACCTATCACGACATTTTATGAGACATTACAACCAATTCTTGCTTCTTGGAGGCAAAATAATTGACGTTGATAGATATCCAGACACAAATTTTGACATTTCTTAGTTTGCTTTTGGACCATTTTCATCAATAAATGCCAAAGAAATTTTCTACTGTGTCAGCCTTTAAATATGGACCCTACCAGTGACTGCATGGATGGATGGGTGGATGGATAATTGGAGGGATTAGAAGACAGACAGGTGGACTGATGAATAGATGGATGGAAAATCCTTAAATGAGAATTCAGACCTTTTCAGAACTAAAAACTATTCAGCTATCTATCAGTTCGTGTGTGTAAGTTGTTCACAGCTCACTCGTAGCTCGTCTGACCAATTGTTTTTCCCCGGGGATGCAGCAGGTGATGGTGAAACCCAGCAGGAATGCTAAACGCTAGTGGAGGATTCATCGAGAGGGTGTGGAAGCTGGAGCTCCAGGAGAAAATATTAGTAAGCGATGGACGCCCTGACGCAGCTCTGTGCTATAGCAGGAGGAGTAGTTGACATGTTCTTCACACATTGCCCTTCTGTTCATATAACATAGGCGAAGGGTTCAATGCAGTTGCGGAGGGAGACATTATAAAGTCTGATTTTACCAGGATTTGTAAAGATGAGAGAAAAGTTGCATGAAACCTTGAATCTGTTCTGACTCGAGGTCTCATGCAACTTTGACTCTGCTGAATTTGACTTGCATCGGACCTGCGATTTAACTCATAGGCAACGCAGCGCGGGGGCGGGGGGTGTGTGGGATAGCCGAAAGCCAAAAGCACCACTATGTTACGCTAAAAAGGTGCAGACTCTTGCACTTGAGATGCACATGTGGGGAAGGTCTTTGCATGGCCTGGTCCCAAACCAGATGGGTTAAGTCTCTAAAATATGAGAGAAAGGATGTTTAGCTGGGTTTTATCTGTTGGGGGAAAAGCCTTTTGAGTTTGAAGTTTTCTGCACTTTGACTTCCAAGTATATTTTCTGCTAAGTTTCTAAAAGGGATCATTTTCAGAGACAAGTGGCAGCAGAGATGTTACCCTACTTTATCTAATGTCACTACTAAATAACTATTCAAACACGAGTCAATAGGAGGGTATAATACAAAATGAAAAAGCAAATAAAGAAATTAAATTGTCCTAAATGCATTGGCATCTTCTGGTACTTCCAAACACTGAGAATCAAACTGTGTGAATGTTTAAAAGTTAATACCTCGTGGTGAATATAAGCATTTGTTAGGACTCAATGAAAACAGATAAAACTGATTTTTATGCCTCTGAATTACTTTTTGGGGGGGGGAAAGCCAACATTACAAAGCATGTTAATGAATTAAAAAAAGTAATACTGAACTAATAGTTTCAGGCCAAACTCATTACATGCTGAAACTTTATAAGCGCTTTAAAGGTTCAGTATTAAAGAGGGGGAAAAGTTGTGCGCACTCTGACTCTGCATGCATTCTGCTTTTATTTTGTTTCAACAAACGCTGAACCTTCAGGCTTCTCCCCCCCCCCCCCCTCCCAATTGCTCATAGAGGTGGGAAATTTAATCATTTTTGGATACTAGCTATCCAAAAATGATTAAATTTGACTTGCACTTCTTCACATTTATTCAGAATAACACAAAACTCTATGTTAGTGGGATATTATCTGACGGCGCAACGCAGGTTAATGCATATTTGTGAAATATTTTGCATTTCTAACGTGTTCTACTAAAGAAAAGAAAAACTTTTATTCAAGTGTATCTGGTTGAGTCGTACCTCAGTTAGTCTGAAAAGTATTTATGAAAGTTTTTATAACTACAGGCTTCTGACGTAGAGAAAACCGGATGCTCTAAGAATGGACCTTTCACATCTTAGAAAACAACTTTGAAAAATCAAACACTTGTCACATAATAAAGTCTGCATGCAGCGCATAAAAATGGGGCAATTTCATGGAGCAGGAAAGTATTTTTAAGTGCACTAAGTGACATTTCTATAACAGAGCACAAGATTTTTGCTTATTGGAAACGTGTCAGTCAGGTTGGTTTGGTTCGGGCTAACACCGGATCCAGCAGAGTTTTAAGAACTTTATTTTTTAAACTTCTCTTAGAAAAGTGGAGGTGGTAGACAAAGGAGAAAAACCTTTGTTTTAATCATCAAGGCCTTGCATTTTATTCTGTAATTGTGGCGCCCTGAAATTTGGCAAATTAGCAATCAGGGGAGCATTAAGCCTTCCCCCCCTCACCAAAGAACAGACGTTGATATAAAAAAAAAAGACCCTTTTCTAATAAAAATCTTTATGCTTTTTTTCCAGAAGATAACCATTTTAATTGAATTGAATTGATATCTTTATTTCGAACATGCAGGAGAAAGTATATACAAACAGAAAAAAAACAAAAAACAGTAAAACAATGTTTAAAAACATTGGTGAGAAAACAATAAACAATTCAATATCAAAAAGACAGAATTAGGCGTGATGTGTAGACAGATTGAGGAGCCATCAGCGGTGATATGGGCCATCGTGGTGCAGAAACAGCTACAATGATTTAAGCTAGTTCGAGTTAACAAACCTTGAGAAATGTGCCTTGGAAAAGAAGTATTTCTGTGGCTGAAAACTACTGCTGGCGCGATAAACAAATATTTGATATATCAAGCATTCTTCTGACTCCTGAGTAGCAGTTTTCACTGTATTGTTTTGTTTTATGCACCTAGTTCGCTGAGAGCTCAGTATCTTCCATCAATTCCAAAATGCTTCACTCATTAACTTTCCCTCTCCTGTCCAAAAGCCAGTAAAGCGCAGACGGTCTTGCTATCAGATGAGAAAGCACGTAGGATGACGGCAAAATAAACAAGATTTACTAAGTGTTGAGGCTTTAAAGGAACAGACATGATCTGGAAACAACAGCGGGTGAGACAGGTTGCTTGAGGGAACTAAAAGTAAGTAAAGTTTTCTTAACATTTGTATATTTTCCCTGCCTTTAAAAGAGATTAAATCTTTTATATTTTTTTTCTTTTTTCTTTCTTACATTTTCCACCATCTTAAAAAAGGCACAAATACATTGTTTTGAAAGAATGCATTTATGAGTGGCACTCACATCTTTTAACCGAACAGTGTTGTTCTATATGTGATGTGAGCACAGCTCATCCTGACAGCGTTAACCGGTGTGTTAATTAGAGAGACTAATATTTGAATAGTTACTGCAGAGAAGAGCCCCAACATTTTCTTTCTCCAGGGTGAGAGGTGGGTGACTGCAAAGTGTTTGCACACAGAGGCGTTGTTAGGCAGTATTTTTGGGTAAGGTAAAGACTTTTTTCGATATCACCATTTTTTTTCGTGCTCATGTTCAGTTTTAGCGGCTAAAAAAATGGCAACAGTCTGCAAAGCTTCTCATTATTAATAAATAGAGGTTTTAAAACAGCAACTTAATGCAAATGTGATTACAAAACTGAAATAATGACACCTTTCAGCTCAGACTTTATATTTTTAGCTCAGCCACTTGATCTCTATGCAGAACCCAACAAGTCGCATTTATTTTTATCGCTGAGCTCAGACGATACAGAGAGAAAGACTTGTCTTGAAAAAAGTGCTGGAAGGCATTTTGCAAGTCTCTTCACTGCTAACCTACCCACCTTCATTGATGTGGCAATTTCACACAAAAATACAATAATAACCAATGACCCAGGCCTTCCACTCCACTGTCACTTCACAAAACCCCCCTCCGGCTAACGACGTGTAAAGGTTCAGACACCTTTTTCTGCTGAAGCATTGCTCTGTAACAGCCACAGACATACTTAAGAGTCTTTACAATGGAAGAATGACAGTTCGTTTTTCACGTTCTACCAGCACCACTGAGGCTTGGAGCTAAACTCTTGAAGATATTTCCATTTCAACAGGCTAAGAAAAAGCCATGTGCAACGATTTTAACCAACTCTACTGCTGAGGAACACATCCTCTGCATTCATCTGCTGTCAGTCAGTTTTTTTTTTGCACCAGAAATGGTTCATTATGTATCCTATGGTGTGGTTGCATAAACTGTTAGTGTAATAATCTCAACAAACTAAGAGGTAGAAGTTGAACATGTAAGCTATTTTCTTTAAAATAAAAAGGAGTAAGGACTAACCAACACAATTATTTAACACTATTTTCAACTAAGAACAGTAGCAGGGTTCCTATTGGTAGCATTTGCGGGTTCTTTTGGTTCCTCGGTGCTGGTTTCCTGGAGGTTTTAGCTTCAACACCTTATTCAGAGCCCAGCATTACCTCCTTGGTTTGCCACGTCCATTTCAGCAGGGAAACCTCTCCATTTACCTCTAAATTCTCTCTAGTCTGTTTGTAACCTGTGTAAAGCAGCTTGACTGTGTGAAAAGTGCTCCATAAATAACATTTCATTGACTGGTGATTGATAGATGATTGATTTATGATATGGAGGATGAAGGATAAATATAAGTATGTAAACATTTGGAACAAATCTAAGCTGATCCAGGTATTTATACTGCTTAAAATGGTGTTTTGTTTTGAAACGGATGAAGTTCATGGTCATTAATATAGATGCTTATTTTATTATTTGAATCTTTGATATATCATATAGATTCTGTATATTATTATGAATGCAGTAGGCTATAAAGATAAAAAGAATAAAAAGGGAGGGAATATAAGAGAGCATAAACTTCTTCCCTCTCCTTTTTCTCGCTAGAATTTGTTTTGAGCGTCTTGTTTTGTTTTACTATCATTATTTTCACAACATTATTTGAAGTTGTTTAAAATAAATAAATAAATAAAAATTACGATTATGATTGATGGATAAGTGAGCGATTGAATGATTGAGGGTTGATTGCTGAATGGTAGGTTGATGATTGACTGATGATCGATTATTGATTGACGATTGATTCAGATAGACTGATGATGTAAACATGTTGAACATAAACCGTCAAGGAGCAGAATTAAGTATTTTCAAGATCTGGATAGGTATGGAAAAAGAAAATAGAGCACTGAAAAGGCTTTTGTTGCTGTCCATTCATCCTCGTATCCGTCACCCCGTCTGACCATCCAACAAATCATCCATACACTCATTTGTCCATCTATTGATCGTTCCTTCCTTGAATCTGTACACCAATCCACACTTCTTCTTAATCTAGATGTGTTAAACTCAAGGCCCGCCAAGGCAATTTATCCGGCCCTCAAATTAATTAGAGGCATATATGTATCCTTTTAAATTGTAAAAGTGGCTAAAACTGTGCCTCCTGTAGCGAATGTTGATTTTGTTTGACTGTGTAGTAACAGCGTCCTGCCACTAGATGTCAGTTTTCCCACAACACATTAAAACAACCCAGAAATGTCTAAAAAGAGAAAAAGTGATGCAGAATGATGAGATAAACTATATAAACTGGGCCTAAGTGTGCTACTTTTATGTTACTGTGCATTTTTTTTAAATATTTTATGTGAATTGAAATGAAATTCTGAAATCAAAAGTATCACCTATACACGTTTAACCGGCCTTTTAATGTCTTCATGATGCCAAAGTGGCCCGATATAGAAATGAATTTGACACCCCTGATTTAGATCTATCTTTACATGTTTCATTATCATATATAATTTAATATACTGGAGAGGATACTTTTCAACATCCACCTCAAAGCGCTATCAAAAACCATTTTTTAATTAAAATCTTTGTTCAAACTCATTAGAATTTTTAATATGTTCATCGTCTTAGTTCCTGTTCATCCATTTATGTTGAGGTGAAAAAGTAAGAAAGAGAAAGAGAGATAATAAATGGAGAAAACCTTGAAAAGGGACAGACAGATCTACAAATTTAATTGTGAAAAAGTGTGGAACTTTGCCATGAACCTTTTTCTAAAACTTTGAATAGGTTATTTTCTGAAATGCATTTTTTAGAGATATTAGATCATTTAAATTTGTAGGTCGTCAAAGCTTTCCGTCTATTCAACAGAGGTTATTGTAGTTTCAATGTTTCCTTCGTGTTGATGGTGGAGGTGTTAGTCTTACAGTGACACCGGATTTTTGTTTCAGCTGCTTTCTATGTGCTCCGAACACGAAGGGAGCAGAGGATGGATGCCTGAATGCATTCAATAAGTCCACCTGAAATGATAATAACGCGTTCCAAAAATAGAAAAGATTATTGGTTTTGGTCCTAAGCATATAAACTTCTGTTGCTCCTTGGGAAAATGACATTTATGCATAATTTGTTGGTTTTATTTGGTCTCAGAGCATGAGAGAAATACCACTTATGAAAATGAGTAACATTAGTTCACAACTGTTTCACCCTCTGATATTTACTGAAGTTAATAGTAGCCCCTCGCTACGGATAACTATTATCACAAGAAAACCAAACGTTCCAGATAACAACAAATTGCTCTTTATTGGCCAATTAGCCAATATGTAGCCATCGAAAGCAAAACAAACTATGAACTTGTCTGAGCATGGTGATACCTAGCTGTACGGGGAAAAAAACACAAGCTTTTCTCAGTCATCTTGTGAGCTCAAATACTAAACCAACATCTCTATATCATTAGAGAACAAGCTATTCGGCAGATGGGAAGATTTTATTTTGCTTGATAACGATGTACTTTATTTGTGATATGCCTAAAGTCTTGCAAAAACATTTTTATCACTTTAAATTGTTCACTTTTTCTGACTTGACAGCTACAAGCTTCAATATATTACATTGGTAAACAAAATAGAGTAGCACACATTTACTGAGTGGAGGGAAAATTATACAAGATTAAAAAAAAAAAATCACAGAATAAAATGTGAAAAGGGTCTTCAAACCATCTGAGTCAATAGTATAACCTTACAGTTGTCTCTATCAGCCCTAAACATCTAGACTGAAATTGTTGCCCATTCTTTAAATTCAGTCAGATTAGCTGGAGAGCATCTGTAAACATCTATTTTCAATCTTACACTGGGCTTTGATCTAAACCTTTCCATCTCAGGTCTGACTGAATGGGTCGGGTCATGGTGCCGCTGGAAAACTAACCTCGGCCCAAGCCTTTAGCCGACTCTGACGGGTTTATCTCATCAACTCTGACCAGCTTTCCTGTCCCCTTCTGAAGAAAAGCGTCCCACACAGCGTGTCACTAGTTTTCCTCAAAATGTAGGATTTTGCATATTTAAGAAACATATCAGTTTTAGTCTCATTTAACTAGAGCTTCTTCCACCCATCTGCAGTTTCCCCTACATTGCTTTGTGGACCATATGGTTTTCTATCTACAGTGGGCTTCATCTCACTTGATTTCAACAAAGGTCAAATTTGTTAACAGATTCTTCCACCTGAGGTTTGGATCTAAGCAGTCAGCTGTCAGATTAGGTGGACCTCCATGTCCTGGTAGGTCTGCAGCTGGTCCCTCCTCTCTACAGGTTTAGACGACAGGTTGATCAGAGTTCAAAGCTTGGGATGTTGTTGCAGAACCTCGCCCTGGTTTAATAAACTGAACCAGAGGTTTCCCCCTGACTTGTCTGCTGGGTTCCTCGTTCTCCGTGTTCACTGAGGTTCTCTAAGGAACGTCGGAGGCCTTCACAGAAGAGCTGGACTCATACTGATGAGTTCTGAAGACATAGCTGGATTTTATTTAGGGGTACTGATACAAAACGGGGTTTTAATTTTTAAGAAATTGACTTGGAGATGGCTTCTTGTTCTAATTACATAATATATGGAGTTGAATTAAAAAAAATCTGATTTTTAATCTAAATTGGACGCCTCATTTTCTACCCTTAATTTAATTCATCCTTATACACAAGTGCATAACTAAAGATGTTTAAACATCTGTGAACCTGTGTTAAGAATCCAAATGTTCTGAATATACGCCCAAAAATATTTTTTTGTATACTTAAAACCCATTTTCCTAAATTATGAATAGATTAAGCCACTCTAATCCAGTAAAGGTGGCATGACATTTAGAATAATGCGCTTGTTTGGTTCCTTATCAGCCCTTTCATTAAAATAAAAGCTATCAGTTTATGAATCTGGAGCTTGGAGCTCAGTATAAAAACTGAAAGCAGGGCTGAGTGTTTGCATGCAGAAAAATGAGCTTTTTTGATGTTTGCAATGACCTTCTTACTCTGATAGCTGAATGAGCTGTAGGTGAGATGCTTCCCTGCTCCCTGGGGGCCACGCAGACTTATCTCTGGCCAGCCGCAGCAACGCTTTTCCACATTCATTCACCACTCAAATCTTCCTGGATGCTTAAAAGGAAAGCAACCAATCAAACCTGGATGCAGAGACAGAGAACGCAGACAGAGATCTTTGAACCTGAGCCAAAATGCTACAGAGGAAAAATACTTTTAAAGCAATAGCCCCATAAATGTATTTATTATAATATTCAGCTAATAAATTAATGCAATATTCTAATTAAATAGATAAACTAGTCAGATTGTCTAGTAGGAAAGAGATTAAAAACAGGCTTACGTTAGCCTCACTGAAAGACAGTTTGCATATTCTTTGGGACTCGACTGATTTACAAAATAGGGAAAATGGCTATTGTCAGCAATAGGATCAATGTTTGGGTCACTAATCCTTCAAAAATACTTTGTGTATTCAGCTAAGTTTAATAAATTAATGAAAAGGCGATCTGGGTGCAGTAAACTTTTTTTTTTTTTTAGTAGAAGTCGCCGCAAAGATGTGTTCCTATTTACCCGGAAATGAAAGAGAATGCAAAAAGAAAATTAAAAGAAAATGAACTGTGCTTTACCATGACATTTTAATTTGTCAGTAAATTTCCCATGATGCAATATTGTCAAAATGGCCACCAGCCTTAGCA
Organism: Fundulus diaphanus; assembly: GCA_037039145.1. Classification (NCBI taxonomy): domain Eukaryota; kingdom Metazoa; phylum Chordata; class Actinopteri; order Cyprinodontiformes; family Fundulidae; genus Fundulus; species Fundulus diaphanus. The sequence continues at coordinate 29,078,487 of CM073139.1, forward strand.
ACGAGATAACGTTGCTATGAGACGAAATATAAGCGCTTGGCACGCTCAAATCTTTCTTCTTCACAGGCGTCACGCCAACTGGGAAGACACGTACAGCTGTTCCATCCCCCCCCCCCCCCCCCCCCCAACGTGGTACGTGCTCGATTTCTCGCTGAACCGAGAACTTCCGAAGAAAACTCATCCCTGCATTGCCGATGCAGGAGGTCGACTTTAAAAAGTACTTTGAATTCCCTTCGATCAGAGAATTAGAGCCGCTTATTTCCCAGTGATCGTCGGGAACCTCGCTTTTGTTTGGCCAAACAAAGCGTCTGAAACGCCCAGAGACCGAAGGGATTTTCCTCCCGTTCCTCGCTGCCTGACGGACCAGCACCGCCCGAAGCTGCTGAAACCACAGATCCGCGGACTCGAAACCAGGACACCTGCTGAGGCAACGTCAGAGTAAAGAAAGAATTTCCCTTTTTATTTCTCTTTTCACCCATAAGGTGATATATTTTGTGCCTGGGCAGAACCTATAAGGAATTATTTTAATGGGTGTAGTGATGGACTCAGACCTGAACCTCCAAAAGCATCTAAAGACAGTTACAAGGTCGGCTTTCTATCACCTGAAGAACATTTCCAGGGTTAAAGGACTAATGTCTCAGCAGGATCTGGAAAAATTAATCCATGCGTTTATTTTTAGTAGAATTGATTACTGCAACTGTGTTTTCACAGGTCTGCCTAAAAAGTGGATCAGACAGCTGCAGCTGATCCAGAACGCTGCTGCCCGCGTCCTCACTAAGACTAAGAAAGCAGAGCACATCACCCCAGTTCTAAAGTCCTACCACTGGCTCCCTGTATCTCAGAGAATAGACTTTAAAATACTTCTGTTAGTCTATAAATCCCTGAATGGCTTAGCACCTAAATACATCACAGACTTGTTATCAGTGCATCAATCCTCCAGACCACTCAGGTCTTCTGGCTCCAGCCTTCTCTGCAGAACCAGAACCAGAACTAAACATGGAGAAGCAGCATTTAGTTCCTATGCTCCACTTATCTGGAACAAACTTCCAGAAAACTGTAAAAGTGCTGAAAGCCTGAGTTCCTTTAAATCAAGATTAAAAACACATTTGTTTAGGACTGCCTTCGACTGTTCTAATTGAACTGTATTACTGAAATATAATTAGTTTACTTTGTATTCCAACTGTTTTTACTTGTTTGCTTTTAATTTTTATTTTCCCATGTTCTATTTTGTTTCTGCATTTTATTCCTGCTTGCTTTTATTCTGTTTTATTTTCCTATATTTTAATCATGTAAAGCACTTTGCATTGTCTTTGTACTGAAATGTGCTATATAAATAAATTTGCCTTGCCTTGCCTTGCCTAATGCTTAATTACTCAGACGGAGTTTGTTTTAACTGCTGGATATTTCTGATGTATGTGCAGGCATTTTTGTAAGTGATTCTGCTGTGTTTGGTTGGTTACATCTTGGCTCCGCCGAGAGCCGATCTTCACTTTTCCCCTTTTATTCTTATCTTCAGTTCAATCTCTTTGTCTGTGACTTTTGTTCCAGTTTCGTGCACCTTCTTTGAAATCCTTGTTCAGGAGTAAGACCGCCTCTCTGGTCAAGGCACACCCCCACACTAGCGTAGGCGCTAAATACGTCATTAAGACCTCCCCCTCACGCATCACCAAGGTCGTAGGTTATATGTCGTCATAGTTGCCATCTTGGGAAGGTGCAGAGTAGCTAAGCGGTTAGCTAGCTTGTTGTGAACTACAGAAGCGTCCATCTAGTTTCTCAAAGCTACTTTGTCTTTCAGTGCTGCTACGTCAAGTGCCGACGTCTTGAATGTGATGTTTAAACAACTGTGACTTTAACTAAGAATTGCTACCTCTCATTTTAATCCATTTTGACTTGTTTATTTTCATTTATTTTCTTTTGCATGTTTATTTTAGCAGTGAGTAGAGTTTCTAGGTTATTGAATTAGAATAATTACTGTAACAGGGAATTGTTTTGGTTTAATAAATAATAACATGTGGAATAGTAATTGTTTGTGTTTATTTTGATCCAGAGTTGCATGGTCTTTCAAAGTACAGAATTACCTCTTTTTGAGTTAACATCTGAAATCAACTGAGACATTTTCATTGTTTTGTGGTAAAGGAGTAAGGATTAAACTCTAATTGCAGTTATAATTTTAGTTATCAACGCTTGCCGGTCAGAAACCGATCAGATCATCCTGTTCCAGCATGAATAAGGTCATAACAGTTAATTAATAAATGCATTATTGGTATTAATCATTACAAGCTTATAGCCCTGGGATCACAACCATTTGAACTATATGTGTTATAGCTACCATTTGAGTTTGAATGACCTATTATTAAAATTATAATAGCAAATTATCATAATCAAACAGGTTTCTGGCATAACAGAAAGACATTTCATAATATTGAGGTGATAAATCTATAAGCATTCAGTTATTTCACATTTTAAAGAATTTTTTCATAATGTTTCATCCATCCATCCATTTTCTGACCCGCTTAATCCCTCATGGGGTTGCGGGGGTTGCTGGTGCCTATCTCCAGCATTCACCGGGCGAGAGGCGGGGTACACCCTTGTTGTGATATTACCGCCAGGATCATCAAAATAATGGATCTCAGATTGGATTCTGAACAGTGGAAGAGGGTCACAAAGGAATTCCACTCTGCCCGTAACAGGAGACCCCCATGTTTGGACGGCCCTTTTTCCCAGCAGGAGGTCAGCTGTGACCACTCCTGTTGAGATAAAACCTTTCTCCCACAGACAAGACTCTCTTTTCTCTTCAACACTTCTTCCCACTTCAGCATTCTTCTGCAGACCTGTTCAGCTCCACTACAGCTCTCTGGGAGCAGACAAAGGAGGCCAGACCATGAGGGCCTGGTCGGCCCTCACCGACACACAAGCCAGCAGCTGAAAGATTCCCTGGACCAGCCACGTTGATCCAGGGTCTGCTAGACCCGACTGCCTGCTTCAGCAGAGGACCTGACTGAATCCGGACAAACAACATGTCCGGGCAAATACAGAGCTAAGTTGCAGTCCTAACTTCACAATCAGATGCAGGGAAAAAAATCCTGCATCTGAAACAGCTCTGTGTATTTTTCCTCAGCCTGTACAGGGAAGTGAACACCAATGGAGCTGAAGGCTGGATGCTGAGGAAAACCCCTGCTTGGACTGCATCCCGGTCGAAGGACCAGGCCTCCAATCTATCCAGACCACGCCGTTAGCCACATGCGGCTGCAAGGCTAACGCTAGCCTGCCAAGAACCGAGCGCTAGCCCGCTAGCGCTAGCCAACCATTTCCTCCTTCAACGCTTCTTCCTGGAACGGCCAAAGTGGACAGAACTCACACATGAGGCATCAACAGGTTGGGCAGCGGTCTGAGAGTGAAGAAAAAGGTTTATTGGGAAATGTTTGTAAACCGTGGTGTTTAGAACAAAGGGCTAACCGGTAGGTCGCGCTAGCCAAACATGCTATTAGCCTTGTTAACATCCGGTTTCGGACATTTGAAAATGAGTTCGTTTTAAAGCATAAAGCGTAACTGTTCTGCTCCACCATCCTCCGATGGTGTTATCTGCCTTATTCCCGCATCAATATGGTATATTAATGCCGGTTTTCAAGGCAATTTTGGGAACTTTATGTTGTAACCTCTTAGCCACCGAGTTGCTGCCGCGACCCCATGCGCCCGGAGGGAGAATCGCATTAACAAACTCGGGCCCGGAGGGAGAATCGCATTAACAAACTCGATCGTATGGGTTTAAATAATATTACAGGACAAACAGTCCTCAGAATATTATTTCAACAAATAATATTTTGTTTAACTTGGGCTTTGCATTGTGAATGGATTGAAATACATGGCAGATGTTTTAACTCCACTCCATGCTTTTGAAATCAGATCTGTAGTGAACAGGGATTCAGTGAATTAATCTGATTATGATCAACCACTTTTGTTTGTCTTTGTTTGTTTTTGCATGTAAATAGTTCCTTAGCTTAGCTTCTTTTTATCTTCATTTTGCTTAGTAGTTTAGTTAAGTTTCACTAGCCTAGTAGAGAGGATTTATTAATCGAAGTATTGTGTTAATTCAGGTAAACAGCATTACATGGTGATGTTCTCTGGATGTTCATCTTATTTCTGTTATTAAATTCTTGGACTTGAAAAGAAGTTGTCACTCCTTTATTCTATGTGTGCATGTTTTGCTGTTAAAAGATCGCTAGTGCTCGAATTCATCCCTTTCAACCATTGTCTTGATATCAGCTTAAGAGCTGATCATCACCAGACAATACTTAACAGACAGAGAGTTATTTATGAAACATTAAATAACTTTTAACAGTGTATAATTGCACTACATATTTGGCGTCCCTGGGTGGGCATTCATAAAAAAACATATTTGGCGTCCCTTTCGGCGGGCGATAGTAATACAGCGGAAACTGCACACATATCAGAATATAACCTGTGACGTTTTTAGACTTTTAGGAAAATAAAAGTTAAGTAAAAAACTTCTCAGCTAGTGATAATAAACTTTACTACAAAGAGCTTAAACTCAGATGCTTGAGTCAATCAAGGCATCTGTCATAACCAACAGTCCCAGAGTGGATTTAACTGTAAAATTAAGCTTACTGACTGAACAAAATTTTGTTGCACATCTGTCTCCAGATGCTGTGCTTTATCCTCATGTTTGCTTAAACCACAAGTCTTAAATGAAAAGTCCACAGTTATGCGCTTTCAAAATTAACTGCCAGTCCAGGAGAGTTAGATGCTCAAATATCTAACCTAAGATGCTTTGCATGTTTGTTTAACAAGACATTTTGAGAGCTTACTTGTGTTGTGTGGAACATGTTTGTCTCCAGATTTAACTCTTAGTTAATCTGAGGTGTCACCCTATTTGTGGAAAGGGGGGTGATGCTCTTAAAGCTAAAAGTGCTAATTTCCTTTAAAAGAAAGACGAGAAGCACAAGCAAAAAAGCTAGTAATTCCTTAAAAGGTGAAGCCTTGCGCAAAAGCTAGTAATTCCTAAAGAAAGGTAAGCAGTCGCTACAGAGCTCATAAGTCCTAAAGGTATAGCGTTCTTAACACTGAAAGAATAGTGTCGTCATAAGTCGCACGTTGAACAGTCAACCTGCGCCATTGTTTCTACACACACAAATAAGTACTTGCAAAATGTATGTTTAGACATAAAAGCATAGCTAAGCGTGCACCGACTGGATCTCATGTTATTTTGAAAGTTTGTCATAACTTGTTTTGTTTTGTGTTAGCAAGATGGAGCCAGAACGTCTCACATCTGAAGCTGCACCTTTGGTGGACCAAGCAGACATAAAGAGGCAGAAGGTTGTCATTGGCGACCTCATCAAGTTATCTGCAGATGAGTTAAATAATTTAAACAATCTTAACCTTGCTGAATGCGATAAAATGATTAAGGAACTAATGGATTTTATTGCAAACCCAACTAAAGATGCTCTGATTACAGATGTTCTTTGCCAGATCACCCTGCTGCATCAGCAAAGATCCCAACTGAAAGCTAAACAGTTTCTTCAGTTACAGGTTGAGCATCAGATGGTTTTAGACAGTGTGAGTGCTGCCAAACTGGAGCTCTCAAAGGCCGAGGTGAGGATGGAGGAAGCTGATGCTGAGACCAAGGACCTCAAAGCTCCTGATGTCAGCGAGGCTGCATCTCACCAGAGAAGTGAGTCCTCCACCCTTCAGGTGAAATCTTCACACGATCAACCTCAGCAGGTTGAATCATTGCAGGAGCTGGAGTCACAGAACCGCTCTGCAGTTTCTAACACAGCACCTAGAACAGAACCAGTCTTGCCAAAATTTAGAACAGAACCTCTAAATTTTGAGTTTACAGGAAGTACTTCCACAGACTCCATGGGAGATGCTGGAAGTCAGACTGTCCATGATGAAGCCCTGCTTCATCCTGCTGCAGTGGACAGCCCCAAAGAGTACCAGGTAAACAACTCTGCAGACACAGGTGGTTCAGATTGGAGGGATGAGCAGACATCACACCTGACTCATACCACCACCTGTCCTGACTCTGTGCCGCCCCCTAAGGGCCAGAAGAGTCACACAGGTGGTCCACACCAACCTAAGCCCCCACCACATGTCAGAGTTCACACCTTGGAAAACTCTCAATTAGATCAGGAACATTCTTCCTTACATCAAAAGTTAGTTCACAGACCTCCATCAGGTCACGAACATAACCAATTTGACTTCCCAGGTGGTCCAGGGCCACCTCATAATTACGGTCTCCGTTTTCGCCAACTTGAGTACCTTGCTCAGGACATAGAACAGTTCGACCCAGATAATCATGATTCCAACATCCATAATTATCTGCAGGAAGTCGAACGCTGTCTTTTTGACCTGCCATTTCCCTCATCTCGTGAGAAACTAAAGCTTATTTGGAAAACAACAGCTAGAAGCGTTCATGTTTTCATTAAAGCTCTACCTCCAGGGATTCGTGACAGTTATTCAGCTCTTTGCAAAGCTTTAAGAGAAGAATATTCTGCGTACAGGGATCAGGCTTCAATAACTCTTGATGCTTTCAGCGTTATTCAACAGGAAAATGAAACACCCAGAGATTATTACTATCGTTTAAGGAACGTTTATTCTCAGGGATGTAATTCAGCAGGTCCCGAAGAGGACCCACTTTTCAAGTCTTTGTTCCTTCATAACTTACATCACAGTGTACGTTATGAAGTGACCATGCATTGCAGGGAAAGTAACTTTTCCATGCACGAGATCCGCAGATATGCCCAGCTGGTTTGGAACACTCGTTTGCAATGAGACAGGAAACAAAACAAGCGTAGAGTCTTAAACCTTCAGACAGGGAACAGGCCTAAGAAAAGACACAAAGCCAGTTCTCCAGTGATCCAGCAGACCGAAAGGTTGGTGGACAGGCTGCCACGAAAGCCTAGGCAGCCAGACGGTGGTCAACTCTTTTACAATGCAAAAACCCAACATCATATTGGTAAAAGATGGAACCATTCCAAAGAAATGATCACAAAGAAACACTTTGAAAGTATCTGCCGAGATTTCCTGACCGAGTTTGTCGCATGTTTAACAAGATTAAACGGCGAGCTGATTGAGTCCAAAGCAACCACGCAACTTATCATGCCTCAGCTTGATAAGGTCAAAAATAAATTCTAGCACGGTTTATTCTGTTTTAACCCTTTCTTATTGTTCTAAGACTTAAGAAGTGGAGGTTAACCATCAGTTTACCACGGTGTTTAGAATTTGTTTTGTTTTGTTTTTTTCTTTTCTTTGGTTTGGAATTTTGGGGTATGCCTAAAACATTTGTGGCACATCCAAGGGATGGATGTCTGAATATTTTATAGTTAGGGACAGCTCCCTGCCCAACATGCCTCAATCCTTCCAAGAGACACGCTTTCCCATGGAACTGAACTTTCAATGACTATCCTCTCGTCCACAGGAACCAAAGTGACTTTTGTCATTCCAGATCATGGCGTATGGACTTTTGGTAAATCAGAAAATGGAGAATTGGATCTACCATTCTCTGATTTAAAGGGGGGAATGTTGTGATATTACCGCCAGGATCATCAAAATAATGGATCTCAGATTGGATTCTGAACAGTGGAAGAGGGTCACAAAGGAATTCCACTCTGCCCGTAACAGGAGACCCCCATGTTTGGACGGCCCTTTTTCCCAGCAGGAGGTCAGCTGTGACCACTCCTGTTGAGATAAAACCTTTCTCCCACAGACAAGACTCTCTTTTCTCTTCAACACTTCTTCCCACTTCAGCATTCTTCTGCAGACCTGTTCAGCTCCACTACAGCTCTCTGGGAGCAGACAAAGGAGGCCAGACCATGAGGGCCTGGTCGGCCCTCACCGACACACAAGCCAGCAGCTGAAAGATTCCCTGGACCAGCCACGTTGATCCAGGGTCTGCTAGACCCGACTGCCTGCTTCAGCAGAGGACCTGACTGAATCCGGACAAACAACATGTCTGGGCAAATACAGAGCTAAGTTGCAGTCCTAACTTCACAATCAGAAGCAGGGAAAAAAATCCTGCATCTGAAACAGCTCTGTGTATTTTTCCTCAGCCTGTACAGGGAAGTGAACACCAATGGAGCTGAAGGCTGGATGCTGAGGAAAACCCCTGCTTGGACTGCATCCCGGTCGAAGGACCAGGCCTCCAATCTATCCAGACCACGCCGTTAGCCACATGCGGCTGCAAGGCTAACGCTAGCCTGCCAAGAACCGAGCGCTAGCCCGCTAGCGCTAGCCAACCATTTCCTCCTTCAACGCTTCTTCCTGGAACGGCCAAAGTGGACAGAACTCACACATGAGGCATCAACAGGTTGGGCAGCGGTCTGAGAGTGAAGAAAAAGGTTTATTGGGAAATGTTTGTAAACCGTGGTGTTTAGAACAAAGGGCTAACCGGTAGGTCGCGCTAGCCAAACATGCTATTAGCCTTGTTAACATCCGGTTTCGGACATTTGAAAATGAGTTCGTTTTAAAGCATAAAGCGTAACTGTTCTGCTCCACCATCCTCCGATGGTGTTATCTGCCTTATTCCCGCATCAATATGGTATATTAATGCCGGTTTTCAAGGCAATTTTGGGAACTTTATGTTGTAACCTCTTAGCCACCGAGTTGCTGCCGCGACCCCATGCGCCCGGAGGGAGAATCGCATTAACAAACTCGGGCCCGGAGGGAGAATCGCATTAACAAACTCGATCGTATGGGTTTAAATAATATTACAGGACAAACAGTCCTCAGAATATTATTTCAACAAATAATATTTTGTTTAACTTGGGCTTTGCATTGTGAATGGATTGAAATACATGGCAGATGTTTTAACTCCACTCCATGCTTTTGAAATCAGATCTGTAGTGAACAGGGATTCAGTGAATTAATCTGATTATGATCAACCACTTTTGTTTGTCTTTGTTTGTTTTTGCATGTAAATAGTTCCTTAGCTTAGCTTCTTTTTATCTTCATTTTGCTTAGTAGTTTAGTTAAGTTTCACTAGCCTAGTAGAGAGGATTTATTAATCGAAGTATTGTGTTAATTCAGGTAAACATTATTACATGGTGATGTTCTCTGGATGTTCATCTTATTTCTGTTATTAAATTCTTGGACTTGAAAAGAAGTTGTCACTCCTTTATTCTATGTGTGTGCAGGTTTTGCTGTTAAAAGATCGCTAGTGCTCGAATTCATCCCTTTCAACCATTGTCTTGATATCAGCTTAAGAGCTGATCATCACCAGACAATACTTAACAGACAGAGAGTTATTTATGAAACATTAAATAACTTTTAACAGTGTATAATTGCACTACACCCTGTACAGGTCGCCAGTCTGTCGCAGGGCAACACAGAGACAAACAGGACAAACAACCATTCACACACTCACACCTAAGGACAATTTAGAGAAGCCAATTAACCTAACAGTCATGTTTTTGGACTGTGGGAGGAAACCAGAGTACCTGGAGAGAACTCACACATGCACAGGGAGAACATGCAAACTCCATGCAGAAAGGCCCAGGGTTGGATTTGAACCCAGAACCTTCTTGCTGCAACGAAATAGTGCTACCCACTGCTCCATATTTAATTTTGAACATTTTGCCGTTCTCCAATTTGTGTTAAAAAATGTTTATTATTATTATCAAAGGTGTCATTTTTGGCTTAAGCGTGGCCAGTTTCTGAGCCCCGGTGTGCAATATTTCACCTCCACTATAAATGCCCTCATGGAGGGAAGATGCATACAATCATTACACACATAAATTATGCTAATTTGGGGTTTTAATTCATACAATTAAGCTTTTTTTATTCAGGCTTTAAAAAAAAACTGAAAGGAGATAGAGACAGTATGTTATATTTTTATTCAACTTTCAAAATAAAATATTTAATGTGTTTTGGACTATTGAAAATGTTTAATATTTAGTTTCATTGTTTGTTTTTTTACTTAACATTTTATTTAGAAACACTTGCTGCAGGGAATGTCTTTGCAGAGTGAACTTTCAGAGAGTTGCTGTGTTTTTAACCGACATTAAAAGTTAATGATGGCACTGATACTTGAAAAACTGCACAAGAACAACGTTTGATTGCAACACCGCAGGAAAGCTATTACCTTGCACGAACATAACGTCAAAGCACAGAGGAAAACCTTTCCATAAGCTCCAAGTGACATAATGACAAACAAGTGCAATATAGCCTTATTTTGTTATGAATCACTTCAGTGCGGTGGTGCTGCAGCTTGGCCTCTGTTATTTCCCATCAATGACCCACAACAGGAGTACATCTTTGTTTGATCTTTGAACACAATATGGTACAAAACTATTTCAGGCTTGTTGGCCGAGGCTTGAAAACCTCTCAAGACAGTTGTACTTCCATTAAATATCATTTTTTTCTGTTTTTTTAATTTATATTGTGTCTCTTTGCAATTGAATGGAGCTAACATTAAATAATGCCGTTTTAATTGATCAAATTTAGGAAATTGCCAACTTTATAACTGCTAAAAATGCAGACATTTTCAGTGTTCTGCTGTGTCAGGACCTGGTACGTCAATATATGTCATTATATTGACCAGATAGAATGTGTGCAGTATAATGTACAATTGAAACAAGATTTTGTGACTCTGTGCATTATTAATATTCTACCAGAGATATAAATGTTTGTAAATTACAGATTTTTTTGTTTTTTCAAACTTTCCACCCTAAATATTCATTGCCAAAAGCTCTTCGAGATGTAGTGGGAAATTTAAAGCAAATCCAGAAATATAAAATCAAATTTAAGGAAAAATCTGAAGAATTATATTATTACATATCACAACCAGGAGTGTCAAATTTTACTATTTTTCTTTTATGTGTCTCAGGAAGCATGTCGGTCAATGCAATCAATTATTTTATAAAAAATATATAATAATAACACTTGCGTGGAAATATTATGTCTTGTGTCTGCATGTTATATGTAATCTGTGTGCACCCTCAGCCAAAAAACTTTCAATAAGGTAACACATGGTGAATATAAAGATTCTTGATTCTTGAACTACGAAGGACTCATGGCAGGACTCTCTGCTGCCTCAAGACGGTAACTACAGAAAAATTGGTGCTTTCACTTAAAGTCGCCAATAACATAGGAAAAGGTCACTAGACTTGTAGCTAGTCACTCTTTTGAAGAAGAAAATGTGACTAGAGGGGTCTGATAAGTCCCAAATTGACAGTAGCACTCGCCACAGAGGCAGAAAGCGAGCTGTTCTTATACTCCACAGCGGCAGAGCTACGTCAGTTTCTCCAAATGATGTCACAAAAATGTTTGAACCAATAGCAATACTGATTCGAAATTCAATGCAAGACACCCGTTGAACCTTAAGAGGGTGGCACACTGACAGTTTTAGACACAAAAACAGGATTTCAACAAATCTGCAGTAATTTGTCAAAATAATCACTAGGATATGTAGACAGCACTATAAGAAAACCATTTTAACAGTTTATAAGGAAAGAAAAGTTGATTTGGGGGTAAATTACCCTTTAAGATGATTGAAATTTTTACAAAACAGGCTTTCGCATCATGAAACAACACAAAACCTAATGTATCCCATGCAATATGCGACTAAGCTGTGCTAAACATGAGGCATTTTAGAAATATGTTTGACTAAAGTCTTTTAATGTTTATGCAGGATTAATCCTCAAGTTCCCAAAGGCTGTTTTCTGCAGCACTTAAAGCTGTGTAATTAATATTTTGACTGTTTAGCAGACAATCTCTTGAGATAGCTAATGGCTTGTTTTTCATACTTAATATGCCTGGAGAGATTTAGAAATGAATGCAGGTACTTCATTATTGTTCAATAGTAAGGATGTCCAGGTGAATCCGAGGAGTATACAGCGGTTATTTCCATTTACAAAGTTTACAGAAGTAAAAGATCGAACTATTTCAATAAACTGACGCAAAAGTTTTTAAAGAAAGTCCTGAGATTGAACTCTCAGCATCTGTTCATTAATCAGTTTTTGATAATTTCACACTGTCCTTCCGAGTTGGAAGACGGAGTCATCAAACACAGCACGGCTAATATGTTGTTTCCTCTCTAATGGCTGACTGCTCGGCTCAGATCTGAGCGCCTTTTGAAGTCGCACTTCCCTCGAGTTGATGGCTGTGACTAACAACCAGCAGCGGGTTGTCACCGAGGAACGGCAGCATTGTTGAAAGTAATAGAGGTGTTATCTTACTAGAGCACTTCATGCTTTACAGCTGCTGGTGGGACTGGTGGGCGCTGAAGACAACAACTGATTGCTGTTAGTTTTACTCACAGCTCAACAAGGAGCTTGTGTGCTTGTTTGATTTTGCGAGGCTAAAGCTCATCAAGTCCTTTTTATTGAGGAAATATAAATTGTGCAACTGAAACTAAGTGCCTAATGAAAATAAATCATACCTGATAACCCTTGGGAAAGTGCAATCATGTTTTACTGTATCAGAGCCGAGCTTTTAGCAAGGTCAAAGGTCGCCCAAACTACAATCCTCCAGATTTAAAGCAGCTAATAACTTTCTGGCTTCAATTCTGCCAAGAAATGTGATGGAAATCAAAAATGACTCCAGAAGAAATGTGCTTTGTGATGTACCAGAGCAAATATATAAAATTATTTCATTGCATGATGGAATATTTAAGATGACAATCTGCAAATTTCAACTTGGACCCCAGCGCTCACAGCTAAAGAGGAAGATAAAACTTTTTTTTAATGCAACAAACGCTGCCGCAAACCTTGTGAAGTTTTCAACTTACACTATGTATATATCAAAGAAATGCAATACAGGCCCTGGAAATTATAAACACTTATTCAACCCCTGGTGTTTCCATTATTCTGGGTGAAGTAGTTCTTTTTCTGAAGTGTGTTGAGAACTGCAGTGATGTCCTGTTGAAAGACCCAATCCTCTCTGCAAAGATGAGGACCCTCAGTCAAGAAAACATCTTCCCAGAGCCAGCTGCTCTATTGAAGGGGAAAGTTCCCAGACGATGGACGCGCCTCCTCCATTGCGCTACATGGAAAACATCTCCACTGGGCTCTCCTTATCATGCTAGCAACATTAGAAGCCGTTAGAAGCATCCAGATTTAAATTTTCATGTCCCAATGTTTGGCACTCATTGCAAAGGGAAGACATTTGCTCTTTAAGGCCTTCTGTCACGGATGATACCATTCGGAAATCTACGTATTTTCACAGACACCTGACCAGATTCTCCGGCTCTATGCAACTGAAATTCTTTTTGTCTGTATCTTCACTCTTTTGCCCTTAAACCCTCATAATTTTTAAAGAAATGGCCACAAAACGATATTCGTAGTGTGGCCAACCTCAGTAGGGATATGCAACCATCCTCTGTCCTTTTTGCCTTGCCATCAGCGGGCCATGAGAGTGGGCATGCCTGAAGGAAAATGACAGGTATGGTGGATTTATATGGAGACATTGATTTTTAAGGCTGACTGTCTATAACGTTTAACCTGTTGATGAAAAACCTTTTTGTGGTAAATGCTGCTTTCACAACTAAACTGTTTAAATGGACCACATCAGGTAGCCTGCTTCATTTGGGCAGATTTGAAAGCTCATCTGGATTCATGTCTTACTGAAAATGTGGCTCTCAGTTTGCGTACAAGTGAACCTTGGCAATGTTCGCTCACATTGAGAAAGCAAATGAAGGCACAAGAGAAGCAATTATGTCCCATATAAAGGTTTTATGGATACTGATGTGATCCGAAAACTTAAATTCTTGCTCAGTGTCGATATAACCACAGCAGGATATCGTCATTTTAACATCTAACCTCAAGGCAGGATATTTAAACCAAATATCCATAAATCAGTTTTTCCTAGTAAATATTGACAGCTGTCTAAATTTTGTCACATTTCCATTCAGTATTGTGTTTGAGGCTCCACCTATGTGCAAATACATTGTTGCTCTCTAGAATGAACATTGAAATTTAATTTTTACAAGGAAAAAAATCTTATTTCAGCTACTAATAATTGAAACGATAATTAGAGATGGGTACGTTTTTTGATTAAATGTCCAAACGAATTGCCATACTTGCATGCTACTAATATTAATCAGCTTCTTGTGGTAGCATCCCAACCAGGAAGCTGTTGAGACTGGTAGACCTCATTCAGGCCCTTGGTCAGCTTTCAAAAGTAGTGTGAAAGTGAACCTAACCAAATGGAAAGGGGGAAATTTGTCGGCATTCCCTGCCGAACCTAATCAAGTCCTTAAGACCATCCTTGCATAAAAGAATCATGAAATTTTCTTGTGTGAGTGCCACTTATGTGTCAAATTCAAATTAAATTTGCCAATCCCGTTTGCATTTTGAAGATCTACCCTTATTCTGATAATGATCCAACATGCACAAAAAGCAAATACTAGTTAATCTGTGGCCTTCAGTATTTTGATACAAAAATAATCCAAGTGCAACTTAAATATCAAAGCAATGACCCAATCATTTTGTCAATCTCATGCTGCACTATGCAGACACTCTGTCTACACAGATGAAAATGCATTCATCTCTACATGCTGAATCCCTGAAGGGGCTGTAACTGATAGCAAGCCAACCTATTTTCTGATTACCACAGCTAATATTTATTTGAATACTTATTGGGATTTCTAGATCGTTAAATCTCCTTCCCAAGATGGTCAGTTGTTTTCAAAAAGTAACAGCAGAAAAAGCAAAAGTAAGATAAATATAAGACAAACGTAAGATACCCAGCCTGACGCAACAATACACTGTAAATTCCACTTTTCATCCTAATAAACACACATAATAAAATAAAGGGGATTTGATAAATAAAACAGATTTGAAATACTTCACAGGACTTAATTTTCTATACTGCAGGCTCTTTTATTGACAAACCAACATAAATACGAACAGAAACAACAACATACAAATTTGTATTTACTAGGGGATTTAGATTGCACTGCAGCTTAATGTTGTTGTGCGGCGGTTAGGTGAGGTCACTTAAAGCAAAGTGCTTTACAGTTAAAATCTTCTCTGCACAGACCTTTCTGTATAGTTTGCTTGCTCTCATGCATGTGTGGGTTTTTGCTCAGTACTCAGACTTTTTTCCACAGAAACAAAAGCATGCATGTTGGACAAAAAGGCTATTCTGTGGGAGTTATGGTTGTATGTTTCTGTACTGAACTACCAAGATGCCCAGATTGCACAATGAATTATGTAATGCTTGTAATATATGTTATTTTAAGCAAAATTATATATATTTTTTCTAACCTGAAGTAAGGATTAATTTTAAAATACAGCAACTCTCTCACTTGAAAAAGCGTAATATGTAAAAATATTCCCCAAAGCAAATGTTTGCAATTAAATACTGGGTGTAAAAGTAGGACAAGAGGCTTTGTTATCACAATTATGCCACAAATGAAAAAAAACTATTAGCCATAAGAGTTTAGGTAACATTTTTACTAAACTCCTTCTTCCTCTCCAATATATATTGTTTAAAAAGTTATAAAATACAAACTGTATTCACCCGTTTATTTTTTAGCTAACTATCAAAGCAGATTTGTGTAGGGTAAGAGAAGTAATACTAAGAGTGAGGTGTTCTTAAGGATTATTCACTGCCAATTTTAAATGGTACGCATAAACTCAGCCCTTGGCAAGAGTTGGTCCTTCAAACACATTTAAATTAATACTAACTGACTTTTTAAATTACTATTCATTTAAATAAATGCTCTTTATCCAGGTCCACAGCTTTTGTCACGGTAGGCACTCTGATTAGCTGCCTTGTATAAGGCCTCCTGCTCATCAGCTCACATGAATACGTAGGACAGGGCACAGTTAAAGAGGCTGGAGGACCACATACCCCACTGAAATGTGTTGACTATGATTAATGACCGAGAGGAAGGTTAAAACAGTGATTACACACCAGCTGGCAAGCCTCCACTTTTAACATCAGCCCTTCTTTACTCGTGTCTGGGGAAAAGAGTGTTTTACAGTGTGGTAATCTGTGCAGGAGGCAAAGAAGAGGGAGGAGAGATGGCAGGACTGACTGAGGCAGCCAAGAAAAAAAAATCACTTTTAGTGGTCTGGAAGATAGGATTCAGATCACATAGTAACTGAGGCACTGAAACCTGAAACCAACATGGATGTGCAAACTTGATGTGCCAACAACTGCATTCCCAGTGGCTGCTTGAGGTTGGATCCAAATAAACACATTTTGTTGACATTAAACTACAGAAGAATGACACCAAAGAGCGCCTAAAGCCTACAGGCAACATCCAGACATCTTAAAGGTCCTGTTCCAGAGCCGGAAAACAGCAAGAATGCTGTCAGGACATGCCACGAGGAACACACTCAGGGAGATAGGTCTGTGATAGTTGGGAAGAAGATGTAAGAAGCAGTAGGAGAAATTCTGCTGACCTGAAGCAGAGTGAAGATGTACTTGCAGCCCCAACGGTACATTTCTCATTAAATCCTGTTGTGCTCCAAGGCAGGACTTAAAGAACAGCACAAAGGTACTAAAGAAATGGATCAATGCTGCGAAAACTACTCGCAAGGGTAGATTAAGTCATTCCGATGGTATTCTTAAAAAGATAAATAAGCTAAATTTGTTTAGGATCCCATCAGACTGGATGAAAACCAGGTGATGATGTGCATTATTATGAGTTACAGTGAAAAGGAGAAAGTTTTTAGTTATTTTTCAAGTAACTGATTGTCCTCAACTTGTTGCTTTCTATATGCATTATCCGGGTCATCGCAACAGCAAACAGGCTTAAATCAGAGGAAACCGGACTTTCGATTTGCATCTGACCTAGAATGCGCCTAGCAGGACGAGACATCACGTCCTTTAAAAACAGCAGCGAACGAACGGCAGGTTGCTCAACTGCAAGCCACCAGAATTGACTAATACTCCTGGGTGGGTGTCGAAAACAAATCAGAAAGAACTGAACGAAAGTTTGGTTGCTTCCGATTTAAGCCTGTTTGCAACCACTGTAGCCCTTGTGTTAAACAGTGGACGGCACTGCGGATTCAATTTGCCTGTATACAGGAACCGGCAGCAGCCACTCTCAGACTTACAAAAATGGGGATGTGGCAGACTGACCACATGGCTCGGCCACATCCTCTAAAAACATCCCACACACGTTTGTCAGATTGGGTTTTGGATGGCCTCCTCTCCTGGGGCATTTCAGGAGCCCATCCCCCATCTGCCTCCCCTCTGTTGGCAGGCGCCTTTACCCGCTGGTGCGTTGGTGGTCCTCGGTATCCGGGGTTGGGTGCTCCCGTGTGTGCTGTCTCACTCTTGGCGGCTGTTTCGCGGGGCATGGGCTCCTTGGCTCTGTCGGGGCCCCACTTGGGGGTCGAAGTGCCCCTGGGCCTCTGGTCTCTGAGCCCATGGCTGGATCCGCTCTGGCATAGATGGCTACCGGCGGAGCCCGTGGGCTCGTTGCCTCAGACCCTGGGAGCTTTGCCACTATGGCTACAGGGGTTTTTCCTGAGACTCCTCTCTGCTCTTCCCTGGGATGAGGGAGGCAGCTTTCCCTATGTTGGCCTTTCTTGAGCTCTTTTGCTCTGGGGGCCCTTTCAGGTGTTTGGGGTTCTGGTTCCCCCGGTATCAGCATCGGTGCTCTGGGGGGCGGGTCTTTGGCTCCTCAAACCGCTATTGAGCATTTTTCTCATGGATAAACCTACCATACACAAGCACACTCTCACAAACACCTACAAGTGCTTATATTCAGGTACTTACAGATTCGCTTCTATACAGAAAACACAAATTAGTATCTTCAGCTGTCACTTTATACATTTCATATTAATTAATACCAGGGCTTTGAACCGGTTCAAGGAATGAAAACGAAAACCGGGAACTTTTTGTATTTTACAGGGAACAGAAACGAAACCGGAAACGTTATTATTTTTTAAGTTCTGGAACTGGAACACTTATTTAAAAATAATGGTAACCGGTTAATACCGGTTTTATTTCGTTCCTCAAAGTTTTCGTTGCCTAATTAACTAAAAAAAAAAGTAATTATTTTCCTGCGCACGTTACCATGACGGCTGAGGTTCACTTCCTGTGTGACATCACATCACACATTCGCTGACTGAATGGAGAGAGAGCGGTGTCTCCACTAGAGCTACACATCTTAAATAAGAGGTAAATTACGATCCATCGTTAAGTAAATTCCAAACAGCTGACAGGAACGAAATTAACCGTTCCGGGAAAAGTATTTTTTTGTTCTAACCGGTTCGGGAACGTCAATTTATTGGTGGAACTCATAACCGGTAACGTTATAATTCCGTTTCTGTTCGGAACGAACCGATTGGGGAAAAAAATCAGTTCAAAGCCCTGATTAATACTGTATATTCTTCAGTGATGGTATCAAGGCGTTGGTTGTTTGTACCTGTAATACTTTATCAGCTGGTTTTGCTGTTATTTTTTATATCTCTCTTTGCAGGTGTAGAAGCAGACTCCAAGGATGTTATATTGCTCTCTCCTTTTCCTCTCCTCTATTTTTGTCACTTTTTCTCCCTTTTAGCACTTTTTCTTAATCTTTTTCTCTTCCTTTCTTTCCTTTTTACCTCTCCATGTTTGTGTCCATTTAACATGAAATAGTCCCAGAATAAAATCTATTAAAGCTTTTTGCATATACAAATCAAGTGGAGCACTACGGCGAAACAAGTAAAGCTCCAGTTGTTAAAGTAAAATCTGTTGGGCTCCTTATGGCATTAAGACAATGATTCTTAATGCTACGCTGCCAGACAGGACACGTAAAAAGATTTTTTAAAGTGAAAATAGGCCACACACATTCGCATATTGCCCTTTGCTCTCTGAATGGACAGAAATGGCAACCATAAACCATGTCTGTCTTTTACTCTAAGTGCACATCTTTCAACGCTCCATCCGAATACCTCTAATTATAGCTCTTAGCTCCTCTCCTAGCTCCTCTTCCTTGACCTCTCATGGGGTCAACAGTAAGAACTCTATCGTGGGGAGGAAAGGCGCCTCAGACTGCTGTGCCGTTTCAGACAGCCTTTAACTTCAATGTCATGACATGAAAGAAACACACATGGATGATGCGAGTCAAATCAGGGCCTACAGCCTTCTGAAAATTAACTACAAAGTGCACGCTCTCTTCTCTTTGGAGGTTTTTGTGGATCAACTTGAGTGGGCTGTGCTCATACGTCATGTCACACAAAGGATTGTGGGATTCCTTATAGCTCCTTAGCGCCCGTAAGGGACATCGTGAGGTTCCTAAGCTAAATTAGTCGCGAGAGGAAGCATACAGGCTCCTTTTCGTACCTCCTTCCTTAGGGACGGCACTTATCATGGCTTCCGCTTTAGGTGTTCGTATGGAGCCTCAGTGTAGTGACCTGTCATTCACCTTGAGTAGCACCCGGGGTGTCTGATCAGATTCCACAAGTGTGGCCAATAAACTGGAACGAAATTACCTGGATTGAAAATATGTTATGTTTAGTTGACTGACATCCCTCATTAAAATAAAAGCTGGTTGCTGCTTTTCCAAGCCTTTTTTTTTAGTCCTTTAAGATTCACCTCATCCAGTGTTCCATAAACACTGGACCCTTGCAGATAAACTAAAGGTTAATTTTATTCTGCATTTTATCATCATGCACTGTTCTGAAAGTCTTTTGCTCTTTGCTCCCTCCGAAAAAGACGGCAAATATGCACACACCTTCTGGAAACGTACTATAAAGTAACCAATGTCTCGACATATTTATCATTATAGTCGTACATTGTTGTTAAATTAACAACCAGCGCTGCTTTTGCAAAATAACCTCAACCTCCCAGCTAAAAAAAGTTTGTTTTTTTCTTATGCTAATGTCTCTGAACAGCACTGCCCCCAACTATATGCCAGAAATCTTGACTTTCCACCTCTGAAACGGGGTCTTCACTTTCCTTTAATCCAAGTTCAAAAGTTTGTTTTTCTTATGTTAATGGATCTGTGCAGAGCAGTTTTAACATCCCTCTTGGGAAAGCAAAGAAGTTTTAAAATTGTATTAAAATGCAACCCTTAGCTTCAGAGCTGGCACATCACAAGTTCAAAAAGCAACTCTTGTGATTTTAAGCTTGAAAACATATCATGCAACCTCTGGTGTAGCTCTGAATTCTTAATAAAGGGCAGGCAGGAGCTATTTAAATGCAATTATGAATTAAAAATATGTCACAAAGTCAGGCAGTAGTAGTGCTTCTTTTTAATAAATCTCTCACTGGCAGATTTTGCACCACAACACATGACCGATCCAATCTGTGCATATTGCAAACCTACTGTTTATGATCAAAGATGTGTGCAATGTATTTTCTTTTATCATTATAAATTATTTTTTGTGTTTGTTTCTTTTTGTATGTGTGTATGATCTTTATTTTCTGTTTCATGTGGGGGGGGGTTGTATATGAAAGTGAACAGCATTGTATAAAACGTGAATGGTGTAAAGAAAGTGCTGTTGAAAATTAATAAATAAAGTTTAAAAAAAAAAAAGGTTTCTGCGCAATGTTTCATTCAGCACCAGTAGAACATGTTTAATGGTATAAAAAAAATCCAAAACAAACTTAATCCTGCCAATATGTCTATTCCTGGTTAGATGGTTTAATGTGTTGAATTTCTTCAAAATGTTCAATAACGTTGGTGGGAGACAGGAATGAGACGAGGAAGGAAGGGAGGAGGACATAAGGAAGAAACAAAGGACATAAAATAGGGGAAGAAGGGGGAAAACAAGGGAGGGATGAATGAAAAAAAGGAAAGTGAGAGATAAAAGGATAAAGAACAAGCAGGGGAAGGAAGGACAACATTAAAAATAGGTTAATGAGACAAATGAGGAGGGGACAAAGGACACAAGGAGGAAAGTAACCAAGCTCTCAGGGAAAGAAAGGAGGGACATGTTAAATTAAGGAAGGAAATCAGAAAAGGAAGGATAGACAAAAAGGAAGAAATAGGAAGGAAGTATAAAATTAATACAGGACGTACACAAGGAAGTAAGGAAGGACATGAAGTATAGATGAAAGTTAGGATTAACACAAGGAAGTAAATGTTAAAGCACTCAAGGACACAAGGGAGTGAACAAGGAAGGTAGGATACCACAATGAGAGAAAGGACACACAGAAGGAAGGGAAGCTTATACTTCTGTTTGTATAAAAACTAGGGCTGTCAAAATAACGCGTTAATTTTGATTAATTAATAAAAAAAAATAACGGATTAAAAAAATAACGCAAATTAATCGTATAGGGTAGTTCACTGCTATTGTTTTCATCCGGGTTTTTCGCGCCTGCGTGCCGGACTGGAAGGCAGAAGGCGAGCACAGCGGCAGACGCAAACAGAGCAAACAACGAGTTCTCGGCGTATTTTTCTTCTTTAGATAACGTATCACAAGATCGTTTCAGTCGGCCGTCGTGAGGTTTTCGTGAGCGCATCCTGCTGTTCAAGCAGAGCTACGAGGGGGCGCCCTCCCCTCCTCTCCGTCCCCGCCAGGGGAGGGAGGGGAGCGGGCGTCCCCGAAGCGACCTCCGCCCGGCCCGGGACCCGCGGGGCCCCGACGTCGGCTCGCGGGGGGGATTGGGGAGGGCGAGCATTCCGGTCCGCGCGACGTGCTACCCAACTCTCCCCCCTCTTCCGGAGGGGGCACGACGTACAGTGTGAGAACACAGATCGTGAGCGGTGAACTTTTAAACCCCGCGGTTCCGTCGCACAGTTGGAGATGTATATAAGTACCACGACTGAGAAACTCGTACAGTGTATGCCCGGCTTTATTCACCCGTTTTGTCACGGTGTTTGGCGAGAACAGTCCTGCTTTTGCCTACCGGCGTAACCCGGAAGTAGCGCGGACGTCACTTTACTGTTGTAAAGTGTTGATATTGAGAGGAGTGTTCATTTATTTTCATTGTGTCCCCTACGTTACTGTGTGCCACATATGCCACAACGACACATGTTAAAACGTCTGAAGGCATGAAATGTGAATAAGAGTTTTTGAACTTTAATGTATCTAATGCTGATTATTCATTGAATCATTTGAATTTAAATATTTAAAATACTTTCACAGCAAAAATTATATGCGATTAATTTAGATTAATTAATTACAGAGTATGTAATTAATTAGATTATTTTTTTTAATCGATTGACAGCCCTAATAAAAACACAAACCTTTGTTTTACTTTAATTAGCATTTTCCAAACTTTTCCAGAGCTGGAATGCAATGACCTTAAGTTTCAGACTTTTCCAGGCTGCTTAGAAATTTATTTCAACGTTGCTAAAGCAACGTTTCACAGCCTGTTTTTCTATTTATTCAGCCCTGTTATTGTAAAGCATGATATAAGCAGATAATTATTGCCAATTATTGCATCTAAGCAGGAATGTGAAGTTGTGCAGCTCCACGAAACGTAAACACGTTCTGTTTGTGCTATAGTCAAAGTATTTATTTTCCTGCTCAACTTAAAATCTCCTAGACAGAAATAGACACACTTAGTTTTTATTTAACTGTAAATAAATCAATTCAGCACCTCTGGCCGGTCACCTTAACCAATCTAATGGTTTCACTGATGACCCAACTCATCTAAACGGGTCAGCCTCATCGGTTTGAAACCAAAAGAAAGAATTTCATCATGGTGGATTTTTATTTTTTATTTTTACTATTACTGAACATTATAATCATTTACAAGTAGATTTGCTAGATTAACACTTAAAGTCAATGACTAATTTAATTCTGTGCAAAAAAAGTTTTTATAGTGCATTTTGTGCAGTTTTATTTACGTAGTTATTTATTTATTGGGTGATTTTACATAAAAACACGTACAAATATGGAGAAAATGCACCGTAGTTGATCACACTGCAAAAAGGGGAACTAAAAGTAAGTGAACCTTTCTTGAAATAAGTGTATTTATCCTCGATTTGAGCAGGCAACTTTAAATGATTTGCCAATGGAATAAGATTTTTGCACATAAAATAGGAACAATTCATCTCCATCATCTTATTTCAAGTGTTTTGGGGCTGAGAATTTTATTTCCTTGGCAGAAAATCTTATTTACCTGCTCAAATCAAGGAGAAATGCACTAATTTCAAGAAATATTTACTTACACCAGACATGAACTAAAACTAAGATTGTCTTTTCTGGTTCTGTGCCGTCGACAGCTCCTCACTGCTCTGTTTAGGCAACAAACCGTCTGAATTACGGTCATATAAAGGCAGCTAATAAAACGTCCTGCATTAAGTGTCGTGGTTAGAGGAGCTTTAACAAATGTCACATACATACGACAGGCAACGAACAACCATTAGCGTTCAGAAAATGCTTATTACAAGATAAAGGCATTGTCCCTTGTTTCTGAAAGCAAAACTCATTTATTGTATCAATTCATTACACAGAGTGAAACATTTCACGCTTTTATTTCTTGTAATTTTGATGATCATGGCCACATATAATAAAAATGAATTAGTGCCCGAGTAAATTAGAATATTACATAAGATCAATAAAAAGACATATTTTAAACAGAAATGTCTGTTTCTGACCACCATGTTTATTTTTATGCCATCAGTACATGTTTGAGGCTCCTTTTGCTTTAATTCCTGCATCAATGCGGCGCGGCATCGAGGCGATCGGCCTGTGGCTCTGCTCAGGTGTTCAGGAAGTCCAGAATGCTTTGGTAGCGGCCCTCCGGTCATCTGCATTGACGGTTCTGGTGTCGCTCATCTTCCTCTTGACAATACGCAACAGATTCTCTGCAGGATTCTGGTCGGGCCAGTTTGCTGGCCAATCAAGAAGAGTAACAGCAGGTTCTGGTTCCTTCGGCACTGTGGGCTGGTAACAGGTCCTGCTGAACAATCTTCCTGAAATCATGCATCTCCATAAGGCTCGTCAGCAGAAGGAAGCTTGAAGGGCTCTAAAATGTCCTGGTAGATGGCTGCGTTGACGGTGGACTCAGGAAAACCCAATGGACCGGAACCAGCAGATGACACGGTACCCCAGACCATCACTGACAGTGGAAACACTCTGGGACTCAAGCAATGAGGATTTTTCCTCCGGATTCCTTGATTTCTAAATGAAATGCAAACTTCACTTCATATGAAGAAAGGACTTTTGGACCGGTGAGCAACAGTCCAGTTCTGCTGGTAC
Source organism: Fundulus diaphanus (assembly GCA_037039145.1). Lineage (NCBI taxonomy): Eukaryota > Metazoa > Chordata > Actinopteri > Cyprinodontiformes > Fundulidae > Fundulus > Fundulus diaphanus. The sequence goes on from CM073139.1 coordinate 29,102,546, forward strand.
GACGCCTGTGGCCCAAGTGTAGGGTCCATATGTGTGTGGTGGCGCTTATCCAGCCTCAGTCCACTCCTCCAAATTCTTCAATGCATTTTGCTTTATAAGGTCAACCCTGTTGCCGGTGCACCTTTTTCCTTCCACTCAACTTTCTATGAATATGCAGTAAATTTTTCACAATATTCTAATTATTAGAGCCATTAATTGTTGGGTTTTCATTCTCTGTAAGCCATAATAATAAATATGAAAGATAAATATTTCTCGTTCTGGTCTTTCATCTCCTGTAGGCCCTTATTTACTATCTCCAAAGGCGGTCACTGGGACTTCTCTACCACTACGGTCAGTGTAAAGCAGGTGTCTCCATAAATGGAGCAGCTTTAAGAAGCATTATATAAAAAGGAGAGTTCCCATCCATCTGTAACACTCAGAGTCGTGACTTCAGGGTGTCCCAGTCCCCCTAATGAAGTTTCTAAAAGCCTAGCTCAGCATTTTATGCTCCACTTTCAAAGACTGCCAGCGTTGGCCTGTTTTTAGAAAGCGACACTTAATGTACCTCAGGTGTGCGTAATGTTGTTTCACTGTTTCTCCAGATGGCTGCTTCCGCTCTCAGTCACTTTTACGCCGTTATCTTCCTGCAACGACTCGCCTCCCACAAGATCTCAGAGCCAGACTCTCCCCTTCGGCAAGACCAAAATGATGTTAGACACGACGCTAATAATAAAATCCTGAGCCTGTTAGCGGGGGATAAAAGCACTTTTACTTTAATGCACAAGATTGGCCTGTGCTACTGGATTACAGCTGCTGCTCATTATGGCTCTTTTTTATGCATACTTCAGGAATGTAAGGCAAATGTATCTGTATTACCCTTAAGACGAAGTAACAGTGTCCAGATATGTTTTGATAGGTTAGAAATTTCATTTTTTCTAAGGAAAATGGCGACCAAATCAAATTTTTGTTAAAATTAAGCCAACTATCTCTGCTTGTAATGCTATTTTTTAAAGATCTGATTGTAGTTTTGTGTGCGTATGCTAACAGGATCAACACTAATGCTGACATGAAGTAGGCTGTAAGAAGAGGTTCTGTGTAATTTTTTCCGCAACTTTTTATATCAGACAAAAATTACCGGAGTACAAACAAAAACGTTTTCAAATGATGATTTATTTCATTAACTGAACTTAAAAGAAATTGCTCAGCTTGTTAAATCATGAATTAACCACATTTTGGTTTTGTCTCACTGGCAAAAGCCAGGGCTGAGAATTTAATAAGTAACTTAAACGGGGCCTCTCTGACAACATGAAGTAGGCGAAAAGGTCTCAAATGGCAACATATAACGTGACGTTGTAAGAAATGTCAAGAACAGGTGAGAAACAAAGTTATTAAACTCTGTGGGACTCCAGCGAACTATTATCCACAAATGGGGGAAATATGGAGCAGAACCATTCCAGGCAGGGTCCTCCCCAGTAGCTCTAGCATTTTCACTGTTTCAAGTACAAATGGAGGCCATTTCCTGCTACTTAAGCCGGGCGTACACTGTACGAGTTTTTCCCCTTTTCGGGCCGATTCTTCAGTCGTGCGGGCATTTTTGAATCGGGGTGAATTTCAGCTTGATCGTAGAGGGGGGGAGGAGGGGGGACTGGCTTCTCACGACTACCTCCCGATCAGGAATCGGACGATCGGTGAAAATCAAACATGTTTGAAAATCAGTCGGCTGTCGTGAGGTTTTCGTGAGCGCATCCTGCTGTTCAAGCAGAGCTACGAGGGGGCGCCCTCCCCTCCTCTCCGTCCCCACCAGCGGAGGGAGGGGAGCGGGCGTCCCTGAAGTGACCTCCGCCCGGCCCGCTCGCGGGGGCGTTGGGGAGGGCGGCAACGCGCTGGCCGCCTGTTTCGGCACTCCTCCGCTCGCGGGGGGGGGGGGGGGGGGGCGACCTGCCGTGCCGAGCGGCTGCCGGTGCGTCTCGCCCGGTGCCTCCTGCGGGCCTCGCCAGAGCTGGGCTCGAACCCCTGCTCTGGGTCCCTGTCACCTACCGTCGCTCGCCTGCCTCTGCCATCACAGCGAGCGGTCCCAGAGGGGGCACGACGTACAGTGTGAGCAGTCCGGTCGCGTCCAAGCGCCGCGCCGCACAGATCGTGAGCGGTGAACTTTTTAAACCCCGCGGTTCCGTCGCACAGTTTGAGATGTATATAAGTACCACGACTGAAAAACTCGTACAGTGTACGCCCGGCTGCTTTCAGTCCACTCTAAATATACAAGATCAGGGTTTCCCGCAGCGCTATCTTGGCGAGGCGGCCGCCTCGCCAAACTCACGCTACCGCCTCGCCAACATTCCAAAAAAAAAAAAAAAAAAAAAAAAAAAGTGACGTTAACACGCGGTTTGTTGTTGTTGCTTTCGCGCGTGCGTGAATGGCAGGGAAAAAAAACACATGGATAAGCTCCGCGAGTCGGTCCGCGGACATCGTGTCGTCCACCCCCCCCTCCCCCCCCCCCTAACCCTAACCCTAACCAAATTCCTGCGGGAAACACTGAAGATACATAAAAAAATATCCAACACCAAGTTCTTCTTAACATCAAATTAAATGTTCATTGCTAACAGTATGTACAAATACTAGAAGAAAGGTAACAATTGCAAGCAAATACACAAAGTTTCCCTTCATATGGCCTAGCCCAGGGGTCTGCAACCTCTGGCTCTGGAGCCGCAAGTGGCTCTTTGCACCTTCCACAGTGGCTCTTAATAACTTTGGCTACAAATTATATTTTTATTATTATATTTAAATGTAATAATGATAATAAATGCAGGTTTTAGCATTTTCTTCTTGGAATAATTGCTTTAAATTTACACAACAGAATAATGTTAAAAGTGGCAGTAATATATCATTTTAATTCAATATTTTTTCCTTATGTTGGAAACTATGTTTTTTTTTACATCATTATCCACAAATATCAACATCCCATCCATCCACTTTTTTTAAACCTCAAAATAGACATAAAGGGGTGTTTCTTTAACGATGACAACATATTTCCTACAGTAGTAGTTAAATTATAACTTGTCTTTTTTCAAAAGGCCAGGCAACATTTGCGGCTCTGAACGAGTTTAACTCAAGTGGACTGTAGGCAAAATGGCTCTTTAGACTGACATCATGTAATCTAACACCGCAGGCCGCAAGGATACAACAAAAATGCGGAGATCGCCCTCTGATTCGTCTCGTCTTGATGAACAGGAAGTCAGGAAAAGTCGTTTAGGTAATTCCCCCGCGAAAATGGCTCTTTAAAGGTTTGTGTGCGGTCAGGTTTCCGCCAATAACAGCGCTTAATTTGAACGCTTCACAGAAGAACCGACCAATGAGAAGCAAGTGTTGGTTGACAGTACTCCGAGATTTCGCTGGAAAACAATGGCGCCCGTGGAAAGTGACACGCGCGCGAGGAATTTCGATAGATTTGAGGAAAATGATCGTGGAATATAGGAAGGAAACACCCTAGATTTGAAAATCAGTTTTCCGTCCTCTGGGGAGAACCCTGCCAGGAGAGGCTAACGTCCCAAAATTACTCCAAAATGGTGCCAGCAATTCCTCCAGGAGGTCACAGACCAACATCTAAAGCTCTGCAGGCCTCTCTTGTCTTAGTGAGACCAGAGTTTGTGACTCCACCATTAGAAAGAGTAGGGCTGGACGATATATAGAAAAAAAAGCATATCGATAAAATAGAAATCATATTGATCGATAATTATCAACAAATTCAAAACATATTTTAAGTGCAGCCCTGACCATTTTATGCCTTTGCTTAGTGACCTACTTTTAGATACAGAACACAGAAACACTGAATTCAAACTCAACCTTTTATTCAACCAACTTTTTACCAAAACGTGTGCTCTCTGAACTCGTTGAAGGGGGCGGAGCTTGGTTCCTGGGTCTGCGTTGTGATTGGTTGGGAGGATGTAATGACGGTAATATTAGCCTACATCAGGGGTCACTAATTAAAAATCAGCGGGGTCCGAATAACAAAAATCAACAACCAGTAAAGGTCCGGACACATTTTTAATTACAATCCGTTACTTCAAACAGTATTTAACACTGAAATAAAATGTTTATGCATCCACCTTATACATTAACTTTTTAAACAAAAAAATAACATAAAAATAGAACGTTTTTCTATTTTAAAATCCAAAGTGCTTTTTGATTTTGCTTTTTTTTTTTCTAAAAAGTAGCCAGCAGCAGCAACCCTGACTGACACAGCTCATTGGCTAATTTGCATCACGTGTATCCTGGTGCCTGACGCTCCGGAGGGCTTTGCCATATTAACAAGAGAAGTGGCGCAAGTGAAGTTAGCACAGGGGTTGAAGCAAAAATAATGTTTGACTGAAAAATTTTTCTCACCAGCCCATATATTCCCGGGGCGTGGACATCATGTTGCATTAGTTGGCTCACTTGCTTAGTGTGCAAAGTCAACCAAATCTGATACTTTTAAAATATCCATTGAAAATTCCTGTATCTCTGCCACCTTTCAGCTTTAGAGCCTTTGTGTCATCCTGGACAGCCTCTCCATCACTTTCCACATCCACATCATCATCTGGGTTACTTTCATCTCTGCAGCATCAAGTTCTTCCTTCACACTGTTGACAAACTGGTCCACAGTCCACTCACCTTTCCACTTTACAATTTCAAAACCCTCCATAAACTGCAGCTAATTCAAAAGACAGCAGCTTGCATCATTACATCATCTTCTTCACACCTGTACATCAACTCCACTGGCTCCCTGTCACATTCGATATAAACCAATTTTATGATCATACAAGGCCAACCACAGCCTTGGAAATGCAGACACATCACCAACACTATCATGACATAATACATTTTAATTTGACACAGATTGCACATGACAATAATCAGTCTCTGCTTTGCCCGTTATTGTTCACCAATTAATCATTACAGTTTATAAAAAGGCATGAATTAACTTTTTTGAAGTTTAATAATATGGTTATATTTTTAGCCCAGTGACCTGTCCAGGATGAACCCTGTGTCCGCGCTCCACTTTAACTTCATAAAAAAACTCTCTGAGAATCGCCTTTCTCTGGCCTCACCCAGTTAGAACCCGTTCTCCAGTCCATGTTGTAGCTGCAGTTTATTTATTTTATCTTTTTGATGTAGTTTTCTTAACAATCTGTAAGCATCAAAATCCTTGTCATTTTATTTAGTGTCCTGGAGCGCAGCTGCTCATCAGGTGATCACTGCTGCATACCGACAGCAGATGAAGCTCTGCCTTCTTTGCTTCAGAACAGCGCAGGTTTTTTTTTTTTTATTACTTTTTCCCAATCGAACTCAGTCAAATGCGGGAAATCGTTTCACATTCCGACCCTCCTTCTTCAAGGGTCATGCTAAATTAGCCTGAGCTAGCGCGTTACTCTTCTTTGTGTTTTAAATAAAACATAACAGCGAATCACGAGGAGATCCCTGGTTGATCGCCGCGTTTATCAGCGAGGGAATAAACGCTGACAGACGACATGGCCACAGGTGGAAATAACTCATTGATTAACTGCAGGAATAGCGACAGAAACTTCCGAGGGAAGTTGTTGTCAGCTGTTCTATCTGCTGAAGTTTCTGACCTGCTGGTTTGCATTAATCCATAGAAACCTTTAACCACCGCTACTTTCATTCATACCATCTGTGGCCAGTTTAAAATGATTGAACACCGATAAACCTCAGACTGGCAGTGTCCGCTTTGGAAAGACCCACCCTACTCTCATTCTGATTGGCTAATGTCCCGGCTCTGCCAGGTTTGATTGGTTGAGAGCAGCTTGTGTTTAAAACCTTGAATAAAAAGTCTAAACGGGACTTTTTGCGCTCAGTTTCCAAATGACGGAAATCCGTCGCAGCGACGGAGAACTTTAACCCCTTAGAGTTAGACACTGTCGTTGGACAACATGCAGTAATATATAAATGTTTTAAATCAGGTTGGGTCCGGATTAGCCAGCAGGTGGGTCCGGATCCAGACCGTGGTCCGCTAATCCGTGACCTCTGGCCTACATGATAGGCTACAGTACAAAATGAAGGAAAACTGTTATTCTATTGAACTTTTTATTGACTTTTTTCTATTATCGATATACGTCCATCAATCGAAATATATTGTTACTGAATTATCTATCTACTAAGAAAGAGAGCCTGGACAAAAATGTCCTCAATAGGCCAAAGCCCCTACAGTTATGGTAAATGGCTTGTACTTGTATAGCGCTTTTAACTAGTCTTGACGACCTCCAAAGCGCTTTACACTACAGTCTTAGTCATTCACCCATTCACCCCCTGACGGTGGGGAGCTATGTTAGTAGCTACAGCTGCCCTGGGGCAGGCTGACAGAGGTGAGGCTGCCATACAACGGCGCCACCGGGCCCTCTGACCACCGCCAGCAGGCAATGCGGGTGAAGTGTCTTGCCCAAGGACACAACGACAGAGACAGTCAGAGCAGGGGATCGAACCGGCAACCCGCCAATTGCAAGATGAACCCCCTAACCTCTGTGTCACCGTACAGTTCAACAAAGACACCTAGACGCGTCTCACATTTGCTAAAACGACACCTTGATTATCCTCAAGGCTGAAGGTTGTCAAAAGACAAAAGAAGAGCTTTCTTTAGGGGCCACGTCTGGATAGAACTCGGGTTTAAAAACATCCTTCACGTGCTGCCAGTTAGCAGAAATGGTTTTTTTCAAAGTGTATTTTAGTGTCTTTTAGTGCTCTGAAATAAGATTGACAAAACGTCTACATTGCACTGCATTCAAACAGTAGCTTTAATGGTATTTCACTCCCTTTTTTTAATACATACACATATATATACATACATACATACATATATATATACACATATATATACATACATACATACACACATATACATATATACATATATATATATATATATATATATATATATAAAACGCTGCAGAGACGGATAACGTCACATGAACCCACATGGAGAACGGCAAGTTACCAATAAATAAACGTCTTCTTTAGGCTTGACGAAAACCCAGAAGCTCAGCAGCTCAGCAGTGATATAGAGAAGTGACAGCGAGCTGAGTTGCCATGGAGCATGCACCCCCCCCCCCCCCCCCCCCTCTCTCTGTCCGTGATTTACAGCAGCGTGACATGTATAAACTGAGGAGGAGCTGGAGCAGGGAACAACAGTGTAACAGGACTCTGACAGTCGCTGGCTCCCTCTCCGCCCCCCCCTCGCCTCCCTCGGTCACTCTCTGAGGAGTTGTCCCCTGCCCAGTGGCATGTGGATGTGTATAATGGAGATGGATGGTGGCTGGCTCTGCCGCGCCGTGGAACAGACGGGCTCCTCCCTAAATGCCTGCCTGCCAGCCCTCATCAGTCTCTGGGAGACAGCCTGCCAGGGGTCCGGTCCAGGTTCGATACCGGCCTGCTCCGTCCTGAGCAGGTCACGTTTCCGTACTCAAGCTGATTGTTTATTTAACTGGTAATAGCTGTTATTTTAGCGCTTACGTCTGGAAAGATATTAAGCATGACGCCAACCTTCCAAAGCAGTCCCTTTGGGATGCTGTGAAGCGCTCGTCGTTCTCTCCTCCCTTGTCTCCGTTGAGCTGCGTTCCTGAGTATTGGCGTGTACAAACGTTCGTGACGTGGCTGTCGCCAGTCACCTGCATGCTGGGTAGAGCTCATACCAGATGCTGGGAGGTTCTCTCACTGTCTGGTCCAAGTACTCAGACTCAGTCGCGTTTAATTAAGCTGCTGGATCAATAAACTCTTTTATTTCACTTTCCTGGAATCGCATCTGTTCGGCGCGAGTCGAGCAAGACCGGTACAACCTGTCTTGGAGCCTCTCGAAGAACCATTAAAAACCCATTAAGACAGCAAAGAAAGAGAGGAAGCGTTTCAGCTTTTTCCCTGCAGACGAGGCCTTTTTTTATTTTATTTTTTCTGAAAATGCGACACAGATTGAGACGAAAACTAAAACACAGTCTTACCATTTAACTATGACTAGGTCCTAAAAGAAAAGAGAGTATCATGCAAACATTTTGTATTCTTTTTAAAAGGAAATCAACCCAAATATAAAACTGCACACATTATAATAAACCAAAAACTTACAAAAACATAGAAGAGGGCTACTGTTTATTAGGTTGACTCAGGTTCTGAATCACATATCATCAAAATATTTGGATTACATAGAAGAAGAGCTAAAAACAGGACATTTGATGCATTGACAGCATAAATCTAGGAGGAACCGACCAACTTTCAAACCAACTGTGCATCCTTTTCAGTCGTTAGCACCGCTTGTGGTCCGGAACTACGAGGAACAATGAATCCCAGTTTTTAGGATGAGGAAATATAATTTAGTCCACTTCCTGCTGCCTGACAGTGTCCGTCTAACATTAAAAAAAATGGATCTGTCACCACAGCTGCTAATGCTACGCTGATATTCAGCCAAACATGTGAAATTGACAGTAAACCGAGGCTCAGATCACATTTAAACCTGCGTCTCGTTTTCCTTCCAGCTCCAGACAAAGGGATCTTTGATTAGAAGCACAGAGATAACTTCATCTGAAGGAATCGCAAAGCCCTAAGGAAAAAGTCTTGTGATCCAAAATGTTCACAGAAGGATCAAATAAAACAAAAGACAGGGATGGGCTTGGAAGCACATTTTAAGAAGAAAACACAAAAGAGGAGAAGAGAAGCAAAATCTATGAGCCTCTCAAAAATATTTATCACCGCCACTGAAATTAACTGGTTTAAGACGGCAGAAATAGCTATTCCTCCACAAATGGATCAGATCCATTCAGTGCGTCAGCGCTGTGTACTCAATATAATATTTAATGGAAATCCATAACTCAAGTTACAAGCCGAATAAAGGCAGAAAATCTTCAAGCCACAAACTGTTTCTCTGCGTCTATTTTTTAAGTCCGCGCAGCATGAAGTATGAAGCAGTCAGAACAGAGATTACAGCCCTTTACTGCATTCTGCTTCAAGGATTTTCTGTTGTTTTTTAAAAAAAAATATTTATTGTTAGATCATTTCTAGCCATTTATAAACAGTTTTTACGCCATGAACTGGAGGCGGGTGCTGGGAACCCCCAGTACCTCAGCTACTGTCCGTCTGGGCTTCAACGCCACTAACTTGGTGGCTAATTAAGTCAACTCTAACTGAGACCGAAAGCACCAGATGTTTAAGATTTAATAGTTTGTGCTGTTTGTCTGAAAATCGGATTCTTCAGACACCAGATGGCAACAAATGCTGCCGCATCACTGGAAAGTTTGGCTGGGGGTGCGTTCAAACGATTTCTGGGGGATGTTACTTGATGTTAAATTACATTAAAAAGCTGTGCAGATATGCAGTATCATGGACCCACTTGGGAGGCTTTTTTCCCCAAATTTAAGAACCCCATAGGATTATATAATGGAATATAATGTTTATATATAATGAATATATTGAAATGGACAATCTCTTTTCCCTTCCTGTAACCGGAGAAGATAGTTGAAAGGGAGAGAAGACCTCAATAAGAAATAGAAACAAAGAAAAACAGGCCAATTGTTTCCGCTCTGCACACCAAGGAAATTTCCTAAAACACGGCAGAAGAGCAAGAGCTCCTTCTGTCAGAGGTTCGTAAATATAGATATCTTCATGATTCGGCCCATAACGATCACCGTGATCAACAAATTGTTAACAACTCCCAGAGAGAAATCGCCGTCACTCTTGGATGAAAGAAAATGTTTTAAACAACTGTGTTTTTCACTTCCACGTGAAGTACGCTTGGCGTCGGAGCGCATTGCTGCCCTCTAGAGTGTAGGAGGATAGTGCTACTTTGGAGGAAAAGCCACACGGAGCATAAATGCGTCTCATTTCCACGGCTTAAGACACAGAGCAATCAAAATACGGTCTGTTGTTCTTAGAGCTCTGATGGCTACGCATTGTGGACTCAGAACAGTATTGTAAAAGGGAAATTGGACCCGGAGGCCACCACCCCTGTTTAACACTGGCTGGTTTCTCTTCACAAAAAATGGCTTCTTTTACTCCCCTTTCAAACCAACGATGCTCTCTATCCAGGATGCAAACATCTTGAGAGATGAGTGTAAATTGCTGAATCTTGACCTGAAGATGTTGCTCTTCTGTCCTGGGCCTTGCTTTTGGCCAGTGGCTCATCTGCAAGCCACCAGAACTGACAAATAGGTGGCAAAATGTTTTCAGAAACACTGAGCAAAAGTCCGGTTGCCTCCGATTTAAGCCTTTTTGCTGTTCCAGTGTAACATAAACAATGTTTAACAGCAAAATCACGCTGCATCAAATATTTTGATTATGTGAGATTCATGAGTAATGTTGTGTTTGCTTTACAGCAAACACAACATTACTCCATTTGTCCTGGGGGACTGGATCTTTGGGCTGAACTGGGCTTTGTCCTAATGGGTTTTGGGGTTTTAAAGCCACTGGGACATTAGGGAATACTCTTGGTACATTATCTCGAGGCAAGTCTTTGTCCGACAGATGTGGAGATGGCCTAACCCAACCCTTGTTCAGGATTATAATACTGCCACCGCCATGCTTCCAACAATAGTTAAGATGCATTTAATTTACCTCAACTCTCATTATGAAAAACCAAATCAGGGGCCTTCATCTTGAATCCTTGAAGTTTTCAGTTTTGCATCTGCATTTTCCTGATGGCAGATTTAAAAACATACTAAAGTTAATAAGTAAGGTTATAAAATGTACTCCAACTATATTTGTGATCCTGAGGGCTAACCCCTAACCTTTACTTTGGGGACCTATTTGTTTGCTGACCTCCAACGGGGAGGATCATTTTTATTTTGCTTTTGTGATGAACATCATGAGCTCTTTATCTACGTTTAAATTTCTTTAACAAACTCCTTCGCCAAGTATAATAGGGAGACATTGTTACTAGATCTTTCTACTTTTTATGACTACCACTAAATATTTCCTCAGATAAGCTTAGTGAAAACATGTAAGCTGCAGATTGTTAGAGTCTCTGCAAGCCTTTTACCCCATTCTGAGTCTAAAACTGTAAGTCTGTAATGCAAACACAGCTCAACATTGTCACTTAGCCCGTCCGACTCACTCGCTCAAGTGGAGCAGAGCCGCTGTCAAGGGCCACGCAGGCACTTTGCCATCCCTGGCGTTTAAAGTTGCACCTCTCTGTTTCTGGGTCTCTGGATTGTATTGGAGTTCATACTGTGATCTCAATGTCAAAGCTCTTGTGGAAAATTGCCTCCACTCAGTAATAGGCCTTAACTGCGTCGAGACAGCAGAATGGGTACCCTGGATGCAGCAGCATCTCTGTGGGGCTCTGCTTTTCATCCAGATATGTATCTCCACTTATTTCCCATCAAACACATTTACTAAATGACCCTTATTTTTTCCCCTCTCCTTGCCAGAGACTGCCAGAGACTGACATCCACTGAGTTCATTAGTTTGAATCTGTGCTGTTATTGTTTAGACTCGGGTTTCCGTTAACTGCATAAATCTTGTTTTTATTTGCTCCTCAGATGGAAAGTTTTAATCATTTAAAATTTAATCTAACTGTTTTATTCAATAAAACCCAGACTAATCTGTGAGATCAGGCTGCACAGGATCTGTTTCCACATTCAAGCTATCATATGTTTACCAATGTTTACCACATTTCCTCCTACAGCACAATATTTTATACTCTATTTCATAGCTGCAGGAAATCAGTTTTCAAATATCTTTGACTTCAAAAATGATGTTTAAAAACCGAATTGCCTTACCTCCACCAGTTCTGCATTTGAAAACTTAAAATTGAGGCTCACACAGCAACTTGAGCGCAACTTATTACACTTCCACTCGTATTTTTAACGTCTGAGGAAGCTCCACTCACCAAACTACATTTTCACTAGAACTAGCATTCATATTGATGGTGTGACTCCTTCACATTTGTCTGAGCTGCTTCAACCTTAAATGCCATTGTGTGCTCTTAAAATTGGCGGACCAGACCAAAGTCTTTCTTAAAATTCAGAGGAAACAAGGACTTTGCAGTTTGTGCTCCTAAAACATGGAATGAGGCGTCACTGGAGGTCAGGAAGACAGAGTGAGTTGCCATATTTGTCTTAATTCTGTACTATTTTTAATTTTCTATTGCTCCCATGTATGACATTATAGCTGTTTTATTGCTTTAATTTTGATCCCTATCTAACATTTTTTGTACAGCACATTACTCAGCTGTTGTGTTCTTTTTAAGTGCTTTAGAAACAAAGTGGTATAGTGTGCAAGTGTTTTATAAAAATTAAAGTGACAAATCTCTTTTGTAGCCGTCATAAAACATGTTTTAGAGATTTGCATGTTTATCTTGTCTAACAGCAAGTTTATAAAAGTAAAGCATTCGGAAGAATCTTGGTACTTTTTACTATTAATCTAAATAAAACTGAGGCAACAAGTAAGTCTAGATACACCATTAATTTCTCTTCTAGCAGACAATTATAAATTAGATGCAGTCGTGTGAAGAAATTATATTCAGTTCTTTCACACATAGAATGTTTAGACATGGAAGTCTAATCCTTTATTCACCCCTGGCAATAAAATGGATTTAACTACAATCCAACAACCCTAACAAACCCCATTTTAGGCAGTACACAAACCATATTAAAATATTTAATCTAGCTGAGTAAAAAGCCCCAAGAGTACCGCAATGGGATCCAGATCTGTGCCAACTGACTTTCCATTTCTTCATTCTCAACCAGCCCCTGTTCGGTTTACTGTAGAGGTGTAACATTACATGAATTCGAACCAAAAACGTATTCGTACAGCCCTTTCAGTTCAGTACGCATGCATAACAAATACAGCGTTGGGTTATACCTGAACACATGCAGGATGTTTATGTAAGGAACTAAGAAACCTGATCTGCAAAAGGTTTGCACACGTTAAATAGTTTGTACGTGCAAACTATTTAACGTGTGCAAAGCTGATCTTCCTACCAGGTGCAAAGCAATTTGCGTGTGAAAAACGAGCACAAAAGCAGCCGCAAACTGTTTTTTTTTTGCGTGTGTGCCTACATGAATATGCAGATCATGTGCTGATGACCAAACTGCACAAATATATGGGAGGAGGAGATGCAAATGTGAATACGTACCACCCGCACAGCGATTTATCAAACCTGAAACTAATTTTGGTGCAGTTTTTGCATCTATATTTAGTACGTTTCAAAGTCAGGTGCAAAATGTCTGCAGTCGTTGTGGCCAGAAAGGAGGCACTGGTATAATGACAGATGAAAGAGAGAGAGTCTGTGTGCATGTGAACATATTAGGACTGTTAGAAATAACTAAAATAGAATAATACTAGTGGGGAAAAGATGTCTGCCATGGACAGATTAATGCAGCGGGAAGCAAACAATCTTTATGCAACTGAGCCAAAACTAAAAAACACCGTGACTGAACTTAAATACTGTGGCATATTTATAAATAAATAAAACTGAGTAATATTATTAATAAATAAGTTGTGTAGCTTGGTTTGAGTTACTCGCCTGAAACTTCAAGCTGAATTTCAACATCTGGATATTCCCAAATATGAGCAGTCTTATTTAAAAATGTCTAAACATCAACATTGGCTGTTTTCACGTCAAGAATCAAGAGATTTTATTGTCATTGTGAGACCATAACAAAATCTAGCAAAGGTTATATTGCATAATCTATGTATCCAGGTGTTGCCTCTGGCTGCTTACACAAATTTGGTCATTCAGTCAGAAATCAAAGATTCTTTGTTTATTTTTATTTTTTTATTCAAGCGAACTGAAAACGTACTATATCGTGACTTTGTGCACCACAACATTCCTAATTTACTGGTAAGCTTTGGGTCATTGTGATGTTTGTTGTGATGATTTTTTTTTTGTTTCAGATGGTTTAAATTTAAATTAAGGATGTAGAAAGCTTGGTACTCCACTGTGGCAGGGCGGGGTACATTCGTTTTGATGTCACTGTTCAATTTAGCTTTTTTCACATATCTAAAAATCAACTGATCATCTAGGTCTTAAAGTTTGATGCCCTATAATTGCCTGCCAAATTGTAAATAATCAGAAAGTAAGCCAGCCTGCTGTTGGTTCAAAGGTTAATCTGAAGGTGAATAAATCTTCATTAGTGCAGAGAAAGAGTCTGCATGTAACAGACGCAACACTGGAGTAAATTCTCCAGCAACGGTCTCAGAGCTGCAGCACTCGTGCTGCTGAATCTCACATAATCAAAATATTTGCTGCAGCGTGATTTTGCTGTTAAACATTGTTTATGTTACACTGGAACAGCAAAAAGGCTTAAATCGGAGGCAACCGGACTTTTGCTTAGTGTTTCTGAAAACATTTTGCCACCTATTTGTCAGTTCTGGTAGCTCGCACTTGAGTCACCTGTAGTTTTTTTATAATGTTTTTCTTTTGTAGCACTAGTGGCTCATATTTACACGGTAGGGTAAAAGAAAATGGATTAGGGATAAAACAAGGAAGATGCTAACAGCTATTAGCATCACCCAGCGAAACAAATGCAAAGAAATGCAAAAAATATATGATTCCAAGAGGGAAAGACTGGAATGTGGCTGGGAATACAGTCTGAACGTTGGTGTTCACTGAACCAGACGCTAAACCTGCCGAGGCTCTGATGTGACGCAGAGTTGACTGACGTGAGTAAATGTTCTGATATGAGGCTCTTAAAGTTGCTGTAGATCGTTTTATTTAATTAATAACGGTTGGTCTTTGATCACGCCGAGCTGCTGCTTTACTGTGAGGCATTGCAGAGGGTCAGACTCGGTCCTGCATCATTTACAAGTGATTTATTAATTAAGCATCATTAAGTATCATGATCAAACAGTTTTTGGTCTTTTCTATAAGCATATATCGTGGCTATGTACGCTTATTTCCCTAAAGTTTTTCTTAAGCCCAAGGTTTCTTAGCTCAAGCGCACTGAAAGTTGCAAGACTGGTCATCTGAGAGGTTGTTTTTGTCAGGAGCAGGACTTGAGGTAAATTAAATATACTTCTGTCTGCAACCAAAACCATTGGGACGTACTCAGTATAAAACACATTTACAGAGTAAAGAACAATTTCAATATACTTTAAATACCCTTATCCTGATTTGTTTACTTATTTTGTATTTATTAAAAATATATTTATGCTCATCTTACAACATACAGAGGTCTGTGGAAAAAGTGTCTGCCCCTATCAGATTTCTTCTACTGTTGTTGTTTTGTTTTATTTAAATGTTTTAGCTCATTAAACCAATTTAAATATTGGATCAGTAAATACAAAAAAAGCACTTTTAAAATGATGATTTCATTCATTAAGTGAAAAAATATATTCAACCCTTCTTAGCACAGTGTGAAAAAGTAACTGCCTCCCTTGTTAAATTTTGAATTAATCATAGCTAAGGTACATATTTTAGAAAGCTGAGCTTAATTTCACAAGTCAAACCGAGTACTGATTATTACCAAGTAAGACAAGTTGACTTAATTGATGGAATAATTAATTTTGCTTCCCTACCAGAAAGCAGGACCTAAAGCCCAGTCACACTTTGGTCCTGCAGAAGGACGTTGATTCAAAGTACAGAAGCAAGCAAGGCCAATTGTGGATGAAAAAACAGACAACAAAATTACGTTTAGGAGTTGTATGGAAAGTATGGACCAAAATCCAATTAAGATACTGTAGCAACAAGACGTTCATACCTGAAAACCCTCCAACGCAGCTGAATTAAAACATTTGAATGGGTCATCTTTCCTCCACAGTGATTTTAAAGACTCCCTGCCAGATATTACAAACAATTGAGGTCATTTGCTGCTGCTGAGGGTGGAACAACTCTTTTATGCTGCACTGTAACATCTTCTTTTATGTGTCAATTAGTGAAGGATTTTTTTCAGTTCACTGTTGTTATATTGTCATAATAAATATGATAAATTAATGTTCACATAACATTTGCCTTCTCTTAGACATGTTATTATGTTTAGCGCTCATCTTCACACAGCGACCATTTGGTTCATGTCAGTGCAGGTTTGGCAGTAACCACAGCAACAGTTTGCTCTTACTTGACGCGTTTTGAGATAAAATAATTAGTGTTCTGTGAGTAAAGGGTGGAATAAAGATGTAGTAGTGAATGTCTGATGGCTTTCACTCTGTCTCTGTATGCCTGGGGCTCCTACACAGTTTCATGAAACATTTCTAGACTTTTTCCAGACTCAATTTGCCAGAGTATCCAGTCCTTTAACGTTCATTTAGAAATATATAATATATATCTTGTTCACTAGGAAGTCATTTAAACAGTTTAAACAGTAATTGGGAAAAATAGGCTTGATTGAGGAAAGATATAAGGAAGGAAGGGAGGGAGGGAGGTAGGATATATATGAAAAAACTGAGGCAGGTAGGATATAACAAAGGGAGGGAGGAAATTAGGACACAGGGGGAAGAGGTCAGAATGAAGGGAAAGAAAGAACACAAAAAGAAAGAAGGATGTAAGGATGAGAGAAAGGAAGGAAAGTCATGTCCAGGGAAAAATGGCGTAGTTAGGATATAAGAAAGTAAGATAAGTTGGTAGGATATTAGGAAGAAAGGGAGGTAGAAAGGACGTTGAGACAAGGTAAATAAGTAAAGGGACAAGAATTAGAGAAAGCAAAGGGCATGAGGGGTTGTAGGACACAAGGAAGGAAAGAAAGAACATAATGAAGAGAAGAAGGTAAGGCTAAGAACAGAAGGAAGGAAAGAATGTATAAAAGAAAAAAATTAACGTACGACACAAGGAGAAAAAGCAGAAAGGGAAGTTCTGGAAGATAACTAAACGTTCAAAAAACATGCCTGGTAAGTTCAGGGGAAGTTCCTGGTAAGTTCTAGTAAAGTTTTCGGGAAGTAACCAAAACGTTTCAAGGGATTTTGTTGGTGGACAGACTGAAATACTGTCTACATGACAAAGTTCTTCAACCAAAACAAGGGAATTAAACGTTTTTAGTGAACATTTTCTTCTCTAGTGGCTGTTTATTAATATATGAATATATATGTGTTTAACCAAAGTTATAAAAATATAAGATGAATAAGGAGATGTTGTATCTTTCGTTCAAAAACACATTTGGTTCATTCAAATTTAACAAAAAATATAAAACCCGGGGATAAAAACCCATGTAGAATTTGGACAAAACCAGTTTTGCCAGAAAAGTTGTGCGCAACAACACTGTAAACCTTCTGAACGCGACTGCCTACAACATTACACAGGAGGTTATCCAAAGCCAGCTCTTCCTGACCGACGACAGGCGTCAAAACATCCGAAGAGACAGTGAGACAGAGCATGACAAACACGACGTGCAAGTAAGTCGGTGAGATTACAGTGTTTGCTAAACTCTCCACGGGGAAAATGTTAAGCAGATCCAATGGATGAAGTAATTCAATTTGAGCCCCTGAATAATAGCATCATTTGCCATGGAATTAGCGTCCGCCACTATCAATCAGCACGCTGAAAGCCTGAGACATGCTGCACCCACCAAGAACACAAGGCTTTCTGTGAAATTTAACTCATTTTTCAGGTTACTTCACCGGAATCAAAGGGAAGAAATGCAAGTATTTATGGAGTATTCCTTTAATGAATGCATTCTGTAAGGTGTTTCATGACTTTTATGGGTTTAGTATTTATAACAAAGACTCAAACTTGTGTCTCAGACATTTGCAATTGTTCTAATGTATGTTTGTTTTTTTATTGATGTTCTGTTAAGATTAAAGAATAAAGAAGAAGAAGAAATAAATAAAATCTTGAAAGGATGGAGGAAAATCTGCTGAAAAATAAAATAATGAGCTTGGACTGAAATGTATTTAAAAAGAAAGGTATATAATTCTGTCACATTTTAATAACAAATGGAGTGTGGTTTTAATTATAACAAAAAAATCTAAGGGGAAGTGAATAAAAAATAATTTTTGTTTCAATAATTTTATCATTAACTCCCTGGTTATAAAGTTTGTCATTAAAGAAAAAAATTTTGATTTTGCATCTAATTAAATGCAAATACTTAAAACTATCAGCTCTATTATTTCAAAGGAAAAACAAAAATCCCATTAAGATGAAAAACTATTTCAACCTAAATATAAGCAAGTAATGACAAAACCCTTAAATACCAATCATAGGTCAAACC
This sequence comes from Fundulus diaphanus, assembly GCA_037039145.1. Lineage (NCBI taxonomy): Eukaryota > Metazoa > Chordata > Actinopteri > Cyprinodontiformes > Fundulidae > Fundulus > Fundulus diaphanus. Next base: position 29,120,632 of record CM073139.1, read on the forward strand.
AAACATAGATCAAATGAGTATAAAAACGTGTTGCTACTTCAGAATCAATCCTTTGGATTTATGCTCAAAAAAGGACATCAACTAAATATGAATTATCAAAGCATAAAGCATTCAGCTGCAATGTTATGGTTTTTCCTTATTCTCATGAGATTTAGCAGATTCCAATCACTTTACTCAGCTTCAAGCAATTGGGTTAAAGGTCATATTGTCACTTTGGACTGAAAAGCACCATATGGGGGATTTTGCACCATGAAAAGAACAAATTGATGCAATTAGCCTCTAAAAACCTGAAAACATTTGGAAAGGGTCCAGTACTAAACAGAGACAGGGAATATACCAAAATATAGAGATCCCGTTAAAAAACAATGATGGTTATGTTAAATGTAAAATTAAAATAATGTGTGCATAGGAACCTAAAACAGACCTTACTTAATTAGTTGAACCCTAAATTGTAGATAAATGCTGAGACTGTGGTGTTGAGTGATAATTGCTGAATTGTTCATGCTGATTATTGATAAATGCTTCCAATGATGTTTGTTCAGCCCATTTTTCAGGACCACTTTCTTTGTGCTGTGCCTTTTGGGCACACCAACGGGGGGCTAACGGACATTTTAACTGTTTTGTTATGATGTGCTTTTTTGGGCACATCAACAGGGGGACTGTTACGGATTATGAGATAACAGAGGCGGGGGCTGTGAAGAACTCACGAAGCCAAGGACATGTGACATGCATAAACTAGACGTGGATATCCCTGGAGCCAAGCTCTCAGTCTAATGGTGATGTGGATCCCGGAAGACAACATGGGGGAATCGACCAATCCTGAACAGGCTTTGCTCTATATAAGCTGACGTAACCGAGAGTTGCACGCTTTCCCGCGTCCGGAAATCTGCCCATCTCACATTGTTTTTGTATGAAAGTCCAGTACTAAAGCTGTAAACATCCCTCTGCCTTTTTAGACTAAATATCTTGCAGTATAGTTTCTGTTTCAAGAGTCTTTTTATTACAACAGAGGTCTACAATAGTGAACACCACATCTTTCAGGCAAAGAACCTTGGTGTGACCGTAACTGTTATTAATAATCTGTTGTACATCTAGGGAAGCTAACTTAAAAAGATGGCATTACTATCATCCTTTTAAAAAGAAACAATAAAAAAGAAGGAACTTTGGGTTTGTTTGATTAATCATGTGTTGCAACAATACTTCTGGGAAAATATATGGTATAATATTTAAAAGACTATTTACCCTTCAATGGAGCCACGTTTGTTTTGGCAGAAAGTCTTTCATGTGTGCCACAAATACACTCAACACTGCAGCTCAACCAAAAAATTAATTTTCATTACAAATGTGGCACCATTTAGGGGGAAAGAAAACAGCTTTGCAAAGCAGAAATTTTACTGCCAATGAGTATTAGTAGAACAACGAAATAATTGATCTTACACCAATTTTCTTACTTTTTATATCAAGTTTATCTGACTGACAAATATTGTACTGACAAAACACCTACTTAATAATATAGTGTCAACAGAACAAGCTGTTTTACCATAGCATTATAATAACATAACATTAATCTATGATGTTCCTTTTAATGAGCCCTAATAATAGCAACTATTAGGACTTTTGCCTAAATCACGTTTCGACCAAGAAATTGATGCCGTTAGTCTATTTATGTCAACGTTGGTGCTGAAAACAGTCTATGACGAAGAAGAGGTTGTGGGTTAGGACGTAATTCCATTATTCCCATATTTGTCTAATTCACACCTTTTAATCTTTTACAACTAAAACTGTGCTGCCAGAAACGGACAAAGAATAATGTAGAGGTTATATTTTGTGAAATGGTTTAAAATAGTCTAAATGTGCTAAGGAAAACCAAAACTGTATCACATTGCCACCTTGTGGTGACTTTAGTATTGCATAGCTACAGCTGACTGTAAAAAAAGCCATTAATCAGAACAAAAGTTGCTTTAACCTTTGATATTTCTACATCTCAGTTAGTGTAGGAATATTCAAAAATTTGGATTAATTGGCTCTTTATTGCTAAATGTTGTTTTCTTTGCTCGGCTTGTTCAAATTACAGCCTTTTGTGTTGCTTCTGTCAAACACTCATTGCTGCAGCATCAAAACATCCTTTCCTCGACTCCTACAAGCGGAATGGTGAAAACTGCAGTCATCTAACAGTCCTGTCAGCATTTAAACAGGGCATTTTTTTCTTTTTAGAGAACTTATTTCATTGAGGATAATGCAGCATCGACAGACGTCTCAGAGCAAGTCCATTATTAGTGTCACTTTCTTTGACGGCTCGCTGCTGAGCGCAGAAAACCTTTGTGTTTTCTGCTTTGAACTAAGTAAACTGGAAAAGCCTGCAGGAACATGCACTATAATTGCTGAAAGCAGAAGAAATTACTGTAAACTGAAGCAATTTGAGGTCCCATTTTTGTATTTGTAGCTGGTAAATACAAAGCCCTGAAGGAAGGCTTTCGATTCGCAACACATTTGGATGTTTGTAAAAGTATAAAAAAAACAATGCAAAAAATAAATAAATGCCGATATGACCGGAACAGAGGATAATAGAAAAAGTTGGAGTAGGAAGTCATTACGCTGCTGTCACAAATTGTCTAATGTTTTTCTGATCCTTAACTTCTTCTCTCATCTGTCATCAAAAGCTCCTAAAAAATTAAATGAACACAAGTCCCGTTTAAAAATTCATTCTGCTTAAAGAATTTGCTGGAAAAGTCTCAAAAGTGTTTTTTGGCTGCACTGACAGGAATGCCAGCGTGAGGATATCCACTGAGGACTGTGTCTTCTTGTTCTCTAAAGAAAAGGCAGTGTTGTGAAGAATCTTGCTGTGAACTGACCGGGTCAACCTTATCGCTGACCCAGCCTGGCAGAACGTCAAAACATCCCCCAGATCCGCTTAGGAGGAAGATGAGGAGGAGGAGGAGGATCAGAGCTTGTACAATGACTGACGTTCCCTCGAAGCAACGGTTGTTGTTTTTTTCACGACTCAGCAAAATGACAGCTCATCAAAAACAACTGATGTTCAAAAGAGTTAATCATCCTTCAATATAGGTCTGAGGATTTTTCCAGGCTCTGTAACTTTTAATCATCTGCAGCAGCACAGCCCAAGAAAAGGCCCAGTTTCAGTATTTTCTGCTAACTGACATTTGGAGCCGTTTCAAGGGTGACTGGAAGCTGTGCAGCCCAGTGGGGGGTCCACAGGCCTGGTCGGGAATCTATCTCAATGTGACCCTCTGCTTGATTGGCAGTTTGGGTCGTGCACAAAACAAGCCAGAATAAAAAAAACAGCCTTCCAGAGGAAAATATAGTAAACATAATGTTTCAAATTTTAGTTTCTTTATTATTTAGCATTCGGGGTTCCTGTACATTTTTCTGATCAGAATATGGATGGATGGATGGATGGATGGATGGATGGATGGATGGATGGATGGATGGATGGATGGATGGATGGATGATGGATGGATGGATGGATTAACAGAATGATAGATGGATGGATGATGGATGGACAGAATGATGGATGTACGGATGGATGGATGGATGGATGGATGATGGATGGATGGATGGATGGATTAACAGAATGATAGATGGATGGATGATGGATTGACAGAATGATGGATGGATGGATGGATGATGGATGGACAGAATGATGGATGTACGGATGGATGATGGAGCATGTACGGATGGATGGATGGATTGACAGAATGATGGATGGATGGATGGATGGATGGATGGATGGATGGATAGATAGATGGATGCATGGATGGATGCATGGATGGATAGATAGATGGATGCATGGATGGATGGATGGATGCATGGATGGATGGATGGATGGATGGATTGACAGAATGGTGGATGGGTGGATGTATGTATGTATGTATGGATGGATGGATGGATGGATGGATGGATGGATGGATGGACAGATGGATGGATGGATGGATGGATGGATGGATGGATGGATGGTAGCAATGTGCATTGTGTTTTATAACTAGCATTGAACTGGTGGGGGGAACTTCCTCCATCACGGAGGCACTAAGAGCCACAGGAAAACCCGACTGTTTAATTTCCTCGTACTCTCTATGCTGTGAATGAACTTTGCACATTTCCCCTGCTAGTAAAACCAAAAAATCAGAGTTTAGATTAAACTGCTCCAAAGCTAAGGGCAGCAAATTGAAAATAAATATACAGTAAGAAGCTTTATGGAGAAAAATAAGTTATTTATTTCCTGCAAGAGCCATGCAGAAAAGATAAACAAGAGATGTGCAGGATGATGCTTTCAGTGTGAAACAAAGACTTCATTTAGTGCATTAATCCTGCATTTTCTTTATCTAAGACAGGTTGGATCCAAACCCCTGACTGCGGAAACCACTCCAGAGAGTTTATAGGACTCAAGCTAATTACTTGGATATAGAAACTTGTGTTGTTTCATTAATATTTCAGCCAGTTTCTCTGGCACAGGTCTGTGAATTATTAAAGAGATATTAGTTAGTGTGGGTGAGACCACACTGCTCACAGAGGCGAGAATTTATAAAAAAAAAAGAAGAAGTCAAGCTGGCTTCCTTTCACTGATTCCACATTAAGAAAACGAGACGAGCTTTTCATTTGTGGTGCAGGAAACACGAGCAGCAGACTGTTTTCACGCTCCGACATTAACATTTGGCCCTGTTTTTTAACAGCATAAAAGTGGGTTAATTTCTTCTTCAGCGGATGGTGGTTGCTTTTTTTTTTTTTTTTAATTAAATTGTTTGTTTCAGAGCTGAATTTAGTCCGCAGAGGGAGCATGAGGAGCTGCTCTGCCTTCACATAAGGGTCACCCTGTGGCCTAGAAATGACGTGCTGAGCATCGGCTGGTACAAACATACTGTAGTTGTTGTAGGATTATATAACGAATTAAACTTTGTGGTTTGGTGTAATTATTGTTATGCAGAACTACATGAATAGCACCGCAAAGGTGTGTATTTTAGTTATTTTTTTAAATGCAACTTTGTTTTCTGACTCATATTGTTAAAAAAAAATGTTTTTTCAGTTTTAAGGTGTTTAGTGTTTATTGAGATGTTGTGTTTTGGTTTCTGCATGGCAGCCTGTTGGTTGTTTTACACCTGATGTTTTGGGTCGGTGTCCAGTTGTGGTGTCACGTTTTCCCCAAGCCCCCTCTGACGTGTTCTCATCATGACATTTGGGGTGTAAATCACCAGCATTATCAAAATACGACATTATATTGATTTGTTTGGATAAAGATACGATATTTGCACATTTTGACCATTTCTGATCGATGTGATGAATATGATGCAATATCATCTGACCATCCAGCATTATTATTTGCATTAATATTAACTCACACAAAAAAACAAATAAGATTTGACCATTTTATATCTATACAGGCATTTAAATCAAAAACATAATTCGTCTCATTTTAAAATATTAATAGGTCGCTTGTTCACTTTAGTCTCATGCCTTGTGGATTTCAAAATAAAGGTGTATCTTAAAAATTACTATATGGATCGATATTTTCATTTTGCAGTGATGTAACTAGATTGTTAATCATTTATTTGATATATCGATGTAAATCGATGTGTTGCTACGCCCCTAGATGACATGCACTTTCATATCAGCAGCAGAAAGAGCGCACAGTGGCTCCTTTAATGATATTATAGGGTTTTTGAATACTTCTTTTAGCATCTTGCGGCCTGCTCTGAGGGTGAACTTCAGGGTTTTATGGCTGTTACGTTGGATGTTTGCAAAATTACGCGGACATTAGACTGTTATGCTCATTTTATAATGAGCGTAACAGCCAGCATGACAGGAAGCACACCTGCCGCAACCCACCACAACACCTACCGCCAGGATCCCCCCAAATTCTGGGGGAAACCCTGAGGTGTCGAGTTTGTGTGTGTGCTTGTTGGATGCATAGCTTTTACGCTGATTACAACAACAACAAAAAAATACTATGGTATACATATTCAGTAATTTTGTCACTTTCAGTTTCCCAAAGCTGATCGTGTGTATCCATGGTAGTCCATTCTGCATTTAATGGATCTGTCCACAACAGACCCCACCTGACTGCTTTTGAGATCCATTCTCTGATTTTCTGACAGCTAATCTCTGTTGTTTTCAGGCTTTTTCAAATGTTTTTGGCTTTTTCTATGCTTTTTGAAACTGCATGCAACATTGTTTTGTTTTACGCCCGCAGGACCACTACATCAAACAAAAGGCATCCTTTCCGTCATTTCTTTCAGCCCACATTGTTAGTCTGAATCATGGACTTTTTGATACCCTTAATATTTATCTGGTGCAGCTATTAGGTAAGAATTTCACCATCCTGTCGGAGTTACTTTTACCAAAACCTCTGTTCTTCACTATAAACTCTTGAAAAATATTCCTTACCCGAATGACAGTAAGAAACGCACAATTTACTTTTCTGTGACTTCATGTTCTCAAAAACATGTTCAAACAACAACACAACACTGCACTGTGGCTCGAAATACCTTAATATAAAACAGCTTTTTCAGCTTCATTATAATCTCATAGCATCTGCAAGTGAGAGGTCTAAACCAAACACTTCCAAGATCATTAAGAAGCTTTCTCGTCATCAGTCTGCAGACACTGAAATGATCCTTTCTAGTAAAATGAGATTTATAATTACCATATTCCACATGAATGGGGGAACAGATGACACACTAATTATAAATTACTGCAGCAACATCCACTAAAAACTCTGCTGTTGTTTTTACATGAGAGCATCTTCACGTCATCCAGAAGTAATTTAAGGTGACTTCTCTGTGGAAAATTCTGAATCGATGATGATGAAATGCAAATATGCAGGTTTGGGGTGCCGTTAATGGACATCAACCTGCTTCTGTCTGGATATTTAATCACTCTTCTTGACAGAATTAGGGAAGTTCATTCAAACTGGCAACTTTCCTGGCACAGATTGGGCTTATTGCATATTCCACAAACATTCAGGGGAGTTAAGCTGGAAGGTTTGGGAATTAGAAAAACTAGTTTGGGTTGTTGTCCTGTTCGAACAGCCAACTGTGTCTTAGTGCATGCCGTCTGATTACTTGAGTGAAAGATGACAAATTTGAAGGTCTTCCTGAAAGAGATCCTCTGCATGGCGTTGCCACCACTGTGCCTGACAGATGGTACAATTTTCTTATGCTTGACTGCCTCACCTTGACTTAATAAATCTTTGTCTCATCTGACCATCAAACTTTTCTCTAGAAACAGTTTGTCTCATCCTTATGGGGCAGCTGCAAAGACCAAGAATACATTCAGGAAAAGTCCAGAAATGTTTTATAGATTACAGGTCAGGGTTTGGGGAACGCCAGTCCAGAAGCTTAATGTTAGCTAGTTTCAGTTCTTGCAAACACAGTTCTGTTGTGTGTTTGTGATCATGCTCCAATTGGACCCTTTAACTGTGTCCAACTTTAGCCACGTGACCCCAAACCCACCTCCAGATCAAAAGGAAATTGGTAAGGAGGTTCAGGAACAGGAACGAAGAAGGCTCAAGCTAGCCTTGAAATATAACCTGACTGACCACAGTGTCACCGTCCACAGTAAAGCCAGTTTCTATATCACCATAGACTGACAGGGTGCAGACCAAGAAAGAAGTCAAAAATTTGCAGATGCTCCAATTGAATAAGGCTTTCAAGCAAGCATGGCAGAGGTAAAATCATGCTGTGGGGCTATTTACTACCAGTGGTACTGGTGCATCAAGTAGTTGGAATGAACTCAGATGAATCTGGAAAATCCCAAAATTCACAGCATATTCATATGACGAGTGTGCACAAACATCTGACTAGAACCATATCTCCGCTTATATGTCTATATACACTGAAATTCGGTGAAAGTATGTGTGGAAATAATTGGAAGTTTGTCATTCGGTGCATTAAAATCTGCTCTACTCCTTATTGGCAGGCCCAATTGCCAATCACAACCAAAATATTCTGCGATTTTATCCAGATATAATATGTCTCTCTTATTTAAGATGTTGAAGTTCTCTTTGACGTCTAGGATTTAGTTTACCATTTATCGTTGGTAGTTAATAATTTTACTGTTTCTAAGTTGATTAAAGAAGTAAAAGGAATATGTTTTACACAGATTACGTGACCAATAACCTCATTAGTGAAGAATAGCCAGCCTGTAGCTCAGGGTTATAAAATTGAGGTTGGCCTGAAATCTAACAGCTGAAAGCTTAGGGAGAATAAAGCTGGAGGTTCAGTTACAGAAAAAATAATGGCAAAGACGGTTACAAATGTTATAAAGGCAAACTAAAATTTGAAAATTATGCCTTTAGAAATTGAGCACCAACATTTCAAAGCATGCTAAATTATTTATTTACACTAAGAGCTGTGAAAAGAAACAAATCATAGGTTTGCACCGGAGCAAGAACAAATCAAAAGGAAAAATCTAGACATGTTCCTCAGTTCTCTCAGAGGATAGTGTGAATTTGCCTTTAAATATGGCAGACATTTCTTCTGGCCACAAATAAAAGGGCACAATTAAAGGCTATCTGACTTGATGGAAGAGCTCTTAACATTTAAAGGCTTCATAACGTGACTCATCAGCTGTCATGAAGCCTCAGGATGCCAGGTTTTGAAAAACGCAAACAAACACAGTCTTGCTGAACACTTTGACGAGTAATTATTGAATCTATAATAAAATAGCTGTTGTTCAAGTGATGTTTTTCAGCCTTTAAGAGTTTTTTTCTGCAACATCTACCAATTCCTCCAGCTCAATCTCTGTCTCCTTCAATTTTTGTCCTCAAGATTGGAACCTGAACCTTATGTAAAAAAAAAAAAAAGCTTGCTAGAAGATCTGAAACAGTATTTTTTTTTATTATTGTTTAGTAAGTTCTAGTCCTTCAGTTGAAACCAGGTATTTACATCCGATCTATAAAAATTCCCAGACTAATTTTTCTAACTGACATTAAATCAAGATTAAACTTTTCCTGTTTAAGGTTCGACAGGACCTTTTTTCTATTTGCTAAAAGCTGCAATAATTATTTAACTTTCCTAAAATGAGGAACATTACTTATATCTCTTTAAGCCCCATTCATACCTCACGTAAAAGACGGATACGGATACGTGTGGAGTGTTTCATACGTTCCAACCGTCGATTTCGTCCGTATTTTGACACGAAAACTGGGAGCTTACGATTACGGACGAAACGGATCAATACGGAGCAATACTACCGGAAACGGTGGGGGCGCTATTGAGTTTGTAGTACAATATGGCAACAAAATCACGAAGAAGGTTAGAATTCTGGGCTTTAAACAATGGCGGGATTCGGGGAACGACTTGCAGAGCTTGTCCGCAACTACCCACACAGGGACAAAAAAAGTTTACCTACGGAGCAAACACAACAAAATCAAGTCTTGGACCGTCGCCATGTTTGATCAGTGACGAATCATTGGCGCCCAGCACTGCCACCTAGAGGACATATTGGTTATTGCGCACCTCAACGGACGGAGGTATGAAGGAGTCAACGGATAGAACGTACGGACAGAAATACGGACGTACAGGCCAAACGTAGGGTATGAATGGGCCTTTAGTGTTTGGTCAATTTGCCTTTTAACCTGCCTGCCTTTGGTCAAACATTTAGGGTTTCATTCCACAAGGAGGTTTGCAGACATTGTAGCCAATGACTTTCTTGTCCTTAAGCCTCTTAATAGTTAATTTGGCCGTATGATTCAGTTATTGTCCATTTGGACGACCCATTTCTATCCAAGTTTTAACGTCCAGGCTGATGTCTTGAGACGTTGCTCCAATATTCCCACCACATAATGTTCTTTCATCGTGACGCCATCAGCTTTGTAAAGCGCACCAGTCCCTCCTCCAGCAAAACATCCACCACGTGACGTTGCCCTCCCTATACTTCACATTTGGGTCAGACCAAAAAGCTTCTGCAAACTACAATGTAGCTTTTTATGTTGCTTTGGGAATAATGACTGCTTCCTCTCAGAGTGGTCTTTAGGGGTGCTTTACCTGTTTAGTCCGCTTTAATTGAACTCAGAAAGTTCTGTTATATTTGGGGAGGTGGGAATGCGCAATCACACTCAGATCTGCCTCAAAACTGAGGTCTCGGCTCTGTTGAAGTGAACTCTGGAGTATTTCGAATGCATATGTCAGTGCTGAGCTCACCGGAGACCACTCCAAAAGCAGCGCAGGTCATTCTGGGTAAACAAAACCAAACTGAACGTGTGTTGCTAGCAGCAATAGCACAGTTATAACACTAATGGAGTTACTTATATCTCGTAAATACCTTGCACGGCATCTGTGTAGCATCACATCAGTGCAATTAAGTTATATGCGCCATTATTCCCACCCCGCCTTGTGTAAAATATATCATTCTCTGTTGTCCTCTGCCTCGTTCTCACCGCTGTTGAATTGTGCTTGTCTGGCACACTTGCTAAAGAGAGCTTTGCAATCACATGGCTAAAATCTCTAGCCATTCTATTTTATTTACATTTTGCAGAAAAGGAAGTTGTGATGTGTTGCTGGCCAACCTCTTTCCTTCTGCGGTTCTATGTGCAGGGCAACTCTAAACAGGTGGGTTTTCAGTCTTGATTTAAAGGAACGCAGTGTTTCAGCTTATTTGCAGTTTTCTGGAAGTTTGTTCCAGATTTGTGGAGCATAGGAACTAAATGCTGCTTCTCCATGGTTGGTTCTGGGTCTGCAGAGTAGACCAGAACCAGAAAATCTGAGTTGACTAGAAGGTTGAGACAGCAACAGCAGGTCTTTTAATGCGTTTAATAGAGATATAAAAACTATATTATTTATATTGAGATGGCCTGTGTTGCATTAGAATTATATTTTTATGTATTCCAGTAGGTGTTTTTCAGGCGTATCTCAATTATCTACTAACCTGACTCTCGCCAGATTTATGTCGCTCCGCCTAGCTTCACTCACATACATCTGGGACATCTCCATAGGAATTGCCTTTATTGAAGGCTGGGCCTTATCAAAAATCCTTGCATATGATTGGATAAGCCACTTGTCTGTCATCTTTATCGACGTGCTATTACAACCACTCACACCTAAGCGGCGGGCGCGCCCCGGAAAACAAAACTTGCCAAATCCGGTTGGGAGAAGGGCGAAAACATGGTTTCCACCAACAAAAGCCTTCAGAGGCGTTCTCTGATGTTCTTTTAATGAAACAATATTAGGTAGATTGGACAACACGGAAGAAATAGCAGCATCAATGCTAACACTTGCTTCCTCGATGCGAGCCGCCATTGTTGTTGGAATCTCACGGTCGCTTCTCCACTACGTCACATCCATGAAACTCCCGCCCTGCGTCCTGATTGGCCAGACCATAAAATTGGTTGGAGAAATCACTCTCTATGGGAGATGTCCCAGATGTATGTGAGTGAAGCTAGTCGGAGCGACATACATCTGGCGAGAGTCAGGTTAATTATCTACAGCTGTTTGTAAAAAAAAAATGTGCCTTTGAGACATTTGAGATAAAGCTTTGATTCAGATATTCCTTTTTATAATGACTTTATGAAAGGAAAAACATATTGACATAAATATCATATAATGGGATTCAGACTAAAAATATCAAAATATTAATTTTGGGCCATATTGCCCAGTCCTAGTTTCAAGCATACAGTATATTTTACCATCAGAACACTGAAGAAAACATTACGACTATTATGATCATCAGAAATGTAAAATTGTTATATTACTTTAACATGGTGAAAAATCATACATCTCATTCATGGCTTGTACATTTACTTCAATATTTAAATCTTAGTGTAAATCAACTGCATTATCTACTTAATTTTTTTTTTATCTTGGCTGAAAACAATATGGACTCACTGAGGTTATTTAATATATTAAGCTCCAAGGACGAGGGTATTTATCCAATAAGATAATAATCATCATTCTACAGTTTCGTTAGTCAGTGTGAAAATCCATTTTCTCTCTTTTGTCAACAGACATCGTTCTAGCCAAGGAAAATGGGCAAATGGTGATTGTTTGGATCCAGTGAAGTTGGAAGATCTCACTTCCAAGCTCACCAACATCTTCTTTCCTTTTCTCACCCATCACACCTATTATGTGGGAATTGCTCCCTTTTCTTTGCACTCATATCACAGTAAAAACATACAACTCCTGACCTCTTCATTACAGCGTTTAACATGCTCTAGCATCCTGTCGAATGACATTTCATTTCACTCCCAGCTCTACCTGCAACAGCTAATTAATAATCTGCATGGATGCACCCAAACCAAGCTCTTGGTCTGGTATCTGCATCTATTTATAGCCCAACCCCGCCTGCTGGTCCTGCTCTCCTTGTTTTGGGTGACATTTATAAAAGTTTGATTGCAGCAGTATAAAACATTACATGTCACGCGCTCATGAATCATTGGTCTCATGGATCATTGCTTTAGAGCAAGAGGAGAGCGCCATCAGCACAAGGGAACGTTAATGGGAAGCGGCGAGGTTCTGCTTCCATTTCTGACCCACACCAGGTGGTAAAACTAATAAAATATCATGAAACACATCCAACGCAGTTTTTGCCTTGTATGATTGGGGCTTTGGGTTTTTACCGCTTTGCTTTGACAGTTATGAATTTAGCCACTGAAGGGAGAACGTAGAACTCATGTCTGCGCTGCCCTCCAAGATGTTTTGGACCGATTGGTGATTAATGGTTTTCAGCAGAACAGGAAAGGTTACGTCTAATATCGAGGTCAAAGTTCAGAAAATGAATGAGCATCCTTTGAGCGTCATTGGAGAGGACTGAGGTGTTCAAAACGAAACGTGCACAGACTGTTAAAAAGACAGTACACCTCTTTAGCTTCCAGCGCTGGATGTACCGGGACAGAATTTAAGAGAGAAAGTAGCAGATCCAATGACCTCCGAGAAGCAACTGTTGCTGTCCATCAATCTGCGAAGGGTTTAAAGGCCATTTCCGAACAATGTGAAGTCTATTATGCTAAAGAGAGAAAGATTATTCAGGAGTGGAAGTTATTCAAGACAACTGCCTCTCCTCCCAGGTGTGGCAGTTTCTGCAAAATCACTCCAAGGCCAGACAGGTGCAATACTCAGATAAATGGTGAGAAATACAACAACTACATCTGAGACTCCATGAATGCGTTAAAGGCTACGTTTTATGAGCAATCTAGCAAAAGGCTGAACAAGTATGGTGTGTTTGAAAGGGTTGAAAGGAGAAAGGCTCTCTTTTCTGAGAAGAAGAAGAAGAAGAAGGCAGCACAGCTTCAGTGTGAAATCTGAATAAACCACAAGGTTCCTGGAGCAATGTCATTTGGACCAATGAGACCCAAGTAAAGATGTTCGGCCATAAAGCACAACTCCATGTTTGGAGAAAACCAAACGAAGATCAACAGCACAGGTCTCATCCTAACTATTAAGCACGGTGGTGGGGAAGTGACGATCTGGCAGTCGACTGCAGATGCTCGACCACAACAGGCAAGCAATGAAGCCGTGTTATAAAAGAGGAGAGGACCAAAGCTCATCCAAACCCATTGGGAGGCGGATAAAGTCAAAACGCTAATTTACTACTTTAACTTTTGCTGATAAAGGTGGCTCTGAAAGTTGTTGGATCATTCTTTCAAAAATTAAAACATTTTTGAACCTGTTTAGTTGGTTCTGTCCACTTGAAAATATTTTTAGGACCAAATGAAGACAAGAATCTTTTTAGTACGCCCCGAACTGAGAAGAGGGTGTACTCTCCTTTTTGAATGACTTGTTTTTGTCTTTTTTTATACCTAAATATTAAGGTTTGTAGGAAGCTTAAATGCAGAAAATGTATCAGTAAACGGAAGATATTTAAAGGGGAAGTCCGGTCAACAAGGAAAAATCAGGGTATCATTAGCTATAACTAAAACTAATACATTTGTGGTTATTTAATGAACTTATCTTTAATCAATAAGAAAATAAAAACATAAATTGTCGTCTGAATCACTGTGTATGGGGGCTGACATGACTGCCCAAATATGGGCAGTAAGGGGCGTTTGACATCACATCCTGCGACGTGGAAGAGCGGAAGCGGCGACAGTATTTCTCTCCGCTTTCCATGCAAAGTTTATAGGAGCCGTTCTACACAGCTGCGATCATCAATAATTATTTCGGATTTCCAGAGGACTTCACCGCTGACATTCCCAAGAGCTATTGCTGAAGCAACAATGCCCACGTGCATGGCCATCGGATGTTCCAACACAACTGGTAAAAGAGGAAAAAACATTGCTTATTTCAACACAGTCACTTCAGCGATCGCTCCTCCGCTGTGTGTGTGTGTGTGTGTGTGTGTGTGTGTGTGTGTGTGCGCGCGCTCAGCTGCAGCGCCGGTGCAAAGCCGTGCTCAGCCCAGCATGTGCTGGAATGCTCTTATATTTTAATACTTATACTATAATAATCAGCTAACTTAAGTCACTTCAGCGATCTCTCCTCCGCTGTGTGTGTGTGTGTGTGCGCGCACTCTGCTGCAGCGTCGGCAAAGCCGTGCTGCGCGGAGCGCGCACACACACACACACACACACACACACACACGCGTGTATAGATATATACTGTAGGACCCGACTGAGTTTGATCTTGGAAAATAGTGCGCTGCGACAAACAGAGCGTTGAAACTTGCTCAACAGCGGGTCCACCGAGTGACGTCAAAAAATGGGAGGTGACAGTACTATTCTTGACCAAGATGGATTCCTCCACATAAACATGATTAAATGAGAATTATTATTAATTAAAAAAACTTATAATTTTTTGCACAGTATGTAGTAGTTTTATATTTAAAGTACTTTCAGCAGTTTGAATTCTGATTTTGACCGGACTTCTCCTTTAAATAAGAGAGACATCAACTATGATTGAGGTATGAATCTTTAAGATGAAGGGAAAGGTGGATAAAAATATGCGGATAAAAATGGTGGATAAAAATAAAAATATAAGTCAGTTTTGAAATAAGGAAATTTAGAAAATAAGGACAAAATAAAGATAATGAAATAACACGGTTCCTTTTTTTGTTACTAGGGTAATTAGAAAAAAATACTAAACCATTCAAATCTGTTCAAAATATTGTTGGAGTAATTTAGTAACAACAAGATAAGGTGTTAATTTAATAAACTGGAGGTGTTTTGTCTGACATTTGATGAAAATTGAGGCTATTATATTTAAATCTTTACAAAGTTAATTTCAAAAACGCAACTGTTCAAGATTTATGGATCAATTTATAACTTTTTCAAAAGTTTAATTGTATGTATTCATTAGCAGTTTTTTTACGCAACTGTAATTCTTTCAGCAGGTTTATATGTCACAAACATATAATTTAAATTACTGGAAATTAACTAATTACCCCAAACTGGAGATATAACTAGTTATTGCTAGTTGTTTGAGTCCATTTTATAGTTCTAACAGAGTGTGTGTTAGATGCGACAGATGGCAAATGAAAAACATTCATTTTGTAATAGTCATTTCAAGCTGTTATTATTGAGGCAGATGATGAGATGGAAGGTGCCTCTTACATAAAGATGGGATTAATTGGTCTTTTTAATTCAATTTATGTTGTTTTACTGTCTGCTGCTTATGTATTGGTTAATTTCTTATTATCTGTTGAAGGATTTTTGTTTCTTGATTTTATGCCTGATCAGTGGGTCGTTTTTGGTTGAGTAATTTTTGCTCTTTGACCGTCGTTAGTTTATGTATTTTCATAGCTGGTTTGGTGTTTATTTCTTGAGTGGTTATTTTTCTTTTCTGTTGGTCCCTTTCTCTCTCTGTGGTTGGCCCTCTCCTCTTATTTAATGCCTTTTTAAGGTTATTCATGGTATTCTTCCGTCTTTGCTCTCCTTTTATCCAGTTTGTTTTTGTTGTCTTGTGGCTGTGTTGCGTGTTTTCTGTCTCCACATGCTTTATATGCTTTCCAGCATTGTTAGTGGTCACCCAGAAAGTCTGATCATCCGTGTATGATAAAAACAAACCAATCGCTTAACATCTAACGCCTTTTTCGAGACCACAAGGGACCGGTCAGAATCTGGCAGCCCCGATCTTACTTGGGCCCCTTTTGCTCTGTTGTGTTCGACATCTACCGCTGTCTCTTTTCCATTTAAATGCGGCTTTTGTTGTCGATTAGATGTGACAGCGCGATTCTGTCGGCCAATTTGGCTGATGAGGGAAATTATACCTTTGTAGCTTCACAGCTGCAGTGTTTTATGGAAGCCTGCTGTGTACGTTAGCACAAGAGGGAAAATTAATTACATCAACCTGATTACATTGGAAGGGGAAAATTGTTTGCACGTCATACAGATCGCAGTATAGATAGAGGTTTAGGAAGCAGCTTGTTAAATACAGTATCATAGAAACACTATGATCAGCCATAACATTATGACCACAAGTGGTTTTCTGCTAGATACTTGGCTCAGATTCTTCTCTGAACTTGTCAGGATTTCGTCATGAAGCATCTGGTACGGTTAGACTGTTTGGGGTTTATTAGGTGGGGCGAGATGCAATGAGACTCCATCAGAGCGGTATCTGGGGACTTCAAGGCCTGGAAGAACAGCTTTTGATTGCATTCTTGCAGAAGATTCAGCAGGATGTTCTGTTGTATTGCAGGTGTGTTATGTTGGTGTCAAATACTTTGATGATAAAAGGAACATTTATGTAAATGCCATGATACCAGAAAAGACGTTTCCGGGACTTCCATCCGAAAATGTCATTAATATTGTTCCTGTGCACATGTGAATCAGTTTGGAGCCACAAACAATTCACACTGGAGTCAGATATAGGAAGCATTTTAAAAGTAATGCAAAAAAAAAAAATCTGAATTGAGCATTAAGACATGCAGGCTCCTCTCTTGTGGAACCAACTCCCAGTTTTGGTCCGTGACGCAGACACCCCGTCTACTTTTAAGACTAGGCTTAAAACTTTCCTTTTTGACAAATCTTATAGTTAGAGTGGCTTAAGTTACCCTGAGCTATCTCTATAGTTATGCTGCTATAGGCTTAGGCTGCTGGAGGACATCGGGGCCTATTTTTCTCACTCTTTGTTATTTTTTGTTGGTAAAGTTGCATATGATTAATTTCCTGATGGAGTTGACGCTGCAGTGGGAACAAAGAGTCAAAAGAGGCTGGTTCAAACATCAGGTATTTACAATTTTAAAGAGGAGACCAATATAAGTTATTTCTAATCAGTACAAAGCAACTAAAAGACAAAATCTCCAAGGAAAAATAAAACATAAAATGTGGCTGTGTTTAGAACGAACCACAACATTCATGTTTAAATTATCCTACAGTCTAATTTAAAGCAACACTATCCAAAAATGGACACTTGATCAAAACTGCGGCATTCATCGGGTCTAGACCATCAAGCATGCGAGGAAAGCTGCAACCAACAACCACCGTCTTTAATCACCTTTGTCATTGCAACATTCATGTGTCCTCTGCAGTGAACCCACCCCTAAAGGCTGGTTTATGCTTGACACAAGAACGCTTCGCGCAGAAATGAGACGTTCGGACACAATGTTTGCAGCATTTACGCTCTGTGCGGCTTTTACTCCGAAGTAGCGCTATTCTCCAAGACTCTAGAGGGCAGCGTTGTGCTCCTATGCTAGGAATACTGCACCTCGCTACACGTAAATGTAGAAAACACAGTTTCCTACATTTTAACGCATCTTACTTTTACTACAATTTCTGTCCATGAATTGTTAAGAACTTGTTGATCACGGTAGCCAAAATGACGTAATACGGCCGCGTGGATACGTCAAGCATTAACCAGGCTTTAGGCACCGGTGGGCTGCCATTTTACGGCTTAAAGGTCTTGCTCAAGGATCCAGAGTGGCAGTCTGTGGGATTCAAACGTTCCACCCTGCTCTGACCACAGGGCCACCGGTTCCACCACAACCCAATGGGACAATGGAAAAGCTGTGCATAAATGACTCTCTGCACACCTGAATGAGATGAAGAAACCTTCCAAACTGCATCTCTAATTACATGTTTAATATTAAACACAATTAATTTCCCAAGCATCTTTGATTACCTAATTAAAAATAGTACCTTCAGCATGCAATTGCAAAAGAGAATTCCCATAACTCATTTATTTCTCACCCTTGTTGGGATTTTTTAAAACATGTAAGTCAGTCGAGTATTTGGCTTTCGTGTGGGAACAGCTGGTACCGTTGAAAGGAAATGAGAAGCAGAGGCCAAGTGATACTGAATCCCAGCAGAGAAAGAAGAAATGAACTCGTTTAGTAAAAAATAAAGCTGCGATCATGAAAACTTTTGATATTACAGTGAAATATGAAAGGGCTTCATGTCTGTTAGGAATGAATAGGATTTTTTTCCTCTTTATCCCAGATAGCAGACTGAGAAGTTAAAACAGGTCGTGAATAATAGGGGCAAAAGAAAGAAAATCATTTCATAATTGAAAGTCTTTTTCTTGTGTTTCAGCATTTCTTTGACATTATTATTTTTCTAAATCATCTAGTTTGCAGGTGTTTTGTGAAATTTTGCTGGTATTTTGTCTGAAATCTCAGCCTACGAGGAGAACATGACGATTAAATGGCAGCAGCATGTTACCAATCTAATGGTGACATAAAAAGTGAAAGCGTCTGCCATTAGGCTGTTTTCCTCTGCAGGAAATCGCAGGTCATTTTAGTGCAGCTTGCTTTGTTGTGCTTGCTGTGACAGCAGGAAGTGGCCCTGGAGGACCTCTTTCAAGGCTTTTTACCTCTTTGCCTCTACTACAAGAAAACATCAGCCCATCACGAGCAAGATTACAAACAGAAAAATGGAGAATACAGACTCAGGAGGAAGAGGAGTCAAAGAAAAACAGTCCAAATATCCAGAGGTTAATTACAGGCAACAGTCTGTGGCGGTGAAAACCATCACCGGGACGGAGAGGAAAAGCGCCGTAATAACACCAAGAAACCCAGGATTTAGAGGAGCGAAAGGTTAAAAGCATGGGACAAACATGCAGAAATGCTTGAGAACAGAAATAAAACAGAGCCCAAAAACAAGTAAAGCAGGAGCTTCAAGGCAGACCTAAGCTACCACGTTATGAATTGTGTTTTAGAAAACATTTATAAAGAACTTCAACACAAACCTGTTTTCTTAGATATATTTTATACACCAGATGCGCCTAAACATGGCAAGACTCCTCATTTTATTCCCACTCGTGTGCAGTATCCCACTAAAGCAGGGGTTTCCAAACTTTACATCATATAGGGCTGGTTAGATCTGTGCAGATCCAGGATTTTGTGCATTTTGAGCCTGGTTCTGATTCTGCTGGAGGTTTTTCCTTGCCGTTAAAGGGGAGTTTTCCTCTCCACTGTCGCTTCATGCATGCTCAGCATGAGGGATTGCTGCAAAGCCATCAACAATGCAGATGACTGTCCACTGTGGCTCTACGCTCTTTCAGGAGGAGTGAATGCTGCTTGTCAAGACGTGATGCAACCTGCTGGGTTTCCTTAGAGAGGAAACTTTCTGACCAACCTGGAGCATTTGATTGACTTTGGCTTTGTAAAGAGCCTTGAGATGACATGTATCATGAAGCGGCGCTATATAAATAAAATTTAATTGAATTGAATTACCTTGTTAAAAGACAGTCATCCAGTTTGCGTATTCTTTTGGGCTCGACTGAAAAAAGACTGAACACAATTTTGTCTGTTCCCAGCAGTAAGAACAATACTTTTAGTCTTTCTATGAAAAAGTTTGCTTTATTTTAGCCAATTTTAATTCATTAATGAAAAGCAATTTCTGTGTATAGTCACTAGAGGCAAGGCAAGGCAAATTTATTTCTACAGCACATTTCAGTACAAAGACAATGCAAAGTGCTTTACATGGTTAAAACATAGGAAAATAAAACAGAATAAAAGCAGGTTAGAATAAAATGTAGAAACAAAATAAAACATGGCAAAATAGAAACTAAAAGCAAATATTAAAAACAGTTGGACTACAAACTTGAACTAATGATGTTTCAGTTCAACTAGAACAGTCAAAGGCAATCTTAAACAAATGTGTTTTTAATCTTGATTTAAAAGAACTCAGGCTTTCAGCACTTTTACAGCTTTCTGGAAGGTTGTTCCAGATCAGTGGAGCATAGGAACTAAATGCTGCTTCTCCATGTTTAGTTCTGGTTCTGGTTCTGCAGAGCAGGCTGGAACCAGAAGACCTGAGTGGTCTGGAGGGTTGATGCACTGATAACAAGTCTGTGATGTATTTAGGTGCTAAGCCATTCAGGAATTTATAGACTTATAGAAGTATTTTAAAGTCTTTTCTCTGAGATACAGGGAGCCAGTGGAAGGACTTCAGAACTGGGGTGATGTTCTCTACTTTCTTAGTCTTAGTGAGGACGCGGGCAGCAGCGTTCTGGATCAGCTGCAGCTGTCTGATCCACTAAAGGTGTAGAGACTTTTAAAAGCTCCGTACACACAGTACGCTTTATGGACTGCTTCGGACACAGCTGATGACGTACAGTGTAAAAGTCATGACCAAAGTCTTGTCGTATGCAAATGTCCTACGACGGAAATTTGCACTTTTTTTGACCAGATTCTCTTTTTTGGAGATTAAAAACATATTTGGCAGCGTTTTGGCACGTTTGGCTAAACTCCGCCTGGCACACCTGTCCTCTAAAACCATTGTGGATCAAATATGCTTCAACTGATTAAGTCCATATTTGCTGGGGTTACAGTAAAGATGATGATACATAAAATCGGATGCATCTCCAAGGTTTCAAAAAGACTTTCAAAGTATGTTTCACTATTTATTTAGAGAAAAACTTTAGGTGGCGCTTTGTTTAATCGCAAATTAATCAGACACGGTAACAGTTGTGATAGTGGTTCCACTAAAAAATATTATTTTATGTCTTAGCTTTACACTGGTACCAAAAGGCTGCATTTAGACCTGATAACTGTGGAGACGTTCTTGATTTATTTCAGGTGTGCATTTTCTTAAACTGCTTAAGACAAATACTTTGTGCTGTACCTGGCATTTCTATTTTCTAAGAATATTTTAACTTGTCTGATTAAAAACGAGAAGTCTCCATCTGCATCAACCGCCTGTGCCGGTGGGCCAAAACCTTCTTAAATTGCAGTTCGGGGCCGCACAAAATCAGTCCAGGGGCCGAAAAAGGCCCACGGGCCATAATTTGGACACCCCTGCACTAAAGAGAGTACACCCCTCATATTTTTTGTCATTTTATATGTTTTCATGGGCCAACACTGAAGGTATGAGACCACGATACAATGTAAAGTAGCTAGGGTACAGCTTGTATAACAGTGTGAATTTGCTGTCCCTTTAAAATAACTCAGCACACAGCCATTAATGTCTAAACCGCTGGCAACCAAAGTGAAAATGTCCACATTGTGCCCAAAGCGTCAATATTTTGTGGCCACCATTATTCTCCAGCCCTGCCTTAAGTCTCCCGGGCCTGGAGTTCACTAGAGCTTCACAGGTTTGCCTCTGGTATCTTCTTCCACTCCTCCACCTTCCGTCTAAGGATGTCCCACCGAAAGCAGTTTCAGGCAATTAGTCGACAATAATCTAAAAAGACCTGGCTGGATCAGTCTACTTTGGTTAGATAATAATTAAAGCGAGCCTTCCTGCAGCAAACCCTGCAGGATCTGTGTTTCTCTTCTTAAGGCCGTTTGGGAACCTTTTAATAATGCATAGCATCATGGACGTAACAGACCTGGTGATTGTAAATATATATACCTGGTGGCTTCTACCAGAAAACAGGGTCTTTCGGTGGAAGAATATTGGAAAATATGGTCAAATAAGGGGGAATCAGAGTGGGTGATATAGAGAGATTGAAAGAGGCCTCTCTGTCAGCTCCAAGCGGTAAAATATTCCCCAAGAAGACTGAATACAGTCCTGGCTTAGAAGCAGGGGTGGCAACAACGGTGCCTCCAGTAATTGCTGAAATAAATGCCCTTTTTTTTTTCTAAATTGTTCAGAGATCATGTTGCTGCACGAAACCGATCATTTTAAGGCTTTTGACACATCCTCGCCTGGGATTCCAACAAACTTGTCCACATTCCTATTGTAATAAATAACATCATGGCACATTTTTTTGCTGTTGTCCATGAGAGCCCGTAAAAACAGGAGTAGTTTCTCCGTGTTGTCCATTCTATCCACATGTTGAGGGGCCGACTGTAAAGCTGATTGAGAGTTTGACACGCCCTCGGGGAAACACTCGAGGATGAGAAATGGACTTCGGCTCCAGAGTTAATTGGGCGCCAGGCTACCTGTTAGACTCGCGCAGACACACTCATCCCCAAGCGATTTCATGGTCTTGTTGTGATTCACATTCGCGCCTCACCCACAGTGTCGAAAATGTCCCAGCATGCCCCGGAGCTCGCCGTTAATGCTTCACACTTTCCTGGAGGTTGGGGCGCTGCGAACACGACTCGGGTGCTGCGCTCTGAGCCAAATGAGGCTTTTGTCGCATGCGATTTGGGTTCCCTGCGTTACTGCGAGGGGCGCCGAGATTATTTTACACCCAACAAGATCAGAATAACAACGCGGAACAACATCTGGACCATGAAAGGACACAAATCTACGTGGCTCTGAGCGGGCTGCACGCCGTGATTATTGTCAGTTCATATTTTACTCGTGTTGTGTCGGCTCTTGTGTGCTTTGGCTCCTTGTGTGTTGCAACGGGAACAAAGTCCAGTTGGCCGGGGAAGTTTTGGAGAACTTTGATGCACCAGCTGGCTGCTTACAAGACTTTGGCACATTAGCTTGAAATGCTTCTCTTGTCAGACAGTCTGGTGTTTGCTGGAAGCTCAACAAGTTTCCAAATATCATGAAGAAGATCAACTGCATTGATTAATCTCCGACTATAGCATCCTTTGTCGTTCCAATAAAACTGATTATATAATCATTACTGGAGCAAATTTAATCATTTTAAGCAGTGATTTATTCAAACTATGTTTTTTTTCATAATCTAACCAACAACAAAAAACAGGCTGCACAAATCTGTATTAATTCATCTACAGGGGATCAAAATGAATCATACTGGACCAAATATATACATATATACGCTACACCTCGACTGATACTTGGTTTAATTCCTCTTAGCGAATTGCAGGGAAACTATAAACTTGTTTTGAGCATCAAAAAGCTTCTGGCATTAATCTGGCTGGATATTTACCGCTCTTCTAATCGGTGTTAAAAGGGTTCATTTAAATTGGATGTTTAACGGATACAGACGTGGCTTTTAAGCATATTAAAAGCCATTCTAATAGCTTATGTTAGCATGTTTCAATCATTTAAAAAAAACAGTTTTAACGTGTTTGGGATCACTGTCTTGTTTGAACATATAACTGTAAACTGCACCAGTAACGCAATTTTTTTCTTCATTCACAGTATTTAAATGCGACTGCCACCAGACTTCAGTCTAAGCGGTTCCTAAATCTAAAGTGGCCCCAGTGTCGATTTTGAAGTAGTTGAGCCACAGGAGGCCTTTCTTTGGAGCAATGGTTGCTATTTCTCTACAGGAGTCTGTGTTCAGACTGTCATGAAAAGAAAAATCGTCCGAGTTGCATTTGCTTGCAGTGCTGAACGAAGCCAAACTGTATTCTTTTGTATAATTAATTTACTAGGAAAAAAGTAACACTGAGATAAAGCTGTGATTTATCGTGACAGCAATAAACATTATTTGGTTAAAACCGTTTATATAGTTGGGATTTTTTTCCCCCATCGTTTGATCCGTCAAAGCAAAAAAAAAAAAAAAAATAATATATATATATATATATATATTTGAAAATGTGATTCAATGCATTACGTGTCGTTTTGTGATGCATTAGTACAATTTTCTTGAACTTGTGCAGTGAGGTGGCCTGTTTGATGGTGGGGAAGTTTTATGTTTTATTGTATTTTACTTTTACTGCAAAAAAATAAGGCCTTGTCAAAAACAAGCCACAGCATGACGCTGCCACCACCAAGCTTGACAGCTGGATTTTTTTTTATTTGCTTTGAAAATTTGACCTTGACTTCAACCGAATAGATTAAAATGTGTAATTTTCTCTAGAGGACATTTCAACTGTCCACATGGGCTGCTGTAAATTTAAGTTGGGCATAAAGGCGTCAATTTGAATTTGTTTTTTTTTGCTTGGTAGGCACTCTCTCAGTCCACGTTGATATTAAACTGGCTGCAATTGTGTTCCTGCGTGATCGAGTTTACTACAGCCTTAAGGTTGGTTGGATTTTTTCCAGGAAAAGAAGGGAGGAAGCACAAAGCGAAGGAAGAAGTGAAGGTCCAATGAAAGGAGAGACAATGGAAGGAAGGCCACAGTAGAGAAAAAAAAAAGACAGAAAGTAGTGAGCGTGGTAGGAGACGAGGAAGGAGAGAGGTAAAGACAAGATGGAGAAAATAAAGAAGGGAGGAAGGAAGGAATGAAAAAGGGAGATAGGACTCAAGAAGAGGGGACAGACACAAGGAAGGGAGAAAGGCAGGAAATAAAGGATGACGGAAGGACAAAATATTTAGACAATGGTTTTGAGAAAGTCTGAAAATACTTTTCACACCCGTACCATGCTTATCCAGACCTGGGGTGTTTAAAGCGGACCAGGAACTCCTCCCATCTCCCCCATCGCCTGCTAACCTGCTTAATGTCATCTCAAGTGTTTTTTCCTTCTCCACATCAAAGTAAAAAAAACCAAAACGCTCCCTTTGCATTAGCTTTGACAGCGCGTCAAAATTAAAACTCTGCCCGTTTGTTTCCTTGAATCCGCTGGCTTCTTTGTGCCATTTATTTCATTACAAGCTCCCCGCTCAGCTGTTCAACACCTACAGCAATTTTCTCCAGCATGAACATTTACAAACAGAAAGTCCTGCAGAGGCCACAGTAAATGGTTTTAATTGGGTTGGAGTTAACCAGACACTTGTCAACAGAAGGAAGCATGGAGTGGTTTAAAAAAATCTGAAAAGAGCGAGGTGGTCCAACATGGCCGCCCAATCGCCACCAGAGTAAACCTTGAGGACCACCTTCAGGCTCCTGCCCAGGCCTCCAAGACCAACCACCAGCCCCTGGAGTCAAAACCCACATTCAGCCAACAAAGTAAGACCCAGCTGGGTAAGATTTGAAAAGTAAGGTGTGATTAAAGAATAAAGAATGCCATTCAAATATAAATACAACTAAAATATAGAGCTTTAATTAAGCATTAATGGATTTTTGTCCTTTAAAAAAACTAAAGAATGGGGGGGAAAAAATAATCTATCCTTTTTCTTTTCCTACTTTTCCATTCTTAGCAAGATAGTGCAGTTAAAGAACATCTGAGCTTTTCCCGAACATTAATCGCTTCACATTTCTTTGATAAAAATACCTTCCAACCAGAAACATAGTCAATGGCCGCATATTAATGCAGAGAAAGAAAGGGACGCAACCATTATCTTGATTTGCGGTTTCATTGCATAGCAGCAGGAAATCCCAAAACAATGAAAACAGCACAACTTTTAAAACTGACAGAAGCAGAAAATATTAATGTTTAAGAATCTGGAAACAGACCTAAAGGACTCATAATGTCAGGTGGGTTAAAATGCTTGTAAAATTAAATATCTTAACAATAGAGAGGAGATCATTTGTAAAACCAGTTACTCTCTTCAGCTGGAAAATGAGGAATCAAAAAGGGAAAATCTGCTACATCCATAATTTACCAATATAACTTGTGTTTTATGGTCATACAGCCCATTAGTTTCCAGTCATTAGTATGACAGTATCGAAACTGTAAAAACCACATCATTAATTTCTCCTCAGATGATTTATTAGGAGTATTTTATTGCCTTTTTAAATTAAATTCAGACAAAGATTAGGAGCGTTAGCCACCGTGTGTCTATAATAAAACATGAAGGTTTTCTGTGAGTAAAAATATACAGCCAATGATGGAGAAAACAGTTATTAAGGTGAAACAACCAGTTCTATAAACAAAGAAAGCGAGAGAGTTTTAAAACTCTGCGTCATACTACAAGTGAATATCTGACGAGATGCAATTAACAGCCAGGATGAACGGAGATTAGAGATGCTGCAGCGTTCAAGGGTTGTGTCGGCTCTTAAATGAGGAAATGAATCCCATTCATGTCGACACCTACTCACTTCTGCAGGGCTCTAATTACAACCTACGTGTCCATGGCAGCAGCACGTAAACAAAGCTGATTATCTATATGTTAGCTGCTTCTTTTAGCTGCAGGTTCTTATTATAATAAACAGATATGTATGAAAATGCTTTTACTTAAGACAACTAATGAAAATTGTAGTTTTTTTTTAAACCGACGAGCATTTTTTGGATTATTTGTATGTTGCAGTTCAGGATGGAAACAAATAATCGACTTACAATTAATTGTTGATTAACGGTTTATTAGATTAAAGTTTGTTCCCTCTGATTAACTGATAATGTGCGCTCTCTCAGTGTTGTAGTGTGGTCCCCATCCAGAAGAGGGCGCTGCCGCTCATTCTAAAGTGGAGCCAGACAACAGTAGTTGTAGGAGAAAGAAATGATGGCAGAGGCAACGAAAAGCGGTCCAAACCGAGGCTCCATCCGAAAACGTATAATGATAGCTTCTGGCTCCTGCTCTATAATATTTTAATGGGGTCAACAGTAAATTCTCTATTGGAGGGAGGAAAGGAGCCTCAGACTTCTGAGCCGATGTCAGACAGCCTTTAACTCCGACGTCATTACGTGACGGAAACGCTCCTGGATGGTGCGAGTCAAATCTGGGCCTACAGCCTTCCGAAAATGAACTACAAAGAGCGCGCTCTCATCTCTTCGGATATTTTAGTTAATTTCCGTGAGGTGGGCTGTGCATAAATAATCGATACAAAGATTATTATTGATGTTTTTAAAAATGATTTAACATTGATATTCTGGCTTTCAATATGGATATACCGCTCATCCCCTAGGGGGCGTTGTTACAGCCATTAATGTTCACAGCAAGGAATTGCAAGTGAGACGAATTTGCGGAACGACTGACAGGATTTTAGAAGCGCCTTCGTCCCTAAAATCAGACGTTTGGCCACATTTTTGGTTTCTGTGATACGTTAAATGCATTGAAACAAATATACTTTGTTTTCCTGTTAATATATCAGTGTTCAATAAATTGAACAGAAATATATATTTTTTGTTGATTTAATGACTGAGCGTTAATTTGAAAGTAATAAATATCGATATTGGAGTCAAATCAAATCAACCTGAGCTATAACGAGAATCATATTGTATCGTGAGCTATGTATCGAGAATGGTATTGAATCGGCTCATCCTAGATGATATCCAGCCCTATTATACATCATGTCACGCAAAGGATTGTGGGATTCCTTATAGCACCTTACTGCCAGTAAGTGAGTAACCATCGCAAGGTTCTTATGCTAAGCATACAGGCTCCTTTTCCTACCTCCTTCCTTACTGACTTTTTTGCAGTTTATTGACAAGGATGCAAATGCTCTTTTTAAATATAAATACTCAAGAAGCTCCTTAAGTGACCACTTTTGCAGCACCGATCTCAACTTATCAACCAAAAACTTGCTAATGTGCTCAAAAGGCAACGACAGATAGAAGGTCAGAGTTCCCACCTGCTCTCCATGTCAGACTTCCAGACTTTATCAGGCCCTTACGCCCAATTTATAGAGTAAAACACAAAATGTTGCAATACATTTAAGGCATCTTTGTCAAGGAGAGGGGAGATGGAAGGATACAAGGAAGACAGACTGCAAGAAAGGACACGTGGGGAACAAAAGAAGGGAGAAAAAGAAAAAATAGGCAAACAATGAAGAAAGGACTATGAAAGAAGGTAGAACCGGAGGAAGTACAGTAGGATACAAGGAAAGAAGGAAAAACTGTAGAAAAGTTTGACATAAGACTGGATAGGATCAAATGAACAAAGGAGGGGAGGAGAGAAGGAAGATAGAGGACACAAAGAACATAACAAGAGAGGACGGAAATGAAAATTAGTTATGAGGAAGAAAGGAAGCAAGGAATGAGGGAAAGAGGTAAGGACCCAAGGAGGAAAATAAGATTCTGGGGGAGGAAGGTGAAAGGAGAGAAGAACACAAGGAAGGACAGATAGGATACAGAAAAAGAGGAAAGGAAAGACCAGGTAAAATCGAACCGTGAGCAGGAAAGATGGACAAAAGGACACATTTAGCCAATGGGACAGGAAATAAATGCAAGTACATCTTTGATTTTTCCAGACTGAATATTTTATTTATTCAGGCCTGAAAGAAGCTGAAATCAAATTCCTCTTTTTTCCAGCCGAATGTGGAAGTTTAATCAGTGAGGGCGATGATTTGAAATGGTCCGGCTCGTATTAAATCCAAAGAATAATTAGGTCTAAATCAACCCAACAAGAGAAAAGGAAGAGAAACGTATCACTCAGTGTCAGAAAGTGTTGCGTTTAGGACAACAAACTGAGGCGCATCTCTTTGATGATTGCGTAAAAATGTGTGATAATGCCTGGGTGAACCTCTCTCTAATGTGCCTCAATCTAAATATCAGTAGAAACCTTTATGTGACGCTAACATCGGTTTCATCATTAAAGCGAACAAAACCTAAAAGCAGAGAAAAGTGGAAATTAGCAGCAAACAGCAGGACGTGTCGATTTCTCGATGTGCGCATTACTCTGACCAGGGCTGTCTTTTAAATATGCAACACTATCCAGCTAGACTGAATGAATCCTAATTTCCCACAAAGCAAGCTGAATATGTCCTTTCTATGTGACCCTTTCTGTCTAACAGATGCCCCTTATTGTCAGACCTAATATCCAGAGAAAAGCTCGTGCTGAATTGGAGAGGGCGTTACAAAGCTGCACGTGGTGCAGAGGCACTCCTTACACTTTCTAAACTGATGATGTGTGAAAGTGCCTCTTAAATTGAACTTCCTTTTCATGAGCAGCTCCTTTCAATGTCATCTTTTCAACTTTTTCTGTTTTATTATTTTCACAGTGTTTCACAACTACCAGCCAAGGCACTGTCTCCTCCACTGACCTATTATAACCCTCCCCCCTCCTCCTGTGAATGGTGCTGCACCTAATGACTCACAGTGTATAATGATGGCTCATTTTAACCCAAGGCATAACTCAGCTCTCACTCTGCAGACCGGATGGTTTCTACATCTGGTGAACACGCTGAACATTCAGTGTAAAACGCCCTCGGGTGAGGAAACAAACCACTAATCTCAGATTGTGGCACGGTTGTTTAGTTTAGATTCGCAAAGAGTTCTTTACATCTCGATTAATCTGCTTTTAGATGTTATTGGTTTCATGTTGTCACCTTAGGTTTGACATGAAATTCACTATTTTGGATGCATTTCTATGTATCTGTGAAAGTGTAATACCTTTGGTGTCGTTGTCAATAATTTTTTAGAAGCAGAAATTGAATCTGATACTAATGTCTCTTCCAGGCCCAATAACTAGTTTCCCTATAGAAAGTACTCCTCGATCGGTGCTTCTAGGTTTAGCCATATCCCTTTCTTGGACAAAGCCTTTGACAAGAATATTGCTGGTGTTATCCTAGATGCTCAAAGGAGCGCTTTCGCAGGTCGTTCCTCCCAGACTTTATAATCTCTGCTGCTCACAACAGACTCCGTCACTGTTCACATCGTGTCAATGGTTGTACGGGTTCTGATCCGATCACAAATCATTTGCACTTTCTCCCAGATGCTAAGGTAACTAGCACGCTCCTTAGCTGCTTTGAGATGCTGCTGTACTATCATATATATTATATTATCATGTGTTCTGTAAACAGGGTGGAGTTTTTACACTGTCAAGCTTGAATATTTAATTTTATTTTTACCAAAGTATGCCATATTATCAATAATTGTGCAATATCTTCTCTGGTAGTTACTTTTTTATCTTGTATTCTTGGCAATTTGCAACAAATTTTAGATTATACTAGATTGTCTTTTTGTTTCTTCTTTTTTATTGATATTAATTGTGAGTAACTCTGTCTTTGCCACTGTCACACCTGAATTCCCCCATTGTCAGACAATAAAGCAATCCTTATTTTAACTAGGCATACTTTGTGTTTCCAGTAGAAAGTACTCCTGCCTCAGTGCTTCTGTGTTTAGCTTAATCTCGTTCCTCTGTTATGCCATTGACAAAGCATTTGCTAATAGTAACTTTCTGTACTTCCTTTCATTTTGTTTCCCAACAAAACTACTAATGCCTGGTGTTTCTGTATTAAGTCCTTTCTGTTCCCTGTATGATGCCATTTAATATATTTACTTTATGCTTCATCCCCATGGAAAGTATCCCTGGCTCTGCGATTCAGTGGTATCTCTCTGCTTGGTGAAGCCTTTATTTTTCTTTTGCCACATAAAGTACTCTTGACCTAAGCTTTTTACGTCTTTTTGAGATGGAGCCATTGATTGAGGTATAACTTGCATCGACTCTGTGCTCTCATCAGTTTTTCCCCATAGAAAGTGCTACTGGCTCAGGGCTTTAGTGTTTAACTGGGTCTATTTCCAGATTGATGTCACCCACAAAGCTATTGCTGCAGTTAGTAACGTGTAGTTTTCGTTTTTCAGAGCCACACGCCACAAGTACTCTGGGTCACATCATATATAGTCAGCAGTGAAGTAAGCCATTGAACGTTAATGTTTTTTTGTTTTTCTTTCCAGTAGAAAGTACTTTTGGCTTATTGTTTCTGTGTTTCTTCTGTGTGTTCTTGTCCCCCCAACCCTCAACCTGTCAGGACAGGTGGTGGCTCATGCTGAGTTGAGAGTGGTTCCTCTCCACTATACCCACATGCTTGATACAGAAAGGTGAGACAGTGTATTTTATAATTAAACTTAATTTGGAAATACTTTATATCATATTATATAGAATGAAACTATGTAACTGGATCTAAATATGATTGCATGATTGGACTCTACTGAAAGTACCTGGACTGATTTGATTGGATTTTAAACCAAATTGTCTTTTATATAACTGGATCTGAATTGGACCCGTTTCTCTTGGAAAGTGCTTCGAGACGGCATTTGCTGTAAATGGATGCTACATGAATCAGAACTGAAATTAATTGAACCTAGCTCAGCTCAAGCCCGTGCATTTCAAGTGTAGCTTGGAAATATTTCCATTCCTGTGTTTGAATATTCCTACTACCTCATAAATGATCAGGGCACCTGCATGCGCCAGGGCAGAGCTAAAGGGTAAAGAAAAGGGA
Organism: Fundulus diaphanus; assembly: GCA_037039145.1. Classification (NCBI taxonomy): domain Eukaryota; kingdom Metazoa; phylum Chordata; class Actinopteri; order Cyprinodontiformes; family Fundulidae; genus Fundulus; species Fundulus diaphanus. The sequence continues at coordinate 29,151,745 of CM073139.1, forward strand.
TGAAAGGGATTTAGTCCCGACCTTATCCCTGTACAATGAAGTACATTTGGCAACAATAACCCCCTTTTGTTGTCTCTGTCAAACTAGATTTTTCCTTTCTTAGTTTAGCCGGTAATATGCAGACAAACACACGTCCTTCAGTTGTTTGTGTCCCTCTACCCACTAACTTTTTATTCAAAGGCTTATATTGGCACAAGTTCAAACATTAAACCTCCAAGTTTAAACAGGGAGGCTGTCCATCAGCACCTCAATTTCAAAACAACTCTAAAGCACAAGGTCAGCTTTGAAAGGATTTATTTTTTGTTCTCTTTTGTATTGTCCACTTGGAGTTAAAACATAGGTTCACATTTTCATCCAAATTGAGGCTTTTTTTTGGGTCCAACAAAAGGCACGACGCCAGCTGAAAGTGAGGCTCTGTGTTTGTCCGATGATGAGAGGAGAGGCAAGCATGACACTCCAGTTTAATTAAACGTGTGAGAGTGACAACACATTCAGGGGTGGTCATTTTGAAAGCGATCACTGTAATCACGCACTTGCTGTAATTGGCAATCCGATGCAACAGCAATTTCAATCAAAGCAGACGGCTGGAGCACCGGCTATTTGTTTATCAGACACATGTGAAGAGACAATTGTGTGTGTTTATTTTCCAATGGACGGAGCTGGTGTTTAAGACCAATCTTAGTTGCACTTTCCCTCAGACTTGTAATTTTGAAATTAACCACAGCCTGGATTACATGTTTGCGTCTTTTTCTTACAACCATGAAAGCATTAAAGTTTGAAAGACGGTGTCACATATATCGAGGTCCAACAACGCCATAATTGTTGGAGAGCAATTTCCAATCAAAATAAAGTTGTATTCAGGAAGCTGGAAGGTGTCGAAAATGATGTAAAAGAAATGAAAGTGTTCACTTTTGGCGGCAGTGACTTGATTTGGGAAAAGTGAAAATAAAATGACAGCATGGAAATGCCTAACAGAACACAGCTGAAAAGGTCCGTAATATGACGATGTGTCAAAAGACCGTACGGTTCTGGTTAGAAGTTTGCATCCACTCATCCGAGGCATGGATCCCCTAACAGTTTTCAGCTTTTACTCAATTATTTTATTTTTATTTTCCAAGATTGGTTAGCATACACATGCAATCATTTCTAATTTAGAATAAGGTTTAGAAGTTCTGATTTCTTGTGGATTTTCTCTAATCCACACAAGGCTGAAGCATTGGAAAGTCCTTTCCTGAAGCCAAATGTCTGCAGCTTTATCCCCCAGTTTCAACACAAAGCGTGGGATCGTTTTCAGCTGCCAAACAGACAAGCCTCGTGTCTTCAAGAGAAAACGTCACTGTCGGATGAGGCAAAGAATGAGGTACTTACCCACCATGGCAACATAAACCCCTGAAGAAGGCAATTTAACGCTTTCAAACCTTAAAACATTGCACCAACTGTTAAGCATGGTGGCAGGAGAGTTATGCTGAGGGCTCATTTCCCTCAGCAGAGGTGGTGGTGAATTAAATCAAGTAGACTAAATCAAGAGCTGCGCCAGAAACTTTCTTCTGCAGATGCTTCGGTCAGAATGAGTGATTTGTCAAACCTTTGCTGAGCGTCTCTGTTGACCTACAAACAGACATGATGGATATTTACAGAGCCTTGCAAAAGTATTCAACCATACGCTTTTTACCTGTGTCGTTACACTCCGATCTTATCTTATCTAATGGCTTGGCAAAATAAAATTAAAAATAGTATAATTTGGTGAAGAAAAATATATCTAAACAACTAAAAACTGAAAACTGACGTGTTCGTGTGTATCCACCCACTTTGATAGGAAGCTCCTAAAACGTTTTGGTGCAACAATTGCCTTCAAAAGTCCTATAGTTGGTGAAATGAAGTCCACCTGTGTGCAATCTAATGGTCACATGACCTGTGAGGATAAACACACCTTCTCTGAAAGGCTCCAGAGGCTGCAGCACCACTAAGCAAGAGGAATCTCACCATGAAGACCATGAAGATCCTCCAGTCTCTGCTGCAGAGCTCCACAGCAGAGACTGGAGTATCTGTCCATAGGACCATAATACAATGCTGCACTGTAACTGTGACCATAACTGTAACAATTAATGTGCAATAACTAATGTGCAATAATCTATTTAATACACTGTCCTACAACCCGTGCAATAATCCTGATGTAGTGACTTCTGCTGCTATCAACACCTGAACATAAGTTAGTACACATGTATGTATGTATGTACAAATGTATACAATGTATATGCACATATATACGCGTAGGTACGTATGTATGTAGGCGCATAGATATATGTATATATTGAAGTATATAGATATGTTTATATATATATATATATATATATAGACCACCAAGAATGTAAATGAGACATCATATGCCCATTCCTATTTCCTTTTTTGTATTTTTTTGGTATTCTTTTTGATCCATTGTATATATGAAGATCCACTGTATATAACTGAATGCACCTTTCCTACTCTGCACCTTCTTGTATGAGCCGATGTGACGAGTGAATTTCTCCATTGTGAGATCAATAAAGGCTATCTTAATAAGCCGTATGCTCCATGGAGCTGGGCTTTACAGAGGAGTGGCAGGAAAAAAAGCCATTACTTGGTGAAGGCACATGTTGAATTTGCCAAAAGGCAAGTGGGCAACTCCCCAAATGTCTGGATGAAGGTGCTCTGGTCAGATGAGACTACAACTGAACTTTTCTGCCACCAAGGAGAACGCTTTCTGGCCCAAACCCAACACATGCCATCACCCGAAGAACACCATCCCCACAGTGCAACATGGTGGTGGCAGCATCAGGCTGTGGGGATGTTTTTCAGCAGCAGGGACTACTGGTCCAGGCCTGTGATCTGAGACTGGGACGGAGGTCCTTCTTTCTAGCAGGACAATGACCTGAAGCCTCCTGTTAAACATTTAAATGTGCTGGAATGGGCTAGTCAAAGTCCAGAACTCAGTTCACTTGAGAAGCCATAGCTGGAGTTGAATATTTCTGTTCACAAGAGAAAACCATCCAACATGTAAGAGCTGGAGCAGTTAAGCCTTGAGGAATGGGCAAAGATCCCAGCGGCCAGATGTGGTGAGCTCATAGAGACTGATCCAAAGCTACTTGCAGCTGCTTAATGCTCGACAAAGTACTGACTTTAGAGGGTGTGAAGTGTTATGGATGCTGTAGTTTTATGTCATTTTGTGCCATTTCTTCTTTGCTTCACAATAAAAGAACAATACATCTTCAAAGTTGTCGACATGTTCCGACAATGAAATGGTGCAAACTCTCAAACAAACATCTGTGTTAATTCCAGATTGTGAGGCAAGAAAACATGAAAAATTGCCAAGAGGAGGTAAATATTTATGCAGAGTTGATGTTTCTGCCTGGAAACCACCAAGCACTGTAACGCTGGTGCTTTTGTGTAAGATCATAATCTTCTAAAATTCAGGCAGTAAAAAAAAAAAAAAAAAACTGTTCACTTTGCCACCAGCTCTACCACTCAGTTGTTTACGGGACGTGAAATGAGGTTGTAAGGCTCATTTCCCATCGGCTGATGATTTATTTATTTTTATTCAAAACTCTGTTCATAATAACAGTTTATTTGTTTTTGTTTTTTTCTTTTCGGGTTAAATATAATCACAATAAGACTTTAAGATATACTATACCAATTTGAAAAAACGAAAATTATTTATTTGGGAACCGCTATTTCTAATCCAGATCTGATCCAAAATAAGCGCAGAGAAATGCCTGGTATAGACGTTAGCGTTAAGATGTGCAGCGCACCATCACATCTAGTCTCATTATTAGCAAATATAATGTGCATTAAGACCGTTGTTATTAAGATTATTACATTTTATAATTTGGAAGCTAGTCATGCTGTACTGAGGTCACACTCACAGTGAAGACTGATGCCGGTTTATAATTAAAATGTTTTCAAGCAGCAGCTATCAAAGAATGTATACAACGACGATGAATTAATGAAACATTACTGAGGGACTCATAACCATTAGGTTCACATTTATGATTGCCAATGACCATCTGAGAGCTAGCATGTGAGAAAGCGTGTGTGTAGGAAGCTAGGTGTTAAGCAACAAAGACAAAGGATTCCCCAGAGGTCTGTCCTCAGTCAGTCCATTGTTCTGACAAGAAGGCTACTGTGTCTGAAACAAAGAAATGAGCTTCAAGATGGTGGTTCTGGGGGACTACTCTGTATTCATTGGTTAATCTAACCCTTGTGGTACAGAGGACGGATGTGCGTAGCGCTAATGCTATGCTAGCTACACAGGTAACTTTCCTTGTCCATCTTGTCAGTTGTTTCGTTGTATCTGAAGAAGTAATCTGGCCGCTTTATGAAGATAAAGAGTTAATATCAACTCCAGTTTCCAAATGCAAACAAAGCCATAGCTTACGAGGGGGATGAAATCCAAAGTTTGAGCTGTTGTTGAAACTGAAGAAAACAGATAGGCGTTCTCCTGCTAGCAGACCTTAATTAATGAGATTTTTTTAATGAAACCAAGTCTTGCCATGGCTTCTTAAAAAGGCTACAATATAAACCCTTAACAGCCACCCTCGGCTAAAACCTATTGGCTTCTATTGGCTCGAGGGCCAATAAGAGCCAATAGATGGGCTCCTATCCACAATGAAAGGTCCACATTTCAGAATAAAAGTTCTGTTTGCCTTGCACAACGATTAATAAATGCACAATAACCTTCACATACTCAAACTTTACCTTATTTAGCGCAGTTGGGCCCTCCAACGACACATTGCTCCCTAGCCCCAGCTCAAAGTGAGTTTCAAACCGGACAAAACAGACTAACATCAAGCTTCTGGGATGGACCGGACAGCAACTCTGTTGCAGGTTTGGGAATATGCTGAAACAGCTGGTTCTGGGCCAGGAAACTAGTTCTGCTGAGAGACTGGTCCAATACTTGGTCAAGAAATATGACAATACCTTATTGATGACTACAAAACATGTCTGGCTTCTCTTGCTAAGGGACATTTATTTAAATACTAGAGGGGTGTATATTTATTTATACCTGAATGCATAAGTTAGATCAAAACTTGTGGAGCCAGTCCTTGTTTTTAAATTCATGTAAAGCGTATGTGGTGTACCCTGCTTCTCGCCCAAGGACAGATGGAGATAGACACCAGCCTGTAAGGAATAGGACAGAAGGAACCAAATCACGAGCTTGTTGCCTGGAAACTTGTGATAATAGATACCCTTTTGACATCGAAGGAACACAGTTGGTTTGCCACTGTGAAGCTTTGTTCTGCCTCTTCCTGGCACCCCTGTAGCATTACTTTGCGAATCTAAACCAGCGACTGAGTGACAGGTCTTTGCTGAGTCAGTAATCACTTCAGGCACCACTTTTCTCCTCAACACAAAACAAAACCTCATTTCTGCGTGACACAGCTATTATAGAATTTGGGCTTAGCTTTAACAAGAGTGCAACATGACTGTAGAAACAAAGTGTAATTTCTCCGCCGTTCAGTGGCTCTAATTTGTGAGCGGTGCTCAGGGAAATCTGCATGTTAGCGCTGAGGTAGGAGCCGCTTCATTGCTCATTCCGTGTCTGCAAGGGATACATTCAGGCAAATCACTTGATGTAATCTGGTTCAGGAAACTGCATAAAATATTTGCAAAACACAGAATGTGCAGACAAGAGTATGGTGTCCTGCATCTGCTCAGCTACTTATAAATTACATGGCTGAGAGTACGGGGGACGGCAGAGACATTTTTCTCTGGAAACGGCAACTCTCAGATGGATTAACTGAGCCTGTTGGAGCTCCTTAAGTGCCAAACGTTGTATGTGTTTTTACTTTAAATTATCCTAATGGGTAATAAATTAGATCAACAGATGCTTTGTTGTAAAAAATGTTTTTGCTTTTCATATGCAGTCAGCAAAAACACTGAGGTTTTAACACATAAATATAAAGGACCCATTTAACTTTAGAGTCGCACTGTATTGTGCCCAATTTCCTTCTGGATCTATTCTGACATTAAGAATTTCAACGTATGATATCCTGCGCCCCATAAACAGCCCAAACTACAATGTTAACGAAACATTTTCATGCAGCAATCATGATATTTATTGTGAATTAGAGCTATAGGTGCTGATTATTTCATTAAATATTCTACTCTAATTGAACGTAGAGAAATTATTTCCTTTTGCTTTTTTGTTACACTTAAAAGTTTGAGATCATTAACTGTGAATAATCATTATTTATTTAGTTGAAAGCTCACTTCAATTTCTGCATCCACACCAAAGGCAGAATCAATAAATCGCCAAAATTGAAAATTTTTAAGGCTAAACTACCTCAAAAGGAAAGTAAATTGGCAAAAGGGGTGAAGTGATGCAGAGGCAGAATTTTACAAAGAAAAGCAGATTTAATTAATTTCTGTGGGAAGACTTTTGGATTTTAGGACAGATCAAAACCCAGGAAGGGATTTGCTGCACATAGGTGTTTAGTTTTTTTTATTTTAAAAGGTGCCATGACATCACTGTATAAACCATTTCACATCACTGTATAACCAAGTCGATATTGCTGCATATGTAACTGCTGCATTTCATTTAAAACGTCAGCTTGTTGTTTTGTCAGGCCAAACGTCCCTCCTCAGTAAAAAGGTTGGTTGTGGGAATGATACGCAGCTCTTCCTAGTTGACTTCACTCTGATAGGCTACAAACATATTTGTAAAACCGGTCAAACGCAGCGTGTTGGTGCAGAAGTTTTTTTTATTTTATCCTTTTGTTCAAAAACCACAACTTGAATTCCCCCACAGGAAACACCCTTCAGTAAAGTCCTCATAAACTCTTCTGTCTTTTTTTATCCTCAGACATTGCAGCTCCCCCTTTTATTTTAGTACCGTATTTTTCGGACTATAAGACACACTTAAAATCGTTCAATTTTCTAAAAAAATTCTATTATTTGATGTTATATATGATTACCGTTGTGCTTACTGACCAATTTTATGTGGTACAATCTGTTAAAATGTGTAAGTATGACTTTGGTTAGCAATGAAGCGGCTCTGCTCAATGGATATTCGGAGCATTACGGTACACTACCTGATAGGACCCCTGAACTGTCTACAAGACTGTCTGACTGCAATGTCGAAACTAGAAGTGCATTCATGTAAAGGTCCCCACATACTTGGGCGTAGTTCTCTTTGCAAGTACAGTTATGAGCAGAGTTACATTTCTATGACTTCTCGGAGCCCAGAAGTCTTCACATCGGACTGTTTTATATGTGACACCGAGCTTGATACACTGAGCTGCTCCAAGCAGGCGGTCTCCAGGACGCAGCATCACAGTCCCTCTCTGTTCTCACTGACACGAAAAGAAATGGCTCTAGGTGCTCAGATAGCTAATCACATATTTTACCATCAGTTCAGCCGCTTCGTCCCACTGGCAGAAAGTGTGGGAATTGAAGGAATTTGCCACAATAAATGTAGGCAACAGTACGCTCGACCATGAAAGGTACAACGTCTGCGCAGCTCACAGTAAGCGTACAGTACGCCCAAGTATGTGGGAGCCTTTAGGCACCCGGAGTACGTACTAGCAACAATAAACCTAATAAGTTGATTCAATATATAAATTACGTTAATTTTGGCCTTATGTTAGAAACAGGGCAGTGTAGTCCAACTACTCCGTCCTCCAGAGAGAGACGGATAGAGAGCTGTGGACGTGGAGGAGTGATATTGCACACTTGGGAAGAATATTTAGTGCTCCTTATAATCCGGTGCGCCTTATGGTCCAAAAAATATGGTGACCGATGCGTTCCACGGCTTCAGCAGCATGTGCCTCCTGTTCGAGCAGAAACAGGGAGGCTGATCTGGGGCTGTCGACTGCTCTCTTCTCCCCTTTCCTCCTCTTAAGTCAGACGGTGCATCAGCTGGGGGGAGGAGGAAAAGGGAGAACGCTGTTTGCTTGATGGTGTGCTCAGATTGGAGAATATGAATTACGTAGAAAGATGTTTCTACGATTTCTGGTCTGAACGTTTTTGAGGAAAGCAACAAAGCTGAACGCCCCTGAGCAGGTGCTTTGGTATTCACTTTTGATATTCATACGGCCTCGCCAGTGCACAACAAAACATATTATAACCCCAAAGCCTCAGAAAAATGACATTTGTTGTCATGGCTCCTTTATCATATTATCAGTCACTACTTTTTCTTATTTCTAAGTTACCTATAATTTATTTTGTATATTTGTTTATTCTGTAATGTTTACATTTTAATGTTTTTTCCCCCTTTTCTTCAATGCAATTTGCTATTCCTCAACTAAAACAAATACTTTTTTTTTTCTAACTCCCAAAAGCAATTATTTTAACTAATTGTGGTTTCAATGCTAACCATAGCATTTGTAATTATACTTGTTTCTATAACCGAGCCTTAGGGAGGGCTTGTTGTCGCCGTCAAAGTCCAAGGGGGTTTCATTTGTTTGCAGAAAAGATTTCTGGTCGTTCCAAACGTAGGAAGAATGTAATGTAGCAAAGAGGTTCTAATGCGCCTAAAAGAAAGACATAAATTCAGTCACAGCTCGCAGCCGAACTCCCAAGATGGCAGTTCCTACGCCTGCCGTGGCGGAACAAGCTGCACTATTGTTCCTGTGAGCACGCCTCAGCGGGCTGCAGCTCCTGCCTCAGGGCGGCATACACAACCCAAGGCAGGTGGGCTTAATGTTTTAGCTGATTGGTGTATCACAACAAGCGACGCGCTTTCACACGTTTCCATCAGGGCTGCGTGTGCTTTTGTTAGTGAGAACATTGCTATCGATTCCTTTTTTTTTTTTCTTTTTTTTTTTTACTCGGCTGAATAAAACTAAATCTCTTAAGGGACTTAGGTTTGGTTTGACAAATTACAGAGAACCCTTCCAATAACAAAAGAGCAAGTTGTGCTCATTTTCCTTTTTGTAATTTAGCTGTCTAATGATGTTATTGTGAGTTTGCTCTCACTGACGTATTCCTCAGTTTTCCTGCTTCTAATGAGCTGCAATCTGGGTCCCTCCGCCCTCTAATCCATCAATCATAACTTAATTACCAGGTTTCAGTAGATTTTCTCCAAGCAGCCAGGATGAGACAATCTGAGAGAAAGCTGAGAGTTGAAGTTCGTTCGAAACAACATGAAGTTGGGATGTGACAGTGATGCAGAGGCTCTGGAAACTGAGTTGAATATACATATATAGTCCTGAGGTCCAGTTAAAAAACAAGAAACGAAAGGGAGAGAGACTCATAAGGAGACACTTTACTAGAAATGTATTGTATAAGCTGATTACAGTCCAGAACAAGGAGCTACACCGTATTAATAAATTAAATTACAAGAAATATTGACTGATATTGACTCACTTTCAATAAATGTACTTGGCCATTTCTATAAAAGATGGAAAGTGCTCAGATGCTTTTTTTCCTCAAATTAGACCATAATAAATGAGTCTGAATAATGTCACATAGGATCAGCACAACAAACTCTGCTGTAGGAAAGAAAAATACCATCCTGCAGTGAAATGATTGTGCGGAATAAGGGCCGAAACACTCCAGATCCGAATTAACGTGTGATCCGACGGAAAAACGCATTGTAGCAATTACGTCTGGTTGAAGTGAAAGGTGCCGGGCAGACCGGGGCCGGTTCTACGCGACTGTTTCTGCGTAGTTCTGACCAAGGTAGACTTCTGGCCTATCTTGGTCAGAAATACGCAGCGATTTGACAGGAAAGTCATGAGTCAGACAGGAAAAGAGACATGTTGACACAAGCAATACGTTTTTGCCTTAATACGTTTAGATGAATGGTTAAACACAAGGGAACATAGCAAGGAGTTTAAGATTTTGGATGAACCAGATTAAATCTGTTTTTATACTGGGGGAAAATAACAACTACCTGGAGTAAAGTAGTGCCACAGCATGATGCGGCCATTGCTCCAGTTTTACTGCGTGTGTTTTATGCACTACAGGGGATGCTTTGTTGCATTAGTGGTCCAAAGGTTTTGCACTGGTGTAATCGGACGAGTACCGAACAAGATTGGTAAATTCAGTCCTGCGGGATTCAACATAGCAAATTGGAATCCACTAACAAACATGGAGTCTCACTCGATTATCGTCAAACACGTAAAGATTTCTGGTCATTTCTGCAGTATTTTGGCCGCTGCAGCCCCCTGCATGGCCTCAGCTTTCCTCTCCTCTCCACACAGAAAGAAAGAAAAGGTCAGGCCTGCCAAAAAGGCTCGTTAAAACAGATGTCCTACAAAAAACTCAAAGGTAAAGGCAAAGTTTAAGGCAGAACAACACCCCTAACCTTGCCTGAAAGATGAATTCTCGCAGTATTTGTGCGTTCACAAAACACACGAGAATCCATCTTGTACCGCTCCGGCTTCAACCTTTTGTGTCCCAACCAAAAACGGTTTGGGCCAATCACGTGGCAGTATTGTGGTTTAAGGTGAGACATACCGGTAGGACGAAAGCAAGAGCTGCCGAGGCCACAGCTGAACCAACATAAACATGGCAGCGCAGGAGGACGCAGGCATAGCTGCTGCTATCACATCTGCTTTGTAACAATCCACAATTTCTTCTTTGAAAGAAGAACAGCAAGAAGCGTCTTGATTAGCTTAACTTCTTGTGGTTTCTCATGATGTCTAATGCTTATGTTCTAATTTGATACCGTGATTGGCTAAAACCAACCTTTGGTAGGCGGGCACTAGTCTCTTCGTCCAATCAGCTCGGACAGATCTGCTGAATGTCCCTCCTTTCCCCAAACGGATTCAATGGGAGCAGCCCCAGACTGATAATGTGCAGAACATAGAGTGCAATAACTTTTCTCAAAGCTTTGTTTACACACAATTGCGGGGTTGTCGCCAGCGCATTTCAGCGCTAACGTGACGTCATGCTGAAAACTGTCGAAATTACGCTGGATTGGACTATATGCTTGTAACGGTAGTTCTTAATGCTGCCGTCGTCCCACATTGGCTCAAAATTTTGAGAACCGACTTCGAATTTGTCGTACTTTTCTCTGGACTGATAATTTACTCCTGTAAGATATATCTGATCTTTTGCAGTCTAATTGCAAAACACGGCTAAAGCTAAGAGATAACGTTTTTGGAAAAGTTGGAATTAATTTGATGTCAGACAGATTCACTTGAGATGTTGGTTGAACAAGACTGAATGTAAACAAAATACCATTTGAGCATGTGAATAAAACCAGGTCATTGAAGCTTTTTTTATATATATATATAACAGATGTGTATGTTTTTCTGCTTAATCTCCTAACCTAACAAAACCCTCGCACTTTAACAGGTATCTACTTTTTTTAGCTGTAAAACCAGAGAACTGAAGTCAGCAACAGTTCAGAGCATTACAGAGGACAAAAAGCAGAAATCTGTTGCTTGGATACTTTTGGATGAATTTAATTAAAACACAGAAGCTTTTTTTTATCATTGAAATAATGATAATTAAAAGTGTTTCTGAGCAGAGTGCACTTGTCAAAAGGTTTTATGCAAACACAAATTCATATAATTAGAAAGAGCATAAAAATTTTTGCAGCACTGTCTGACTTCAAAATGAGAAAGGTGCTTTAAGAGATGAAAAACAGTCACCTCAGGAAAGATATCTAATCCAATTTCATTATTGGCTGCGTTTTATACTGAAGACGTACATACCACGTTGTTGTTTTTTGGGGGGGTAGGGTAGGCAGAGATGTAATTTTCCCTGGTTTACAATTCGGAAAATATGATATCACTAACTTTGTGATAAATAATATTACATCAAATACATCATCACTTAAAGCTATAGTTGGTAATCCTGTACAGAAACACTTTTTGTTATACTGGGTAAAATCGTCCTTCCATCCTGAAAGTAGTCAATGCATTATGCATTCAGAAAAAGGAGGTTAAAAAAATATCTCTGTGAGAGCTGCAAGCCTGTAAAAAATATCTCCCATTTGGTACAAAGAGCATGGATTTGTCAAAATGTTGTTCCTGCCCCCCCCCCCCCAACCCCCTTTCCCTCAAGTTTTAGCAAAAGTGGCCTAAAGCCTCAGTAAGGAAAATTTAACATGTTCTTTATTTAGGAAGGACATATAAATAACAACCATTTATCCTTTAGTTAAATACTCTTTATAATATAACAGTATTACCAGCTTTATTATGTGTATTACATAGGTCCATTATGAAAAAGCTTAATATTTGTTTTTTGTTCTGGTGTTAAGACCAGCCCTGATGTCAAGATGTCTCTAATTAGGAGCAATAGAAAAAATATTAGAAATAAAATATGCCCCATGAGCTTTGAATTTGATGTTTTCTGTTATCAAATAGAATTTTTTTTAAATAAATAATTGCAAAGATTAAATGTATTTTTTACTGCAGAAAGAAATATTTTTTCTTTCTGTAAATATAAAAAAAATAAAGCTGGTATGATAACTTTTAATTCAAGTACTGATCCAAGTCGTCCTACATTTAAAAAATATCCCTTAAATGGAAAAAAGACCAACTTTAAAGAGATGAAGATTAAATAATTAAATGTTGAATCAGGTAAACACGTAAATGAGAGCCGCTTCACAGATAATTTCACCACATTAAAATACAATTTATATGAACTAAGAAAATCAGCTAGTGAATTTAAATCTAATTTAGAAATGATACATAAATATGTTGGGAGCTGCTAATTTACATCAGGAAAATTAAGCGGGAACTCTGAGGTAGGAAACATCTTTATTACATGTACAGGAAAGAAACCCAAATTACCATCAATCGTATGTTTTCTTCATTTAAATGTTTCAGCTCTTGTCATGGCTGTCACTGTGAGAGGGTGCAATGAGTGACAAGTCTTTGGTCAAAGGGAATTACTTGAACAATGATCGACAAAACATGACTGACAGAGTGCACATGAGACGACTGAGCTACGGTCAAAAGATGCACCAGTTTATGCGGCAGCTTTCAGAAAAACGTGTAAGAAAAAGAAAGTCAGGGCGCCCACCCCCTCTTGGTCAATATTTAACCCAGATCACAGATGGGATTCTTTAAGCTGACTCCTATAGTTAAACACTCGGTCACAGGTTTAAAAAAAAAAATCCATAGCCTTGGTACAAGTAGTGTTATCAGTGTGCATGATAAGATCATCAATAATTAAAAACGGTTTCCAGTTTGATAAGAGCAGCTTAAAAAGTCAACAAGAGGAACACAAACAAGCCAGCTAATGGGCAATTACTTCTCCAGCCAAGAATAGGAAGTAAATAGTATCAGCATTTCAGCTTTAAAGGCTCCACTACACATTATGCACAAAATGCTAAAACATTATGTGTAAAAATCAGCATTAGAGGAATGTATAGAAAAGTGAGGTTTCGCACTTTGCACAAATGCTGACTTAAAAACAACCGACAACAGGGTTGTGCGTACTATTTTAAACGCAAGCTAGCAAATGGATTTGATTGAATTTGACTTTGTAAAGTGCCTTAAGATGACATGTTGTGAATTGGTGCTATATAAATAAAAGTTACCTGAATTGATTCTGCAATTGTAATTGTTGAAGACCAAAATGTCTCCAAAGTTTGGCCCAATAAAAGACAGGCATACAGTTTCCGTCTTAAAGCTTTACGATCCAAAGATCTGTTTCTGCCCTCAGTTCAGCTTAATAAATCATGCTTAGAGCCACAGATATTGCATGACCTATAAAAAAAAACACAACAAAATAATTTCTGATAAATTTCTCCTAAAGTAATTTTGTAATCATCAACAACAACTTCTGCAAAAGAAAAAAAAAAGGGGGCATTATTATGCTTTCTTCTTCGGTATGTTGATGCTACTTTAAATGTCCTGTTGTAGAAATTCAATGCAGTTATTCAAAAACTAATCTGGAAAACTTGTAAAACCTGTTACGATATTTCCATTTAAAAATCATTTGGTTCTTTATCATTTTTAGTTATAGTTATTGAGAACCATTGTGGAAGATCCAAAGAGCCACAGGTTGCAGACGCCTGGTCTCAGCAGTAATGGGTCACTCTTTTTTGAAAATTATTTGATTATTGAGGCAAGTTTAACTTTAATAAATGATGGAAAAAGGTGAAATTAAAATGAAAAACTTTTTTAAGAGGAAAAACTTTGTGTGGTACAAAACATTTTCCATTATGAGGACATTTTGATTGGTCAGGGGAAAATTGTTGCTCTAGAAGATTTTAGCTGCAGGTGCTGGTAGGTCAAATTCGTACCATTCTATAATTGCATTCGGGCCACAGAAAATCACTTTAAGGACAACTAATGACCCCTGGGTCACACTTTGGAGACCCCTAGAAACTTCCATGGTGGATATATAGACTATTTTACTGTACTGCAAATCAATCTTTAGATTTTCTACAACAAATTCCTTTGAATTATTCTTCATATCAGTAGTTTTTTGGGTGGGGGGTCCACAGCTCATTTGACAGAGTGTGACTAAACATGTGGGCTGACACGGCGCCCTAAACCCCCAGATAATAGGACACTTCCTTTAACAGCTCCGCCACCTTGGCACGGCCCATTACGGTGATTAATAGTGCCACCCTCCTGGCAGATAATTACAGCTATTTGTATATTTCCGTATGTATGTAGCTGTTGCTTTACTAATTTGTGATGTGGAAGTCGTTGTCAAAAAGCCCATTTAAAGGATGCCAAATGATGAATGATGGGATCTATTGGAGCTAGCGGCGTAAGACCGGGTTATGACTAAGGTCACTCCAGATGGAGTTTGTGGGACTGTAGGTGCTGGCAAGTTGGTGTCATCAACATAGATCATGGAAGAATGACCGAGACGCTCCGCCGCTTTTTAAACTGGGGTTATGGTGACAGAAAGCAATGATGAGGGAAAAGGGCAGTGTTTTTTACTCATTTGCAGGTGAAGTTAAACAAAAGGGGGAAGCCATGACAGACTCTATCAGTGTTTATAAGCACATGTTGACCCAAGATTTATCATGAGTGGAGGATGTTAACTGCTGCTTTAGTGTAGCCAGAAAGGACACCCATCTTCCCCTTCAGTCCTGAAGCACCCACTGACCGTAGCGCCATTTGTTTATGATTTGCTGCTGTCTCATAATGACACGTTTGGCGTTAAGCGCTCCATCCGTCTTCCCAATAGCCTACTTCCATGTAGACATCTATCCCCTTTCTTGTGATGCATTTAGAAAAACCAACAATTAGCTCTGATAGTGATATTAGGAAGCAGGTGTGCCTTTTTCAGAAGAGGATCTTAATGTGAGTATCTGGGAAGAGCATCTGGCTTTATTTATTTTGTGAAGCCTTGACATCGTTTAGAGGAAGCTATAGAGCAACTGAATTTGAAGTGGTTTCAAATTCGGCACAAATGCAACAAAAACAGGGAAGAAAAAGTTTTTAGCCAAGCTACATAAAATTCTCAATACTTAAAAAACTTTAGCTACCAAAAACAAAGTTATCTGTTCAAAAAGCATTGTTGAAATGTATTTTTCCTTTCATTTGGCAATACCTTCACTGTATTTAAAGGGGATTTTGTGTGATGGACCAGCACAAAGTAGCATATAATTCTGATGTGGTTATAGAGAATAGAAGACTACACACCACCAGGAATAGAGCATCTCTACGGTTAAACATGGTGGTGGCAGCATCATGCTAAGGAAAGTTTTTTAGCAGAAAGATCTGTTAGAGGCTGCAAATTACTTCAGAGTCAAGGGGAAGTTCAATGTCCAGGAGGACAACAATCCTAAACACTTGGGGTGTAATGATATAAAAAGAATCAAATAGGAATGAAATAAAAATGAAAATTAACAAAAATGTGTGCTTGTTTACTTTGGTCAGCAGTAAAGAAAAAAAGTATTTTTGTTTATTTCTTAAATTAATCTAAGTCATTTAAGCAGGAAGAGCCAACGGCTGGGTATTTAGATTATACAACAATGTGACCACTTGAAAAGGGTCACTGTTGATGTTTAGACACTTTTAAATTAAGACTGGTTGGATTTGAG